>JAPWIX010000015.1:2242500-3442500 GCA_028751805.1 Podosphaera xanthii
TATAATAGCAATCAGAGCTAAATCAACATAATAAGTGATCAAGAAAATAGTAAAATCACAAATAATCACAATAAGAGTCAAGACCAAACACAACTCACAGAACTTGGGAATTCAACTAACAATACTCAACCCAAAACTTCCCAGAATGTTGAAGTAAGAAGAAATGAGCCATGACAAAGACGCTTACCAGAACGTTATCGTCAATTCCCAACTTTCCCTGGATTAGCGACTAGCACATCAATCTCAACGTACAATAGTAAAATCGACAAAGTTGACTTTACAGAATCGAGAAAGTTAAAAATTCAGGGTCTGATCGAAAAAGGAGTTTTCCAAATTGTTCGTGTTACTGAAGCTGAAAACCAACGATTATTCGGCAGTAGATTCGTCGATACAATTAAAAATGAAGGCACAGTTAAAGCGTACAAGAAATCACGAATGGTTGTCCAAGGCTATAATGATGAAGGAAAGAAAACCATTTTAACCCAGGCGCCGACTATTCAACGTATATCTCAACGACTAATTCTCTGCTTGGCTGTCCTACTTCCTTATCTTCATATTTTCCTTAGAGACATTAGCCAAGCTGACGTCCAATCAACTACTCATCTTAACCAAAAATTTTACGTTAAAGCACCAGCCGAACTAGGAATAGACAGAGATCACATTCTACTCATCTTAAAACCGCTCTACGGAATCCCTGAAGCAGGAAACCACTGGTTTCATACTTATCAGAGACATTTTGAAGAAAATCTTAATATGGTGGAGTCAACTTATGACTTTTGTCTTTTGTACTCAAAATTGGAATTTGACAATAGCAATGGTTTTGGCATCATAGGGATGCAAACAGACGACACCCTCAATCTTTGCGATGAAAATTTTGCTACACAAGAAGAATTACAAAGGCAAAAGGCCAATTTTATTGCAAAACCAGTAGAACACTTAGCGGCTGATCATCCTATCAATTTCAATGGATCACATATCTCCCTAGCCAGAGATAATAGCATCACACTCACACCAGAAAAGCAGTGCAGAAAAATTAAACTCATAGACCAACAAGCAAACATTAAAGCCCAGTATATATCTCAGTGGGCGCTCGGAGCCTATGTTGCCACAGTTTGCCAACCTGAGGCAAGCTTTGATCTATCCCGTGCAGCACAAACAACGAATCCGAGTATTAATGAGGCTGCCACGCTAAACAAGCGCTAAAAATGGCAAAAAGATAATGCTCAGAGAGGTCTCAAATTTATAGAGCTCGACCTTAAGACTCTTAAAATTGTAACATTTACAGATGGCTCCTTCGCCAACAACAAGAAAGGTATGACTTCGCAGATTGGATATATCATTTGTCTATCCGACAATAGTAATAAAGCAAATATTATTCATTGGTGATCAATGAAGTGTAAAAGAGTCACCAGAAGTGTACTAGCATCAGAGCTATATGCAATAGTAATGGGCTTCGACATAGCCGCTGTTATTAAAATCACTATTGAAAAGATTCTCCAATCAATGGAATTGTCTAAATTCCCGAAACAAATTCCGCTTATTCTTTGCACTGATTTTTTTTCTCTTTACAAATGTATGTCAAAACTCGGAACAACCACCGAGAAACGTTTAATGATTGATATCATGGCTCTTAGGCAGTCATATGAAAATAATGAAGTTACGGAAATAAGATGGATCGCTGGGTCTAAAAATCCAGCAGACGCAATGACCAAAGACGAGCCCTGTGATGCTTTGAAGAAATTAATTGATGAAAATAAAATCGATATTTTGGCAAATGCATGGGTGGAGAGTAGTCAAACAAAGGTTTAAAGGTATCAGGGCAAGGAGTTGCTGATCAGTATAAGGGTTGGAGTCTGATGGTATTAAACTTTCCTTAAAGTTCTCCCAGTGTTGTTATCAAACGCTAACGGATAATATAATCACCAAGGACAACGACACGTGACACGCGTCTTTTCTATATGTTCGCGTTTAGGCTTTGTAATGGACTTTCTTTAGAGATTAGATTTGAATATATATATTTTCCATTTTCTAAGTGAAGTCACACTTATGATATTAGGACAAGAACCACTCTTTATGTATATAAGGAGGACATCTCACATTCGGAGAAGGACAAGTTAAATAATACATATCTTCATCTTCATACTCCTTCATACTCATTCATCATTACCTTCATGTTCATCGAATCATACATTTTACTCGCACGTTAGTACTGTAATACTACTTCACCACTCATAAATGTAATAGGTTATGAGCCCGGGTCGCTCTACTGTTCAATAGCTCAGAAAAGTGTTAACAAAAAGTACCAACACGTCTAACGACAAGAGTCTCGTGATCCTCGACGACGGAGTCTCATTTATCCATTGGAGATCAGCACTTCAAAATCAGTCACTCTACTTGCACACACACTTCACAGAACCTCACGCGCACCTCATAACTCTTTCGATAAAGTATATTCATGAATCTGCGCATATTCTCTAGATAGAGGGTATGGCGCCTCCGGCCCGCGAAAAAAACGCGGTGTGTCCAAGACTGTGGATGCAACAAAGCGCATTCACAAACATGTCAACAATTACGGGCGAGGGCAGCTATCAGCTGCTACACTAACTCGCTCCGCTTCGAAACTCGACGCAGTAATATCTAGTATTGCTGCATCTCAGGGTCCGCAGGCTGTGCTGCCCCTTCGAGCCTTCCCGATGCCGACATGGACAATGACAACTTTCCAAGCCTCAGTGGGCACTCAGAAACTCCCTTCCCGCCGTCTCAGTTCGATCCCGGCGATGATCTTTTCCAAGGTGCCATGGCAGTGGAACAACATCTCTCACAAATGCGTCATCTCGAAACGGACGACGAGGCCCCAAAGGAAAGCCAACAGACCACTAACCTCATGTCAATGACCAGAGGACTACTAAACCTAGTCGGGCCCTACTTGGAAGAAATGGAGGACGTCTGCCCTGGAGCAGGAGCAGACTTTCTTGCCCTGATTTCTGACGCAGTGTCCTGGGCAATGCGTGGGGAAAAGATCTACAAAAACCCAGCAACCACAGCGGGGGCTAAGGACAATGAGCCCAGTCGTAACAGTAATACTTGGGCCGCTAAAGCCGCTGCTGGGAACGTGCATGGCACAAACGTCGACCTTCGGCGGCCACCGAGAAGACCCTCCCCGCCGCAGCACCAGAGCAAAGAAGACAAGTGCATAATGATCCATCTTGACAGCCAACACGAAGCTCGCAAAGCGGAGCCATTCTTACTCCGACAGCAAGTCCAACGGCTTGTCCCTGACCCATCGCTAGTGGTAGACGCATGGCAAGTGCCCTCAGGAATCGCAATACTAGCACCCACTCTGGCTAAAGCGGGCAGTATTCTCGAGCACAAAGACGCCATTGCGGCACGATTCGGCAACGCTACGGTAGAAAGACAGGAAAATTGGACTACATTTGTTGTGGGGCCCGTCCCAAAGAAAGTTGTCACTTTGGAGGGGGCGGCCGACCCAGTTGAGGGCCTTCTCCAGTCAGAACCGGCCATATCGGCCATAATGGATGTAATGCCCATCCGTCACCTAGCATGGACCAAACGTTCCATTGAATTTGCAAACCCAGACGGCTTTATACGAATACACGTCTCAGAAGCTAAGGCGCATAGGTTCCCATCACGAATGCAGCTATTTGAACAAGCCACAGGCGTATAACGCGCTCGACTCCGCAACCAGTTAACTACCTGCAGCAAATGCTTCGGCTTCCACGCCACCAGGACCTGCGCCCGCCAGTATAAATTCGGTTCCTGAAGTAAGGTCGCTCACGAGGGCCCGTGCGCCCATCCACTCCAATGTCTGAACTGTCGGGGCCCCCACAGCTCCACCGACGTTTCCTGCCCTGCCCGACCACCTCGAGACTATGGCGTTTTCATCCGCCTCAATGGGGCTCAACTACGTCATATCCGCGCAGCGGGTCGAAACGAGCTTGCCAAGTCTCTTAACTGTCCCCAAGAATCCGCAGCTCCAGTCCCTCAGGGCGCGGCCAAACACCCATCCTCCTCCAACTGAGCATGGTAAGGAGGCAAAAATTCGCAAAAAAAAAACAAAGGATACGCATCATGCAAGTAAATGTGGGTAGAGGTATTATGGTTATGAGCTTGTTGAGGGCATAGCTTCTACCTTTGAATGATTGAGAGGTTGAGGTATGAGTGTAATGAGAACTTCTATTGTATATGTGTGTGTGAAAGTGCGTATGCTTAACATCTAACTACAAGACACCACCTCTCTATATATACAACTCCTCTGCTACTGCTTTAGAGGTAGCGACGTATCTACACCATTCCACTGTATTCTATGACTTCCAGTTCTATCTGGTTCTATGACGTTCTTTCATATTCACAACATAATTATTGTGAAGCACAGACCTGAGTCATGATATACCGGGGTACCCTTGTACACCGACTGAAACACAACAAGAGGTGCCAATGCACACAGTGTAGCACTACAACTTGCGCAGGACAACGACATCGACATTCTTCCAGTTCAAGAGCCCTGGATCTTCAGAGACCTATCCGTGAGGCGCTCAATATCGCACCTAAATTTTATGACATTTTCACCCCTCTCGGAATGGCACCAACGTCCCAGAGTCCTAACAAACGTCCGTAAAGCACAGGGGCTCCAACCATACCAGACCACTGTAGACATTTCTCCCAACTGTGTTCAAATCGCCATTTCACGCGGGCGCGGTCGGAAAATGGCTGTTTGGAATATTTACAATGCCCCGGCCAACTGTGTAGGTGCCGGCGAGGCTCTACAATTGATCTTAGACTCCCCAGAATCTCCTGACTTTATGGGCGGCGATTTCAATCTAAGACATCCTGCCTGGGACTTATACGCCTCCAATAATTCCACGGAGGCAGCCGCCTTGCTCGACTGGGCAAGAGTGTTGTGCTTAGCATCGGTGGGCATGGAGGAACAGATCAGCAGACCATGGAAGGGATGATGCTGCCACAGTCGGACTAGAGTGCCGGGACGTGTTAGGCGAGATCTGGAGCTCACGGGTGTATATGCTCGCTCTGTTTGCACTATTGACGCACGGACATTATTTGGGTATAAATAGGCAGCAGGTCACCCTCACATAGAGTATCATTCTCATCTTCTTCAGATACACATTTCTCAAGTATCACTACCTCACACATCTATTCCCATAAACTATCCTTAGCTGCCTTCACATAAGTATGTTCCCAAATCATACACCTGGTAAAACAAAGAGAGAAAGACTTATGCCTCCTCAACCCAACAGATGTCTCTACTCACAATAGGTGAGGCACCCTAGATCTCGCGTTCTCTACTCTCGGAGGAGCAAAATTTGAAATTGCGCCTGAACTCCACACTACATCAGATCACGAAACCTTAGTCTCAACAATACCTTTGTAGGGGGACTTGAACAAGTGCAAAATGAGGCGCCTAAGATATGGGTTAATTAACGAGACTCTATTCAAGGCTCTTCTGGGCGAGTGTCAGGATCTCTCAACCATCCGGACTGCAGCAGACATCGAAACGAAAGCCAAGGATATCACTCAAACTGTACACACGGCCCTACAGGTGGCCTGTCCCCGTACGAAGGGCACTTTTCGAGGGTCGCCCTGGTGGAATAAAGAGTGCAGAACAGCGACACGTAGGTACCGCAGGGCGAGACGGCTGGGGCGAGCTGAATATGAGAAGCATGAACTTCGGAATGCTGTCAGATGAGTCAAAAGATCATACTGGGAATCGAAAATCGAGAACTCAGAGTCCCTAAAAGATGTCTACAAGATAGTTAACTGGCACAACACTGCCTCCCTTTTCCAAACTCCGCCACTCAAAGGAGCTGACGGTATCACCGACGTCCAATGCCCTAAACAAAAGGCTTCCCTCCTACACAGAGTGCTTCTCTCTCGACAAACAGAAGCTTCGGGTATTCCACCAGACACACCCACGGTTACCATGAGGTCTATACCATGGGAATCATTCAGGGAGGATGAAGTCTTCAGGGCTACCTGTCAGGTTACATCCTCGTCGCCAGGTATGGATGAAATTACGACTCCTATCCTAAGACTAGCGTGGCCGATAATTGGTCGACGCTTTTCGAACCTGTTCAACAAGTGTGCCGAGCTTGGCTCTCACCCATGTGTCTTCAAAGATGCAGAGGTAATCATTCTGCCCAAGTCAGGGAAGCGGGACCGTACTGCCCCAAAATACTATCGCCCGATATCTCTGCTCAGCTGCCTGGGCAAGAGCCTTGAACGCTTAATTGCAAGACGCCTCTCTTACTGGGCTCTTAAGTGTGACGTCCTCGCTAGAGATCAATGCAGTGCTGTTAGCAGACGCTCTACCACGGACCTAACGACAGCGCTATTATGCGATATTAAAGATGCTCTCGCGGCGAGAAATGTCGCGGGCATGGTGACTGTAGATGTGAAGGGTGCCTTCGACGGAGTACTGCGGAATCGGTTACTCAACCGACTCAGATCTCAAGTTTGGCCGTTTAACATTACACGATGGGTCAATTCCTTCCTCCTCGACCGGACAGCAAAAATTCGACTCGATCAAACAACCTCAGAAAAATTTCCGATTATTTGCGGCCTCCCCCAAGGATCCCCAACATCACCAATTCTTTTCTGTTACATGTCGAACCAGTCTTACGCATCTCTAGGAGTCGCTATGGTTATGCGGATGATATTGCAACAGTAGAAACAGCCCGTAATCTGGAGGAATGTGGTAGGAAATTACAAACAAGCCTAGACCAGATGCTGCAGTGGGGCCTTGAAAATGGTGTACAGTTTGAAAGCGCGAAGACTGAAGTCCAATATTTTCATCAAAAAAAGAAGTACACGGAACCCTCGCTACAGGTAGAAGGTACTGTTATTACACCAAATGATTACACACGTTGGCTAGGAGTATTTTTCGGCCGGAAACTCTCATTCAAAGAACATGTGCGCAGAGCCTGCCAGCTGTGTCGTGTCGTTACGGACCACGTCAAGCGTATTAATATTACAGTAAAAGGAACACGCCCAGCCCTACTCCGCCAGGCGATGCAAGGAGTCGCATTTGCGTCACTTTTATATAGAGCCGAGACATGGTACGGGCCAAAGACCTCTTCTTGGATAATAAATCAAGTTCAGGGGGACTATCAATTGAGCAGCTCGAGCTGTCTTGCCTGTCTATGAAACCACCCCTGCCCCGGCGTGTTGAAATTGGTACATCCAACTTTGGATAAGATAGCTGTGTGCACTCAATAAGATCTACACTTACTAATCTTCCTATAAGTTGTGAGGTTGGTAAAATACGCTAAACCGTATTAATAGTTGCGAGGTTGGTAAAATACGCTAAGCCGTATTAATACAAATCACTAGATTTCCTTTTACTTTAGATAGATATTATAAGTAGCTGTGTCTAAGTGGGAGTAATAAACAACTCCACACTTACGATTAACAGACTCCTTCTTGTGCCAATCTGTCTTCTCTGTGAAATTATCTCTCTCAAGTCTTACCACTTGCTGCTACCACTACTTCCAAACAACACGGCGCTCCTGCGCAAAACAGGTTGGGGCCCAGCCACCTCATGGCTCGAACGTATCCACGACCGCCTAGCTGTGCGAGTTGCCGTAGCTGACCCCAAACACCCCTTACGAATCCGTTGGAATTCCCCCTACTTTCGATGGATCAGACGCCGGCAGCCTCTAGAAATGTCACTCGACCCACCTGCACCTTGTTGTAATATGGTTTTGTACTTGTAACAGCTGGTAAGCTGGTTTATCCCTGTAGCCCATGCTGTCCATAGGCATCACAGACTGTAGAACTTTGTAAGAAGATTTGATTGAATTGATCTAAGAACTGAGGTCTATCAAAGCAATATATATATACATTTCATTCAAGCTCATTCCGCTACGTTACCCAGCCAGCTATGTCCAGAGGAATGTGGGAGATCGTTATGAGGTTCCCGAAGGATGGTCAACAGGATTCTTAAGAGGATGATTAAAAGGATTATACGCCCATTACAATAAAGCAGCTATAAGAGAAATACCCAGTGATTATCTGATCGGTACAAATTTAACTTATGTCGGATGTTCGGGTGCCGGGTTGTACAACGCATTGATTCGGCATGGGTTGCGCTGGAAGATGACCTGATATTATCCGACTCCAACACAGACTCTACAAGGATAGTGCATCATACCAGGTCAGTGCGCATAAGTAGCGGGTCTCTTTGCTTTAAACACTAGGGGCTCTAGATACGCAATGCCTCCCTTAAACAATAGACCTAAGTTTACTGGTACCTGGAACTTGCTGATACAGGAGGTTCACGGAGGCATGAGAATCTCAGAAGTCTACAATGACACTGAAGCCAGGGGAGTTGTCTGGGCTGAGGAGGATTGTAGTATATATATTTGTAAAGCAGCAACGTAGTTACTCCTCCATAGATTCGAATATTAACTACCTCTAATCATCTAGCTGCGCAAGCGCTCTTGACTAGACTGTGACAGTACCCCAGCAAACATGTAAATCACGTGATCTGAGTTTGACATGTTTGATTATTTTCATTAGCTTGTATTAGCCGAGGAGCGGCCGCACAAAGGTATAAATAGGAGCTTCGCACTCACGTCTTAGATCAATCAGTTCACTTCAATAGTCATCACCTGTACATACAAATCTACTAGATTACAAATACAACACTCTTACTCTTAGCTCACAAGGTCAGCATGTGTAGTACTACTTCCCTAAACTCATAACTTTAACAGGTTATGAGCCCGGGCACTTCCGCGCAGCATGAATAATGCTAACCATACAAGTAGTATCTATGGCCAACAACCAGAGCAAGATCATCCTTGAAAATGGCGCCCCCTTCAACATATGGCGATCCAGTCTTCAAGCCAAACTCGCCTGAAGAAATGTTATTGGTCATGTGTTTCATGATTTTCCTGGGATCAAACCGCTTAAGTGTCCTATTGACCCATCCTTGTCAGAACCTGATGTTGAAGCTTCAGTGAGTGAGCTATATCTTACTAAATTACAGCAATGGACACTCGGAGAATTGGAAGCCAAAAATATCATCACAAGCAGACTAAGTCCCTTGTTATGTCCTACCAACTACGATCACATGACTGCCAAAGAACTGTACAAAACAATTGCTAATGCGAGTGTCACAACCTCTTAAGTGACTGCCAGAAGATAAAGGCTTGAGTTAGAGCGTGACTTGAGACGTGACGTGAAGCGTGGCGTGAGCCGTGACATGGACGTGAGCCGTGACGTGGAGCGTGACATAGAGTGTGACGTGGAACGTGGCTAGAAGTAATATACAAGAGTACCTGATAAAGAGGATATATTTTAACAAGATACAAGTCTGAAGAACTAACAACTCACAGGCAAATCTCCTATATATACACCAGACGCCCCGATACCTGAGGCTTTTTGTTACAGGTCTGAAGCCTGAGGTGTAGTAAGGCTTATGCCTGAGGTATCATAAGGTTAGGGAGGGGGCATATTAGCCAGGTGCTGGGTTCATAGTGAAGTAATGCCTGAGGCATTATAAAGTTTAGAAGAAGACTTAGAGGCTTGGCGCCGATTCTCATTTACGCTAGTGTTGCAAGGATAGGACTTCTGGAGGAGTAACTCTTGAACAGCATGAGAATTGTCATTTAAATTATATTAAGGTTGATTAGGCGTTCAGATGTAAGGGGATTTAATATTAGATGGAAACATGTACATAAAGGATAGGGTAGATGTCCTTTAGTCTTTAGATTTATAATATTCTTTGATTTGATGCTCATTTTTATCTACTTCTTAGATACTTCAGCCTCGACTATTACACTTTTCCTGCCATATACCAACTCCAGTAGAAAAGACTAGAATACTATAGAATACTGTAGAATTAAGGAAACAACTAGAAGTAATACCGGGCTGTAAGGAAGCAAGCATGGGGTATCAATTAGAATTATCGGCGCTAGCAGGGGTCTTATGTGAGGTTGAAGTTTACGTAATAGCATAACTTTGGACCCTGTTTGTGACAGCAAGGAAAGAAACTGCAACAGCCCCTTATACAGCCGCATTAGAAAATTTTATATCAGTTAAGTTTCTTTCATCTGCAGACGACTACATTGACAAGTTTTTAGCCGCATATCAAAGTACTAATGTTACAGTTATGAGATTTGGGAGGTATCATCATGTGCTGACCTTTGCAAAGATGTCACTATGGTATTGCAGGAGATTGTATGAGAAGATAATGTGTAATAATTGATGTGTAATGGATGATGAATATATCTAAATACATTGTGCGGAGAGCCCACTATTTATATACAAATATTCTCGCTTAGTGTTTGACCCACCGTGTCAAACACATCAAACATATTACGATCCACTTAGCACCTGACCTCACACGTGCAGTATGGTGCACATGATGCGATCCACATCACGGTTATGTAGATTGCTGATGTCGATAGCACAACACTCCCCCTGTCGGTAACAACTCATAGTGCTACTGGATCTGCACTGGTGACTTTACCTTGGTCAGACAGTTGGCCAACTGTTTCGAGGTAGGTACATAGGCCACTTCAACTAAGCCCTTCTGGTGTTGCTCACGACAGTAGAAGTTTCTTAGAGAAATACGCTTTGATCTTCTGTGGTTGTCATGGTTCTTGATGAGCAATATAGCTAATTGGTTGTCTACGTAAAGCCTTGTGCATTTTGCTCCCGTGATGCGATCAGTGACGTTCAGTTCCTGTAGCAATGACTTTGTCCATTGAAGTTGTCGGCAGGTCTCCGTGGCTGCAAGGTATTCAGCTTCTGTGGTGGACAGGACAACCTCTCGTTGGAGATGCGATCGCCAGCTCACTGGCCCAGACGATAGCAATATTAGTGTCCCTGAAGTCGATCTGCTAGTTGAGGGTCTGCTGCAAAATCTGCGTCAGTGTATGCTTCAATTGTGTGTTTGCCCACTGATCTAGTAAAGATAATTCCCCGGTCTGGCTCTTTCGCGATGTATCTCAATACACGAAGTGCTGCCTGGAGATGCTCATCTGAAGGGTTAACTAAGAACCATGCTAGGTGGTTTACTGCAAAAGCAATATCGGGTCGTGTGTTGTTCGCAAGGAACTGCAGGCCACCGATGATTGAGTTGTATTTTGTTACGTGCTCTGATGCACTCTTCTGGTCGTTCGGGAGCATTAGACGCTCAATTGGGGATGATGCAGGTTTGCAGTCTGTCAGACCGTGCCTGTCGATTAGCGTTCGCGCATGTTTACCCTGAGATAATGCAAGGATTTCTTTCCTTGGGTGGCTGATGTGGATGCCTAGAAATAGGTCTGTGCTCACTGTCTTTAGCTTATACTTTTTATGTAGGGCTTGCATCAGGTTTTCTATTTTCCCTAAGTTGGGTCCCATGACTTGAAAGTTGTCTACATGCATCACCACAAAAAGGTCCTTGTGGGAGTTGGTATACAGATACACGTCTGATGTTGTTGGATGGAGACCTTGTCTGGCAAGCGTGGCTTTTGCGTCATCGTACCATAGTGCGGCAGCTTGCTTCAGACCGTAGAGTCCTTTTCGAAGGAGTATAATGCATCCTTCTTTCTCAAAGCCTTGTGGCAGCTCCATGTAAAGATCTATGTCAAGGTCAGGATTTAGGAAGGCGGTTGGGACATCACCTTGTCTTCGATGCCAATCGAATTGGTAAGCCAACACGAGCATGATTCTGCCGGTTTCAGGGCGTGGGGTTGGTGCAAAAGTTTCCTGGTAATCTATGCCCAGTCTCTGGGTAAAGCCCTTTGCGGTACATCGAGCCTTCCATCTCTCAATGCTGCCGTCTGCTTGGAACTTCTTCTTAAATACCCATTTACACTTCATTGGTTTGCGTCCCTGAGGGAATTGGGTGCGTTGGATGATCTTAATGGCTCCTTTATCTTTGAGGGAGCGGAACTCCTCATCTGCTGCTTTCTTCCATTGCGTGGCTTCTGAACACGTCATTGCTTCATTCCATGTTTTCGGGTCGGGGGAGATTTGCGCTGACTTGCCATAGTGTAGACGCTTGTAGTCATGCTTCACAACCTGCCTGCCTCGTCTGGTTGTCATAGTTTCTTTTGGCGGTGAGTATTCTCTATCTGGTGAGTGCGGCCGTTTTTGTGCGGCAACGGAACGTAGGGGATCCCAGCCAGTCATGACTTGGTCATATGTTATTTCTTCTAAGTCTTCCTCTGCGCTTGACTCCCCCTGATTTCCTGGCTGCAAGATGAGTTCTTGTGGGTGGCAGTAAGGGGTGGATGGAGGAGATGGACTTTGTAATGTTTGGTCAGTATGGTGAGATTCAGCTGGTGAACTTTGCTCATTATCGCATGAAGCTGGACTTGGACTGCGGGAGTAAGTCTGTGATGACTGCTCCTCTGATTCAGCTGGCGTTGGTGGTGCATCTGCTATGACAGGGTCGACTGCCGGCGTGGATGTTAGGTTCTCCCCCTCAAACGGCTCTGGCGTTTGGAAATCATGAGTCGACGTATTTCTGCTACGTTCAGTGTTAATATTTGTTTCACTGAATAAGGAGTTATTGTTTGCCCAGTAACTATGTGTGTGTTGCTGAATAGTGGATGGTAGTTCGTCGCCAAACATGACATCTTCGTTGAAAGATGCATGCGGAGTGAAGCTTTTGATCCATTTCCACCCCTGCGTGGAGGCGTAGTGGGGATGGTATACGATGAAGTTTTTACTGGTATTTTTCTGAAAACCAATAAACCATCCTTTCGTGGCTCTGGGTTCAAACTTTCCTGGCTTTGGAGTTATTAGCTTATACGCTCTGCATCCAAATCTAGGGGTATACCTGAGATCGACTTGACCTGTATGGGGTTGATTAAGACCCTGCATGAAGTCAGTTAGAGGAATTTGCTTTGTCCGAAGGCAGTATAGTCTTTTGGCAATGAAACATGCGTGGTCGACTGCCCATGGCCAGTATGTAGCTGGCATGCGTGCGTCAATCAGCATTGATCTGGCTAATCTCAATATAACTTTGTTAGCGGCTTCAGATACCCCATTCTGTTCTGGAGTGGATGGTGCACAGATGTCAGTGCGTATACCGTGCTGTTCACAGTAGGATTGCATGCGAAGGAATTCGGTGCCACCATCTCGGAAGATTGCACGGATTCTTTTTCCGAAATGGGAATTTTGGAATTCGATCCATTGGATTAGAAGTGAAGCGATTTTATCTTTGGATGTGGTTGTGATTGCCAATCGCATTCGTGTTTTAGCATCTGTGATAATTACGGCATATTGGTGGCCGTTTATTGCAGGGGCGATCTTACCCACTGTGTCAACAAATATTTCATCTAATGGTGAATATGGTGTGGGCCTTGGCTCTCTGGGGACAAATCTCTGAGCTTTGCTTAGATGACATGTCTCGCACGTTGACAATTCACTCATGTCAATTCCCTCCATGCCTTTGGCGTATTGGGCGGTCTTTTTCAAAATGCCTTGTCCTGTATGATCCAGTCGCTGGTGCCAGCGTTGTGCACTTGTGGTGACTGGAATTCTGGCTACGCCTGGCGCTATTATGGGGTTTACGCGCGGTGTGTCAGCTTCCAACGGGTAGATGTAGTACACATCGTTTTTGCATAGTAAACAGGATATTGGGACATCAGGGCCAGATGTATGTCTCTGTATCAACAATGATTTGTCATTGTTCGCATAAACGTTTGCTAATCTCTGAAGTCTTCCTGCCGATACAATGTTACAGGATGAACTAGGTGAATATAGCGCTTCTTGGAGTTTTATAACAATGCTTCCAATTTTCAGCTTTGCTGTCCCTTGTCTATTCAAGCAAGTGTTGCCTACCGCTTGGTCGAACTTGAATGGTTTGGATAGCTTCTGGATGTCACAAAAAAGTTTTTCACATGTAATAAAGTAGTGCGAAGCACCAGTATCATAGATGGTACGGTTTGTATTGAGTCTAGAACATGCTACAATAATACCGTCGGCTTCAGAGTCAGAATTGTTGGACTCATACTCTAGAGCAACATTCCCTTTTCCTTTCCTTTGCGACTATGGTTGCCCTTTTGGGGTGCCAGTTCAGGGTGTAGTCTGTGATAATACCTGTTTTTGTGTCTATGACGACATTTCTTACAGTACTCATTGGGGTCTAGGTCCTCACCTGTGGGTACGGACGCAGCCAAGGCCAAATTGGGTTGCTGCGTCCTATTACCTGCAACAGATCGGAGAGACAACATTAGTGCTTGAAGGGGGGCGTACTTATTGTCTGCCTCGAAGGCGCGAGTATCCCGCTAATTGTTTAGCCACTGTACTCTTCTAGTACCCATAACAAACATCGCAGAAGCTAGGCCACTGCCAATATGGTACTCCCTGTTGGGAGTCTGGGTATTCATACCATCGGCGGCATTGTTTACTGCATGGTACAAGGCTAGGAACTGGTCAATATAGTTATCAGCAGTGCTCTCAAACCTTAGTCCCAGGAATCGTTGAAGAGCAATAGCAAACGGAGCAGTTGCTGTCTCCTGGCGACTGCTGGCAACTGTGTCAAAGAGTTGCTTTGCTGTCATGTGCTCATAGTTTGATGGACACATTGCTTGGGAGAGTCGTTGGGTAATAATATTCTTGGCTTCGATCTCTCCGAGAACCCATCGTTCCAAATCTATCATATACTGTGCTGATAGCGCCGCCAAGTCCTCATTTGCGGGATCATCGACTTCTGGATCCTGAGGCATCTGAATGGGGCGGATGCCAGTCATGGTGTGAAAGACATGGCCGAGTACGTTTTTCTGACCGAGTTTCGCTTGAATCGCCATCTTCCAAGTGGCGAACGAAACTCCTGGGCCGAGGACAATCTTGTTGTGGTCGTTTTGCATGATTACTGGATACCTGGTTAGCAGAGTAATTTATGGCTAACGGAGGAGCGCCCGGGCTCATAACCTGTTACAGTTATGAGATTTGGGAGGTATCATCATGTGCTGACCTTTGCAAAGATGTCACTATGGTATTGCAGGAGATTGTATGAGAAGATAATGTGTAATAATTGATGTGTAATGGATGATGAATATATCTAAATAGATTGTGCGGAGAGCCCACTATTTATATACAAATATTCTCGCTTAGTGTTTGACCCACCGTGTCAAACACATCAAACATGTTATGATCCAGTTAGCACCTGACCTCACACGTGCGGTATGGTGCACCTGATGCGATCCACATCACGGTTATGTAGATTGCCGATGTCGATAGCACAACAACTTATAATGCTGCAAACGCAATGAGGCCAGGATCAATGGACTCCTCCCAATCATACCGGATGTAAGGCATCACGGTTCAAGAGCGTGGAGCATCAAAAAGCGGCTTTTGATTGTATTTCTAAAATGAAGAATCTAAATTACAGTGTGGGTTTTGCTGCTATTAAAGACAAAATAAATGCAGCTGTGCCGCTAAATTATACGCTACAGAGGAAAACAGAAAACTAACAAAAGAGAATGGTATGTGTTGAGTATAACGGGGTTTACTTGGTTTAAGGCCTAAAGTCAATAATCAAGTAAAAAAATCTCATTTTTCTTCTATCTCCCTCCCTCCTCGGCGGGGGTTAAATAACTAACTTTACAAAAGAGCTTAGCGGCCTTTTTACTGCACGTGATATAAATACTACATGTATAAGGAAACAATGAATGTGGAACCCAATTAATAGGTTTATAAACCAACACTGGCAACTTCTCTTATAGAAAGAGCAAAGAAATATACCTGATGAATTAAGTTGATCTTTGATCAGCTAGAAAGTTCGCGTTGAACCCAGCCTTCGACTCTCACATTAAGCCTATTAGTCGAGACAAGCTTGTGTAAGGCGTTATTAGCATTTGACTTTGTCATAGAATCGGCAGGGTTGCTATCCCCTGTAATCCATCGAAATTCAGAGAGTTCTCTTCGCTCGTAGGACTGTCGAATCGCCATTATGTCGATCATAAGTCTCTTTTCTTTTGTGGTACCTAATTTAACCATACATTCGTACAGCGAGAATGAATCTGTACAAACAACCACAGGAATAGGGTTGATATTTAGCTGCTTGGTGATCATGTTAAGGGTAGTAGAGATCGAAATGGCCATATCGATTCCGGCCACCATTCCATATAGTTCCGAAGCCAATACAGCACGAGTAACTCGTTTGCATTTTGTTGAGCTCCAGTGTAAGATGTTGCCTTTCAGCTCAAATATTCCGTCGCCCAGAGTTTCATTTCCAAGAAGAATCACATAACCAATTTGGGAACTCAAGTCGTGATTATTAGCGAATGAGCCATCTACAAAAACAAATAATTTGGCAGACTCCAAATCTAGCGGAACATAGCGGAGTCCGCGATCTAAGTTTTTCGTTTGCCATTCAATACGTTTATTGAGAGCTACAATCTCTTCTTTTCCTGGATTTTGATATTGTGCAGCCACAGAACAATCAAATGCGGCTTCTGGCTGGCAGACGCTAGCAATGTAGGCGCCACGAGCTCTTTGTCTGAGATAGACCTCCTTGAAATCGACTGAGTCAGGGTTTATTAGGTTGAGACGTTTTCCTTGGCCCTTTTGAACGAGGTTGATGTCGCCACTACTTTTATCAATTACTAACTTACAGCCATTAAAATGAAGAGAGTTGCAAGGTGTAAGCTTTTCGATCGGTTTTGCAAGTAATTTGGCTCTTTTAAGTTCAAGATCCTCTTTATGAATAAATTTATCATCACCCAAGATTAGGGTATCGTCAGTCTGCATACCCACGATCCCAAAAGGCCCATCACGATCCTTGGTGATTAGTAAACATGGATCATATGTCGAATTTTCCATCCCAAGCTTCGTCTCATGGTGAGTATGATAAGTACCATACCAATGTGTCCCTGATTCAGGAATTCCGTACAGTGGCTTGAGTATTTTGAGAATGTCACGGGGGAGAAACTCGTTACACATCTCTTTAGGTGGAGTTGCATAGATAGGACGTAAAAGCTTAGTGCTGGATTGTACATAAGCTTGAGTAATGTCTCTCAGAAAAAGTAAGATTCCACGTGGAGCGAGCGAAGGGGCCAGAGCTACGATGATACGCTGACTTACGCGTTGAATTGTTGGCGACTGTGTCAAAATTTCGTTCTTGCCGTAATCATTGTACGCTTGAATTACTAAACGTGACTTTTCGTAGGGCACTGCAGTCTCTTTCCCTTTGATTTCATCAACTATTCTGGAGCCGAAAATTCGCTGGCCACGAAGTTCCTCGTCATCTTGGCAAACAAGCTTGTATACTCCTTTGGCTAACAATCCATCCATTTCTTTTCTACGGGAAAGAACAAATGGTTTTTCCGGGGTTGTAATGATCCCCTTTTCTCGCAAATCTATGGAAATTTGATGATCCCTGTGTTCTTTTTCAGATAGAAGAACTTCAACTTGCGTAGGCTCGATATCTCCGAGGACACCTCCAAAATATGATGTGAAGAAACTGTCATAGGTACAAGATAAAATATTGATACCAGGATTTCTAGGCTGCGGTTTTCTTTGACTACGTCGTAGTTGTGGGGGATCAGAGTGTGAGACAGGGATTTCGAGAGGAATTTCTTTATGATGTCCAGGAACATTTTGTGGCTGGTCTGAATTTTCACTTTCCTCGAAATTTCTGTAATAAGGCTGTACTACTGTACTTCGAAAATTGACTGCTGGACCATCAATATTTACTTGACAAGTCTGGTTATGCATTCCAATTAAATTGTAAGGGCCTTTCCAGCCTCGGCCTTCTCTATAGACAACCACTTCAGAACTGAGATGAAGTGCCTCAAGGTGTGAGGTGAGTGGTCCATTCCGTGTGTTGAGGGCGTCAGCTACCTTACGTGCAGCTATACACTTTCTCACCTCTGCCATTGCTTTATTCATAGTAGCAGCCCGGGTGATAGTGGAGACGGACGGAGCATCTGATGAAGCCATCCGAGGATAAGCCCCGAACACGAGGACAGTTGGAACTAAGCCATTTGGCCCCACGGTATCATTTAAGGCTTTAAGAGCCATTTGTAGCTTCATCTCCTTAGATAGTGAAGGGTCCTCTTCGCTAATGATTTTATAGACACGTCTAAGTGGAATGTGGTACCTTTCCACTCGACCCAGAGAATGATGAGCCTCAACCGGCTTTAATAAAACCTCAGTATTCATTAATTTGGCACTATCTCGAAATTCTTGCGCATTGAAGTTTGTTCCTGGATCATGAACAACATAAGCTGGAGGACCGAGGTAGGTGTCGATCCAAGTTTGTTTAAGGGCATCCCAAGTATGTTTGGCTGACATATTGTTTAAAAATCTGCCACCTTGAAAGTTGGTCGCTTCATCAACAATGTGGAGGACTGGGCCATCGTCTAGAGTGAAAACATCAACAAATAGAGTATGATTGAAGTCACAGTCATCTTTTAACGTAAATTTAAATGGACCAGGAGCTTTGCGATGCGTCTGACACTGTTTACAGAACTTAGCGAGTCGATGAAGTTCTTCGAAATTTGTTTCATGACCTGCTCGTTCAAGAACTTTATGAAAACGTTGGGTTGAAGGATGGCCAAATCTACGATGCAAGCGACGTAGTTCTATCTCCGTCAGATGACAAGCGACGGCATTATTCTTAGGATTAGTATTAGAGTGCGCTAAGGCTCTTGCTTCATTTAAAAACATCCATGGGTGACCATATGCCCTGACAATTGGAATTCGCTTTCCTTTTTGGATTAATACATTTTCTAAGTTATCAAACTTAGCTTCCAAATCATCCAAATCTTTCAGTGATAATAAAAATGGCGTATCTGCAGAGACAATATGAAAAACAACTTTTCCGATTGGTGTTATCACTTCTGCAGTTCCTAGAGAAGAGGTGTAACCGATCCCAAATTGAACTTTAGTTTCTCCGGCTTTTGATTTGTCGAGTTTAACATTTAGGGATTTTTGAAGAGCAGTAAATTGTCCATAGCCAGCAGTTGAACAATTTGCAGCTCCTGTATCAATCATAATTCCCATAAAGATGCCTGAAGAGTATCGGCTAGAAAGAAAAGTACTGACCTCCATTGATGGAGATTCATCTGGGGCAAATTGATAGCTACTTTGGAAGATATGGATTGTAGATTGGCGTTCAAGTTCCTGCATTACATGTGTGCCATCGACGTCCCCGAACAAATCAGTGACATATATTTTTGAAAGATTATTAATAGATGAATCGGGATAGTCATCTTCATCACATTCGATTTCATTTATGAATTGTTCATAATCTTTGGAGGCATCGGGATCCAAACCTTCAAATTCTATCACGTATTGGCGAACTTTACTCTCGTCCCATTTTTCAGATTTAAATTTCCGATAAGACTGCTTACGTTCGTCGTCACTGTGATTTGTGCTCAAGCAGCCAAATCTCTTACAAATGAAACACTTCTTTGTAGTTGTTGGCTTATTCGAAGTTTTTACTTGGTCGCTGTATCTTGAACTTTTGCCTTTATATTTTCGGTCCGTATAAAAATTCTCGGAATATTCCGAAGAGTTTGCACTGGCGACAAATGTTTTCTTGATTTCAGCGCGAGAATAAATTGCAAGGGAGTTTCGGATGTCTTCAGATGCCCCTTGAAAGGTAGAAGAACGCTTAAACAAAGCCATGTTGCACCCTTGGACATCACGGCAAGCCCTGTAAAGCTTATCTCTAATTATAGCATCAGTTTGTAGTTCTGGACGGAGAATTGCTTGGTTATTTATGAGCTGATCTCTCATCAGGTCGAAACATTCAATGAGATTCTTTTCAGGATACTTTGCCACATAATCTTCCAACTTTGTGTCTTCCCATTCAGTAGTTTTACGTTCTTGACGTTGCTCTGTTTCGAAGTAATCTTTCATAGCTTTTATCATTTCTGCAAGTGTGAATCGATTACCAGAAATCCTGTTGAAGTAGTAATCCCTTGCTTCGCCAGTAAGCATCGTAGCAAAAGCTTTTGGATAATCTGGAGGATCCACGTTCGCTTTGTAGCAAAGATCATAGAAGATACGAAGCTTCATGTCGAGAACATCATCGGCACCGCTATACTTGTCTTCCTTTTGATAGATTTTATGCAGAGTTTGAACACCATACGTTGATCCTTGAAACGAGCCACCGGATTGATAGTATTGCTGATTTAAAGCGGTTTGTTTATATTCTTCATTGTTTTCAGAGATTGTATTATTAGCAACTGTTTTTCCATCTTTAAACTTAGTAGGTTGTGGGATTTCTGGATTAAGCTTGAGAGCTGAAGGCTTTATATCAGGAGAATCTGATTCCCTTGGTATAAGAGGTTGCGTGTTTCTTTCCTGTTCTATCTTTCTTAAGTATGCATAACTTCCAGGAAGATCTGGATTTCTTCTTGAATTGAATCCTCCAGCAGTAATGATCTTAGCAAGCTCGTCTTTCGGCCATTCTGGGGGAATTTCTGAATCTAACAACTTTGTCAATCCTTCTGCAACTGTCTCGTTCTTGCTGATATAAATTCCATTATCTCTTAAAAAACTTCTTAAGATTCCTTTTTTTCTTTGCGAAAGATTTTTAAAATCTTCGCTCTGCCATTTTGAAAAATCCAGGCGAAAGTCCTCCCAGAGTTCTTTGTCACGGTGCTTTGTCTGTTTATAATAGGAGATTTGGTCGTCAACAAATCCATCGTAATTCTCGGATGGAACATCCGGGGTATCTTTGTTGATGATTCGATTACTCATTGTTTCCGTGGGCTATCTATCTAAGACTAAAATGCGTGATGGAACGCAGAATCGATGGTACGTCTGGCTAAGAAGACTTCTTGAATGAATTCGAAGATGTACTAGTAGCTGCAAAGGTAGTAATATCGAATCTTTAAGTTAGCACAGCGGAAGCCTATGAATAGGGCCACTGTCTCGTCGTTACCTTGCTGTCTGCGGTCGATACAAGACGACAAGAGTTATCGTAGTTGATCAACCACTGATCAGTGTTGAGTATAACGGGGTTTACTTGGTTTAAGGCCTTAAGTCAATAATCAAGTAAAAAAATCTCATTTTTCTTCTATCTCCCTCCCTCCTCGGCGGGGGTTAAATAACTAACTTTACAAAAGAGCTTAGCGGCCTTTTTACTGCACGTGATATAAATACTACATGTATAAGGAAACAATGAATGTGGAACCCAATTAATAGGTTTATAAACCAACAGTATGGCCTGGCTTGTGGTCAGTACGGCTGTCTTAGAACTGATGGAGCTGGTAGAATTAATTGAGGGTTATGTAACGGCGATGGCAGTGCCTGAGGCATCAATGTCCCGTGAATCATTACACCGGATTAGCAATGGTCTAGCATCGGCATTATTTGTGATGGGAACAAAGCATATTGAATGGCTGAATAACTAGAGGGACACTCGGGTGTTTAAGCCCAATAATGAGTTGGCTTCACTGCCGTCGCTAATGTCTTCAGTCTGCGCTATCGCAGGGAATAGAATCCAGCAGCCCACCGTGGCCTTGGTGGCTTCTTTCCCCAACGAGCGTGGATTGGATCCAGAAGCCTACTGTACAAAATGTTGACATAGACATAAGAATAAATATTGTTACAGACTTCACCCTGAATTAGCACAAAGTAAGAAAAGTAAGTCAACAAATGATGCAAAACAAAAACAGAAAAGGGCTGCAACATCTATTGATTTAGATAGTGAACTTAGCGACTCAGATAGTACTGGAGTTATAGCTGCTTCTTCCAGAGTTAATGAAAGTCTTACCATCTATGATACAGGTGCCTCACACCATTTTGTAAACAATAAGTCTATGTTCTTAACAATCAAAAAATCTGACAAGCCATTTAAATTTGACCAAGCAGTTGGTTCATCATCTCTAGACAGCACTGGAACGTCATTACTTACTATTGGAAATTTAAGACTCAAGCTCCATAACGCAATCTATTCTCCATCATCAACCTGTAACATTGTGTCTGCAGGTCGACTAGAAAGAATCTCAAATATTGTCCCAAACTATGATGATATGATCCTAATTAAACGAAATTCCCATACGCATCATGAAACAATAGCTAAACTCATTCGAAAGAATGATGTTTACTATGTAGCTCCCATCACCAGCTCAACTCGTAAAACCCAAATTGTAGCAGCACCTGGAGTCGCAAGACTTCCCATAACCACAAGTGCACAATGATGGCACAAACGCCTTGGTCACACAGGTCAGACTATATTAAAAAGAACTGCACAAACTTCAAAAGGACTTGAGGCAATTGACCTCAACAATTTAACAACCTGCGAGACCTGCCATCTCAGCAAGGCTCAAAGGTTTGTGTCAAGAGAGCCAAGACCAATACCTAATCAGCCACTGGATGAAATCCATATCGACACAGTATGGAAGGTCCCGGCTGCCCTAAACGGTCACCAATATGTAGTCGTTATCACTGATGCAAGAACACGAATGCGCCGGTGTATTACAACTGGAACAAAAGATCAAATTACGCCACAACTAATTCAATGGGTCAAAACCTAAGAACATCAATATGGCAAAATGGTGCGTGTTATTTTCAAAGACGGAGGTACTGAATTTTCTCTTATCAAGGCCTACTGCAATTAACATGGCATCCGAACCGACCTTTCAGCCCCATATACACTGGAGCAGAATGGCATCGCAGAATCTGCCAATAAAGTTGTGCTTATAAAAGCCCGATCAATGCTAATTGATGCCCGCATGCCAGCTATTTACTGGCCATGGGTAGTCGAGTATGCGTGCTTAATAACTATCAGACTATACAATATGCGAACAAAGAAAACTCCATTAATTGATTTCATGCAAGGTTTAAACCAACCACATACTGATCAAGTGGATTTGTCTCACGTTCTGCGCTTTGGTTGCAGGGCCTATAAATACATTGATCCAAAACCTGGAAAATTCGTACCAAGAGCTCAAAAAGGATGGTTTCTCGGCTTCCAAAAAAAAAACAGCAAAAACTTCATCATTTTTCATCCCCACAAGACAAACTTGCATGGGTGGAAATGGATAGAAAGTTTCACTCTTCACGCATCCTTCAATGAGGATGTAATGTTCGGAGATGAGCTGAGCCCCATCGCACAGCAAAACGCACTCAGTAATTTGACAAACAATAAATCATTTCTTATTGACGTTGAAACATCCCAAGATACAACGTCAGACAACGTCCTAAATCAACAACCCAGGGGAGAACAATTACCACCTCCTCCACCAGCTGAAAACAACGGAGAGCATTGATCACCTCCACTGACTAACTACAATGACAATAGTTTAATCCCTCTTGAACCACAAGGCACATTAATTGAACCAGATTCAACAAACCAAGCCCTAGCTCAGAATCCAGACACAGCAAACGATCTGAGTGATACGGAATCCTTCCTCTCTGAAACAGAAGAAGAGTTGGAGTCATCATTAACTGATCAAAATAAACATGAAATTGAGGTATATGATAAAATCATGACCGGATGGGATCCAGTTCCCCTGATGGCAGGTCAAAAACGTCCTTGTTCTCCAGAACAGCAAACAATGCGAACAAAGCGTGGTAGAAAAGTCACCCGGCATGATTATAAGCGACTACATCACAGCAGGTCCGCACTAATATCAATAAATCCCAAGACTTGGAATGAAGCAATGACTTCACCAGAAGCCAAGCAATGGAAAGCTGCTGCAAACGAAGAATATCGATCGTTAATGAATAAAGGAGCAGTAAAACTAGTTAAACCCTCCGACCTTCCCAAGAATCGAAAACCCATGAAATCTAAGTGGGTCTTCAAAAAGAAGTTCTATGCAGACAGTAGCGTCGAGAGATGGAAAGCTCGTTGTACAGTCAAAGGATATACACAACGAAAGGGAATTGATTATCAAGAAACATTTGCACCAACACCAAGAGCCGAAACTGGTCGGATTTTACTGGTTCTCGCTCATCAATTTGGATAGCACAGAAGACAGGGCGATGTTCCAACAGTATTTCTAAATCCGGATCTTAATATCAACCTCTACATGGATATTTCACAAGGGTTTGAAAAGGAAGAATACGTTGTTAAACTGTGCAAAGGATTATACGGACTAAAACAAGCGGCAGCATTGTGGTATAACGATGTGAGAGCAACTCTTGCCATGCATGGCTTGCATCCAACAACATCAGATATATGTCTTTACACAAATTCCGAAAAAGATCTGTTCGTAATGATGTATGTTGACGATTGTCAGGTAATGGGTCCTAACCTGAAAAAGATTGACGCCCTTATGTCGGCACTCCGCAACAAATATAATCTTAAATCAGTAAACACGGATATGTTTCTAGGTATAAATATAAGTCATCCATCCGCAGACACTCTTACACTTTCACAGGGTAGATATGCCCGGGCCTTAATAGAAAGACATGGTCTTCAAAACTGCAAACCCACTGCATCACCAATTGAGAAACTTCTTGAACCAAACAATGCAGAATCAATTCCGGACCAGAAAGATGAGTATAACAAAATAATAGGTGGCCTTCAGTATTTAGCGAGTAATACTCGTCTAGATATCAGCTTTGCAGTAAATCACCTAGTAAGATTCCTCCAGAATCCATCAGTAGTACACTTACACGCAGCGCGTCGTATTCTTAGATATATCTCAAAGGAACCAGAACGAGGAATAAAATTCTCAAGAAAAAATGGAAAAACTGTGCTAAAAGCATATACAGACGCCGATTTCTCAGCAGATCCATCAACATCCCGATCTACCACTGGCACAGTTGTAATGCTAGGATCAGGCCCAATTAGCTGGTGATCCCGCCTCCAACGAAAAGTGGTACTTTCTACAACAGAAGCAGAATACCTTTGCGCCACTGAAACTTGTAGAGAAATCAGATGGATACAATCATTGTTGGAGGAGCTAGGTGTGCTTAACCTCGTCGAAGGTGGCAAATGTACGAGACTAAATGTTGACAATCAGTCAGCAATATCACTCATAAAAAATCATGATTATCATAAACAATCCAAGCATGTTGCCCTCAGGAATAACTATTGCCGAGAGCAATATAAAAAAGGGCGGATTGAAGTTTTCTATATACCCTCAAAATACCAACTGGCCGACTCACTAACCAAGGCCAAGCCAAACGTATTAATCCAGTGAGTTAAAAACATACCACTACCAAAAGCACTGAGTCACTACACAATATTATTGTCCTTACGGCCAGGGGGAGTGTTGTAATATGGTGTTGTACTCTAGCAAACGTGTAAATCACGTGATATGAGTTTGACATGTTTGATTATTTTCATTAGCTTGTGTTAGCCGAGGAGCGGCCGCACAAAGGTATAAATAGGAGCTTCGCACTCACGTCTTAGATCAATCAGTTCACTTCAATAGTCATCACCTGTACATACAAATCTACTAGATTACAAATACAACACTCTTACTCTTAGCTCACAAGGTCAGCATGCATAGTACTACTTCCCTAAACTCATAACTTTAACACACCTCCTTGGCGCAGAATTGATAGGACCACAGCAAAGGCAGAAATTGGTGCCGTGGGCCGAAGAGAGGGGATAACTAAATGTCAGAAATGGGTGGCCTCAGGAGAAGTGGGCATATTGGATCTGATGGTGTTTTCTGACAGATCTCTAGACGGGGTGAAAAATGCGGGGGCAGGCTACTGTATATACCATGGTCCAGCTACTGAAATTGCAAGCGGAAAAGTCCTATTGGGTTAAACGGCCAAAGTGTACAACGCGTAAATAATTGGAGCTTTTGAAGGTTTAAAAGCGGCCATCTGTTAAGGGTTAAAGCAAAACGGTCACTGCACAAAAGCAATACCACAAAATAAGTTTTATATTGAATCTATGAAGAGGAAAGAGAAGACCGCTGCAAGCGCCGCTATTTATTAGATCACTCTAATATCTGGAAGGTTCTCTTCCTTCTTACTCACTGATGCCCCTTAACCTAGAATCAACCAGAATGCTCTAGAACCTTCTCCCAAGTTCTAGTAGTGATAGTAAGGATCCCCTGTACATCACTAATTATGCCAGTCGCACTATTTATGCATGCACCTGCACCTGCGCATGCATAAAATATGCCATAGGCCACAAAATTGCGCCACATGACGTGACTTGGATGGGCCAAGTAAATTAGCCCAGCCACAGTCAACAGGGCATAGCCCGTTACACCATCAAGCACGTAATGGCAAAATACGCCACCAACGTTACAGTACTACTTGACAACAAAAAAGCCGCCCTGTGCCTACATACTGGGCATTGGACATTGTCCAGTTCCAGACAGATTGCGGAATTTCAGACACTACGAGACAGCTGGCTGCAAAGGGAGAGAGTATCAGGAATACCGACAGGGACGGTTAGAGCGAGATAGATCACGGGGCATGCAGGTATTTCCGGGAACAAACAGGCCGATGCTTTGGCGAAGACAGCTTGCAGTGAACCCACCAGGCGCCTCAAAGCCTCAGCTTCAAGGGCAACAAGACTCCTCAACAAACGATAAGAGGCTATTATATTGAGTTATTGGTATAGCAGTGCCCCTGTAACGGCTTGCTAGCCGATGATTCCCTGTAGCCTACGCTGGCTAGCGCAGGCTGAATGTGTAGCTCGACAGGAACCTTCTAGAAGATGCTATGCATGTGCACATTTATTCGAGAGTGGGCACGGGCCATCTTGAAACAGATCATATGATCTGGGCCCCCCACTATTCCTAAGATGCCAAAGCAAAGCAATGGCTGGAACTTGAAAGCACTTCAGAGAAGTCTGGAGAATCTTCTAGAGAGAACTGGAGAGAACGGTGATAACAAGTAGGTTCACGAGAATAAGGTATTATAGGGGTCATTGTTTTGTATAAATATTAGACTTGTCTACTGTAGATTTTCTCTCCATAATTGAGTTATAGAATACCATCATTTATCTGAAAGCCCATTGCTTCACTATCTGATCTGTGACAGCCCCCAAGAGATACAAATTTTTCGGAATACAGATGAGTGGGAGTATGCCCGAAGAAATAAAACCATCTAGAAAAAGTTTAGACCTGCTCCTAGCGGCACGATTGGCACACGGTGACTTCGCGGCCTACAACAGAAGATTCAAGCACAAAGATGCAGTCCTCTTTTACGATTGCGGTGAAGAAAGATCCCCAGAGCACCCTTTTATGTGCGAAAGACAAAGGGGCATACAAAAACCTCGCCCAAAGACTTTGCGAGGTCTAGAGGGCAATATTAAGTGGACTCTCGGTTCAACAGCTGGAGCGCGAGCATTTGCTAGATGGTGCAAAGAGGCACAACCGTACGGACAAGATAGGGGTACTTCCTCTATTCCAGCTTAATATATTATCACTTTCATATTTCTTGGAGTAGTATGGTTTTGGCGAGGTTCGGAGTATTTAGGGCTTCTTGGCAAGCTTTTGATTTTTTTTAAAAAAAAAGACGCAAAGTGACATAGGACACTACAGGAAGAAGCAGCTCTGACTGCAGCAGGCTCAGTGTAATGCTAAGCTGCTGTTGTAGAATACTATGGTTGTTGATAAGACGATAGAAACGCCTGGCGGCCTTAGGCTGCGCAGGCGGGCCGAGCGCTCTCCAAAGGGCTTAGATGCCGGGCCTATCCCGTGTGCCTACTCGGCGTTAAATGTAAATCAATCAATCAATCAATCAGCGCTTTAAGCAAAGTTAGCGCGCAGGAACGTGCTGGGGCACGTGTTTCATGACATCACAGGAATCAGGCCCATCATCATGTTGCAAGATCCTACCATCACCACTCCCAATGCAATAAACATAGAAAATTTAATTGCACAGTACATTGTGGAGCTTAAGCAGTGGATCTTACATGAAATAGAGGCAAAGAGTATAATAGTTGAATGTCTTAGCCAACATAATTGTCCACAATCCATTGAAACAATAACTACAAAACAATTGTACGATAATATTGCTGGCACGAGACAGGAAACCGCCACTGCTCCCTACATAGCAGCACTGGAAAGTTTCTCGCAAGCAAGGTTTGAAAGCACCGCAGATAGATACATTGATACGTTTTTATCTACACTACAAAGTGTGAACAACGCAGCCAATGCCTTCTCACGAGAAAATCCCCGAAGCCCTAGTGTTCACTCTATAGGCACAGGACTTTCGTCAGCACTCTTTGTCATCGGAACTAAACACGTTGATTGGTTAGAAAATTGGCGAGAAACAAGAGTATACTTACCCGACAGCCAACTCGCACCCCTTCAAATCATCATGTCATCCTTTCGCATAACAGCTGGAAACCAAGCACAGCCTGCCAATATGGCATATGCTGCAACCGACTCAGCCCATCGCAACCTGGATCCCGAGGCTAACTGCACAAAGTGCCAATATATGCACAAGAATAAGGAGTGCTTCATACAACATCCAGAGCTCAAAAGAAAGGGTGGTAATCAAAGAAAGAACACAGGGAAGAAGGCCGCAGAGGCAATAGAAATTAATAGCGAGGATGAAGATAGAGTTGTAGTAGCATCAGCTCGTATCAATGAAAACCTTACAACCTATGATACAGGTGCATCGCGCCACTTTGTGTCCCAAACAAAATTCTTCAGTGATCTCAAACCATGCCCCAAACTTTTCAGATTTGACCAAGCAGTTGGAGCCGCATTCTTGGAACAACAAGGCAACGCAAAATTGAACTTTGGAAATATTACCTTGCAGTTAGACAATGCTTTATACACCCCTAATTCTTCTTGTAATATTGTGTCAGCTGGCAGATTAGAGAGACTATCTAACGTTTTTCCTAACTTCAATAAGTCCTCACTAATTCAGGTACGAAGTGAAAAGCCTAACATACAAGTAGCTCGTCTTGTCCGCAAGAATGATGTGTTCTACATACATCCTCTAAATCACAGACAAGAAACTAACCATTCGCCAATCATAGCTGCACCAAGTATTGCAAGAACACCACGCGCAAACGCTCAACGCTGGCATCAAAGGCTAGGGCACATAGGTCAAAACATCCTGAAGAAAACAGCAGAATGTTCAAAAGGCTTGGAAGGAATAAGCATGAATAATCTCACCACATGTGAAACTTGCCATTTAAGCAAGGCCCAAAGGTATGTATCCAGAGAGCCAAGACTCACACCAAATGAACCATTAGATGAAATATTCATCGATACCGTCGGCAAGATCACGTCCGCATTAAATGGGCAACAATATGCAGTAATAATCTTAGATGCAAAAACTCGCATACTTTGGGCACTCATCACAAAAACTAAAGACCAAATCGCACCGCTTCTCGTACAGTGGATAGAAGCTCAACACCATCAGTATGGGAAAGGAGTTCGAGCAATATTTAGAGATGGTGGATCAGAATTTTTTCGCATCAAAGATCATTGTGACCTTCATAGAATACGCACAGAAATCTCAGCTCCTGATACGCCAGAGCAAAATGGTGTATCGGAGTCATCAAACAAAGTAATTCTGAGGAATGCACGATTAATGCTCATTGATGCTGGCATGCCCGCAAAATTTTGGCCATGGGCAGTTCAACATGCATGTTTTATCACCAACAGACTATACTGTCCGCGCACCAAAAAGGATTCACTAACAGACTTCCTGCAAAGTCTCAACCAACCGCATGCAGATCAGATCGACTTCAGCAACCTACCACGGTTCGGCTGCAGAGCCTATAAACTTATTAGTCCTAAACCTGGAAAATTTGAGCCAAGGGCTGAAAAGGGCTGGTTCCTGGGCTTCCAACAATATACATCCAAAAACTTCATTATCTATCATCCTCAACAAACACCCTCGCAGGGACTGAAATGGACATTAAGTCTTACACCTCATGTGACTTTTAATGAAGATGTAATGTTTGGTGACAAATCAGAAACAGGTATTCAACCACAATCAACAGATGATTGCACCTGCCCCATTCCAATTTTCATGGCACCGACTAATCATTCTACCCCACCTCTAACTCGCAATAGTCAAACCGCTTCACAGGTTGAGGGGGGGCATCAATCACCTACGTCGGACGGTATAACCGCCGAGCCACCTTCAGTAGAAGACATTGATATAGAGCCACCTGGTCCAGAAAGCATGATCCCAGATCCACCTTCACCGGAAGTCAGCCTCACTCATCCAGTCTCAACAGAAGATGCCTCACTGTTACCAACAGAAGTATGCCATTCACCGCAATCAACATCAACAGCCAATGATATACCAATATACGAAGAGCTGCAAATTTCATCACCATCCGCACGGGCAACACAGCTGCAATTGAATTATCCATCACCAGTTGAGGAGCAAACTAAACCCTCGCAAATGGGATTGATAACAGCTTCAATAGACACCAGCTATCAACAAGAAGAATCTAACAATGAACGTAATGTGTCAGATATAGTCAAATTCCACCAACATTTAGAAGCTCAGGGGGAGCCATACTCAGAAGATATGAAATCAGGCATGGATGAAGCTTCTCTTGATTTCATCATAACAGGATGGCAACCTCTTCCTCCAATTGCGGGCCAGAAACGTCATCGCTCTCCTGAACCTGAAATGGTACAAATAAGACATGGTAGAAAGGTCAAGAAACATGATTAGAGCCTCCTGCACCATGGAAGAGCTGCACATGCATTATCCGATCCTACGACATGGGAAGAGGCAATGACCAGCATAGAAGCAGCACAATGGAAATAGCGGCCGTAGAAGAATTTCGTTCTCTAAAAGATACTGGCACTATCGAAATTATTCCATATCATAAGCTGCCAAGAGGTCGAAAACTGATGAAGTGCCATTGGGTATTTAAGAAAAAATACAACGCTGATGGCAGCATAGAGAGATAGAAGGTACGCTGTACAGCAAAAGGGTATATCCAAAGGCAAGGCATTGACTATCAGGAAACCTTTGCTCCAACTCCAAGACCAGAAACTGGAAGAATCCTTCTTGTACTAGTACACCAATTAGGCTGGCACAGAAGACAAGGAGATGTACCAACCACATTCCTTAACCCTGACTTAGATATTGACCTTTATATGGAAATACCCCCAGTCTTCAAAAAGGAGGGCCATATAATTCACCTCCGTAAAGGCTTATACGGACTGAAGCAGGCTGCAGCGCTTTGGTACGATCATGCAAAAGCAACACTCGCCAAACTTGGTCTATTTCCAACAATCTCGGACGTATGCCTGTACAAAAATAAGCCGAAAGACTAATTTATAATAATGTATGCAGACGACTTTCAAATCATGGGCCCTGACCTTGAAAAGATTGAAAATATCATGAAAGCGCTATACAAAAGTTATAAATTGAAAACAGTCAATTCTAATCTTTTCCTGGGTATCCATATCAGCAACCCGACTCAAAACACACTTCTACTCTCACAGGGTCAGTATGCCCGTACGCTAATCTCTAAACATGGCTTGACAGACTGCAAACCAGCGAGCTCGCCACTTGAACGTCTTCTAGAGCCAAATGAACAGCAGTGTAGTTCACAACAAAGGACGGAGTACAACTCTATAGTAGGCGGTCTCCAATACCTTGCAAACAATACACGACCAGATATTGCATTCTCAGTGAACCATTTAGCACGATTTCTAATCAATCCAGGAGCTGAGCATATTCAAGCAGCACTCAGAATACTCAGATATGTTTCAAAGGATCCAGATCGAGGCATCACCTTTACCAGGTCCAGGGCTAAGCCGGTACTTGAAGCGTATACAGATGCTGATTTTGCAGGAGATCCGTCGACAAGTTGATCGACATCAGGATACGTTATACTACTTTCCTCCGGCCCTATCTGTTGGAGATCACGACTACAACGAGAAGTTGTCTTATCAACAACTGAAGCAGAATATCTAGCAGCGACTGAGGCCTGCCGAGAGCTCCGATGGGTGAAATCGCTTCTTGAGGAAACCTCCATCAACCACGAAATTGACGGAGCTGATTGTACTAAGCTTCACATTGACAACCAATCTGCAATATTATTAATCAGGAACCATGATAATCATAGACGGTCTAAGCATATCTCACTCAGGAATTTCTACAGCCGTGAGGAAAACCAAAACGGAATGATTGTCGTGGTATTCACTCCGACCACTAATCAACCAGCAGACTGCTTGACAAAGGCAAGGTCACCCATCGCCATAAAGTGATAAGGTCGTGACCGACAGGGGGAGTGTTGCACAAAGCGACATACGAGTTGTGCCAAGTCCATGTACTAGTTGAGATGAGTAGTATAAATTGGACTTGTCGAGTCGCATAGAACGAGTCGCATAGAACGAGTCGCTTAAAACGAGTCGCGTAGAACTAGTCATGTGACATGAGCCGTATGAGACGACAAGACGCGTTCTATTGATAGGATGAGTAAGAGCCTCCAACTGATTGAATAGACAGCAGTGAAGGTGACTCAGTACCTAACAGAAACCCAGTAAAGGATAGACTTATGATATTAGGACAAGAACCACTCTTTATGTATATGAGGAGGACATCTCACATTTGGAGAAGGACAAGTTAAACAATACATATCTTCATCTTCATACTCCTTCATACTCATTCATCATTACCTTCATGTTCATCAAATCATACATTTTACTCGCACGTTAGTTCTATAATACTACTTCGCCACTCATAACTGTAACAGATAGGATAACCATAAGGATCAAGATTTCTCCACCCATGTGCACTGTTCGGGGAAGTATATGCTCGATGTAGCTTACGGCCGTCATCTTTCGCCATTGTCTTTCTCAGAATTGATGGTCCCCCTTTTGCAACCTAAAAAAAGGAGCCCCAAAACATCCACGAATTATTATTGTGGAATCAAGCTGGTATGACGGAAATCGATTTGATCAAATAATCTAGAGAGAAGCTTTACAATTTAAATGTTTACTGTTTATCGTATCTTCTATAATAGAGCCGCTGACCTCATCGCCAACTCGAACCTGCGACGATATCAGAGCTATTAATGGATAGTTAACATAATTTCGCTAGGCCCTTTTTGCATCAACGCTTAGGCGACAACTCGCCTAACCTCAAGCAATGGTGAAACCATAACAATTTTGCCTTTGCTTGTCTGTGATACAAGTACTGTCATATTCTTCACCTCAGTCTATACCTCAGGATATGCCTACTTTTCTCCGATACTGGGGCTTATTTCTGGAAAGGGAGCGTTAATATCCCCTCTTGTTATGAGGGTTCCTGACAGCTTTTCCACCCACATTCGAGTTGGGATAGTTTGAGGCAAGTTCGAGGTACGACATTTGTCTCGTCTTACGAGAAGAACAAACAAAATCTTCAAACTCATCAACTTGCGTAGAATTGGGTTTCGGAGAAGCGCCTTTGCTCTTCTTAGGAGAGACATGGCTGCGACGTATGGTATATTTGTCTTTTGCTAACGTGATTCCTGTAAACTCTGCAATACAGTATGAATAACTACCGGGTTGGTAAAATGTGAAAATCTCAACCTTTTAAAATTAATTTCTTTCCTCAAATTGGAGTGATACCAGCTTGTAGACTTTCATCTCCCGTGAGATTACGGAATTTTTGAAGCGTTGATGGGGTATTTTTAGTTTGAAGATTCATCTAGTGAAGACGATCAGTAAACAGGGATAAGTATTTCTCGCAACCTACGTGAGAAGATGTGACACAATAGTTATCATGGAACTATGCGTGTAGGACAGAAAATTTGATTGTGTTGACAAGTTCGGGAGAGAAAATGATGACGAAATGGAAGTGGTGACTACATGGACAGCCAAAATATGAGTCTAGTCGACGGCGAGGTTTTCGGAGCACAAATTCACTTGAAATATTATGTCAGCGTAATTTATTCCGAAACCCCGAAATGGGTAGGCCATATATCGGCATATACAAGGACATACTCTTAATAATCCCTGAGCCGGAGTAGCTGAAGGCCCAGCACCTGAATACCACTCCGATAGGTCGGATAGTGCAGTGGTACACAGTCCGGGCCATTCTCCAAAGTAAAGTCTAGATAGCTTAGATTCATGCTCCACCCGAGACAGGAGTAAGTTGGTACGAATCTAGCAAGACCTTCACACCACGTTTCTCGCGTTGAGATTGTTTTCATGGGATGACGAAAGCATACTTAGATAACCATCAGTTTTTTCGCTCTTTCTTGCCGTGGGTATACATTTAAGATGGCACATGGAGTAGAGCGTTATTTTTTTTTGTAGTTTAACGTGCCTTAAACCCCTGGTGGGTCAGACACGAGCGAGGCCGGGTGAGATCAGGTTGACTGCTCTACCTCGTCTCTCAAGAATGACCGGAACCATGCTAGAGTACATACATGTGTTGAACAAGTTGGCCCCAGCAGCCCAGCGAACCAAACAAACAAGAAGAAGAATCTGTCTCGCGCCTTTACGCCTTAATACCACCAAAATTGCTCCCTCTCATAGTTCTTCGACCTCGGCCACCACGCGCCCGAGCTTATCCATTTCTCTTCCTCCATTTTTGCAGGTACCGTCCCCCCTCCGCAAATTCTAGCTGTCCTCGGTTGCCCTTACTCCCGCCATGCCAAGAACTGTCTCCTCGTAGATGCCACTACCTTGGACGTATTCCGCGAATTTCTGCCACCCATGTGCCCCAAGTAGAGTCTGGAGCAATGGGGCTCTTCGCCGTCCACTAGTTTCGCGCCACCTACTGAGTGCCCTGCGACACTGTACTAGATGGCCAACTGACTTTTCTCTCCCACACTCACAGTGTAACGGTGCAGTGTCATGATTCCATCGGCGGTGGTACGTCGCGAAGTCTCCGTGGCCGGTCCAGGCTGCGATGAGGCGCGCGTAGATTGCCCTAGGGAGCGCGAGTTCGGGTGGTTTCTTGCGGCGCATTTGAAGCTCGAGATCTTCGTATCTTCTCGGTCAGGCAGAGGTCCACCAGTCGCTGCATAGTTCTCTCACCATTGCTCGGGCTTTACGTCCAGCTGCGGCTATCGTGAGGGTTCCTGTGGCTACCGTAATTCCGATCTGGTTTAGTGCTTCACGTGCTAGTTGATCTGCAACCTCATTTCCCGGTATACTTTCGTGGCCTGGTATCCACTTCACGCGTACTGGGGTTACCAGACCTTCCGCCTATCTTCGGAATCTGCGGACACGCCAGTGGGATGACGTTGTCTTCCCCGTTATCAAAGCTTGTGCTGCTTCAGCGTTGTCTAACATAACGTAGATGCTCGAGATGTGGCGGTTGCCAAGGCTCATGATGATCGCTTCGAGAGCTGCCATTGCGCCGTGCACTTCCGCGTCGTAAACTTCCGCCCCTGTCAAGGACCCGGAGTTGCTCGGCTCGAGGTTGGCAGTCGTACCGCCGAAGTAGACAGCGAAGCCCCATGCTGAGTGGGACCCTGCCGCGCCGGATCCGTCGCTGTAAGCACAAATGCAATCTTGGGGGAGTCTGCTGAGCCATTCCTTCGTAGTTCTGGCAGCTGTTGTTTTGTCTGTTTTGCAGAGCCGTGGCGGAGGTGGGGTGGGCCTCATAAGGGGTGGTGGAGCCTCTGTTTCGGGGAGCAATCTTGACGCTCTCTGTATTCTGGAGGCATGAGTTCGGTCTGCTGGTCGCCGGCCTCTGTGTCACGGTTAGTGTCTCTAAGTTGGCTCAGAGGATTGAAATCAGAAGTTTATATTCACTATGAGGAAAGAAAGAGATATCTGTCTACACATGACGGCCCATTTTATAGGTTCCTCCTGCCCTGCCTATGTGATTCCACTCATGCAAACAGAGCAAACAACTTGGCGCCGTGGAAGTAGTTCACGGCGATCCTTATTACAATATCCTCAAATTGTAATTATCTTGACGTTGGGCTAGACCCATCGACTGCCCCCCTGCACCCAACATTTGTTCCAATGGACGTTGATCTACATTTCGGAGTGCTAGCCATGTCAATATCTTCGCGTAACAGGGACCGCGTTGGCAACCGTGGTCTACAGGATCCTTGCCGGCTAGCCAGCCGTTACAACTTCCCGTCTTATTTGGGATGATGGGTCAAATAGAAGGAACATTTTTCCTGGATAATCGCCTAGATTGTCTCTTTGTCTTTATATGTTTTTCGGCTGGACCGACAAATGCACCTGCACTGTCTTCCGAAGGTCCGTTGTTTGAATCAATGGGTCCATACCTTTTCTCGAATTCATCAAGAGCTATAGTATCCTTGATGTTTGCGACTGGTTCCCAAGACGGTTCCGCCCAGCCAGTAAATTTGACTAGGGCCTGTCTCATGACCCCATGCCCTCGCCGAATTGTTCTTGCCCTAAGTATTGACTCAACTTCAAACTCAGGTTCTTCAAGGTCATCTATGACTGGTGGATTTTGATTGTCGTCTCGCTTTTGGCTCGGGAAAGGGTCTGTTCCGGCCCGTTTTACTAGCTCGACGTGGAAGCGTTTATGTATGTTGCCTGGAACGTCGAGTTCTACCGTTAGTGCGTCAGGTACAGATGTTACCGTATATTTTGCGTGTAGCCATGATAACTTCTTAGAAAGCTGGAGTGTGCTGACATTCTGCAGGTTAAGCCAAACTTTGTCACCAACATTGAATTTCTCTGGCTGTCGTCGTGATCGGTTAGCGTTTTCTTCGTAACGCTGTTGTGCTGTTGCCATGGCTGCCTGTGCGTAATCTTGTGCGTCTCTGAGCCTATTCATATACTTATCTGCCAAGAGCTTCCCCGGGTGTCGTGAAAAATTGTTAGTCAACGGTTCTGAGATTGGATTCATATTGTATCCATGTCTCAGGAAGAAAGGGCTTATTCCGCCAATAGCTGAGTTTGGCCGCGAGTTTAAGGCGATTTGGGCCATAGGCAGTAGGTTTGCCCAATTATCTTGTGCGTAACATGTAAAGGCGCGTAGGTATTTGTACATTTCTTGGTTTGCTCTTTCGCTTGCGTTAGACTGTGGGTGATAAGCCGTCGTTAAGCGTTGTGATATACCAACAGCCTTACAGAAAAATTTCCAGAAATGGCTAAGCCAATCGCTGCCTCGGTCGCTCGTAAGAAACTTTGGAAAACCATAGTACCTGAAGTATCGGTCAATGAAGACATCAGCATATGTCTTAGCGTCCATGGTTGGCGTAGCAAACATAAAAATGTCCTTGCTCAGTCTATCTGTTATTACCATCATATTAGTGCAACCATTTAATTTGGGAAGGTTCATGACAAAGTCTATCGTTAGGTCGCTGCCAAGCCTTTCAGGTATGGGAAGCGGTTTAAGGAATCCTGCTTTAGCCTCCCGCCATACGGTTGATCGACCACAGACATCAAAGTTGCGGATAAACTGACGCACGGATTCTCTCATTTTTGGCCAAAACCATCATTGAAACAAAATGCTTACCATCGTGTCTTTGCCTAGATGGCCTGTAAGATTACTATCATGAGTCTTTTGCATAATAGCTGTTCGTAATGGTTCGTAGTTTGGTACCCAGATCCTATTTTCACGTCCTCGAAGCACGTTGTCTGCGGCCACCGTACATTCAGCAATGTTGGCTGTCATTTCTCTTGCAATATCAGGCGGAAATCCTCGTTCTCTGGATTAAACAGCGTCACGTGCAATCCTCCATTTTTCGTCTGCGTTAACCGCATTTGTCCAGTGCTGTTATAGCTCATCGTCGTCAAAAATTCTCGTCTGAGCCGCGCCGTCGTGTTGCGCCGTCGAGTTTTTGTCGTTAGGGTTACTCGAGTGTGCAGAAATCTTTGGAAGTAGTTGCATTATACGTCCTGCCGTCCGTTCGTTGTCAAATTTCGTTAGTTTGTCTTGGTCCCGCCGTGAAAGAGCATTGGGTCGTTCACACGTCTTCCCTGGTCTCCATTTTAACTCAAAGTTGAAACGTTGCAAAACATCATTATAGCGAACCTGCCTTTCGTTTAGGAGACGCTTCGTAGTGAAGAATTTAAGGTTCTTGTGATCTGTTAAAATCACGAACAGCTTGGATACCGATGTTAACTCGGCTTGCCATTCCTGCAGGCATGAGATTATTGCATGCATTTCTTTATCCTGGATGGGGTAATTAACCTCTGCACTGTTCAACCTCTTCGAATGGTAGGCCACTGGCCGTAGTCTATTTTGGTCGTCTATTTGAGAGAGACATCCACCCAGGGCATACCCCGAGCAAACAGCTTCTAGAACAGTTTCTCTATCTGGGTCCCACTGGGCTAGGACCGGCTCAGAAGCGAATATACGTTTTGATAACTCAAAGGCTTCGTTTTCTCTCGGTCCCCATTTCCACTCAGTCGCCTTCTTTGTCAATTCTATTAATGGTGCCGCTATATCTGAAACCCCATCAACAAAGCAGTGGTAAAAATTGGCGAAGCCTAAAAATGACCTAACGCCTTTGACTGATGAAGGCGCCTTCCAGTCTAGAATTGCCTTCACCTTTATGGGGTCGACTGTGATTCCTTTTCCAGCACGGACAATAAACCCCAAGTATTTAACCTCTCGTGCAAGGAATTCACATTTATCTATGTCCAAATAAAGACCTGCTTTATCCAGCCGGGAAAGTATTTTTCGGACTGTATTCCAATGGTCGCTTTGGGAGCCATCCGTGTATGGTAGCACATTGTCCATGTAGGCTGTTGCATCCTTGTCCAAGTGTTCGCGTAAATGCTCGTCAATGTAACGTTGGAAGGTGGCTGGTGCGTTGACAAGTCCAAACAGGATAACCAACCACTCAAACAGTCCTAGACGGCATCGAAAAGTAGTTGCCCATTCATCTCCTTGTCGAATGCGTATTTGGTGAAATGCTGATTTCACATCCAACTTTGTGAACCACTTCGCCTTTGATAGCTGTCTTAGCGTTTCCTTGAAGAGAGGAAGTGGATACCTGTCGGGTACCGTAATTGCATTTAGACCCTGGTAGTCCACGCAGAAACGAAGCCCCCCATTAGGTTTCTTTGCGAATAAAACTGGGGCTGCAGCCGGTGAGCTACTAGGCCGTATCCATCCTTTTGCAGAGAGTTCCGTTAATGTCTTTCGGAGAACCAGGAGTTCTTCTCTTGACATACTATAGAGCGGGCACTATGGTGGTTGCGCCGGCTTGCCGTCTTCAGAGCGTAGGTTAATGGCATGATCTAAATGGCCTCTAAGCGGTGGTAATTTGTCTGCTCCATTTTCATCAGCGAATTAGTGGACAAAGTCCTTTATTTGACTGGGTAGTTGACGACGGGCTTGGTCTAATGATAACCGATCACGACGACAGCCAGAGAAATTCAAGGTTGGTGACAAAGTTTGGCTTAACCTGCAGAATGTCAGCACACTCCAGCTTTCTAAGAAGTTATCATGGCTACACGCAAAATATACAGTAACATCTGTACCTGACGCACTAACGGTAGAACTCGACGTTCCAGGCAACATACATAAACGCTTCCACGTCGAGCTAGTAAAACAGGCCGGAACAGACCCTTTCCCGAGCCAAAAGCGAGACGACAATCAAAATCCACCAGTCATAGATGACCTTGAAGAACCTGAGTTTGAAGTTAAGTCAATACTTAGGGCAAGAACAATTCGGCGAGGGCATGGGGTCATGAGACAAGCCCTAGTCAAATTTACTGGCTGGGCGGAACCGTCTTGGGAACCAGTCGCAAACATCAAGGATACTATAGCTCTTGATGAATTCGAGAAAAGGTATGGACCCATTGATTCAAACAACGGACCTTCGGAAGACAGTGCAGGTGCATTTGTTGGTCCAGCCGAAAAACATATAAAGACAAAGAGACAATCTAGGCGATTATCCAGGAAAAATGTTCCTTCTATTTGACCCATCATCCCAAATAAGACGGGAAGTTGTAACGGCTGGCTAGCTGGCAAGGATCCTGTAGACCACGGTTGCCAACGCGGTCTACAGGATCCTTGCCGGCTAGCCAGCCGTTACACTCTGTTGGAACTTCGCAGACCGATTCTGCGTCTTGCGGCCTCCGTGGATTCTAGGGCCCAAAGGCGTAGAGGATAGTATTCATCGAGGCGACGAATTCGGGCTGCAGCCAAGAGGCGGCGTTCCTCGAGCAGAACTTTTGCTGGTGGAATTCTAGTTTCTCTTCGGAGGGCTGCTGTGGGCATGGTTCGCCATGTTGGTAGGGCCATGCGGATCCCTAATAATAGGACTCGGTCGATTGCTTCGGTTTGCATCCGGCAGGAGTTGTGCACTTTGCCTCTGGGTGTGTCTCGGGTGAGTCCGGGCCACCAAACCTCGGCAGCGTGAAGGGCAATTGGCATTACTACTGTACGGATGATGGTCGTCGGTGGTCCTGGTGGGGGTCCCTGCGTGCATTTTGTGAGTCGGCGTAGGTGCTGCACGAGTCGGGTGCTTTTCTTCGTCCATTCGGCAACATGATTACGGAGGGTAAGGCCTATGTCTAGGAACACTCCCAGCCATCTAATGGTCTCGGACTCTTGGATTGTTACGTCTCCCATTGTGATTTGTGGTAGGTCTGTAGCACGGGCTCGGGGGCCAAGGAAGTACAGGACTTCGGCTTTGGTTGGGTCAAACGCCACAGCATTTCTTTCTGCCCACGCCAATATGTTGTCGACTTCACGTTGGGCGGCCTCGGCTGCTAAGGCTGCTGTTGCACCTACACCTAGCACAGCCAAGTCATCTGCATATCCGAGTCTCCAGTTGTTTCCCCCTGCCACCTCTGACATGTACAAGAGGAAAAGGATTGGAGACAAGGGAGACCCTTGTGGGAGGCCGCATTCGAGGATAACCTCATCTGTGACCCCTCCCTCGTACCGGACGCGGGCAGACCGCCCCTGTAGGAAGGAAGCCGTCCAGTCAATTGTTTCGGGTGCCCATCCCATTCCTTTCATTCGCCGGAGGAGCCGTCCGTGTAGAGTCGCGTCAAAGGCACCTTGGACATCCAATGTTACCAGTACAGCCTTGTGTTGTAGGCTGAGAGTATGTTCCACGTCGTGGACAAGGCATGCGACCAGGTCATTGGCTGACCGGCCGGGGAGTGCTCCGATTAGCTGCTGAGGTACCTTCTGGCTGCTGAGTGCCGTGTGTGCTATTTGTTTGGCGACTAGGCGCTCGAGTCCTTTCCCAGGGCACGATAGAAGTGCGATAGGTCGCCATCCTTTTGCTGTGCTGAGGTCGCGGCCGGGTTTGGGGATTAAGATTACCTCGGCCAGTTTGAATATGGTCGGAAAGTGCTTGTAGCGGAGAGATCCTTTGTAAAGAGCTCGAACCGCCTGTCCTATGGCTGGCCACGCTGCACGCAGCAGCCGGACGGTGATGTTGTCGGCGCCTGGGGCTTTGTCTTGGCACGATGTGGCTACCCATTTAGCTTCCTCTTCCGTAACCTCTATCATCAATGGTAGATGATCGGTTTCAGGTTCGGCGGCTGTCGGGTCAGCGTTGACCTCTATGTCATTTTCACTCGTGAACCTGACAAGTAGCATGTCCCGGAGTAGGGTGGCGCGGCGTCGAGGATCAGATTCGAAACCGTTTGCGGTTCTAAGAGGGGCAGTATTTCCTTGCTGCCGCGGTTTCACCCATCGAGCCATATGGTACATATCGGCATATGTCTTAGCTTCGGAGAATTTTCGGCGCCAGTATTGGCGTTTAGCTGTCTTGACTGCTCGACGAAATTCTTTTCTACTAGCTTCGTCCCCAAATGTTCTATATATCACTTTAGCCTCCCGGCACTCGTCTGTCCACCATGGGGCCGATTGCCCAGGCTGAGGTGAGCCTCGTCTCCCGGTTGCTTTTATCGCGTCGCTGAGGATTTCCACGAGATTGCTGGCAAGATTTTCCACATCCATTGCTGTCCTGATCTCCTGTCTTCCTAGGTTTCTGCTCCATTCCCCAACGACTTTGGTGAAGTCTTCTAGTGCGTTATCGCTTACCCGTATGGGGCTATTGAGTCTGATGGCATTCGATCCGCTAGCATTTGGCCGCGGGACGTCGCCTGCGAGTGTCAAGTGATCTGAAGTAGAGTCGAGCTCCGGTGCCACGTTGGCAATGGCGCCAGCGTTGGACCATATTAGGTCGAGGGTGTTGCCCCTTACGTGTGTCGGCACACCTGGGCTCGAGGCCAGGGTCATGCCGTGCTCGAGCATCCACTCGGTCAAAATGTGGCCGTCTCCGTGCGAGCGTCCTGCTAAGGGTTGCCACTCTGGGTGCACTGAATTAAAGTCTCCGCCGATTACTGTCGGTCCAGCTGGGTTCCATGATAGCAGGGGTGGTAATGCTACACCTGGAGCCCGGTATATGGAGACAAATGTCACATTGTCTATCACTACGGCTGCAAAGTCAGGGGATGTACCACACAAGAATTTTTGCTGGGTATCTCTCCCTTTTCTGGTGTATATTGCTGACCTGGGCCGAGGCGTATCTGCTCCTCCAGTGTTTGGTGAGTATCTATCAAACCCAGGGTGTGACTTCATGAGCCAGCTGTCGTTGTTCCTAGAGGCCCAGGGTTCTTGGATGAGTAGAACATCTGTGCCAGCATCCCATGCGGCTTGTAATATGATGTCATTTGAGGGTCCTCCTTTGCCGAGGTTTGCGCAGAGGAACGTGATTGTCGGTCGATTGGTTACCTCCGGAAGGTTGTGGTCCCTTACGGGCATTGAGAAGGGGATGGGGTGTTGTTGTCGGCAGTCAGCTCGGCGGCCTTCTGCTTGGCTTCTGCTTCTCTTATTATTGCTGTCCTGTCTTTTTGTCTGCGCTGGCGAATGACAGTCAGTTGGTCGTGGGTTCGTGGGATTGTCTTTCTATTTGCACGGGCTGGGCGTGCTATGCAATTCGGGTCGTCGGCTCTATGAGGCCCGTGGCAATTGATGCAACGGGGGATCTCTTGCTTGCAACTTTCGAGTTTGTGCTCTAAGGAGCCGCATCTGATACACCTCTCTGCTCTGGAGTAGATCTTTGTCGGGTGGTGACCCCAGCATCGGTTACACTGTGCGATCCGTGGTTGGCGACGGAACGCTGTGAGACGGCCGCTGGTCTCGAAAAGTCGCTCTCCGAGTTTGGGGGTGCCGGCTGGGAAGTGGATCAACCAGTCATTTGCTGGTCGACCACTGTTGGAGGCAAGAGCGCGTGCAGAAATGGGGGTTGCGCCAGTTCTGAGGGCAGCTTCTTTCATGACTATTTCCTTGGTTACCGGAACGGAAACATGTTGGAATCTGATTGTTGCACCTTGTTCCGGCACGGTGATTGGGCGCTCCAATGTATGGAGGTAGTCGGGGACGTTAGGGGCGAATACCGACGTCCATTTGGATGCAGCCTCCAGCTTGAGGCCTTGCGTTAGGAGGTCTGCCTTAGGGTTTCCGCCTGTTGTTTCATCCGCTTCTCCTTCTTCTCTCCCTAGGCGATGCAACTCCTCGAGAAGACGATTTTTGGCTGCCTCGTTGGCAGCTGTAATGGCAAATCCTGAGTTAGCTACCGTGACCATGTTGATGGCCGAGGTCGCAACTCTCAGTTTTGCCGCAAGGCTCAGTTTCACAAAATGTGAAGACATGGATCTCCACGGATGTCCTTCAGGCAGCCTGAGGAACAGACGTTCATCGGGTTGGGCGGTCTCAGGTCTCTTTGTCCTACTGGTCGATTGGATAGGTCGCGCGGGAGTCTCAGCTGGAAGTGCTGGCGGCGTTTGCTTTGGCTTCCTAGCCCTCAGGCGGGAAACCTCCGTCCAATCGCCATCCAATGATGGTATGATCAATTCTGGCTCATCCATTGGCCAGACTCTTCGCGGAGCGGTTACGGCTGGTTGGGGCGTCGCAGCTGGGGGTGGAGCTGGGGCGTTTGTGATCTTGGTCGGTCGTCGCTGCGCGCGAGATTGGGTGGTACGGGGGGCGACTGCCTCCTGTGCCCGTACAGGTTGCGTGCTGGTGGCTAGTAGATTTGTTTGTGCAGGACGACATTTTCTGCCTGCCAGGATATTTGCAATCTGGTCCTTTAGACCAGCCGCGGCGATTTCGGTCTCCCTGCGCAGCTCTTTGTCTGTAATCTCGTCGAGTAATCTGCAGAATCTGCTGATTATGAGTCTCGCCTCTGCCATGCGCTGTTGTAACTTATGGGCTTCGGCTTCGAGGAATTCTGACATGCTCTTTTCGAAAGAGCTTGGTTGTGTTGAGTGTGTGAGATTTGAGAGTGGGATGATGGGCCGGATGTCGACCATTTCGACGTCTGGGGACATCGGATTTGCGTGTGTTTGGGGGGAGGGCCGTTGAGCAGTCTCTCGAGAGAGCTGCGAGGCCATTGTCTTTAATCGTGCTCAGTTTGGCGACTTGGGTTCTCGGTAGCCAGAATCAGCTAATCTTTGTAATTAGGTGGTAGAGCGTTATTATTGCAGTGCTATCTGCAAATAAAATCTTAGTATGAGTGTTCCAACTGTTCAATAGATTTATTCAGCAAGATGCACGTATCATCCGTAATCATTGACGTAGTAGCCCGAGGCTTCACACGCAGAATTGATACTGGTTCATGGCAAAAGAGTACATATAATGTGAGGAGACAGATTCTTTGACCTACGCAGGGATCGAACCTGCAATCTCTTGATTCGTAGTCAAGCGCCTTACCATTGGGCCAGCAGGCCTGTACAATAGGATAAGTATATAACATGTTATAAATTAATAAAATTCACTTTGATTAGCGAATGCTTACTATTATGGTCATACAACCATTTACACAAAATAAGCGTATTACATAAAATTTCGTATTATGTGTGACATGATGACATAAACCTAAATAAAGTAGACAAACATAATAATTTGTACAAACGCGAATTCACGTGGCGCTTATGTTTACGCTAAGTTCCATGCACAATCACACAATGTAATTTCGTTTTATCGCCACCAATTTGAAGTTATCTAATTGTTTCTCGATTTGCATTAATTTGTGCTCATAATCATCTTCGCACCTCCCAAGTCCATCATTATAAATAATGCCGACGGCAATTAGGAATAAAACAACTACCACAGACGAGGGAAACTCTACTGCGCCCTAAGAACTTTAATCATAGAATAAATTAAAAGTGTTAGGTAAAGATGCAGGTGCGGTTTCAGCTGCAAACACAACGCCAAGAGCTATTCCTCACATTCCAGCACGCACCCATGGCGTTCTGTTCAATAGTCTCTCCAGAGCTTTCAGACATCGCCAGCACATACATGACAATCATGATCTCGCACCGTTACAAATCACAGAGCTGCCGCCTTCCTGGATACAAGAGATAACATTCCCATCTCCTGTGCAGCAAATTGAGGTATATTCATATTCGCTTGCTCGTATTCGGCCTTTTTATACCTAGCTCCCTACAGAAAGTTGAGGCACCTTCTACGTATCAAGCTGCTTCTCCAAACATTAATGGCAGCCATACACCCCCCAGGCAGCAGTGGCCGCCCCAAAATACCCTCGCTGACTTTGGCCTCGATAATCTCGAAACTCCTTGCGAGCTGATTAATGAAGATCATTCTTGGGCACACTTATGGTCTACTGAAAAGCGACGAAAATTACGCGAAGCTTTACATGAAGGCCGGCGCGCTCCACGTCTTGCCAATCACAAGCGCTTAAGGATACGTAGCAATGACACAAATAATTATGAGCCTCCAAGTGCAATCAGAATGAGGACTCTTCTGCGGTCGCTTGACCGCCTTTTTCGCTGGAATGTCTTCCTGACACACTGCAATCTCAATGCGTCTGAAGTCATTGATGTCATAACAGAAAAGACCCTTCTAGATGATTCTACCGAGTTTACTACACTACAAGCTAAACTCATGGAGAACGTACGTACACACAAGAGCACCAAATGTAGAAATATGAAAGTATGTTCATGGCCGAGCCTCCCCGTTCCCTTCCCGTGTTAATTTTCAATGATGATCCCTGTCTTAAGCACACTATCATTAACTTTGAACTCTATTTAGGCGTATATTTTACGGCTTTTAGATGAAAAACCACATTCGAAGGCTGTTCCACTTGCCGAATTTTCTCATTTCATGGAGGGCCGTTTTAATGCCCAAAATTTTGATGTTGTCTTCAAGTTTATGAGAGGCTATGTTGTCATTGACAATTCAAGTGATCTAGAACAGAATTTTATGAGATGTGAGACCCATTTTATGAATATAGGTTCTAGGTTATTGATCTTGCATTTAGGCATGTTTACCAATCTTGCCCGGGAGGTTTTCCCTAATACTGTACTCAAGCATGGCAATCCTTTGGCTAACGTCGGTAATGAAGAGGTCCAATTACAGAAAGCTTGGGACTACACGACTCGTTTAGACTTTTTTGACGGAGTTAATACCCAAGAGTGTCAAGGGCTGCACCCTGGATGTATGACTGGTCTGGTAACTAAGCCCAGTCTGCCCTAATCAAGGAATAACTATACGCCGTTGAATATGTATAGTTATACAGCGCTGGTTTTGGTTATGCTTTATGCACAAGGCTGCAGGTTTATGCAGACAGTCCACGCTAAGGAAAGGGGTTGCGCTTAGTCCTTCGGTTGCGAGTTAGAAATAGCCGGAGGGACTAGGTGAGGAGTGTACGAGCGCAGGTATACGAGCTTGTATACGAGTTCATGTATACGAGTTGGTTTGTACGGGTTATGGGTACGAGTTCATGGGTATGACTTCATGTATACGAGTTTGGCATATCAAGGAGTTGGTGATAGATGAGGGATAAAATAGCCCATTCCCTCGTACATTTGTATCTACATAGATAGAATATATACAGTTTGTGGCACTCGCTTGTCGTGCAGTGACCGACGCCAGTTACCCTTCACAAAAAGTTTGCTGAGTGTCGCTCCTGTTCTCGTGATGCTCGTACTGAGCTCAGGTCGCTTTCTGGCGATGCTCGTGGAGCTCGCAAGCGTAACTTCGAAGAATGCCAAGCGAGATTTACGCTGTTGACTCCTGGTCTGCCGCCGGCACCCAAACGTGCCCGCCCTTGTGCTCGTAAAACCAAGTAGTGCTTCATGGTCTTCTTATTTTGTGTCAACGCCGACCGTGAATAAAAAAAGCCTGCCAGCCATTCGAATTTTAAAAGCAATCAGCGCAAATGGCATACAAACTTTTGAGCCGCACTTGAGCGGACAGCTTTGATGCAACCAGCACCGTTTCTCTAATCCGGTTTTGTAACCGTGTTAATTTACTTAAGTGATACATAAGTAACGGTCTGTAAACCCTAAGGCTAACTCTGTTGGGTTACAATGGCACAGTTTTTGATTAAGTTGTGATGCGCGTGTGACTAAAAACTTAAGGTTGTTATAAAATTTACGAGTCCTTACGTTAAAATTAAGCATTCTACACGAACGTAGCGCTTCAAGTCGGACTACATGTATATGTATCGTAACCAGTACTGATACGCGGGTAAGCTTTTAGTTCTATTCCTGACAAAAGCTTCATAATGGTATGGCAATAAGTGCATGGACTCGCACGCCACAAGATTCCTCACATTTCACAACTATCGCGTCAATACTTTGACTGAATGTTTGTCAGGAATGCCTCTGATAGACGTATCACAACTCTGCGATTTCTGTTCTGTCCCGAGATGTATTCCTCCTGACTGATATAGTAATTATTCGTTCATGGACTCCATCAGGTCTAAGTGATCGATATTGTTTGGATACCCATTAGCGATTCTAAGTACGCGAGATTGGAATTTGGAGCAGTACCTATGAAGTGATAGTCATCTAACAACGGCATGCTTTGCCAACTAATCATCTGTCTAAGACAGATTGTCCGAATATTCACGCTTCCTGTTTCCTGGCTACAGATGAATGATAATTTAGCATCATTGTACTTGGAGCAGAGATGCTTTGCTTTAAAACCCGCCGAAGTATTTCGTACTTGTACATGTGGCAAAGAAAAGATAATACTGCTACGCTTCTTTACAAACACGCGGTTACCGATGTTAGAGGATTTATCTCAGGTTTACCCATGATTTTGGCAATACTTGGCACTTGAAGCACGATATCGTGTAGGGGTAATTATCTCGAAAATGTGATTGGTAAAACTCGTAAGAATCTTCAAAGTTATCACACCTGGATCAACATTTCTTGTCGGGATGTTTTACGGTAAAGAAGCCGCCGGGGAAACTAGTTTTAATGCATAACGGCGATGCATTCCCGTTCATCTGAGCCAGGGATACTCCTTTTTTCTTGAGATCTGAGTTAACATGTACATCTGATATGTCACCATGTATTCGCTTTGAAAAGAGAACGTTTAATAGATGAAGTTGGTCGAATTAGAGCAACATTAGAATTCGAGGTCTAGGAGGTAGTAAATTGTAAAAGTTTGGTGAAAAGCCACTGTATTGTAAACACTACTTAGTCAGCCTCGCCTATACCCCGGTACAAGAACATACTTTATCCCTAGCCCCATACAATTTGTACGTGACCAAGTACGAAGTATTGGTACTCCGGCACAAGCATATCTCGTGCCATACAAACTTTTATGTGACGAGGTAGAAAGTATACGCTTGTACCGGAGCACTGTTAGAATGACATGCGCTTCAATAGAATGTTCTTAAAGCTTGTCATGCTTGTGTACACAGATGATCAGGCTTATGGGACAATTGGAGGCTTTAAAAGGGATCAAGTGGGAGTTGATGTTTACTCCCACCCCAAACTACAGTAAAACCTCTGTAACGCTATACAGTCTGATGGGACTTTTAGTATCGTGTTAAAGAGAATATAGCGATATAGAAATATCACGTGATCGCAGAATTGCCAACAATTGCCTTTCGTCGCAATTCTTGACTTGGTTGATTATAACTGTTGGTACAACAGGGGTAACTTGGTTTAAGGCCTTAAAATCATCAAACAAGTTCTGTAATTCTATATACCTAGCTATCTCGCCATGGTATCGATGCTTATATTACAATAGAGCTTAGCGCCCTTACTAAAGCATATAATATGATTAACTAATGCTTATAATAGAAAATGGAAGCAATATGGCTGATTGTAGATGGGGACGTAGCTATAATATTGGAAAGAGTTGCTATTCTAAGTCAGCAATCTACTGACAAGCAAATCCAACTCACGGGATTATGTTTATCCGGATTAGATATACCTTACTACAAACGGCAGTGATCTGCTGGACTTCATAACACTCCGACTCAGATTGTGGAGTTTTCATTGTGGCATGAGTAAATGAAATTTCCTGAACTCCTACCCAAACCCCAGCCCCTTGAATTCCAAACTCCTAAAAACATGAACTCCTACTTGATCCCTAAACTCCTATTGACCAGCCCCATCATATCTTTGAATTTTTGAAAAAGTATCTTCTCTAGTGGTTTTGTAAATCCATCTGCAACCATTTTGTTTGTGGGTTCGTATGTAATGGCCAGACATCCTTTCTTCTCCAGGTCTCGGATATGATGGTAGTCAACGTCTATATGCTTTGATCGTTCATGGAGATGGGGATTTTTAACCAATGCTATAGCTCCCTGGTTATCGGCTCTCATGTCAACTATTTTCTGATTAGGTCCTATATATTGAGGGAAGCCCACATCTCTGAGAATTTGGGCAAGCCATTGACCTTGTTTGCAGCAAGTTGACATCCCAATATATTCCGACTCTGTACTGGAGGTTGCCACGGATCTTTGTCGTTTGCTCTCCATGCTACTGGCCCCCCGTATAGTAAAGCCACGTAGCCTGATATGCTTTTCCTCCCCCCAATTTTGCCCAATCAGCATCGGAGTAGAGTTTCAAGCATGAAGACGGGCTTGGCTCAAAATTTGCGACATTTTCATGTAGAGGGGGTTCAAATCTGATACTTTGGGCAATGGTAGTACGTAAATAGCGCACAATTTCCTTGATGCCACTGTTATGTCTCTCCACAGGATCCTGAAGTTGCTGACTCAGTCTTCCTATATGGAAAGCAATATCTGGCCTAGTGTACACTGCAGCAAACATCAGGCTCCCAATCTTTTGCTGATATTCTGTTTTGTTTGCTCTGATTTCCCCAGGTCGTGATTGCTCAAGCTTGTCATACCTTCCGGAAATTGGGACAAGTCGAGGTTTACCCATTGAGCTCGCGTCTAGTGGTAAACCAATCCTTTCGATAATTTTCTCTAAATATTCCTCCTGGTCTAAAAACAATTCTTTGGTTTTACGGTTTCTAGTTACACTCATTCCTAAGATCTTAGAGATCTCCCCCAGAAATTTGGTATTGAAACGTTTTGTGAGTTGACTATAAAACCAGGAAATATCAGAGTTGCTCTTCGACAAAACAGCCATATCGTCGACATAGACAAGGAGGATTACGCCTTTATTGTGCCTAAAAAGACATGGTTCTGCCAAGCTCTGGAAGAAGCCTAATTCTATGAAATAACCAGAGAATACAATGTTCCAGTCTCGCGCTGCCTGCTTTAATCCATATAAACTTCTTAGTACGCGTAGAGAATGTCCATCTTTCACAGGCACTCCTGGTGGTGCGTACAAAAATATTTTCTCTTTAAGAGTGGCTTCTGTAAAGGCAATCTTGATGTCATATTGTTTACAATTGAGGTCATTGGCGGCAACCATAGCAAGGAAGACTCTCAGTGTGTCCATGCGTACTGTTGGCGCGAAAGTTTCTGTGAAGTCTTGCCCTTAAATTTGCGAGAACTCTCTTGCAACAAGACGGGCTTTATAGTGTTCCAATAAGCCATCAGAATTAGTCTTTACTGTAAAGACCCATTTTGTAGAGACTAAATTTATATCTTTCGGAGCAATTTCTTCTCTCCAAGTCTCATTTGTTCTTAAAGAATTAATTTCTTCTATAATTGCCATTTTCCAGTCTTCACCGTGTAAAGGATCGTTGATGGCTTGACTTTAAGTTCTTGGGATGGTAATGTTGGAAGCCTTCTCTCCAACAATCATGGAAGTTTCAGCTCGTTTATCATCCGATTCAGGAGACAGCTGGGAAAGAAGGGCTGCAATGAATGTTCGGAGCCTATTTTCTTCAGGTTCACCATCTACTTCGTCGTTGTCAGTTTTCCATTTCAACTTCGATTTTTCAGCATAGATCCCGGCATTCCGAACAACTAGGGCCTGAGATTTTGCTAGCGTTGTGTTTATAATTGTATCTAAATCTGTTTTCAGAGGCTGTCGGTCTAATTTTATTTTCTTTGGAAGGGATGTTAATTCTTCTGATGATTGATGCTCTCGTACTTGAGTATCTGGAAAGACTGAATCGGAGATTTGGAGGGATTCTGGGGATTTCTCAGGAGAACTACTTGGTTTACTTTGCGTTTTCTTTGCGTTTTCTTTGCTTTCAAGTTAATTTTCTCTGAGGAAGACTTGGATATATTTTTTAAAGAGATTTCACTTTCTTCAGCAAGATTAATATGATTTTCTTTTCTTGAATTCATTTGTAATTGCTCAAAAGCCTTCTTCTTTAGTCTTTCTGATTTTCTTGGAGCTTTTTCGATTATCGGATTTTCTTGTGGCATACCGGAATCCTTTTTCTTTGATTCTATTGTAGGATTTAATGTATTCGTACTAGTATTGCTCGCACTAGGTATTAAGCCATAATTTTTAGAGACCTGCTTCGGATCGACAGATGATTTGGGTATATCTTTTGTTTGTGAATGATTAGTGTCAATTTTACTAGGTAAATCGATCTCCATTTGGTGTGCTGAGGCATTGGAGTCGATCATATCAGAGACGCATGGTAGTGTTGCTATAATCGGGGTAATTGGCTGTTTTCTAGGTCTTCCGACAGGATTTCTAGTCGGAGGAGTGCTCGAGGTAAAATTTTCATATGGCAATCCTTTAGACTTGACTCCTCCAGGCTGTCTGATTTATAGGTCTAAATCTCCACCCTTTCTCATTTCATCAAAATCAACAGTTTTTGCAAGCTCAGATCTACCAAGGTCCGGAGCATATACCCAGTACTGATTTATCGTTTTTTCATTGTGACCAACAAAATCACACTCTCTTCCTCTGTTCAAAAATTTCTTACTTTTGATCCTGCAAGCCAGGACTTTGGGCTGATATAAGCATAACACACACAGCCAAAAACTCTTACATGATTGACCTTGAGAACAATACCTTCGTAAGCTCCCTTAGGCGTTAATCTTGTCCCATCAACAACTGGTCCATGGGGCATGATATTCCATAAGTAGGTACTATGTTCCGCTGCCCAATCCCAAAATTCGAGAGGCAATCCTGTATCCTTTAAAGAAGATCGGATGCCAGATTCTACTTGTTAGACATTTCTTTCTGCTACCCTATTTTGATGAGACCCCTCGTATGGAATTGTGATTTCATGCCTCATCCCATACTTTGACTATTCGTTGAGCTATTCTCTTATCTCAGCTGCATTTTCCGACCGAACAGCCATCACTCTCATGTTAGTTACAAGCTCCTCTTTGTTCTTCCATTTTTCTAGCTGTACCATCAAGTCGGATTTTGTCTTTCCTAATAAAGCCCATGCTTTTCGTGTCGAATTATCAACAATTTCACAAAACCATGTGTGACCGCGTATAGAAGGTAAGAATGGGCATGCGATATCAATAGAAACTAATGCTAGTATCGAATCTTTCCATGGACTGAGCGCCTTGTTTGTTCTATTTGTTAGCTTGGTTAGTTTACATACCCTAGAAATTTCTTTGTTCAGGGGAATTGCAATAGGCCTAGCAAGTTTGGTGAGTTTATGTATGTTTCGGAGTTGTTCTGTACCCATGTGACCAAAGCGCGTGTGCATGAGATTGTAATAATCAGCTTTTTCGCGTTGTGATATCACCTGATGATCTACAGTTCCGTTATCGCATTTATTGTCTCTTTCATTTTCTTCTTCTACTGTCTGGTTTAAATGACAACAAATTTTAGAATCATCTGCGTCATGTCTTATGTTAGTTCGGAAAGGCATTTCTGGGTCTGATGCTGAAATATGTTGAGATCATATACACATGAGAGCAATTTCCTCTAATCCTTGACTATGTGAAATAATCTGGGAGACAAAGTAGAGACTATTCTTGACATCTACTTGAATTATCATCTTGCTTTTACTATTAGTAAACCACATTGATTTGTCATTAAATGTACCAAGGCAATTAAATTCTGCACATAGTTTGCGGCTAGATAAAAAATTTATACCTAAGCCTGGTACATATAAAACATTCTCTAGTAGTAGTGAAGTGCCAGAAACTTTCATCTCAACTTCACCCATCTGATCTGCATGTAGAAAGCTCCCCCCAACCTTGACAGTGCGCCTTTTGATATTGGTCATTGGGCCCCTAAACAAGGCGAGATTGTCAGTCATTTGCGTAGTACAGTGTCACGTTGGTGGGTGGATATTGTGACTTTCAGATACCCGTGCTGTTGGGAATGTCATGGGAAATAGAGGAGTGGAGAATAAAGAAAGTATTAATACAAAGTGAGAAGAAATGAATGTGGACTGAGGTAAGTGGTATCTAAGGTGGTAGACTTCTATGGTGGTTAATTTTTAAGGTAGTGAAAGGATGACAGAAAAGACAAAGCGTGAAGAGAGAAGAGGGGAAGGCTACAACTTCTTATGTACAGTGGAATCCAAATTCCTAGAACCATCATCCTGAAGATTTGCCATAAATTATTCAACCCAAGAAAGTTAAAAATAACGAAACGAAAATAGAATATCTAAATAAAGCTTGTTGCGAAGATTACTATTAATGCGTCGGCCCTAAAATAGATTGGCATAACAGATCTTCAGGGTCCAGCATGGAGATATTCAATTTGAAAGTACCGGGGCCTGACAAGTTGTGACATAAAGCCAGAGCCGGAGCACCAGTCGGATTCAGGTAACTTACTTTTCTTGTTCTCAGATTGATGTTTTGAGAAATGACAGGAGTCTACTTCCTCATTGTCTTCAGCACGTGAATTCGATGAGTTTTCGGACTCGGAGGATCTTTCTTCAACTTCGTCGTCAGCTGCAAAGGCTTTCTCTTTTCCTGAGCGATTGGATCGTGTTGAAGGCCGAGAACTTTCCTCATCTCTAGCTCTGGCCAGCTGAAAGTTAGCAACCATAGCCGTCATAAGCCTGCGTAGTTTGCACTTATTCTTGTTGGAAATGCATAATTATTTCCTTGCATTTTCCTGTAAGTTCCCGTCAAGACCAAATTCATAGAACTTGTTTGTACAAGATCATGGTTTTTTCCCAAACAGGGTTCATTACTGTATTTCTTGTTTGCGCAGTTTTGTTGGATTTGTTATGTCCCAGTTTGAATAACTGAAGGCATCATGGGGGTTATTACTTTTTTCCTTTGTCTACTTCTTGATTGGAAGCATGTTAAATAAATCGCTATTCCATCTATTAGATTATAACGAGAATAATTATTATGCACGACGTATTTGTAATCCTTTCCAACAGATTATGAGACTAAGACTCTAACCAGCGGAGCCTGATCAATTTTTTCGAAGTTTTTTCTCAAGTTAAAATCTTTGGCTCTTAGTCTTTATATCTCGGAATTTTACTCAAGTTAGCTACCATACTGCTTGTTTTACCTTAGCGGTTTCTCCCGGGTTTTTTGCTAAAGTCATTATCATCTCTTCTTGATCCTTCTGCTTTAGATTTTCTGCCGAGCTAGCCATCTTACTTCTCGGATTTTATTATTCTCATTCAATTTACAATCAATTCTGTCGACATACGAGATTCTGAGACCCCTTAAATATCCCCCAAAATTGGACAGGTCCTCATTTGTTAAATGGAGTGCAATATTCTTGCAAGTCTTGAAGAATCTACATAGGGAGAAATATATTCTTGAAAAATTACCGGAACTCTCATCCTACAACCAGAATAAATCTGAATCAACAAAGGTAAAGTCCTCTGACGACCAGAATACCTAAGCCCTTGATGAACATGGCAACATTAAGGCCGCATTTTTTCAGCTGGTTCCTGAAGAAGCATATTATCTCATTGAAGACAAAAATATCTCTAAAGAAATGTGGGATTCGCTTCAGGAATACTTCAGGCCTCATTGTCAAGCTTCCGTTGATACTCTTCTTGAAGAATTTTGGAGTTTTTCCATGGAAGAAGGGACTGATATCGATAAATTTACCCAGGAACTTATTAAGCGACAGTCTAAAATTGCAACAGTCGATAGATCCCAGCGTCCTAATGATTTGATTATGAAAAGCCGACTATTGAACCATTTTGACAATTATAGAGACGGATACTATAGTGGCGCGGCCACTGTACTCAGGAACGATCTATCGGCATCTTTCTCCTATACTGTTAACTCCTTGCGAAATACCCAGGCTAACTATACTCGCCAACATCCAAATCAGATGATTTCCCTCGCTACTGGCAGTAAATTCAAGGAATCTCCTCAAACTCCTAAGAACAAGACATGTGCTTATTGTCACCGGAGCGGTCATATTCGTGAGGCTTATTTTAAATAGCTAGACACAGCGGATGGGTCGAGATGGGCCGCTAAAAACCCAGAAAAGGCCGCTAAGTCTAGAAAGTTGAAAGAGATGCTTAGGAAGAAAGATAAGGGGAGCAGGAAAGGCAAAAATACTTACCCAAGAGATATTTCATCAGATGACGGTTCTAAAGATTCTTCCACTGATGTTTTGTGTATGGTTGAACAATACGCCCTCTCTTCCACAGCTGCTCGCCAACATACTGATGTGGTGCTCGATACTGGTGCAACTCATCATATTTTTTATGACAAATCTTTTTCACCTCGATTCCTCCTATCTCTACGTCTGTCCAAACGGCAGCAGGACAGCGGTTGTCTGTTTCCGGAGTTGGTTCCGTGGAATTTCGCGTCTATGATTTTGAGGATCATAAGCGATACAAAATAATCAAGATTGATGATGTCTGGTACCTCCCTGAGTGTACTAAAAATCTTATTTCTGGGCTTCAATTCCTCGCAAAAGGTTTTGAAATTCATTCGAATATCAGAGGTCTCGGACTCTACACAAGTGATCAAAAGCTACTCGCAACTGCACGCATCAAGGACGGATTACTCTGTCTCAATACCTCTCCTCATAGTAGTTCATCTGTCGATTCAGCTGACTCCTCAAATTTCTTGCTTCCGGAAAGTTTGGAGAATGCTACGAAACTAATTCATTTTCTTTTTGCACATGCTGGACCTAATTTGCTCAAAAAGCTTGATGTTTCTCGTCTAAAAATACCTATCAAGAGAACAAAAGAGGCTCTAAAATTTAAAATTGATCCTGTGGCATTGAGAACGTGTGATGTTTGTAATTCATGCAAACAAGTGGAGAAGATCAATGAATATTCTTCTAATAAAGCCTTAGGCCTACTCGAGGTGATACATTTAGATACTTGGGGGAAATGTCGTGTGGCCGGTATTTTTGGAGCTTTATACTTTGTAACGTTCACTGATGACGCATCTCGCGAGAGTGAAGTGTACCTCCTTAAGAGCACAAAAGAGGTTCCGGGGAAATTTGAGCATTACAAGGAGAAGAAGGAGCTTCAGTCCGGTCTACGAGTAAAATCGATGCGTTTTGATGGGGGCTCAGAATGTAAAACTATCGAATTCAAGGGTATTGAGCAACAAATTAGCGCTCCTTATACTCAACATCAAAACGGAGCATCAGAAAGGTTGAATAGGACTTTAATTACCATGGCAAGATGTGTGCTTATGCATGCTAACCTTCCCCTTCGCTTCTGGGATGCAGCTGTGCTTACGGCGGTTTACATACGAAACAGGATGCCTATTCTTGTCGACGGAGGAACTCCTTTTGAAGCCATGAGTGGCACTAAGCCAGAGACATCTCATTTGAAGATTTGAGGTTGTTTGTGTTATGTATTGATCCAGACAGAAGATCCACAGAGATACAAGCTTTCTCCAACGTCGCTGAAGGGCATTTTTGTTGGGTACTGTGAATCTCCAACACAGTATAGGGTTTATATTCCGACCAAAGGTGGTCGCGACAAGACAATCTTTTCGGCTAATGTTCGATTTTTTGAAGATAAGTTCTGGGACTGGACGAAAACATCACACGAGCAATTTCTTGAATCGAATACCTCCATAATTGATGATGAGGCTAATGGTTCTAATACCAATGAAAGTTCCGATAGTGATGAGTATTCAATTATCCAGGCGGATTCAAATTCCTTACCAGCTACATCGACTTCATTGGTGGGTTTCACACCAGCCCTTTCGCCACCGGCATCATTTCCAGAATTATTTCCAGCCGAACCAGGTACCAATAATGATACTGACCATGATATTTCGTTTCCTGCTACGCCAGGACCAGACGATCCAAGTGTTTCTCAATCCTTGAATGGACCTAATTCAAGTTTAGAAGAGCCTGTTCTTCGGAGGAGTAATTGACAACTGAAGCTGATCGAGCCTAGATAGGCGTGGCAGCCGAATCAACGTGCCAATTATGTAGGAGGAAACATCCCCATTCCGCAGACGTATAAAGAGGCTATTAATGGACCGGAAAAATTGAAATGGGAGGCTGCAATTCTTGACGAGCTTGGATCTCTGAAAGAGAAAGGGGTATTTAGCCCAGTTACCCATGTTCCCCACGATAGAAAACCAATCGGCTCACGTTGGGTATTCGCTGTGAAATCTGATAGTAGATTAAAGGCGAGATTAGTCGCACAGGGGTTCAGTCAGATTCACGGAATTTACTACTTTGATACGTATTCCCCTACTATGCGTATAGATTCAGTGAGAATCTTGTTAGCCGTTTCTGCCTTTAATGACTGGGAGGTTGAGCAAATTGAAGTTAAGACTGCCTACCTTGAAGGCGATCTTAATAAGACAATATTTATGAAGTCGCCTGAAGGAATGCGGACCACGAAATATGTTAAGCTGAATAAGTCTGTCGGTTGACTACGCTATAAGAGTAGTAACCAATTTATTTCTAGGCTAGCCAAAAAGGTGCCACTGTTATACAGTAGCTGTATGAATAGTGGATGCAAGAGGTCAGATGCTTCGAACTTCGTAAAGTGACAATTGAACGAGTACTGGGCCAATTGTTGCCAAGCGTGATCACAGATTCTTTATGGTCGAAGTTATCTATGAGTTTAGCTAAGAAGTGAGTTGTCGAACAGCTCAAGTACACAAACACGCGATATCAGCAGTGGTTTGCGAACGTAGAGCTATATATGATAAAAATTAATGACTAACTCCCTAAGATTCAACGCGTAAGGAAATATATATATAATGTCACGTGATACGAAGTTACGTAATCCAAAAACATCACCCCAACGCCAGTCCCTGGTCCGTGATATTATTCCAATTAATCTGACAAAGTCTCTTTATACTTTGAAACAGTTGGGCAAAGCGTGGTACAAAAAGCTTGGCGCCAAACTTATTTTACTCGGTTTTAATAAGTCTAAAAGCGACGACTGTATATATATTCACCTCAACAAACAAATGGATACAGGTGTATATGTAGATGACTTGGTGATTTGTGGAAAAATTATTGAAGATCTCAAACAGTTGAAGGAAAAACTTTCATCCTTTTTCCCAATCAAGGACCTGGGCCCGATTGACATGATCATTGGCTGGAAAATTATTCGACAAATGTAACGGATCACATATATAAAGCAATGGGCATTTGTATAAAGGATGGTAAATCTATATTACTACTATGAGGAAGGAATTTCCTTTAGACATCTACATGATTATATATACACAATTTACAGACCCATACTATCCTGATGAAGTCCTCATGTTTTACTCCTACCACTGTCATTAATAGTTACATGTGAGATGCCGTCGGGTAGACAGTAGCTGTTAGTTGCCGTTATTTCGGGATCATGCATCGCGGAATATTGCATCGCGGAACCGTGCACCTCGGAGTGTTGCATAATAGGGATAAATATATGAAGGGTTAATAATGTCGCCTATGTTACCAAACATAGGCTACAGGATCTTACGGCTTACTAGCCGTCACAACCTCCCCACATATTTTAAGCGTTATCAATTCGCCACTTTCTTTGAGCGTCGCTTTTCTCTTCGTTTTTGCTTAGTTTTAGGCTCTGCAGGTCCGACAAATGCTCCCGTATTTTCTTCGTCTGGTCCATCATTCACTGCAGCAGGTCCATGCAGTTTTTCGAAGTTTCCTAGGGCCAATGTTTCCTTGAAATATTCAATCGGTTCCCAAGTTGGTTCAACCCATCCGGCCCATTTTACTAGTACCTGTCGAAACGTGCCACGCCCGCGACGAATTGTTCTTGCTCGTAGTATAGATTCGACTTCGTATTCCGGTTCATCTAGATTATCAATAATTGGTGGATTCTGTGTATCGTCTCGCACTTGGCTCGGTAGAGGATCATTTCCAGCCCTTTTTACTAACTCCACATGAAAACGCTTATGAATGTTGCCAGGCACGTTTAACTCCACAGTTAAAGCGTCTGGGACAGCTGTCACTTCATATTTAGCATGTTGCCACGCCAGCTTTTTGGAGAGCTGTGGTGTCTTGATATTTTTTAAGTTAAGCCACACTTTGTCTCCTACATGGTATCTTTCTGGCTGCCGGCGAGATCTATTTGCAAATTCTTCATTTCTTTGTTGTGCAGATGCCATTGATGCTTGTGCGAAGTCTTGCGCATCTTTTAATCTTTGTACGTAGTTCATAGCAGATAATCGCCCTGGATGACGAGATTCACCGTTCGACGTTGGGGTTGGTTCCCTGAGTGGATCAATTTCGTAGCCGTTTCGGAGGAAAAATGGGCTCAGACCGCCGATGGCCGAGTTAGGACGACCATTTAGAGCTAACTGCGCCAGAGGTAGAAGTTGAATCCAGTCATTTTGAGCATAACATGTAAATACACGCAAATACTTGTAAATTTCTTGATTAGCGCGTTCGCTCGCGTTTGACTGTGGATGATATGCAGTCGTTAATCGTTGCGTTATACCCGTAAATTGACAAAACGATTTCCAGAAATGACTCAGCCAGTCGCTGCCTCGATCACTTGTAAGATACCGTGGGAATCCGAAATACCGATAGTACCGATCTATGAAAACCCTAGCACAATTTTCCGCTTTCATTGAGTTAGTGCCGAAAATGAAAATATCCTTTGAGAGCCGGTCCGTAATAACCATTATATTTGTACATCCTTCTGATGAAGGCAAATCGGTTACAAAATCAATTGTTAACTCAGTGCCAATACGTTCTGGGATAGGAAGTGACTTGAGAAAACCAGCTTTCGCTTCCCGCCAAACTGTTGATCGCCCACAAACATCACAGTTTCTTATAAACTGTCTCACCGAGTTTCTAAGCTTTGGCCAAAACCATCTTCGTAGAATCATACTTACCATGGTATCTTTTCCGGGGTGCCCTGTGAGATAACTGTCGTGTATGCGTTGCATTATTGCTGTTCGTAGTGGCTCGTAGTCTGGTACCCAGATTCTGTTTTCTCGGCCTCTAAGGACGCTATCTGCTGCCACCGTACACTCAGCTATGTTAGCACTTAGTTTATCAGCTAGATCCGGGGGGAACCCTCTCTCTCCTGCGTGTACAGCATCTCTTGCGCGTTGCCAATCCTTATCACTTTTTACTCCTCTTTTCCAAAGTAGCTGAAGCTCATCATCTTCGAATAATCTTGTCAAAGCAGCTGCGTCTGTGCTTTCGTGTGTCTGCTCTTCGTTATTCGTCAATGCCGTTGGATAGGACTGAATTTGTGGAATAAGCTGTACAACCCGTCACGATACTCGTTCGTCGCTTAAATTACCCAATTTGTCCTGGTCCCGTCTTGATAAAGCGTCCGGGCGCTGACAAGCACTACCTGGTCTCCATTTGAGAACAAAGTTAAATTGTTGCAACAAGTCGCTGTATCTCATTTGTCGCTCGTTGAGTAGACGTTTTGTCGTAAAATAGTTGAGGTTTTTATGATCGGTGTATATCGTGAATGGACTAGCAACTGATTGTAACTCTGCCTGCCATTCTTTCAAACAAGATACAATAGCTAACATTTCTTTATCATGGATAGGATAATTCACCTCCGCCCCGTTTAAACGTCTCGAATAATATGCTACTGGTCGAACTGTTCCTCCTTCATCCCTTTGTGAGAGACATCCCCCCAAGGCATAACCTGAGCAATCAGCCTCCATAATTGTTTCCCGATCTGGATCCCATTGTGCTAGTACCGGTTCCGATGCAAAAATTTTCTTCAATATCTCGAATGCCTCATTCTCCATCTCTCCCCATCGCCAAACGGAATTTTTCTTTGTGAGGTTGGTTAATGGTGCAGCTATTTCTGAGAAGCTATCAACAAAGCATCTATAGAAATTTGCGAAGCCTAGAAACGATCGAACTCCTTTCACAGATGTTGGCGGCTGCCACTCTAGAATTGCTTTGACCTTTGCTTGGTCTACAGTCACACTCTCCCCTGCCCTTATTATAAAACCTAGGTATTTGACCTCCTTGCGAAGGAATTCACATTTATCAATATCCAGGTATAATCCAGCATTATCCAGCTTGCCCAATATACGTTGTACCGTCCTCCAATGATCTTCCACATCACCATTTGTGTAGATAAGAACATCATCCATATACGCAGTGGCATTAATATCTAAGTTTTCTCGTAATTGCTCGTTGATATATCTCTGAAAACTTGCTGGTGCGTTAACGAGACCGAATGGGGTCACCAACCACTCAAATAATCCCAGTCGACAACGAAACGCTGTCATCCACTCGTCACCTTCTCTTATCCTCAAGCGGTGAAAAGCTGACTTAACATCTAGCTTTGTGAACCACTTTGACTTAGACAACTGTCGCAATGTTTCTTTAAAGAGAGGAAGTGGATATCGGTCTGGAGTTGTAATAGAATTCAGCCCACGATAATCCACACATAGGCGTAAGCCACCGTTTGGTTTCTTAGCAAACAGAACTGGAGCCGCAGCTGGTGATTTACTTGGGCGAATCCAACCCTTTTTTAATAAGTCAGTTAATGTTTTTCTCAAGACGAGGAGCTCTTCTCTAGACATGCTATATAACGGTCCCCAGGGTGGATTCAAGGACTTGTTATTCTCTTGCTTTAAATTAATTGCATGATCTAGAGATCCACGTAAAGGGGGCAAATCATCAGCACCGTCATTGTCTGAAAATAAGTGTGCAAAATGTTTTACTTGCTCCGGTAATCGACTCTGGGCGTCTTCCAAAGATAACTTCGACTTGGCCCTGAGTGCCTTGTTTATATCTTCTAGAGATGCTTTACAAACAGGAACCGATTTTACCATTGATGTGATAACCTCAACAGAAGCCAGTCTCGGCCTCGTAACATTTCGTAGCTTCTGACGCCATCTTCTAACAGAAAATATTTGTCCACCATCTTTTTGAAGATCCAGTCGTTGTTCTCTTGCGTGAATAACAGCGTCCTGATCCTCAAGCCATTTTTTTCCAAGAATTATTTTATGAGTACTTTTGGGTACTACATAAAGCCATAGTTTTGGGGTTACGTATCCATCTAGATCAAGAGAGAGGTATGTTATATTATTTACAACGGGTTTGTTGTTTGTCATCTCTTCTGCTGTTTCGAGAGATCTGGGAGAAATAGCAATGCGCGGCAGCATTAGTTCAGATGTAAGTTCGTCATCAATTATTCCTGAGCACAAGCAACCATTATCTACTAAGGCTTGCACCATAGTAACGTTATTGATTAAAGCATTTACTAGGAAAGGTTCAGTATTCATTCTATTCATCTGGCTAACATCTGCTTCCAGCTCCTGAGCGCGACTTTGCGCAGGAGCGTCTAGTTTTCCGATTCCTCTTCATTACCATTTTCATTCCGATCATCCATAGAATTTCCAATATTTTCAATGTATACAGATGGGTCAATGCCCGTCAGTTCTGACACGTTGACAGACACATCTTTTTTTTGTTTTGGTCTCTGAGCTGGACCTAGTGGACAGATGCCAGTGTTACATCCTTTTCTTTCGCATCTATAACAACGTCTCTCTCGACGCAAACGTTCTATCTGTTCTGGAGATTTCCATTTTGAAACAAACTTTCCCCCGCTGGAGCCACTTGAGGGCTTGACATTGTAAACACCTCCCATAAACGTATCACCAGTAGAATCTAAATCACCTGGTATACCCCGCTCTTTTCCGGATCTCACTAACTCTGGATGATATGGTTTAGAGCTTCTACTTTGGTTATTCAATGTGGTATCTCTATTGTCATAGGTATTATCCGTGAAATAATTGGACCGTCGATTATTAACTTTTCCTAGAGCATCGTGGCGCTGGGCAATATGTCCTACTATACTGATCCATTCATGGTAGTCATTATCTGGGATCAGATGATTGCTGGCTAAGGCAGTCTGGAGCGTTTCGTTTAATGCATTTTCCAATAATGTAATCTTCGTTTCGTCTGGCCATAGATCACCGTTTGCCTCCGTCAATTTGTTCGTCCAAAGAGGAAAGAAGGAATTCCATCGTTGCTTTAAGCCCATCTTCATCTCTGTTAGCTCTGAACGAGCTCGGGTGATCCGGGTTGGGTCCCAGTTCACTCTGTCTAAAAAGGCAATAAAATCTTCAGGCCTTTCCATACCTCCTACTCCACCAGATTCAAAATATGCACTGGCTTGCCTTTGTGCCTTCCCATCTAATGCTTTATAAATCATCAAAAACACTTGTGAGTCGGTGTACTGAAATGTATTCCAGTCGAATCTTAAAATTGAAAGTATTGCTCGCCGCCATGCTGGATAAGTAGCTTTATCACCTGAAAAGATAGGAAACTCAGTTGGTTTACACGCCGCATGATTTCTTGGAGGGTCCTTCTTGATTACCACTTCTGGCATTCTGTTTCCCACGTATGTCGGAATCGCGGGACCTTCATCTAGTCTTTGACGCAACTCTCTTATCTCTTGCATTAGAGTTGTCATGTCCGTATTCGTTGATGCTGACATTTCTCTTTCGTCGTAAAAATAAAACTTGATCTTAATGTTTTGATTCAAGTTAATCGTCGTCCGTTTTTTGTACTTAAAGTGTCGTCGTCGTATTAAATGTATAAGATATAATGTAAAATTTTATCGTCGTCGTACTCAGAGGATAGTAGTAATATATGTAACGGATCACATATATAAAGCAATGGGCATTTGTATAAAGGATGGTAAATCTATATTACTACTATGAGGAAGGAATTTCCTTTAGACATCTACATGATTATATATACACAATTTACAGACCCATACTATCCTGATGAAGTCCTCATGTTTTACTCCTACCACTGTCATTAATAGTTACATGTGAGATGCCGTCGGGTAGACAGTGGCTGTTAGTTGCCGTCATTTCGGGATCATGCATCGCGGAATATTGCATCGCGGAACCGTGCACCTCGGAGTGTTGCATAATAGGGATAAATGTATGAAGGGTTAATAATGTCGCCTATGTTACCAAACATAGGCTACAGGATCTTACGGCTTACTAGCCGTCACAACAAAGATCCACAAGAACCCTCATCATAACTCAAGTCCATTACATTAGCAATAAAATTAATTCATTCGGACAAACAAATGCAAAGACTTGCGCATCTCTTGAAGGTTACAGTAGGATACTACCAGGTTTGGATGAAGAATCCCTGGCTGACGATTTAGCATACTCGAGCGCCATAGGCGGTCTTGGTTATGCAGCTAACAGTACCAGACCTGACATATCTTTTGGAACATATCAGCTTGCCAGTCACAATGCATCGCCTGTTGTTCGTCATTGGAACGCCGTATGCCGCATCTACAGGTATCTAAAGGGTTCAGAAAAGTACAGAATTACTTACAATTTTGGTTCTCCCTCTAGCACGGTTACTAGTACTAAAATGGCCACAATATTTTCTGATTCCGATTTTGCTTCTAATGTCGCAACTCGACGCTCAGTGAGTGGATATATTTTGATGCTGGGTGATGGGCCAGTATGTTGGCAATCAAAGAAACAGAAGTCTGTTGCTACTTCGACCACAGAAGCCGAATATATTGCTTTGTTTGAGGCAAGCAATTTGGGTCACGAGGTTATTTAGGGAACTTCATCTCATGGATGAGCTTGTGGGTAGTAAAGGAATGCTGGTATACTCCGATGATCAAAGTGCTTTGGCTCTTGCAAAAGGCACGAACTCATCAAAGGCTAAGCATATCAATGTGGCATACTACTTTACGAGAGATTGTGTTCTAAATGGAACAATTAGGGTGGAATAAATTCCTACTGATAGTATGCTAGCTGACATACTCACCAAGCTGCTCACCCCATCCAGAACAAGTATTCTGTGCCGGAAAACTTTTCAGACAGAATAATCTGAATTTGTTGACCTCGTTGGTCAGGAGGAGTGTTGGAAATGAATAATAATTTCCCTGCATTTTCCTGTAAGTTCCCGTCAAGACCAAATTCATAGAACTTGTTTGTACAAGATCATGGTTTTTTCCCAAACAGGGTTCATTACTGTATTTTTTGTTTGCGCATTTTTATCGGATTTATCATGTCCAAGTTTGAATAACTGAAGGCATCATGGGGGTTATTACTTTTTTCCTTTGTCTACTTCTTGATTGGAAGCATGTTAAATAAATCGCTATTCCATCTATTAGATTATAACGAGAATAATTATTATACACAACGTATTCATAATCCTTTCACACAATTCTTCATGTGCTCTTGCTCACAAAAATGGCAAAGGAATTTTGAGCGACAATATTTCCCCTTCTGTCGACTTCGGGGCTTGCCAGGTGTCCTACTACTGCTGCTGCTTGTAAAGTTTGCCCTTTCTGAGGTCGAACTCAGGTCGAATATTTTCTCGTTCCTCTCGAATATATCAAGCTTTTCGTATACCTCCTGGCTTGGATTCGAGTCTAAGGACTGTAAAACAGTGTTATAAGATGAAGGAAGGCCGCTCATTAAATTTTCAAAAAAGACTTCTTTTGTGAAAGTTGCAGCCATATTTGGGTTTGATTCATTGACCCTACTTCTAGCTGATACTGCATGGGACCATGCAGAGGATATGGTCATTTGTACCAGCAAATCATCAATGAACCCAAATCTAAAGCTCTTAATTTGCCTCAGATCTTTCCTTTTTGTCACAGAGCTGACCTTATTGTACTTCTGGTACAAAATATTCTGTTGCTCCTTAGCGGTATCAAAGGGTTCAACGTGTTCTCTGTCAAATTGGTTGATGCAATTGATGAACACAAAAAGAATTTTCGCATTGGCAGATTCCCATTTCTGCTTCATGATTGCATCTAGATCCGAAGTGATGATGTTATTAAGCTCTGATTTCATAGCAGCATAGCCAAGTGTACCTTCCTGAGATTTTTGACTTGGATTGAGTTTTAAAGCACTAGTTGCCATGGAAGAGTACTCAACAATATCCCTCTCGATTGCAAAAAACAAATTTTCTCCAATCATCCAGTATCTAAGCTCTTTGAACCAGTTTCTCCAGTTCTTGCGCGTTAATGTGGGCACAGGCCTACGAATGCTATCATTACTAGAAGAGTATGATTCCATAGCTTATTGGAGGGTTACGGAGATAGAAGGTGGGAATGATTAATTAAGAAAGAAAGATAACTCTCGAATTGAATTTGCTCCACTCTAACTAGGAGACTGATAGAACAGTTGGTCTTAGATCAGCCAATTAGATCTAAAAGAATTGAGAACGGTCAACTAACACAATTTGTCCTGCCACTACAGATTCAGAGCCGGGCTCATAACCTAATAGAAGATGGAAGCAGTATGGCTGATTGTAGATGGGGATGTAGCTGTAATATTGGAAAAAGTTGCTATTCTAAGTTAGCAATCTACCGAGAAACAAATCTATCTCACAGGATTATGTTTATGCGGCTTAGATTTACAGCCTCGCATGGTATTCATTTATGCCCGTGTTGTTTTGCAGGGGCTAGACTGTAGATCTTTATACAAAAGGAGAAGTTCTCTAAGATAATCATATGCAGGGCTCCTATAGCTTTGATGAATTTGGCCATTGTTAGAAATTAAGGTCCAGTATGTCTAAAGATTCTAATTTCTGAATATGACCATCAAGATGATGATTGGTCTAATCGATGATGTCTCTATTGCAGTCACGTAATAATACATCTAGCCGCGCCCAAAATTTAGAGGCTGGGGATTGTTATGAGTCAGAAATCAAGAGGCTGGTTGATACTAGATTACTGGAAGTACCAGATCACCAGGACCATAGAAATATGTATATAAGGATAGTTCTCTTTGGCATGTATTATATGTATATCAACTTTATATATATTTATTTATTTTATATTTAGAAGAGAAATTGATTCCCAACACAAACTACAGTCAGTCATATATATTGAATTGTTCCCATAGTTCTTCGAGATCTTTCTATTGTGATATGAATGTCAGACCCGCTATGCGCATACCCTTGTCTATCTACAGGGATATGGCATATTCATGTACTAGTCCTAGAACAGCGTACAGGGATTACATAGCCCTGCACAGCCGCTATTACAATCATTACTAAGAGCCTAGTGCTACTAGTACAACATGGTAGCATTATAGGACATGGTAGCATAATGAGAGATGGTAGCATTATGGGACAGGATAGGATGTTAGGCTATCGGACATTCTGGTTATATGATGGACTATCCTGAAAATGTAATATGTATATGTATTAGTCCTGTCTACCTTAGGAGTATTATTGATTACACTAATTAAGTTATTCATATCCTCAGTCTCTGAGTATCATCTTCTGCACTTCTCTGTTATCCCTAGCTTATTCACAATTCTATATCTGCTCATAACCGAGTTACAACACTTTCCTCATAGAATTCACATACAATATTAGACAGCCATGATGTACGTTGAGAGTACAGTAGAACCTCTCATAGCTAATAGTGGGTCCCGGTATAAATATTGAAAAGATTCATTGTAACTTGGACTATTATATTTGCAATACTTACCGTTACAGGTCATTTTGCGTGTAGGGGTAAGTATTGCAAATATAAACAGTGAATTTTCTAAGAATATTGAAGATATTCATACCGGGACCCACTATTAGCTATGATAGGTTCTACTGTACTGGGATATCTTATAAGGGGAAATGCTGATTGGACGTATTAGCTCATGAGATTTTTCCGTAAAATATTTACACCTATGCAACTTTCACCAAAAATCAATTTAAATTCAAATTAATCTTGAGAATATTATTTTTCATTCCTATTCAAAGTTCCTATAAAAATAACTGTAGATATCACAGCTAATGGTCTATAGATCTGCCTTGCGCTTGAATAACTGCCAAGCACCTATCTTGCATATCACTGATAATATTTGCGAGAGTTTTAGGCTTTGTGCATTCCTGCAAGGCTTCTTCCATAAGGAATTGAATTTCAGCCCTCCTACGCTGCCGTCCCAGTACGGAGTCTCCATATCAATCCTGTATATATGACTTCATCAATCTCAATACATTTTTGATTGGATTCAAATCAGTGGAGTAAGGTGGCTAGACAATAGGTACTATTCCGTGTTCACCAAGTTTCTCCTTCACGACAACTGCACTGTGAACGGGAGCAGAACAACACCCGTTCTTGCAAAGCGTGTCCTTAGAAATCCAGCAACCTCTGGGAGAATACTTTGACGATAACCTTCCCCGGCTATTTTCTTCCAGCTTGTTTGCCAGAACACTAAGGGATCTGCTTGGGTGCAGGCAAAGCATCCCCAAAACATCCAAGAATTATTTTTCGTATGGCAAACAATGATGCATGTACTTTGGTACTCTTCATGCTCATGTAAAAATCTTTAGCGTTTCGCATCTCTCTTTAATTAATAAAACAAAAACTGACCATCCTAGTGACATGCACTTTGTTGACTGGACCATTGTTTATCCACGTCTCGTCACTCCAGATTATCCGACACCAGTTATTTAGACTTAAAGACTGATGTGATTCAGCCCACTCAAGCCTTAGTCTTCTATGTTCATTAGAGAGAGGAGGCTTATTTCCGGCAATGCGCCTGTTATAGCCTCTTCTCTTGAGAGCATTTCGAATTGCATCTTTGACCACATTTAATTGCGGAAAATTCATAGCTTGCTCCAGGTACATCATTTGCCAAGTCTCTTTTGAGCGGCAAATAAATATTTCTGAATTGTTTTCTTGTTCGGAACTTGGTCTAGGATCTCGAGCAGTGCTTTTTCCTGGCTCAACATTTCCCAAATGAATTGTATATTTTATTTGATTAATAGTAACTCCAAGCATATAAGAGATCTCCTTGTCGGTTTTTGCAGCTTCGTGAAGAGTTAAAACCTGATTTCAAGTAGCTTATACTCGTAAATAGAATATTTCCAATATTCTAAACTCACCTGAAGCCTCTGATCTCGATCTAATTTACTTGATTGTTTGCGAGCGTTTGTGGAGATATTTTGGGAGTTCATTCCGTGAAGAAATGAACCAACAAATAAAAGTGCAACTTCTGCAAGACGTACCTGTGAAACTGTGATATATTTGTGAATATTTGTCTTGTTGCTTTTTTTCTATAATGTTATATCATAGGAAATTTTAGGAAATTGCTTTGCAGACGTTATCGAATGAAGGAGTGTTATAGTTATGAGCTTACGAAGGGGAATTATCTTTAGATGTGATATCACAGTTGACTGGACTAAATGTGATACTCTAGATCTGGACGTCAGAATGCTTGATGTAGAGAACTGTATTCTTTCTAGGTTGGCCAGAGCTCAGCTAAATACACTAAGTAATTGCCAGTGCACGTGCCCTAGTAACAAATTGTGAGCCATAGAAGCTTCTAGTAGCTTCCCACTTATAGCTTATCTACATAAGTTAATATCCAATCCATAATACTACCAAAGCATTGCATCTACGGAATTCCCACTGACTACCATTTACAACAAGGAGAAGATTGAGATTAGGAGAACTAGAATTCGACAAGATGTAGCAGATAAAGAGGGGTCGCGCAGAGCGAGAAGACAAGAGTGGGATGAAATGACATCAACACTTTAGCTTGATGATTGTGTAATATAGTTTGTTGGGAGCATCCTGTAACTAATATGTATATTCCCTGTAAAAAACTGGGATATATTCCTACTTTTTCATGTCAATAATTGAGTAAAAGATGCCCCTGAGGCCCTGTGCCTTAATACAAATGGCAGTGATCTGCTGGACTTCATAACAGCTTACATGATAACAAAACTAAACACGTATATCCCAGGGCCAAACGCCTATGAACCAACAATAACTCGCAATTAACTCAACTCATCTGAGGCGTCGAGTTGCAAGCCTTGTTTTTATGTTTGTGCTGTAGTGTCAGAACGGTGCAGGATTAATACCAAAGACAACGCTGTCAATAGAAAATAAGTACCAATGTCAGTTGTAAAAATATTGTATGCGCTATTGAGGAATATTTTAACGCGTGTTAGGCTTGGTGTTTCACTGTATATCAAGTTGGAACAATTTGGTGGCTGTAGAGAGGAGTAAAGTGGGAGTTGTTTATTACTCGCACCCCAAACTGTAGCCCTAACTATATACAAAATTATCTAATAAAACTAGTTGGTGATTGTGTGTCAATACAGACTAGCGTATAATATGACATACAACGGTCATAGCGCAGAATGATAACCAGAGTGGTGATGTCTTTACAAGTTACATTCCTTACAGATCAAACCAATTAGTAGAACTAATTTCAACACCCCTTCTCAATTTGCACGGAATATAGAAGTGCATAATTGGTTTAATCTAGGCCTTGGTAACGCCTTCGTACATATATCAGCAAGGTTTTCGACTGACGGAATATGTAGTACGGTTAAGTTCCCAAGTTCAATCTGCTCTCTGGTGAAATGATAAGCAATATCAATGTGCTTTGTTGCATCATTAAGTCTCGGATTATTTGCAAGCTCAATCGCGGAGGTGTTGTCTGAAAACAAAGCAGTAAGTATATGTTCAGTAGTTATCTGATGGAGACTCCCAACAATCCAGATGAATTGTTTGGTTGCAAGTGACAGCGCCATGTATTCAGCTTCACACGTAGAGTGAGCCACAGTTGCTTGCGAGACTTCCAAGAGAATGTTCAACTACCAAGTTGGAACAGGTAACCAGAAAAACTTCGGCGTGTATCAAGACAATTTCCAAAAGATGCATCGCAATATCCATTTAGGACCAGGGGAGATCCGAACTCGTAAGTTAGCTTAAGGTCTCTTGTTCCATTCAAGTATTGTAAGACTCGTTTTGCCACACCAATGTGAGAGACAGATGGATCCTGACTAAATTGAGAAAGATTGGCAATAGTATAAGCTAGGTCAGGTCGTGTTCCCGTGACAACATACATTATAGATCCGATGATCCGTTGATACAGATTTGCATTTCCCCTCGGCTCCCCGTCAACCACAGCTTTCAGCTGCTGATTTGGTTCCATAGGTGTAGAGACAGAGTTGCAATCAAGCATAGAAAATTGTGCTAAAATCCGGTCAATGTACGCAGTCTGAGAAAGGGTAATAACTGTGCTCAAGTACTCAATTTGAATACCCAGAAGCCAATGAAGCGTGCCCATGTCATTAACTTTGAACTCAGATTTGAGCAGGCCTACAACTTCATCTATAAGCTTCCCCTGATCGCCAAATAAAACAATATCGTCCACATATATCGCGACAATCAAGTTTCCTGATTTGTGCAGGAGGACGCAGGGATCAAATTTGGAAGAAACAAAACCATGAGAAATAATGTATTCAATCAACCTAAAGTACCATTCTCGTGGTGATTGCTTCAATCCGTAGATACATCTGTTAAGACGTGCTACTTGGTTATCTATCCTGAACTCCTTAGGAAGTTGCATATAAATTTCTTCATTAAGTGTACCGTATAGAAACGCTGTTTTAACGTCAAGTTGTCTGGGGGTCCATCTCCTACTGGAAGAGATATCAAGGAGCAATCGTAGAGAATCTAGTCGTACAACTGGAGCAAAGGTTTCCTCGTAATCGAGACCCTGAACTTGGGTAAAACCTTTTGCAACATAGCGTGCCTTGAATTGTTTGACTTCTCCGAGAGCATTTCCTTTAACTTTGAAAACCCATTTTTCATTGACAATCTTTCGTCCTTTCGGACGCGGTACAACATGCCACACGTTGTTTCTTTGAGTGATAAAATCTCATCCTCTAAAGCTCTCTCCCACTCAGACCAATAAATTGAGCGTTTTGCTTCATAAAAACTTATTGGTTCTGGTATCTCTAAAATGCTAACTAATGCACTGTCTTCCTTAGTAGTGTTGAATACGTCTGATGATTCAACCCGAGAGTTGGAAGTCTGAGCACGAGATCTTTTCCACCACTCCCCCGAAATCGTGTCAGAAAACACTCGAGGTCGTACTAAGCAGTTCGATCTGGTTTTAATAACATTTGGAGAAGGAGTTGGCTGAGCCCCCGATAGTTCATAAGAAGACACGTCGTTTCCAGAAGAAACAATAGACGGCTGAAGAATTGAACATGGGACAACGGCATGATTTGTGATAATTTCACTCGATTCAAGTTCTTGCTTGTCATTTTCGCTAGGAATATAAGACGGTGGCAAACTTAAGCGTGAAACAGCAGTTTGACTTGTATGGGTTTCAACTGATTCAAACTTAGGTTCATCATTATCTAGAATATTAATCAATGACAAAAAGTTTGGACGTGAACTATCAGACTGATTTGAAATAATTCTACTTGTTGGTTCAGGCTTGTGCACGTCATTCTCCCTTAGAATATGAGACGGCTGAAAACTTGAATATGAGACGGCTGAAAACTTGAACATGGAACAGCATGAGTTTTATGAATATCATCTACTGGATTGAACACCAATGCCAGTGGGTTCCCATTTACAACTGTAGTTGCAATAGATGATTCACGAGAGACATTTTTCTGATGTGAAGAGGTTGCTACAGCTTTATCTTCACTAGGAGGGAATTTAACATCAGCAGAATTCGTCACCCGCCCGTTAGAGGGGGTATAAATTCTGTAGTGGTGTTGCGCATCACCATATCCTACGAACAAGCCTGGTTCAGCTCTTGGGAGAAGTTTACTACCTGAAGGAAGCTTAGCCTTAGGTATGTGTAAAAAGCATTTTCCACCGAACGGCTTCAAGTTTTTTAATGTGGGTTTATAGCCATGAAAGGCTTCATAAGGTGTCTGACCACACACAGAACCATGAAATAAGAGATTTTTGGTATAAACAAATGTATGAACAGCTTCTGCCCACAACCGCTTTTCAGCAATATTGGATAGCATAGCCCAAATACCCTCGCCTATGGAACGATTCAATCGCTCAGCAATACCATTAGATTTAGGAGAATACGGTGGAGTCAAATCATGACGTATCCCCTTCTGAGTAAGGTAATTTGTAAGTTCTTTGTTAACATACTCGCCTCCATTATCAGTCTGCAATGCCTCCACTTTACATCCAGATTGCGTTTCAAGTTCTGCAATCGTATTCATTACAGCTTTAGTAGCTTCCGCTTTGCATGATAAGAACTTAACACAAGAGTAGCGAGTAGCATCATCAACGAAACTGATGTAATAGAGCGCATTACCCAGGGAACGGATTGGGAAAGGACCACACAGGTCTGAATGCAAATATTCCCCTCTAGCACTTGCTCTACTACGAACTGCATGAGGATTTTTAGGAGTGGACTTGGACAGTGCGCACGCCTCGCAGTGAAATTTTTAGGACATACAGGGATTAACTTGGAATCCTGTATAACCATCTTTGTTTTAGAGACTGTTATGGGAGATGAGTGGCACAAAGCTTGATGCCAATATGTGTATGTCATACAGGCTATATCTTGACTAAATGGATCAGACTCCACAACAATAGGAAGAGATCCTTTAAAAATTGTTTCAAGACATATTTGATCACCTTTGAGTAGACGCATCACTTTACCATCATCACTTAGTTCATAGCCATTTAACCTTTCTCTGTTGTCACGGTCTTATCAAGAGCGCTTATGCAGCTAAATGAGAAGAGGTAATTTTATATTCAAATCTATGGAGAGTAAATACTGTTCGACGTGCTACAGGTATTTATACATGAGTGGTTTCATCTAGAGGATTCCCCTTGGCCCTCATTCTAAGGTTCTCGAGGTTTCCATCTTCTAGATGCTTCTAGTGTCTAAGCCAATAATTTCCAGGTGATCATAGACCACCTATCAACCCCAGAATGATCCACATTGCATAAATAATTATGCAAGCCTATGCAAATCATAGGCTACAGGCACAATACAGCTCACCAGCTGTCACAATTTCCCTCCCCCTTCTGAGGACTTATCGTTTAGCTTTTGCCAATCTTCTTGATTGACGTCGCTGCACGGTTTGTTTCTCAGCTGGTCCAATAAAGGTTCCGGTTTCCATTTCTGATGGTCCATTATTGGTCATTATAGACCCATACTTTGATTCGAAATCATCTAGTGCCTTTGTCTCCTGAATATACTCAACAGGCTCCCATGTCGGATCTTTCCAGCCTTTCCATTTTACCATGGCCTCCCTGAATTTGCCACGACCACGCGTTGCTGTTCTAGCTTGAAGAATAGATTCGACCTCATATTCTGAATTATCAAGGTCATCAACAACCGGAGGATTTTGCGCATCATCTCGCACCTGGCTTGGGAAAGGGTCATTACCAGCCCTTTTTACTAACTCCACATGGAAACGTTTGTGGATGTTTCCTGGAACATTTAGTTCCACAGTCAAAGCATCTGGTACTGCGGTAACTTCGTATTTTGCATGCAACCAAGCTAACTTCTTAGACAACTGTGGCGTTTTAACGTTCCGTAAGTCCAGCCACACTTTATCACCAATCTGAAAACAATCAGGCTGTCGTCGTGATTGATTGGCATTGGTCTCATTACGCTGCTGTGCTGAGGCCATCGCTGCCTGGGCAAAGTCTTGGGCGTCTCGTAGTCTTTGCACAAATTTCTGTCCCCCAATTACCCCGGGATGTTGTCCCTTGCTATTCTGGGGTGTCGGTTCTCCTATGGGCTCTAGATCATATCCATTCCGTAAGAAAAAAGAACTTATATTGCCAATGGCTGAGTTGGGCCTTGAATTGAGAGCTAGCTGAGCAAGCGGCAGGAGGTTGAACCAATTATCTTGAGAATAACAAGTAAAAGCCCTAAGATATTTATACAGCTCTTGGTTAGCTCTTTCGCTGGCATTTGACTGGGGATGGTATGCCCTGGTAAGTTGTTGAGTTATTCCAGTCAGTTCGCAAAAGGTCTTCCAGAAATGGCTTAGTCAGTCACTCCCCCTGTCACTAGTTAAATATCTTGGAAACCCAAAGTACTGGTAATACTTCTCGAAAAATAACTCAGCGCATTTACTAGCTGCCATTGAACTAGCACCGAACAAGAAGATATCTTTCGATAACCGATCTGTAATTACTATTATATTTTGGCAGCCTTAGGATTGTGGGAGATCGGTTATGAAATCAATTGTTAGCTTGCTACCTATACGTTCAGGGAAAGGTAGAGACCCTAGAAATCCTGCCTTGGCCTCCCGCCATACTGTGGAACGACCGCAGACGTCACAATTTCGAACAAAATGTCGTACTGAGTCTCTCATTTTGGGCCAAAACCAACGTCGTAGAAGTATACCAATCATCGTATCTCTACCCGGATGGCCGACTAGATGACTATCATGAGTTCGTTGCATTAAAGCCGTGCGCAAGGGCTCATATTCTGGCACCCAAATTCTATCCGCTCGACCTCGAAGCACGCCATCTGCTCTTACGCTACACTCTGCAATATTAACGAAATATCTTAAAGCAAGGTCTGGCTGAAGACTTCTCTCGGCTTTCTTAACTGCATCTCGCGCACGACACCAGTCCTTATCTGCAGCAACCCCTTGATTCCATAGACTCTGTAACTCATTATCATCAAAAATCCTAGTATGAATGCCCAAATTTACTATCAGAGACCCTGCTGCATTGTTTGGGGAATTATGGGATTTGTCGATATCTGTATGAGGTGTTATGTCAGCAGGGTAAAGTGGCACCGTCGGTAGGAGCCTCATAATCCGGCCCGAAGTTCGCTCATCTTCAAGGCCGACCGGCTTATCCTGATCGCTTCGAGACAATGCATCTGGTCGACCGCAAGCATCACCTGGACACCATTTTAAAATAAACTTGAACTGCTGCAATACATCATTATATTGCACTTGTCGTTCACTCAAGAGACGCTTAGAGGTAAAATAATTTAAGTTTTTGTGGTCAATTAGGATTGTGAAAGGTTTAGCGACAGAAAATAGCTCAGCCTTCAATTCCTGTAAGCAGGCCACAATGGATTGCATTTCCTTGTCATGAATAGGATAGTTTGCTTCAGCACTACTCAGCCGCCTTGAGTAATATGCAACGGGCCTTAGCTTGCCCTGCTCGTCTACTTGAGAGAGACATCCCCCTATAGCATATCCAGAACTATCCGCTTCCAGAACTGTTTCCTGGTCGGGGTCCCACTGGGCTAACACTGGTTCCTATGCAAAAATGCTTTTAAGTTTCTCGAACGCGTTGCTCTCATCTTCTCCCCATCACCATGGCGTATTCTTTTTCGTTAACTGAATAAGCGGCGCCGCAACATCCGAGAATTTATTGACAAAAGACCTATAAAAATTCGCAAAACCTAAAAACGACCGGATGCCCTTCACAGTTTTAGGAGCCTTCCACTCCAAAATGGCTTTTACTTTGTCTGGATCTACAGAAATACTCTTTCCTGCCTCTACAATAAAGCCGAGGTATTTAACTTTCTGACACAGGAAGTCACACTTATCAATATCCAAGTATAACCCGGCTTTTTCTAGCTTTCCGAGTATGCTGCGGACTGTTTTCCAGTGCCTATCTTCGGTCCCATCGGTGTAAGCCAGTAAATCGTCCATATAAGCCGTCGCATCCAGGTCGAGATGCTCGCGTAGATGCTCGTTAATATATCTCTGGAAAGTTGCCAGTGCATTCACCAATCCAAATGGTGTGACTAACCATTCAAAGAGTCCCAATCTGCATCGGAACGCTGTCATCCGCTCGTCGCCCTCTCTTATTTGAACACGATGGAAAGCTGACTTAACATCTAGTTTTGTAAACCATCTTGCCTTAGAGAGCTGCCTGAGAGTCTCCTTGAACAAGGGTAACGGATACCGATCTGGAATTGTGATAGCATTTAGCCCACGGTAATCTACGCAAAACCGGAGTTCACCGTTGGGTTTTTTTGCAAATAATACTGGAGCTGCTGCTGGTGAATTGCTAGCACGGATCCATCCCTTGTCAGTAAGGTTGGTTAGCGTTTTCCGTAAAACTAAAAGCTCCTCCCAAGACATGTTGTATAATGGGCCCCAGGGTGGTGATAGAGGCTTTCCTTTCTCATGCTTGAGGTTAATAGCATGATCTAAATGGCCACGCGATGGGGGCAAGTTGTCTGCCCCACTATCGTCTGCGAATAAATGCGCAAAGTCCTTTACTTGATTTGGCAATCGTTCCCTTACTTCATCCACAGTTAGTTTTGGCTTTCCACGTAATGCCTTACTTATGTCCTGAATAGTTGTCTTGCACACTGGAACTCTCCCATAATGGAAGCCATTGATTCTGCTGATTCATTTTTTGGGCAGGGAATGGCCCTAAACCCTTGCCGCCACTTTTTGGCACTATATACTGAAATTCCACCTTTTCGAAGCTTTAATTTTTGCTCCCTGGAGTGAACTACTGCATCTTGATCTTCGAGCCATTTTTTTCCCAAAATGATTGAGTGGGTGCTCTGAGGAACTGTGTATAGCCATAGTTTTGCTGTCAGATACCCATCTAAATCAATAGAGACGAATGTTATAGATTCAACAACGGGCTTATTTTCACTTGAACTTTCTGCAGTCTGAAGATGTCTGGGGGAAATTGGAATGCGCGGCAAATTAAGCTTAGTCGAGAGGGCTTCATCAATAATTCCGTAACACAGGCATCCATTGTTGATCAGCGCTTGTACCATCAACGTATCATTAAGTAATGCATTGACTAAAAATGGGTCTGTATTTAAACTAACATTATGACTAGCTTTTGCCTCTGGCTCCCGGAAGCGACTATTTCCAGGAGCGTCTAGTTTTCCAATACGTTCAACTGTACCTCAGTATTATCCAAAGGGATGAAAATAGAAGGGTCAATTTCCGGCAGATCAGCCGTGTTTACTCCGGGACCCGCTCTCCTAGGTCTTTGAGCTGGTAACAGAGGACATGAACGACTAAGACATCCCTTTCGCTCTCACCCAAAGCACCTACCCTCCTCTTTCAGGCGGTCCAGCTGAGCCTTGGACTTCCACTTTGCTCTCCCTTGGATTTTCCCAGGTATTCTTGCAGAATTAAACCCTCCCATTATTGTGTCCCCTGAGCTGTCAACTGCTGGCTGTTCTATTTCTGCCGAGACCTTGGATCCATTGCTCCTTTCAGAAGGCCCACGGTTCATATCGTTGCGGAATGCTTCCCTCCTAGGTCCAGAGCTATGCTCACTCGACTCAAAATCCACCCAACCCAGTGGCCATCCTGCTTTCTTTTCGGCACGTTCAACTTGCTGGGCTATCTTATTCACAATTCGAGTCCACTCACTAAAATCGACGTCAGGAAGAAGGTGATTTCCGATCAGGGCCCTCGTCAACTTCTTGCTCATAGCGTTCTGAAGCATGGAAATCTTGTTCTCGTCTGACCAGAAATCACCTCGAGCCTCAGTCAATTTATTCGACCATGTAGCGAGAAAGTCGGCCCATCTTTCAGTTTCCTTCATCTTCATGGAATGAAGGTCTAAATTTGCCTGAGAGACCCGTGTCGTATCGTGGTAGAGTCGGTCTAAGAACTCTATAAAATCCTCAGGGTTCCTAGTCATATTGATTCCGCCTGTTTCATAGAAGGGCCCTGCTCTTTCCAATGCCCCGCCTTTTAATGAGTTATAAATCATAAGAAAAGCCCGCGAGTTATCGTACCCAAACAAATTCCAATCCATCCGAAAGGTGTCTAGGACAGCAGTCCTCCAGGCTGGATACCTCACTCTGCTGCCATTGAATTCCGGAAGATTGGTCGGCTTTAACTTGACTCCGAATTCCTTTGGGGGATCCTTTTAAATGATGATCTTTTACTTTGAAGGCTTGGATTCGGCGGATTGCTTTGCAAGTAATTCATTAAATTGGCGCTTTGACAATAAAAAGTCATTGATTGTGACAGTATTTTCTTTGCTTGATTCCCCAGCCATGTTTTCGCTAACCTAGTGCTTATCAAAATTTGGGTCGTGAGTCGAGAAGCTATATTCTTGAACGTTGGGAACTGGAGACAAAACGTTTGAAGGACGAGCTGCCAAACTGCTGAAATCTGAGAACTGAAGGCAGAACGTCTGAGGGATGAACTACCGCACTGCTGAAATCTGAGGACTGAGGACTGAAGGCTAAAAGCCGAGTAATAAGATTTGAATATACGTCACGGTCTTATCAAGAGCGCTTATGCAGCTAAATGAGAAGAGGTAATTTTATATTCAAATCTATGGAGAGCAAATACTGTTCGACGTGCAACAGATATTTATACATGAGTGGTTTCATCTAGAAGATTCCCCTTGGCCCTCATTCTAAGGTTCTCGAGGTTTCCATCTCCTAGATGCTTCTAGTGTCTAAGGCGATAATTTCCAGGTGAGCATAGACCACCTATCAACCCCAGAATGATCCACATTGCATAAATAATTATGCAAGACTATGCAAATCATAGGCTACAGGCACAATACAGCTCACCAGCTGTCACATCTGTTCCAAGGTAAAAGAGAATGAGTCAACTTTGGTACGTACAGTACATCAGATAATACAAATTTAGAAATACAACCATTCGACAGTTTACATCTCAGGTTCACCGTGCCCTTTCCTCTGACCTCCATGGGTTCCTCGGAACTTGTGTTGACAAGTCCGGAACATTTGCTGATATTGTTGAACCGGTCTGAAGGACACATGTGAGCCGATGCACCAGTATCAAATATAAAGTTGGATTTACTAACATTATCTAAAGAGCTGGTAGTCATATTTGCCACTTCAGTAGCTATGACGCCTTTTTGTTTATATTTTCCTCTTAGTCCTTCACACTTATTCCAAGTGTGATCGTTGGCTTGCGAGGGAAAATGTTTCTTGCAATAATTACAGCGTTTCTTCCTCGCTGCTTTTGACGGTTTAGTGACGACAGGGCGACTCGACTTGGCTAGAGTGACTGATACTGTTTGAGGTTGCTCGGTGGAGTCAAGATCGTTTAACTTCTGTTCCACCATGGAATATGTTAAATCATCCTTGGTGGTCAAGTTGTCAACAACATTTTTCAATTTCTTGCTCAAGAAACCCAGCAAGAAATCACGCTTCGTCGAGTCTCTGTCAAGGAAAACACCAAAATCTCTTCTATATGGATCAGACAATGTTTCGGCAAGGCGGCGAAGTTTGTAATGTTCAGCCATCAGAACGTCTGACAAACGCTGACACTGACTGCGTGTTGTCAAACTCAGAGGCTAGTTGGGCAAAGGTACCTAATTGGTACACCAACGAGTAGGTATTTTGCCTCTTTTATTCACTTTTGAGATAGAGCCACATCAGGTGGGGACTTGTTTTCTCCGGCACGCGTTGTCTAATCTGTAGACTCACAGTAGTGATGCACATCGAGACCGCAATACTGGACGTGATCCGATTGGCTCTACGTTCTGTTACTATAGCGTGCTCTACTGGCTGCAATCCTTCGACTACTAGCTTGTAGAGCCCCGTGCTATTCCATATAGCAATTATTTCCGCCTCCCACATGTCATAGCTTTCAGGCCCCTCGAGACAAACGATGTTTGTCATAGTTACACCATGATGCAGGCCCTCGCCAAGGACATCACGAAAAAATGATGACATCTCGAGTTCGTCTCTTGAGAGACCTTTTATGATGGGCTCTGTGACAAGACAATCAACTAACTGGGGTGCAACATGACCTTCAGTCGAGTTAGGAACCTCAGAGTGAATGTTAGACATCTTCTTTAAAATATTTTCCCGAATTGAATTGAAATTCTGTAAAAAATATTGAAAGACGCAAGGTAATAGCAATTGTTCATCTTCTAAACAAGAATAGGTAAACACTAAGAGCACCGGACTCATTACCTGTAAAAATATTGTATGCGCTATTGAGGAATATCTTAACGCGTGTTAGTCTTGGTGTTTCACTGTATATCAAGTTGGAACAATTTGGTGGCTGTAGAGAGGAGTAAAGTGGGAGTTATTTATTACTCCCACCCCAAACTGTAGCCCTAACTATATACAAAACTATCTAATAAAACTAGTTGATGATTGTGTGTCAATACGGACTAGCGTATAATATGACATACAACGGTCATAGCGCAGAATGATAACCAGAGTGGTAATGTCTCTACAAGTTACATTCCTTGCAGATCACACCAATTAGTAGAACTAATTTCAACATTAAGGACTAAGAGAACACAGTTATTCACGGGATTTGATGTTGTTGGAATTTAGAATATATTTTCCTATGAAGAACTAATGAGGTGGCACTGATTGCTATTAAGTACAATAAGCCACTTATCTAACATCCAGTCACCCGGGAAACCTCCGACGCATCACCCTGACCGAGATAACACCCCGTGTCTTTGTCCGCCCCTAGTTACCCCTATGATTCCTTATTGTCGTACGTCTTACACAGGCCTACGGATGGGCCAGACCCAGCCAGCCCCAGACCGGGCAAAGCCCTTAACATTACCACCCCCCCCACTTCTTCATTTACTAATTTTTTTTTATTTTTTTTTTTGACCATAAGTAGCAAACTCAGCCTCTCCAACATCATTATTTGAACCAAACTTAGACTCAAACTTGTCCAAGGCTATTGTTTCTTCCAATTTGGATCTGTCTTCCCACGTCGGTTCCGCAAACTTATCCCATTTAACCAGCACTCTTCTGATCCAACCTTTCCCCCGTCGAACTGCTCGAGCGTACAGGATTTTGTCAACTGTCTGCTCTGGTGGGTCCTCGCCGCATTGGAGGATAGGAGCCAGTTGCGCGTTGTCTCATGTTTGGGAAGCTAATGGGTCCTCGCTTGCTTTGCGCAAAATGTCAAACGATGGATTGTTCGGAACCAACTGAACCTAGTAATGAGAATTATTCTTGTTTTGGTTGTAACGTATTCTAGTATTACTTGTTTCAGTGTTTGGTGTTTTGCTTGAGATATGGTGATCAGGGAGGGCTCAATATTCTAACCCGAACTGTTTCGTTCTTACTCATGTATAATTTGTTTCATCATGTACGTGTTTGAAAACCAGAATTTTCTAGGAAATCGGCATGCCTTAGATATATACATAGTAGTGAGGATACAGGAGGAAGGAAGAATTGACACCTTTTTACTGTTTTAGATTTTTTCAATTGACTCTCTGAGTCTAACATGGTAGAATTATTCTAAGAGATCTTTGAATTCCTCGAACTCATTATTCCCTTACAAAGGAGTCACTGACCTCTACGTTCCATCTTTCGTTACCCGGAGACGCTCACAAACTCTCTGATTAAAAGGTGACAGGTCATCAACATAAGTTCAAAAATTGTTCTAACCAACAGCTCCGACTGGAGACCATGGCTATTTGTCATAAAAACCATGGCAGTAAGTGGCGGTGTGTGGAAGTGTATCAATCCAGATCTTCGAACACAAATCACAGAGCCAACTCGCTTAGTGGCGCCTTCACCATCTGAAGTTAGTTATTAGAGGGACACAAGAGTTTCGCAACTCTTTCTTTAGATGAAAGAGAAATCTTCAAACTACTCTATAACAAGTACAAGGAAAGCCTGTAACTAGCAAGACAGGAGATGGAAACATTCAAAGCAATCAGAAACCACCTTGTAACTTCAGTGAGCAAAGATAACATAGTGTACATTGAAACAAAAGATACGACCTACGACATGTTAGTAGCCTTAAAAAAACGACTGGCTCCGACAGATGAAGCTCGAAAACTGAAGGTTATTGATAAGTATCAAAGGCTTCGGCAGTTTGACAGAAATACTGATGTTGAGGAGTGGTGTAAGGAATGGGAGACAACCTATGCAGATGCCGGAGCCCTTGGACTACCAGAAGTATCGGAAAATCGTTCACAAAACGACTTTGCCATCGCCTTGAATACCATCGACGAGGCCTATGCAACCACCCAACAATTTTGGCTCAGACAACTATTCTAAGAATTGTCGGGTAAAAGTGTTCCTTTGTTATACGACATAGTCGAAGACTTCCGCAACCACTATTGCCGAAACTAGGCACTTATGGGAACTATAAGAAGGGGGGTTTTTTCTGCATCTTTGGTCGAGAACAATGGGCAAGAGAAAAATGATGGCTTGAGGGAAACACCAAAACCAATGAAGCCCTGCTTATGTGGCGAACGTCACAAATATAAAAATTGTTATTACATCACACCTTCTGAGAGGCCACAAGGATGGGAAGGAAAACAAGAAATATTTCAAAAAATTAATAAGAAGGTTAAATCAATGAAGAACTGAAATGGAAAAAAATTAAAAAATTGGTTCTTGACAACCTTTAAATATGACAGTTTCGAAAATCCTCCAATCCTGACAGGCAATAATATAAACAAAGAACCAGCTATGCCGAAGTCTCTGGGAGTTTTTACAGCCTATTCGTCTTTCGAAACTAATTCCACGGAAGAATACAAGCTCTACCACTCTTGGACATTGGATAGTGCATCAGACACTCATGTTTGTAACAATTCATCAATAAGTAATTGGGTCACGACGAGAAATGCGAACCAAGGGGATCTTATTTTCGCAGGGAAGGCGTCTTATCCGATTGAAGCATTTGGTACAGTAACAGTCGAGGTCGAAACGGGCGATGGCGTTGCAACTATTCAACTAGAGAATGTTGCCCTAGCACCCGGCTTCATGACTAATCTTGTGTCAATGGAGTTATTAAATAACAAAGGGGTACATAGGAACTCCTAATACCCAAGTGTATTTCAACGAAACGGTAATGAATTCTGTCACTTACATAGAGTGGGAAAACACTGGACCTTACAGAAAGATATTCGCCAGTTTACTGCTTGTTCTACAAATTCAAGCCACGCACCTCGGACAGCCACCTTCACAGCTAAGGAGCTTCGAACGATTCTTGCTCATGCTGGCAATGAGGTAATTTCTCATGTTAAAGGTAGTGATATTACTGTTGATCATGGAACACCTTGCCCAACAACAATTGAATGCCAGACGTGCTCAATATCAAAGGCGAAGCAAATAATTTCGAGACGTAATGGAGTTGAGTTCAAATCTGACAGAACCCCGTTTTTTAGGATAGCATGGGAAATGATAGAATTCGAAAGAGCACTCAACGGGGATAATTATGCTAGCCACATCCGCTGTCAAACTAATGGATTTGAGTTTTCAGAGACACACCTGACAAAGCCAGGAGCTCTGATTTTTTTCAAGAAAATTGTTGTCTTTATTGAAGATAACATGGGCTACAAAATCCGTTTTTGCAGGCTTGATGGAGAGACAACTTTTGGTCAAAGTTTTAATGATTTCATGGCAGAACCTGGCATCAAAACTGAACGTACCGCTCCAGATACTTCTGAGCAAAATGGAGGTCTAGAACGGTCAGAAGAAGTAATTGTGCTCAAGGCGCGGTTGTTTATTATAGGCGCAAACCTGCCATCGAAACTCTGGAATGAAGTATTCAACGCGGCCACCTACATAAAAAATTGCACGCCCCATCGTCATCTTGGCTGGAAGACGCCTTATGAAAAGGTTCATAATATTATACCCACTTACGCCCATATGCATCCATACGGATGTAGAGCATACGCACTTGAACATAAAATACCTTGCAAGCTCAAGATGAGCCCACGCGCTCACATTGGTGTAATAGCTAGTAAGCTGGCTTATCCCTGTAGCCCATGCTGTCCATAGGCATCACAGACTCTACAAGGATAGTACATCATACAAGGTCAGTGCGCGTAAGTAGCAGGTCTCTTTGCTTGAAACACTAGGGGCTCTAGATACGCAATGCCTCCCTTAAACAATAGACCTAAGCTTACTGGTACCTGGAACTTGCTGATACAGGAGGTTCACGGAGGCATGAGAATCTCAGAAGTCTACGATGACACTGAAGCCAGGAGAGTTGTCCGGGCTGAGGAGGATTGTAGTATATATATTTGTAAAGCAGCAATGTAGTTACTCCTCAATAGATTCGAATATTAACTACCTCTAATCATCTAGCTGCGCAAGCTCTCTTGACTAGACTGTGACAATCGGATATCTGGTAGGATACGATTCTCGAAATATTTATAGAATATGGATTCCCAGCAGGAAGAGGGTGATCCAAACACGAGATGTAACTTTTGATCACAATGCATTCTGGACTCCGGACGACATAGATATCAGTGACGTGTTACGTGAATCAGCAGAAAACGTCATAAATACATTGAACATACCTTCAGAAAATATCCCGGAACAAATAGATGAAGACGACTTAGTTGATACGATAGCTTTTGGTGATAGGGAGGATGATTGTACTGTCCTTGAAATGAATGGTCCTGAGAATCGACAATTGACTACAAGCGCAAGCAAAGGAACAGGTCGCGGGACTCAAATACAATCACGTGATAAAACCGTCACCAATACACATTTACCTTCACCTAAAACTACTCCCGAGCCACCTTCTGACGCATTCATTGTCAATGAAGATCAGACTTTAATCAGAAATTTTCGAGATATACAGTTTGAATTATCAGGTGACGTTGAGCCACAGTCAGCAGGTGCTAGTAGCCGTGCTTTCCAAGGTATAAATCCAGAAGATATTGCCAAGGGAAAGCGCACCAGAAAAAATGCTCATTCTGTTTATCAGCTCACTAACCTCTCAGGATATCATTATGCATTCTCTTTAGCTATTCGGAGCTCTGATAAATCTCTCGTCCATCAAAATACACTGCCTCCTGCTCCTGAATCATTCCGTCAGATAAAAAAATCATATCCACTCTGCGCAATTAATGCAAGCATGTGACAAAGAGGTGAGGACACTCTTCAAGAAAGGAATATTTGAATATGTTGAAGAGAAGAATGTACCTACTAATGAAATTACATTACCACTTATGTGGGTCCTAACCTACAAGTTTGACAAACATGGGGTTCTTGGTAGGCACAAAGTACGACTTGTAGCTAGAGGGGATCTTGAATTTAATCAAGACAATACTTATGCATCTACTCTTGCTGCACAAACCTTTAGAGTTATTAGCTCTATCGCATCAGCTTATGACATGGAAATGAAACAGTATGATGCTGTAAACGCTTTCGCTAACGCCAAACTACCTCACCCAATATACTGTCAATGTCCAGAAGGCTACGAAAGAAAAGGATACGTTTTAAAAGCTGTACAGGCAATTTATGGTCTACAAAAGTCACCCTTGTTATGGTACAACAAAATTACTCTTGGATTCAAGAAATTAGGCCTACTACCAGTTTTAGAGACCAGTTGTTTATTTAAAAATGACTGAATTATGGTAGTGATTTACGTTGATGACCTGATACTAGTTTATCACCCTCGAGACCAGCCAAGATTTCTGGAGTTGGAAGCTAAAATGTTAAGAATGTATGAATTTTGAGTATTGGGTGACGCTACTCACTTCTTAGGAATAAGATTCATTCGAAATCGCGAAGAGCGCAAGTTATGGTTGACTCAAGACAGCTACATTGAAATAGTTGCCGAGAAATTTAAGATAAAAAAAATGAAAAATACTAAAAACTCCTCTACCCATTGGTGTCGACTGGTTGCCTTGGAATGGTTCGGCTACCCCAAATGAGATATCTGCTTACCAACAGAGAGTCAGCAGTATTGGATTTGCTGCGTCTGCAACTCGACCCGACTTGTCAAAAGCCGTTTCAAACCTCTTGGGAGTATTGCATAATCCATTACTAGAAAATATAAAGGCTGCAGAGCATTGCTTGCATTATCTTCTTGGTAGTAAGTATTTGGCTCTTCAGTTTGATGGTTTAGAACAGCCACGACGGATTTTTACGGCATATAGCGACTCGGCTTTTGCAGATGATCTTGTAAGCAGACATAGCTCTCATGAATTCTGTTTTGCTCTCTACGGAGGCCCAATTCACTGGAAATCAAAAAAAGGGAAAACAGTAACAACATCCTCAACAGAAGCTGAGCTTTTAGCCATCACGTTCACAGCGAAAGAATTTATCCAGTGGGTAAGGTTCTTTTCTTATCTCAATCTCGACCTCCAAGAAAAACCAACTATATACTGCGATAATATCCAAACCATTCGCATACTCACAAAAGAATCGCCAAAATTAGAAGCAGCCCTGAAGCATGTTGATATCCACCAAAACTAGCTCCGACAAGAAGTACAGCTTGGGAACATACATGTTGAATGGATTAAAACGGAAGATAAGGTAGCAGATAGATTTACGAAAATTCTTCCAGCCCTAAAACATGCAGAGTTTATACGTTAACTCAATCTCTATGATATCAGCAATATTATCAAGCATTAATGATTTTTTTTTACTGATTCAAATACCAGGAAAATCTCGAATAACCGCTAATTCAAGATATTCCTGGGGGGTGTGTCAAATGATGGATCGTTCGGAACCAACTGAAGCTAGTAATGAGAATTATTTGTGTGTTGGTTGTAACGTATTCGTGTATCACTTGTTTCGGTGTTTGGTGTTTTGCTTGAGATATGGTGATCAGGGAGGGCTCAATATTCTAACCCGAATTGTTTCGTTCTTACTCATGTATAATTTGTTTCATCATGTACGTGTTTGAAAACCAGAATTTTCTAGGAAATCGGCATGCCTTAGATATATACATAGTAGTGAGGATACTGGAGGAAGGAAGAATTGACACCTTTTTACTGTTTTAGATTTTTTCAATTGACTCTCTGAGTCTAACATAACAACTCTACATGAAATTGAGGCCAAATCTTCGACGGAACATCCAATTGCACAACAAGCGGCGAAATTACTTTTGTAACTTTATATTTGGCGTCTATCCAAGCTAATTTCTTTTTCGGCTGTGGTGTTTCAATGTTTTTCAGATTCAACCACATTCTGTCCCCAATTTTAAATACCGGCGCTGGCATACGCTTTCGGTTTGCTTGTTCCTCCACAGTTTGTTGCGCTACTGCCATTGCTGCCGCCACGTATTCTTGGGCTTCTTGAAGGCGAGACATGAACCTCTGGGCCCGCTTAGCTGGTGTTGTTCCCTTTGTTAGCCCCTCGCCTTGTTTTTGCTGTATGGGTTCTGCATGGTAGCCGTGTCAGAAGATCTCTGATAAATATTGTACATTATTTGGCATATTGGTGTGTTTGTCGTCATCGTTGTTTCATTATCTGTTTCGAATGTCAACTCTAAGACTTCTCTAAAAACAACCAGGCGCTTACTTTAGCATATGAGTTACCCATATGGTTTGGATGTTGCACCATGGTCTCAGTCTAAACAGGCTGCTCGCTGGAAGGCTGGAAGGCACCTTAGAGAAGGATATATGTATGATAGAGAACGATAGGATAGGTGGACTGTTTTTTCTCTCGGATCATCTAAATTTATGTCTATTTTATTAACTACACAGGACAGTCTTTCATCTTCCTGATAGTTATGAGCCCGGATTGATTCCACAAAACAAGTTTATTTTCTTTGTGAATAAGCCCGAGAACAAGAATCTTTTTATCTTCTTTCTACCCATCTCGAACTTCATAGAAATAAACTAATTCTATAACTCAACTAACGGCAAAGTATTACGATCATGGCATTCTTCAGAGCAGGTTCTTTAACAAAAGAAAACTATATGGAATGGTTTGACACTATCCAAGGTCATGCCACTGATAGTGGTATTTGGAAGTTTGTTGATCCATCAGGTACTGTTATACATAAGGAGCCTAAGAAGCCAAGTTTTTCGGATTACAAGTCAATGGCCACAAAATTAGCAGACTTAGACAATGATGAGAAATCAATCTTTAAGGAAGATAACGCCCAATATAGGGTTGACATTCAATCATATAAACATGAATGCAAGTTAATCGGCGAGCTGAGAGCAAAGATAGTCGAATCATTACAGGAGCATCATTGGCGACTAATATTTGGAAATATGACTTGTCAAGAAGTTTTGAAACAAGTCAAGAATAGACTCGAACCAGCTGAGGACCTACAAAGATTGAAAATTATTGAGGACTATGGCAAAGCTAGAATCACGCCCTCAGGCAAAAAGATAGAAATGTGGATTATGGAATGGGAACGACTGGACATTATGATCAAGAGGTTAAAGATTGTTGACTTCAGCGACTACAAGTTAATCCAGGATTTTCTTTCATCAGCAAATTCACTCTTGCCTATGTGGGTAACAAGTAAGCGAATGGAGTTAATTAAGGATACTAATAAGTCAGATTTAAAATTCTTGGATGTTCTCCTAGAATTCCGACAATTTTGGGCTCTAACCAAATTCGAAACATAATCAAGATTGGCATTCCCAGCAACTTTACAAGGTTTGCAGCAGCCGTCGCCATCTCTTGATTATACTCCAACAGAAAATGAACAGAGAAGACCTTGTCTTTGTGGAATAAGGCACGCCGGAAAAGAATGCTATTACCTAGCCGAAGGAAAGGCTCCGAGTGGATTTCAGCAGGACAACACAGTGGTGAAGAAGTTTAAAGATGCTTGCCATTGTCATAAATTCAGAACTTTCATTAGGAAGGCGGATTGGACATCAAATTGGCTGAAAGAATTTGTCAACTTAAAATGGCCAGCTAGGGATGAGAACCAGAGTACTAACAGTCATTCTCCACAGGATGGCCAAAATAATCGTGGAATTTTCATTACTTCCATTGGTTCGACGAGTCTAGCCACCAGATTGGCACACCCACTGCAAAATGAAATTCTGTTGGACAATGGAGCAGACGGGTATGTTTGTAACAACTTAGCTCTTGCAGTCTCCGAGTTAACCCCTCCGCAACGTCCTGCTTTTGTTCAATCTGGAGCAAGAACTTGCCCGATAATAGGTTATGGAAATATGGTGTGTCCAGCTCATTTAGGCAAAGGAAAAACTTTTGAAATGACGTTAACAAACGTTGCTTTTGCACCCAAATTTCTGACATCTGTTGTATCCTGGAAAGTTTTGAAGAAAAAAGGTATTAAATGGGATTCGGATTCTAATGTTATGACTTACAATGGACAAACTATCTGACAACTTATAGATCGTCATGACCATGATGTGTTCACAGAAGTTCCTATCTCCGTGCAAAAAGAGAATAACTCGACGGTCATGTTCAATTCGAGAGTACCGCGAAGGCCAGAAGGATCTGAAATCGTCTGGCACCAACGTCTTGGACATCCAGGACAAGATGCTCTGCAACACATCAAGTGCAGTTCTGTCGACATTAATCAAAAAGGTCCAAAAACAAATGATTGTAAAGCCTGCGCTCTGAATAAAGCAACTCGGGCTACTTCACGCAGACCAACTGATCGAGCAGAACTTCCTTTTGAAAGGATCCATTTTGATTTAATCCAATATTCTCCAATAGGTTTTGACGGATCAAGATACATGCTCCATTTTACCGATGATCTCACCAGAATGAATTACGTCTACCTTCTCACAAATAAGACTGGTTAAAATTTACTATGACATTTTCAGAATTTTGTTGCCTATGTTAAGCGACAATTTGATAAGGACGTTAAAATTTTTCAATGCGACCAAGAAAGTGGACTTGCAAATAGATTTGACGATTGGGTTGCAGAATTAGGGATCCAAGTTGAATGGTCAGCAGTGTCAACAAGTGAACAGAACAGACAATCAGAACGTTCTGGGGGGGTGATACAAACAAAGGCGCGGTGTCTTGGAAATGGAGAAAATCTGCCACATGAATACTGGCCCAAATATGTCATGACTGCGGCATATCTTGTGAATCAAACACCCACCTCAACTCTGGATTGGCATTCTCCACTATCCAAACTTTGCCAGGTATTAGGAATCCCTGATAGAGACAAGTATAGCCACCTGAAGGCATTTGGATGTACCGCGTACGCCCTAGACAAATCAATTCCCAAAGGTGAAAAAATGAAACCACGGGCAAAGACGGGATTTTTAGTAGGGTATAACTCACAAAACATATACAGAATTTTACTACTTGAAGAAGAAGTAGTTATTGGAACCCGTGACGTCGTATTTGATGAAATGTTATTCTTTGACAACGAACAACAACAAATCCTAGATGAAGAATTAATACCATTAATAGATTTTCAAGTGATTTCATCAGTTTCGGATATCATTGTTGATGAGGATGACCCAGCACCAATACGAAATAATGAGCCAGATAGCTACACAAACGACAATGAAATTTTTAAGGATTACCAATCAAAAGATGAGCTAAAGAGTCGGAAAAATTCAAGAGGCTCAATAAAAGAGAACAAAGATAAGTCTCAAGAAGCTAGACTCTTCCATGAAAATACTGCTGAAAAATTACCAATGTCTCGGGTGAACCCCAGCGATATTGATGAAAGCCATATTATCTCTAGAAAAAGAATTCAAAGAAAAACAGAGAAGGCTAGGAATTTAGACCCAAGTGCGCTGGTTGCAACGATTAATGTCTTTATGATTGGGAAGGCCAAGGATTTGAAAAGATTTCACCAATCTGAGTTACTACCATCCCCTAGCAATTGGCGTGAGTTGAGAAATCATCCACACTCTCAAGAATATCGCGATGCTATGGCGGTAGAATATAACACTCTTATAGCAAAGAACACGATCAAGAAAGTCAAGCAATCTAACTCCATGAGCCCTATCCCCCTCAGATGGGTTTTTACCTATAAATTTGACGAGTCGGGATACTTACTAATGTTTAAAGCCAGAATTTGTGTTCGTGGGGACCTTCAGCCCAAAACCGAAGATGATAATTATGCATCAACTCTTGCTTTCTAAGTTTTCCGAGTGTTAATGGCTCTCGTTGCGCTATTTGATCTTGACACTATACAAGCAGATGCAGTAAATGCTTTCTGTAATTCTCTCACGGATATAAGGAGCAGTTGTTCCACGGGGTACGAAGCGGGACTAGAAAGCTCGTTTGATGGGAGTGAGATGAGGGTGTGTCAGGTAATAGGTGAGATGGTGGTATAGGTGAGGGGCGAGCAGCGGGAAGTGCTCTTCACAGCAGAAGAGAAATGGGCGGTGGGAGTGGTCTTCCGGAGCAGAAGAGAAGTGCAATTAAACAGCGGTCTTCGCAGAGGAAGAGGATAATCGAAGAATAAAATTATATTCAGAAGACGTTGCGTGGAGAGAAAACCCCGCGACGTCAGGTCTACATATGTACATTTGATCTCTAAGTGAGATCGTAATAATAACTCCACACGAGTTATATGAAACCCAGAGAACAACTCCAAAACTCCTACAACGGCACGCCAACGTCTTACCATGAAACCTGGTAAATCCTTTGTCAAATATCAACCCCTTGTAACGGCCTTGACACTTCCCTAACATGAAACATGTCAATCCGTGAAAAATTCACCTTTGGACGAGGAAGTTTATTTGTATAACCCGCCAGGTTTTAGCTGCAACGGACATGTCCTTCGTTTACTTCGAGGACTCTATGGGCTTCGAAAATCTCCAAAGCTTTGGCTTAAGTTGTTGTCCGGAATACTAAAGGATATCGGATTGCATCAAATTCCAGGTCAGCCATGTGTTTTCACAGATTTCAATGGCATTATCATCTTCTTTTTTGTTGACGATCTGGTATTTATTTTCCCGAAAAGTCGTCGCAATGATGGATTGGAAATGTTGAAGAAGCTGACGCAAAAGTTTGAATTCAGAGTCCTGGGTGAACTTGAATGGTTCTTGGGAGTAAAAATATCAAGGGATAGAGTCACAAAGAAGCCTTGGTTGAGTCAGCAGGCATACATAGAAAAAATTTGCCAGGATTACAGGTGCACACAGACAAATTGTCGCATTAATACGCCAATGATAACAGATAAAATGCCGAAGAACGAACAGCAGGCATCGGCGGGAGAAATTAAGATATACCAACAAAAGGTTGGATCACTAATATATGCATCGGGAGTTACTCGGCCCAATATTCCTCGAGCGGTCAGTCATCTAGCTAAATTTATGACGAATCCGAGCCCGCTTCACCAAGAGGCTGTAGATCATTGTCTTTATTATCTATTCCAAAGTAAAGAGCTATGTATTGAATATTCAGGAAACTCACCAACAATTCATTGTTCAGCAGATGCTGCATTTGCCAACACAGATGAAAGACAGAGCGTCCAAGGCTTCGTATTCAAACTTTGTAATGGACCTATACATTGGAATTCAAGCAAACAAGCGACAGTAGCAACGTCCTCGACCGAAGCTGAGTTACTTTCATTATCGAATGCGACGAAAGAGTTAATCTGGATGCATAGGCTATTCGCTGGAGTCAATTTTAACCTCAATCATGACGTTGAAATTTTTAATGACAATATGCATACCATACGTTTGTTAACAAAAGAAGATCCTATCATCAAAACCAGGCTCAAGCATGTAGATATTTATCAACACTGGCTCAGGGAGCGTGTTCAGGCAAAAGAGGTCAAAGTATCATGGATCTCGACTAATGAGATGACTGCCGACGGCATGACGAAGTCTTTAAGTCGTCAAAAACATATCGGATTTGTTGGCCTGTTAAATTTGATCCCGGTTAATACTGAACAGGACCTAATTAGCGGACATTAAATCCTGGGGGGGTGTGTCAGAAGATCTCTGAAAAATATTGTACATTATTTGACATATTGGTGTGTTTGTCGTCATTGTTGTTTCATTATCTGTTTCGAATGTCAACTCTAAGACTTCTCTAAAAACAACCAGGCGCTTACTTTAGCATATGAGTTACCCATATGGTTTGGATGTTGCACCATGGTCTCAGTCTAAACAGGCTGCTTGCTGGAAGGCTGGAAGGCACCTTAGAGAAGGATATATGTATGATAGAGAACGATAGGATAGGGGGACTGTTTTTTTCTCTCGGATCATCTAAATTTATGTCTATTTTTATAACTGCACAGTACAGTCTTTCATCTTCCTGATAAACCTTGTTCCAAGAAGAATGGGCTTATGGCCCCTCCCAATTTGTCCCTATTATTCATAGCTAATTGCGCCGTCGGGAGCATACTGGCCCACTCTAGTTGCGAGAATGATATAAATGCTCTTAAGTACGAAAGCACCTCTTGGTTCATTAGTTCGGTTGCCCCATCTGTCTCCGGATGAAAGGCTGTAGAAAGTCGTTGTTCAATGCCAGCTAGTTTGCATAAGCTTCTCCAAAAATCTCCTACCCAGTTTGATCCCCGGTCCAAAGTAATTGCCTGCGGAAATCCATGGAATCGATAGTGGCATTGCAAAAATCGTTCTGCACACTCCTCCGCGTACATAGAATTCATTGCTTCTAGCGTGACGCTTTTAAGCAGTCTATCTGTGATAACCATTAGATATCTGGGGTCGCCTTTTTTTTCTGCTGGTAGCTCCGTGATGAAATCAATTGAGAGTTCGCTGTGGAATCTGTCTAGTATAGGGAGTGGTAGCAATAATCCTTGTCTTTTGGACCTCCAAACATGCGCTCTCCCATACACATCACAATTTCTACAGAATTTTCTGACCATTTGACTCATTCCCGGCCAATGGAAAGACCTTGCCAATATAGCTGAAGTATTATTACGCCCTGGTGTCCTGTTATGTGGGAGTCGTGTGTTCTTTGAATTATTACTGTTTGCAATGGTTCAAAATTAGGTATCCACAACCGTTTTCGAAAACATAAAGCACCTCGGTAGTCTAACTCGCACTCTGATTGGCTTACCTTAAGCTAGAGATCAGAAGAGAATTGCGGCTTTTTATTCCACATTTACTCATACAGCAGGTTAAAGTTAACTTTGTCTGCGTTCACCCCCATGTCCCAGAGCGATTTTATTTCTTCATCTTCGAACACTTGACTTCCTGCCGGTATACTCTTGTCATCCCCTGAGCTCTCATTTGATGACGGTGCGTTCTCCTGAAGCGACTCCTGCTCATTCACAATATTTGTCGCCGTTATTCCTGGAATGTTAGTGGTTTTAGTTGTCTTTTGTGACTCTGATTTATCCATCTACTCTTTTCGAAGAAGCTGAAATTCCCTCTCCTTCAACCTAGGATCGTCTTCGTCTTTAGGCATATCCTGTGATCTTCGCGACAATGCATCTGGTCAACCCGCTTCTTTGCCTGATCAAAATTTTAGCCTGAAGTTAAATTGCGATAACAGCTGTGACCACCGCACTTGTCTTCCTGACAATTTACAAGTTGACATGAAGTATCTCAGATTTTTGTGATCTGACAAAATGAGGAAAGGATCTTTCAATACTATGAATTCACTTCTCCATTCCTAAAGACACCTGATGATAGATAACAGCTCTTTATCATGGATGTCGTAATTGCACTCCATTGGTGCCAGCTTCTTCGAGTAATACGCAATTGGTTTAAGCTTTCCCCCCAACTTGTATTGTGATAGACAGCCGCCCGTCGCCCATCCTGAATCGTCTGTTTCCAAGATAGTATGTTTGTCACCATCCCACATGGTCAGAATTGGCGCCGTTATGAATAGAGATTTGAGTTTGTCAAATGCTTGTTAAAGTGTGGAAGGGTGTCAAGGAATTGTAGAGGAAGGAGATGAGGGTAAATGTAAGTAAAGTTAAGATGGTAAGGATTTGTAACAAGGACGTTGCACGATTCCTAATATCTGTGCGCAATCACCTATTTAAACACGAATCCGAAAGCTAGCGCCGGCATATTGTAACAACCTTCCGAGACTCCTGTTCATCTTGGGAGATAACAAATGTACAGTCCAGCCGAGTGCTTCCGATCGGCGCCCTAGTGTTACAGAGAATCCTACTAACGCCGGACAAGTAAAAGGTAATAAACAAACAAAAGGAAACATAACAGAGCCTCAGCTGGCTACCCTGTGCTATTATAGCTATACCTGTACTGATGATATCACCAATCGGATACCAACCCTGACAATGCTCTTTGTCTCTCTTTTGTCCAGTGAAAAGGGCCACCTCTCTTTGTTAGTTGCTGAAGGGGCGCTGAAAATTTTTGCAAAATTTTTGATGAAGGTTCTGTGGAAATTTGCGAACCCCAAAAAACCACGGACCCCTGTGACGTTCTTGGGCGGTTCCCATGCTGCAATTACTCTAATTTTCTCTGGGTCAACTTTGATACCTTTGTCAACGTTCACGATAAACCCTAGATACTTAATCTCCTTCTTTGCGAAGTCACATTTATTCGGATCCAACTTGAGACCTGCCTTTGCCAGGCGGTCAAGCACTTGATTTACTTTGTTCCAATGATCTTGAAGGCCTCCGTCAGAGAAAATCACGACGTCGTCGACATATGCTGAGCACGTCTCTCCTAGAAGGTCTCCAAGTTCCTTGTTGATCCATGTCTGGAACGCTGCGGGCGCCCCAGCTAACCCAAAAGGTGTTACCAACCACTCGAAAGATCCAAATCGTGTACGGAACGCCGGTTTCCAATCTTCCCCTTTGGCCATTCTCAGTTTATGAAACGCCGAACGTACATCCACCTTCGATAGCCATTTGGATTTTGATAACATTTGCATGGTCTCCTTGATGAGTGGGAGGGAATACCGGTCGCGCTCGGAAACTGCGTTTAACGCTCTATAGTCGACACAGAATCTCAGCCCTCCCCCCGGCTTTTTAATGAATAGAACCGGTGCCCCCTCCGGGGGAGCTACTAGCTCTTATCCAATTCTTATCCAATAGTTCTGTCAATGTCTTTCGCAGCACAAGAAGCTCTTCTCTTGACATACCATATAGTGGCCCCCATGGCACTTCTTTGTCGCGCCCCTGTTCGTCTTTATGCAGTTTAACCTTCGTGTCCACTCCTGGCCTATATGGCGGAACTGACGTTTCGCTTGAAACCGCGTCATCTATGAAAAGGTATGCGTACTTTTGAATTTCGGAGGGGAGGCTCTCTTTAACTTCTTTTGGTGATGCTACTTTCTTCGATTCCAGCGCTTTTGAAATGTCGTGCATTGAGACTGCCCCTACTAAGGCGTTCTCGCTTGATACCTCCGTCCTGCGAGTCTTTTAGAAGCAGTCAGAAAGTTCTGCTATCGACACTCTTGATAAATTGTCGGGACGCAAATGCATTACTCGGTCCTTAATAACCCTCGGCGCTGATTTTTCGTACCAACCACTGGCCTTAACCATAATCATATTCTTGCCCGTGCCGATGCATAACGAACGTTGCTTTGCTCTAAACGTGACGTCGTTGATTTCCATCCACGGTTTTCCCAAAATTATAGGGTATGCTAAATTAGGCATCACATACCCCCAGATTTGCTCTCCTCTCCCGTCTATGTCCATTTTCCACCTGGCGATTTTATTTATGCTTACCACTTGTGTTACGGTTTTGGTAATGATATTATTAGGTTTACCGTTATCAATATTAATCATGGTTGTTGAAACAAGTTGGAATGTATTTCTTTGCTATGTTTCATGTCATTTTATTTTGTTCGGAGTTTGACTTGCTGTTTCGGGTAAAACAACAACGGCGTCAGGAAAATGAAACATGGCTTACTGTATACTAGTTTTCTACAGTCGGATTTAGGATTTCAAGAGGAGGTGGTTTAGGATATAGAGAAGATAGCTACCACAATCAGGAAATCAGATTCTTCTATAGTCATTTTTCTTCCAACAATTATTGATGTCAATTCAATTCACGTAACTGAAATAGTAATGAGCCCGGCAGCTCTATAGAAATTCTCACTCGGTATAATTCGACTCTAGCTCTATCCTTGTGAGCAGCAGTTCGTACGGTTTTTATGTATCATCGTGGTACATCATTTTCATCCATTCCCAATTTATCATAATCGAAATTGTCACAAGCTTCTACAAATATACTTCATTTTATTTCTATTCCTATTTCATCGGTATGGATTCAAGTTTTGATCCGGCTGTGACCCGTGTCACAATAGTCTTGGACAATCTAGGAGACTGGTTCAGCTGGCTGTTTATTCGCAAGGACTCTTGTCGTCGTCACAACTTATGGTAGTATGTTGATCCAGATACCCCGAAAAGCCAAATATCACAACTTGAAGAGCCCTCTGAACCACTCATAACGAGTTACCAAGCTACTGCTACTTCTCTCGCAGACCTTGACGCAGACGATCGCCAAAGTTTTCGATGGGATTATGAGCGATATGAAAGAAAACTTATGGAATATAGAAAAAAGGTACAAGCTCTAGCGGAATTTAATCTCGAGATAAGCAGGACAATTTCTCGGAGGCGAATTTACATTATTCAGGATTGTGAGACAGCTCATGAACGTCTGATAGCCCTGAAGAAGCACCTTGCTCCAGATGTAGCTACACGACGCTACGAACTATCTGAGAAATACAATGCTCTCAAAGTTGCTCCGAGTCCCTCTAAGAATGTTGAAGTATGGCTTGCAGAATGGACACGAATAACCTCAATGGGCAAGTCAATAAATCTCCCTGAAACAGATGGAGTTAGGCCACAGGAAGACTTCCTCGTTGCTTGCAAAGCACTTGACCCTGAATATGCCACTACATGCCTTCGTGATGTTTACAGGGCTGAAAATTGTGGTACAACTGATTCACTCCCTACTCTAGATGACTATGTAGCGGAGTTCACGGCATTTCTGCGACGTAACAGACCTCGTTCATCCGGTCTGGTTACCGTTGCTGCGGATTTAAAAATTGCAGCTCCGTTCAATGAAGAACAAGATGATGCTGGTAACAGCAAAAATAACAGCAACAACAGGAATAACTCAAAAAATCTACCGAAATGTCTTTGTGGCATGAAACACTGGTACTCGGACTGTTTTATCATCAATAGGGAACATCCGAAACGACCGGTAAATTACAAGCCCCCACAAGCGGCCCAGAAAAAGGTAGATGAAGCAAGAAAAAATCCTCAGGTTTAATCAAAGATAGAGAGTGCTCTTGACAGATGGAGGAAACGAAATCAGAAAAATAATACGCTTCAGATCGACGATGGGCTCCCTCCTTCCAATTATGATACATACATAATGAGTCTAGGCAACAAGGTTGACGAAAATGCAATCTTTGACGATGAGTGTTCCAGCTGGGATTCGAACGTTACACAGATAGATTGTCCAAATGAATCTGTTGGAGAGCTTACAACAATGGCTCTGGGAAATGATCATACTAACCTGTTACACACCCGATGGATTGTCGACCCTGGATCTAACACTCATGTCATAAACAGCGAGTCATGGAAAGGATGGAAGCGCGAGCGTGAAAATACAGAACGTCGCACTATTAACGCCGGAAACAATCGTACTCTAATTACGGCTTGGGGTCGAGTCGAAATAGTTGCACGCACTCCACGTGGACTCCGAACTTTGCTTTTAACCCATGTTGCATTCGTCGAGGGGTTTCTCACAAGTGTTCTTGGGCTCGCACGCTGTCGGAACGAGTCTATTCATTTCGACTCTGGCTGAGATATACTCTATAAACATCATCCATCTAACGTGGTCGCACAGTTAGAATATAATGGCGGGCATTGGCTCATCGACGCAGCTGAATCACGGCGCCCTAAATCAACAGATATATTAGGCCATTTAGGTAGTTTTGGAGCATCAAATCGTCTATCATACGCTCCTAAACAAGTTAACTTGATTGATAGAAAAATTGCACATCAAATATGGGGCCACCCAAGCAAAAAGGTCATCGAGATGATTGAGAAGAACGTTAATGGGGTTTCAATAACTGGAGGAAATTTTAAAGACTGTTTGTGCGAGGTATGCATAGAGGCACGCCTTTCTAAGATTATCTCACGACGACCGGCGGAAAGCAAGGCAACTAAGCCATTCCATCGAATAGGAATTGACTTGGTATATATTGTTCCCATGACGGATGAATGCTGGAACGGCGATAGATATATGCTACATGCAATCGATGAGTTCACGAAGTGGCATGAGATCACAACCACAAGGAGCAAATCCAAGGCGGTACTAATGTGGTGGATTAAGTCCACTATCAGGAAAATACAGCGGATTTTTAATGCTGATGTTTGTGTCATTCGCTCTGACAACGAGCGCGGGTTTGGCAACGATCTAATGAACTTGTGTGCTGACCTTGGGATTATTTTTGAGCCATCAGTTAGAGGGACTCCTGAGCAAAACGGCCTCGCTGAGAGGGCAGGCGGAACAATAACAGCAAGAGCTCGAGCGATGCGAATCCAAGGAAATCTGCCTAAGTCCTTAGCGAACGAGATGTACAAAACTGCAGCTTATATCCTCAACCGCACCCCAACCGAAGCTCTTGGTTGGAAGACACCATACGAACTGGTCTGGGGTCGCAAACCTCTCGTCGCACATGTGCGGCCAATAGGATGTCAGGCTTATGCGCTTAATAAAAATATTAAAAAAGCTGACAAGACTGAATCTCGCGCATTAGTAGGACATCTAGTTGGTTACCAAGGAACTAACATCTTTCGTATTTGGCTCCCTACACAAGATGATATAATTGTCACACGCGATGTGGTTTTTACCCTCTTCGATTTTATGATGGTACAGACAATTATGCGCAAAATTCAGTGATTCGGCAAACGGTTGAACTTCTCGAATATCCAGAATCCTACCGTGAAGATGACATTAGTATTGAGGAACTTTTGACAAAGCGTCAGCGATCTAGCGATTCAGATTTAACACCTGTTACCAATGAAGAGTTACAACTGGGGGGTGAGCCTCAAAATGAAATTGATGAAAAGGATATGAATGACGCCGATTTATCAAATCAATTCCAATCTCAGCGTCAACTACTGACACCTGTTCCCTCGGAGTTTGGGGATAATTCAGAAAATCGAAGTAATATGGATGCTTCAACAATTTCAGTAACTCCAGGAGTTCAACCACAGCCAATCGTAGAAAATGTAACATCCGAGCCTGTCGCAATTCCAGTAGGGTATCGTGCAGACAGCGAAGCATCGTCACGACGTATCAATCTGAACCCGTATGACACAAGTTTGATTGTTTCCGGCAAGCGCAATCGTAAGAAGGCACCTAATCCTAACGTTTTTGCAATTTCAACTCATGTAATGACACTGGGGGCACTACCCTTAACGACATACCTGTATACGTTTGCAGCCGAGACTTCGAAGTATAGCATGGCTACAGATATTCCTCGAGTTCATCAGAGTCAGCTTCCACCTCCGCCCAGGAATGTTCGAGCTCTTGACAAACATATTTTTGGTAGTCAATTTAAACAGGCGCTGCTTAAGGAATGGGAATCACTTTGTCAGAAAGGCTGTTTCAGGAGAACACATCTAACAAAAGCCACCGCAGATGCCGAGGTGCTTCCATTGATGTGGGTTTTCACGTACAAGACAAGTGAGGAAGGGTATTTAGCTTCCTTTAAGGTGCGTCTTGTTGTGCGAGGCGATCTTCAAGAACCTTTGGAGAATACATATGCCGCTACTCTAGCGATTCGAAATTTCCGTGCTCTTATAGCAATTGCCAACTACTTCGACTTGGAACTAAAGCAATATGACATTCCCACAGCTTTTTTGAATGCAAAGCTTAATCGAAAGTTGTATGTTGAGACGCCGGACGGACTTCAGAATAGCAAAGGAGAGATGTTGGAGATACTTCTTGCACTTTATGGACTCAAGGAATCACCGCTTCTGTGGTACGAAGAGCTAAAAAAGACACTCATCAGTCTAGGACTCAAAGTCGTTCCTGGATTTCCATGCTTATACACTAACTCATGGCTTATCTTGTTTGTCTATGTTGACGACATAGTCATCGCCTATAAAAATCCGAACGAACACCTCGTCAGAAGTTTTGAGCAGAAATTGATAAATCTTTATGATTTAAAGGTTTTGGGTGATCTAGCTTGGTTTCTGGGAATTCGAGTTGTTCGTGATCGTGTCAAGCAGAAATCGTGGCTGACACAAGACGCATTCATTGACAAAGTCTGTGCACGTTTTGGTATCCAAGTTGTTGGGAAGGCACCAGAAACGCCGCTGACGGAAAATTGGCTTCCTCAATCAACGGAAGAGGCTGACAAAGATCGCACTAAACTTTACCAACAGCTTGTCGGCTCACTAGCCTATATCGCAGTTTGGGGTAGACCCGATGTGGCACGTGCGCATGTTGTACTTGCATGTCACCTGACAAATCCTGGACAATCACATATTTGTAAAGTCAAGCAAACCTGGCGGTATTTGTTAGGCACTAGGGCATATGCACTTCAAGCATCTTCGACAGTGAGTAACTTGGTTGAGTGTATTACTGATAATCCATCATACAAAGATCCACTATTCTTTGGTTCTTCTGATGGATCATACGCAGATGAACCTGAGACTCGTCGTAGCTCTCGGGGTTATCTTTTCAAGTTCGGCGGCATGACAATTGATTGGAAAGCTACAGTACAGCGTACTATCACCAAATCAACCACCGAATCTGAGCTTCTTACTTTATCCCTTGCAGAATCACAGATGCAAGAGTGGATGCGCTTTTTTAATGAATTATCTCTCACAATTGATTGCAAGCCGACGATCTGGTGTGACAACCATCAGACAGTTGGCATCGTCACTAAGGTCCAGAAAAAACTGCACACTAAAGTCAAGCATGTTGATATCCATCAACTATGGATTCGTCAAGAAGTGGAAGCCTCTCGTTTGAACGTTATCTGGGTCCCCACAGACAAAATGCGAGCAGATGGGCTCACCAAGGTTTTACCAAGGCAAAAATTCAAAGAATTTGTCAAACAACTTGATTTGGTAGATATCACCTCTCGTCTCCGAAATATAAAAATTACTCATATCAATGATATTGGTGTCATCTTTCCAAACAGCTCATGATCAGCTACCATCGATAAACGATTCTCTTTTGTTAGTTCTCATCACCTCATGTCGATACTAGCTGGGGGATGTGTTACGGTTTTGGTAATGATATTATTAGGTTTACCGTTATCAATATTAATCATGGTTGTTGAAACAAGTTGGAATGTATTTCTTTGCTATGTTTCATGTCATTTTATTTTGTTCGGAGTTTGACTTGCTGTTTCGGGTAAAACAACAACGGCGTCAGGAAAATGAAACATGGCTTACTGTATACTAGTTTTCTACAGTCGGATTTAGGATTTCAAGAGGAGGTGGTTTAGGATATAGAGAAGATAGCTACCACAATCAGGAAATCAGATTCTTCTATAGTCATTTTTCTTCCAACAATTATTGATGTCAATTCAATTCACGTAACTGAAATAACTTGTTTACCGTCAGCCAGGCGTAGGCGGCGTGATGGTATAAATCCACAAAAAATATTGTTTTGGCGCGTGAGTTTCTCATCGATGATAGCAAAGCACAGACATCCAGTGTCTACCATGGATTTAGTGTAGAAAGGATTATTTATTAAACTATCTATCAAAAATGGTGGCGAAGTTAAATTTTCTAAATCCTGTAAAGCTTTTCCTTTAGATGATCCCCCTGTAGTCGCCCTGAGCGCGGCTTTGCTCAGGTTCACTCGTTTCCCGACTCGCTTTCGTTTCCCTCTTCATGGGACCCCGTTAGGGCATTCAATCCGGTGGTTTTGGGACTTTTAGCAGGACCATAAGTTGCGCATTTCTGATATCTATGTCCCGGTCTTGCGCATCTCACACAGATCCCGTCTCTACGCATCAGCTCGAACTCTTCTCTCGAGCTCCAGGGTGCCCGTGGTCTCCGATCCTTCTTTTGTTTATCTTTGTGGGAGCTTGATGATACCTTGAGGTCTTTGATGGCTGTTAAGATTGCAGTTGTACTGCTTATTTTGGTATCCCCTTTGGTGTCGATTTCTTGTTGACTCTCGTGAGAACTGAATCCGAGCATTTTTGGTGGGCCTATGACTGTAGATGTCCCTAAGTCCCCTTTTTTCTGATATGCCTCCATTGTGTAAGAATATAGAATAATATTAGCCGAAAATCATTATAATTAGAGCTACAATAAGAATAACACTCAAGAACACAAATAATACATAAATTATGAATATACACAAACAATACATAAATTATGAATATACACAAATAATACGTAAATTATGAATATACACAAACAATACATAACTTATGAATATACACAAATAACACAAATATAGATTATATTCATAAATTATACATGCTTATAAATTATACATTAATTATCTTTTTACATAAAATATACATAAATATACAAATTATACAGTTGAATAGATTGGGTATAAATAAATAAATTATTATTACAAGGGCTAACAAGACTAAGATCGGCAAACTTATAATGCAGATCAATAATATTAAAATTAATAGTACAAGAAGTACTAGCACTAGTCTGTGCATGGGCTCTAAATTAATACAGCACAGACTATCTCAACACCTATGTCAAAGAGTTTCTCTCTTAGTCAAAATATCTTAGAACATTTCGGAGGGATTAGAAACTAAGTTATTTTGGGACTAGTTAATGGCTTCATGTATAAATTGAGGAAGTTTTCCCTTGACAAGAAGAACAACGAAGAACAGCCCAAATATACATCATACACAATCTACAAAATTATTCAACCACAATATTTCTTGGTTAGAAAATTATACACTTTTAAACAAAAGTTGTTTCTCCCAGTAAATGTATACGCTTCTGTTGAGGAACATAAGGACAGGGATTTGTGAATATGATGACTCAGCAAAGACTAGTGTTAGTATATAAATAGTTAAGTCGTCATTAGATAGGGGCATCTCATATATATATACTTTATATCCACAGTAGAGTCCCACCACATTTGGTAGCATTACCTAATATCCGACGTATTTCCACCAGCCTCGCAGCGCCAGGAATACGCCATCACTTGCTCTGTCTTAACCACCAGCTGTATAGCACCAGGAGAAGACTAACCAAAACCATTTCTTTTATTGACCCTTTCACGGAGCCAAATATGCCACGTTATAGAATCTCTCTTTCTGAAGTTAAGCAGATGGCCTATGACCTTAACTCATTAATAGCAGAACGAGCAAATTTTGAAGCCCAGCTACCTCCCCATCTTCTTCGGAGTGTGAAATGGGTTATCGATAACTTTCCCCCAACCTCATCTAATACCGGAGAAGTCCCAGGTAATTGGAAGAATAATTACGCCAATGCTCTTGAGGCTGCGGAAACTCTCAACGGCTGTATTCACGCTCTTGAAGAGGAGCTCAAAGAAAAAAAAATTTCAATTGAAACAACGCGTGAAAAAGAACTCCCCACCGAAACTTCACCGGATGTTCCTCATCATGAGGAGTCAACACCCCCCTCCACAAGTATTCAGTCAAGTGAGAAGCTAATATCTGATCTTGTCAACGCTGTTAAATCCGCCATACCGCCTCACCCGACAGCCACATCCTTATTCACCGACAATCAGTTCTCCCAGTTAATGGATGCGTTGCGACTGAACTCAACCCTTCCTCGTCAGGCAGAGTCAGCTCCAGCCGAACAAGACTACACCACTAAAGATTTATCATTTCGCCCCCAGGACTTAGGCCTGTTTGAACCGAATAACAAAGCTAAATCTCCAACAAGTTTCCAGGATGGTAAGACAGTCTATCATGATGTATTCAGCTTTACCGCACGCGTACGAACTAGAACTGAAGGAAATAAAAGTGGATCATGGTCAGCCCAAAACGTAGCGGCTAAACTGGATATATGTTTAAGAGGCGATGCTGAAACATGGTATACAAACGAACTTTCACCTGTTACTAGAGCGGGATTCAGTACTAATTTGGAATTTTGGTGTTCCGCACTTGAACACCGTTTCAGAGACTCGCCAACAGTGGCACTAGATAAATTAGAAAAATTACGTTACACTATCCATGACGCTCGCACGCAGCAAAGCCCTGAGGAGTATGTGCAAAATATAGTTGTTTTAGGAAAAAATGCTGGTACAGTTACCACAGAATATGCTCAAGTGCTCACAGCCTATAAGCACATTGATGCTCCGCTTCGGCTAGCTTTGCCAAAACCTACAATCTCTACAACGCTCACCGAGTTCATGACCAATATCACGGACGCCAAAGATATTTGGTTTGATATATATAAACCAAATCCTAGTTCTAGTTTTCGCCCTCAGCAGATTAACCGAGGCATGTCCAACCCGAGATATCGAAATTTTGATCATCCTCATCATAACTCCTTTCAACAAAATCCACAGTCTCAGACCATCGCTAAACCAGATCTGAATCAAACGCAAGCTTCAGATCATAATAAAGGAAGACGTCAATATGGACAAGTTGACTCAAACCCCTATCGCGGTAGACAAAACTTTGGAATGCGTCCCGTAGTTAGAAAGGATAAAGCAACCCGCTACGATGAAAAATTAAATTCGGCGCGCAATTACCCTGCCGATATAAACAAAAATGACCAAATAGAAATCTCGGATAACGAACACCAAAACAATCAGGGGATGGAACATAACCCGTATGAGGAAGTGTATCTCCACAGCATGGACAATACTTCTGATCAAGAATCAATCTCAGATAATAGACCAGAAGATGCGGAATGGACAAGCCCAGCTTATAACTATCATTTCACCAACTTCCAGAAGCCTGGTATTGAGCGTGTTGTCTGTGAAATCTGTGCTGCTTCTTTCCCCTCCCGTAACAAGTTGCATCAACATATCCGATTTTTACACTCTAAGACCCCCGCAAGAGTCAGTAAACTGCTCTCACCTTTAACGAGCAACTCCTCTTTACACGTTTTTCATAGTTCTGATACCATCCAACCTTCACTTCAAGTTGTCACCTCAAAAGCCCCGGAAAATCTATTACCCCCTGGATATGGATTCAAGGGCCGTCGATATGCACAGGTTCAAGTCATCCTCCACAGTCCTGCAAATTCTCCAACATGGGTTTGTCTTGATTCGGGGTGCACAATGACGCTGATAGATAGGAAATTCTTACTCCAGGCATGCCCGACAATTAAGTTATCTATCATGCCAACGCCCATGACAGTAAGAGGGATTGGAAACCACGTTCATGATGCTTCCCATTTTGCAAAATTGGACATATTTTTTCCAGATGGCAAAGGGAACGCTGGTCATATTAAAAGGGAGCTTCATGTAGTTGACAACCTCCCTGCCAAAATACTTCTCGGGATTGATATAATGACACCAGAGGGCTGGTGCGTAGATTTTGGCTCTGATACTTTATCGCTGCCTCATTGTGCAAATATTCAAGTACCGATAATTACACGATCCAAAGTTCCAGAATCCAGCACAGCTCAAATATTCGCAAAGCAAAGACTGACGGTACCCCCACATTCGCGTTCGCTGGTACCAATTTTGGGCAAAAATGGTGCTCCTCTAGAACTACCAGATTGTGACCTAATCTTTCAACCAAAGCAGAACCAAACTTTAACAACATTCGCTCACTTAGTGAGCAAACATACGAATAAAATTCTTGTCCAGAATAATACTAGTGAATCTTATTCTTTGCCAGAGAATGCACTACTTGGTGAAGTTATTGATGTTGAGGTTGATAATGTAATTGAAATCTCCCCAGAAGCCATTTTTTTCTCGGAGTTGGCCCCGCCTCTGTCGCCTATCAGACCACAGTGCAAAGAAGCTCTTGCATATCATGCATCAGTTAAAACCTTAATTCATAGCGCATCTCGGAGTGAACTAGTTACTAAATGCGGAGTAACTATTTATGGCGATACTTATCAACGATCAAAACTCGAAAAACTTCTGTCAAGGTATTGTTCACTGTGGGAAAAGCCTGCTAATAACTCTTTTGCTAAAACCCCCAACGGGGACGATATGCCAATTCCACTAATAGATGGATGGGAAGCAAAATATAAACCAGGCCAAGCTCGCACATATCCCGTAGGAAAACTAGACAGGGACCTTATAGATAAAACCTTTAATGAGCTACATGAGCAAGGTCGATTAAGTTGGACCAAAGGACACACTCCATTCTCTTTTCCGTGCTTTGTAGTTTGGAAGAATACTGGTACTTCTAGAAAGGGAAGAGTTGTCGTTGACATTCGAGCGCTTAACCAAATTACCATGCCAGATGCTTATCCAATGCCCGTTCAAGCGGATATTATTGCGGCATTGGCTGGTCGTCCATTTATATCGACTGTTGACTGCGCAAGTTTCTTTTATCAATGGAAGGTTAAACCAGAACACAAACACCGCCTCACAGTTTCATCACATAGAGGACAAGAAACTTTCAACTGTGCAGTCATGGGATTTCGGAATTCTCCAGCTTATGTCCAACGAATTATCGATACCATTCTTCGTGAAGAACGTCCCTTCTCGCGCGCGTATATTGACGATATTGTCATCTTCTCGAAGACCTTTTCTGAGCATTTGATTCATTTAAGTCAAGTTTTCTACAAACTAGAAAAATTCAATGTTCATCTCAGTCCTCACAAATGTTTTCTAGCATACCCTTCCATTGCGCTGCTAGGACAAAAGGTTGATGCACTCGGTTTATCATCTGCAACCGATAAACTTGCGGCCATCGCAAACTTGAGTTTCCCCAAATCACTAAAACAATTAGAGCATTACCTAGGTCTCACGTCATGGTTGCGGATGTACATACCTCAATACGCCGTGAAGGCTGCACCACTACACGAAAGGAAAGTAGCGCTCTATAAATATGCAACTAGCTTAGCCGTAAAAGGCAATAGGTCAAAATCAGCCGTTAAGTTGAGTTTAGAAAACATTTCGCCTGAAGAATTAGCATCTTTCGAATCGATTCAATCAGCATTTAGACAAGCCTCTATGTTAATTCACTTTGATCCGAAGAGAAGACTCTATACGGACCTTGATTCTTCCGCTAAGGGCATCGGTGCTATGGTTTATCATTCACTGGAGGATCCCCCCACGCAGAAGTCTTCTAAACCAATTATGTTCCTATCGCGATTGTGGAAATCCGCTGAGGCTCGCTATTGGCCTACTGAAATGGAAATAGCTGGACTTTGCTGGGTAGTACAAAAGATCCGTCATCTTATTGAAGCATCGGAATTTTCAACTGTAATATATACAGATCATAGTGCCGCTCTACAAATTGCCACACAGTCTTCATTGACGACTACAAGCCTGGTACGAATGAATATGAGGCATGTTCGAAGTTCGGAATTCCTAAATCGCTTTCGATTGGAAATTCGGCATAAACCAGGAAAATCTAATATCGTTCCAGATGCTCTTTCTAGATTAGAGATGGATATAACTAAAGTTACATCAGATGTAACAGAAGAGCTAGCATTTCCTGTGGCTACGATTGAAATTGCACCCCAATTTTTAGAAAAGCTAAAAGATTCTTATTGTTAAGGGTTAAAGCAAAACGGTCACTGCACGAAAGCAATACCACAAAATAAGTTTATATTGAATCTATGGAGAGGAAAGTGATGACCGCTGCAAGCGCCGCTATTTATAAGATCCCTCTAATATCTAGAAGGTTCCATTCCTTCCTTTTACTCCCTGATGCTCCTTAACCCAGAATCAACCAGAATGCTCCTCTAGAACCTTCTCAAGAGTTCTAGTAGTGATAGTAAGGATCCCCTGTATATCACTGATTATGCTTGTCGCACTATTTATGCATGCATAACATATGCCACACGACTGCGCCACATAACGTGACTCGGATGGGCCAAGTAAATTAGCCCAGCCACAGTTAGCCGGGCATAGCCCGTTACATCACCCCCTCCTTTACCATCCTGGATCGTAGTTTCCGAGGTCCTTGCCTTGCTCCTTCATTGACTCCTACGCCATCACCCAGCCCAAATTCTTTTTCGAACTTGTCTAAGGCCTCAACGTCTTCTAATTCTGAACGATCTTCCCAGTTTGGTTCGGCGAACCCCTTCCATTTCACTAAAACTCGTCTTACCCAGCCCCGCCCCCGACGGACACGTTCGGCCCTCAGAATGCGTTCAACTGTTTGCTCCGGCTCGGCATTTTGCCCCTCTGCAAAGGTTGGGTCGGGCTGGGAATCGTCCTGAACTTGCGATGGCAGAGGGTCGCTACTTGCCTTTCGTAGCAAATCCACATGGAATCTATGGAAGATTTGCGATGGGACGTCCAGCTCCACTACATGCGGCGAAATCACTCTAGTGACCGAGTATTTGGCGTTTACCCAAGCCAGCTTTTTCTTTGGCTGAGGGGTCTGTATATTTTTGAGGTTCAACCATACCTTGTCCCCTACCCGAAGCACAGGGGCTGAACTTCGCTTCTTATTAGCATTTTCCTCCATCAATTGTTGAGCTGTTGCCATAGCTGCCGCGGCGTATTCTTGTGCTTCTCGTATTCTGGCTACAAAATTTTCGGCTCTCTTAATTGGTGTAGTTAATGCCTTCTTATCGATTAGGGATACTTGTTGAACTGGCTCTACGTGATACCCATGTTCCAAGAAGAAAGGACTTAGCCCCACACTGGCACAATCTCTATTATTAATTGCCAACTGGGCTGAAGGCAACATTTCCGACCATTCCCATTGAGCAAATGAAATAAAAGCTCGTAAGTATGCCAATACCTCCTGATTCATTCTCTCAGTCGAACCATCGGTTTCGGGATGAAATGCGGTTGACAGCCTTTGTTCAATGTTGACTAATTTGCACAAGTGTCTCCAGAAATCTCCAACCCAGTTTGACCCTCTATCTGATGTAAGTGCTTGAGGAAAACCATGAAAGCGGTAGTGACATTGTAGAAAACGCTCTGCACACGCTTCGGCATTCATGGAATTCATAGCTTCAAGAGTGACGCTTTTTAATAGGCGGTCCGTAATAACCATCAAATAACATGGATCCGACTTCCCCTTTGCTGGCAGGTCAGTCATAAAGTCGATAGAGAGCTCACTGTGAAATCTATCGGGGACTGGCAAGGGCAATAATAAGCCTTGTTTTCTTGAGCGCCAAACGTGCGACCTGCCACACACATCACAATTTCTGCAAAATTGTCGTACCATAGTACTCATGCCCGGCCAGTAAAAGTTGCGAGCCAAGATAGACGGAGTACTATTACGCCCCGGATGCCCGGTTATGTGAGAGTCGTGCACCTCTTGAATCAGTGCGGTTCTCAACGGCTCATAATTTGGAACCCAAAGCCGCTTGCGGAAACAGAGCGCTCCTCGCAGGTCGAGTTCACATTCAGCTCGATTTACTCTCAGCTGCAGGTGTGTTGGAAATTGGTCCTTATCATTCCACATGACCTGGTACAATTCCTGAAATTGAATTTTATCCTCTTCTAAAGCACGATCCCAGAGTTGCTGCAACTCCTCCTCTTCGAACAACTGATCTCCCCGGGGAACTGCGTTTATCACCGTAGCGGTCAAGAGCTCCTGCCCCTCCTCCTCTTCATGATCGGGTTTGATTAGCCAAGCGTCTTTAATTAGCTTAAATTCCCTTTCTTTCAATCGAGGATCTTCTAAAGACTTGGGCACGTCCTGTGCTCTTCGCGATAGAGCGTCAGGACGATCCCCATGCTTACCAGCTCTAAATTTCAGCTTAAAATTGAATTGCGACAAAAATTGTGCCCATCTCACTTGGCGTTCCGTCAACCGTCTAGAGGTCATAAAGTATTTTAAATTCTTGTGGTCCGTCAGAATTTGAAAAGGTTCTTTAAGCCCGATTAGTTCGCTTCGCCACTCCTTTAGGCATCTGACTATGGCCAGCAATTCCTTGTCGTGAATATCATAATTACATTCGGCCGGCGAAAGTTTCTTTGAATAGTAAGCCATGGGCTGGAGCTTCCCTCCTGGCCTTATCTGAGATAGACATCCACCCGTAGCCCACCCTGATGCGTCCGTTTCTAACACAGTTTCGAGTTCCCCATCCCATAAAGCCAGCACTGGTGCTGTTATAAACATCGACTTTAGTTTATCAAATGCTTCTTGATGCTGCTTGTTCCAATGAAACACTGTCCCCTTTTTTGTCAAGTTTTGCAATGGGGCACTGATTTTTGCAAAATTTTCGCCGAATCCTCGATAGAAATTTGCAAATCCAAGGAAACTTCGTACCCCCTTCACGTTTGATGGTGTTTCCCAAGACTTTATCGCTTCTACTTTCCCCGGATCTACCTTAACACCTTCTTCAACGTTGACAATAAAGCCCAAATACCTGATTTCTTTCTTTGCAAATTCACATTTTTGGGGATCAAGTTTCAGGCCTGCTTTATTGAGTCTCTCTAATACCTGGTTAACCTTGTTCCAATGGTCATCTAGCTCTCCGTTGGAGAATATAACCACATCATCCACATACGCAGAACAGATGTTGCCCAAGAGATCCCCCAACTCCTGATTAATCCATCTTTGAAAAGCCGATGGAGCTCCTGCCAACCCAAATGGAGTTACTAACCACTCGTATGATCCAAATCGGGTTCTAAACGCAGTTTTCCACTCGTCCCCCTCGGCTATACGTAGTCTATGAAATGCGGAACGAACATCAACTTTAGATAACCATTTCGACTTAGCCAGCATCTGCATTGTTTCTTTTATCAGGGGAAGCGGGTACCGATCTCGTTCAGTGATGGCGTTAAGGGCTCGATAGTCGACACAAAATCTGAGCCCGCCTCCTGGCTTTTTGATAAATAGTACGGGGGCCCCTCCTGGCGAGCTGCTTGCCCTAATCCAGTTTTTATCAAGTAATTCCGTCAGAGTTTTTCTCAGTACCAAGAGTTCCTCGCGCGACATGCCGTATAATGGTCCCCAAGGCACCTCCGATTCTCTTCCCGAGTCATCTTTAACCAGTTTTATTTTGGTATCTACTCCGGGCCGATGTGGAGGGAGAGCAGTTCCGTCCGTTAAATTGTCGTCCAAGAACAAGCTGGTATATTTTCGAGCTTCTTTCGGTAATCTTTCCCTTATCTCCTCATGGGATAATGATTTCTTCGGCTCAAGTGCCCGAGTAATATCATGCATCGAGACAGCTCCGATCATGAACTTGGCTTTGCTAGATCTCCGATCACCCATCTTTGACCAACCCGCAGGTGAAATTTGAGTCAGTCGGTTTCTTGTAACTGATGCCACACGGCTTCTAATTCTTTCTGGTGCGTCTCTATCATACCATCCGCTGGCACGCACGATCATTCCGTGTTTTCGACTCCCTATACGTAGGACTTTTCGCTTGGCTAAATAGACGACATCATTAAACTCCATCCAAGGTTTACCTAGTATAATCGGGAAAGACAAATTTGGCATTACATAGCCCCAAACCTGCTCCGCTCTACCATCGATATCCAAAATTAACCGTGCCATTTCTGTAATCTGAATTGTTCTACTTCCGTCGGCTAGCCTTAAGCTGCGTGAAGGAATCTTTTCAGAGTATATGTTATGTTTGCGCACAAGACCTTCATTAACAATGGAAAAACACAGGCAGCCTGTGTCAATCATTGCTTGGGTGTAAAAGGAATTGTTAACTAAGCAATCTATTAGCAAAGGTTGACCATTCCTGCTATCTAAATTTTTATGTGCATTAATTACAACCCCAGAAGTCTTGCTTTTACCCCTGAGTGCGACTTTACTCAGGCTTCCTCGTTTCCCGAAATGGAACTGTCTTCCTCAACCCCTTCCTCTCGAGTCACGTTCGCTGAGCATACTTCGGATCCAGGGCGCCTGGCCCGACCAAATTTCCTACAATACTGCCCTACATGTCCTGGCCGAGTACAACGAACACACACTCCTTTCCTCACCAGCTGATCAAATTCCTTTTTCGATCTCCAAGGAGCGGGTGGTTTTCGTGAAGAGTTAGGCTCAGGTTGAAAATCTCCCTTGGTAGGGCGGGAATTGACACTGGCCACCGAGCTATTCTGGCGATCCTGTAGTAAATGTGATACGGCCGCAAGAATTGAATCTACATCTCTCATAATAGTGTCTCCATCTTGATCTTTAACCGATTCCCCACTTCTCGCGAGAACACTTCCTGATTTTGGAGGCCCTAGTCTGGTAGATGTCTTCGTAGAACCTTTTGGTCGGTATTCTGGCAAGGCTTCAAGCTTATCCGCCACTTCTTTAACTTCCGCCACCCACGCAGAATAGTTTTCATCCGAAGGCAACTTGACTGATACTAGCGATTTCCGGAGAGAATGGTTAATGGCTGCATTGAGTAAATTGACCCTTGAGCTGGGGGTCCACGTCCGACTACCCCCACTTATCGCCACTTGGTATTCGAAATCCTTGATAAAGTCACCGAAGTATTGGTGGTCGTTCTGCTCCATCCGAAGGAGCTTTTCGGATGCGGCTAACCTAGCTTGCTTGTCCTCGAATTCGTTCCTGAAGTGTTGAATAAATTCTCGCCAGTTAAAGCTTTTCTTTTCCGATCTCTCAGTGAACCAGCTCGCAACTCGAGACTTTTTTTCTGCTGGAAGCGAATTCACCATATCCAAACAAATAGCTCTGTCCGATAAAACTCCGTCCATTTCCTCTTCAATTCTCGCCTCGAGTAGCTGAATATAGAAGGGGAATTCCCTCTGATCACCGTCCCACTTAGATAGTGCTACATCTCGCCTAGCAACACTTGGAGGAGCCTGTCTTGCCTGAGAATTACTTCCGATCAACAGCCTCACCAATCCTTGGAGGCTCTCGCCCGATAGATTTGAGAGTACGTCTTGTGACTCGTCTGACATATTAACATCTGCTGGTGGAGGAAAAGGCGGAGAGGCTGACATCACTGCTGTATTTTCGAAATTTTCTGAGAAGTCTCGATAGGTATAATCCTCAATGCTGAAGAAAGACTTTGTCGTTGAGCTCTGATCAGACTCCGGATATGAGTATCTCATACACAATTAGACCGAAAACGAATTGACCAAGGGCAACGTCCTCCGGGCTACACCCCACGGAGAGTTACCTAAAAAATAAGAGATAGATTCAATATATGTTAAGGGTTAAAGCAAAACGGTCACTGCACGAAAGCAATACCACAAAATAAGTTTATATTGAATCTATGGAGAGGAAAGTGATGACCGCTGCAAGCGCCGCTATTTATAAGATCCCTCTAATATCTAGAAGGTTCCATTCCTTCCTTTTACTCCCTGATGCTCCTTAACCCAGAATCAACCAGAATGCTCCTCTAGAACCTTCTCAAGAGTTCTAGTAGTGATAGTAAGGATCCCCTGTATATCACTGATTATGCTTGTCGCACTATTTATGCATGCATAACATATGCCACACGACTGCGCCACATAACGTGACTCGGATGGGCCAAGTAAATTAGCCCAGCCACAGTTAGCCGGGCATAGCCCGTTACACTTATAAGGAGGACGTTAAGTGTAAACGAGTATTAGAGGTCCTAAATTCGAACAACGAGCTAAGAGAAAACTCCGCGAATCTACCCTTTGAAGCTCGACATGGCTTATTGTACGCTAAGTCGGATGAATTACATAGTATTCGTCGTCCAGTAATTCCGAAAGCTTTACAGATTGAAGTCTTTCGTCGTGCTCATGATAGTCTAGGCCATATTGGCTTCAATAGAATCCACGAGCGTATATCAAATACATTCTATATGTTCAACATCACCAAGGCATTGCGAGCCTACTTATGGCACTGTAGAGAGTGTCAAGTTAATCGGACACCTAGACATCCGCCGTTTGGAAACCTCCAACCAATCCTTACCCCTCCCTATCTCTTCCATACGATCAGTATAGATTTTATACTTGCATTACCCAAGACTCCCCTCGAGGGGTGGGACTCCGTTATGACGATCACAGATAAGTTCAGCAAGGCGATTACGATACTTCCTGGGAAGTCAAATTGGTCTGCAGAAGAATGGGGAACTAATCTCGTCAGCCATTTGATGCTTGTTTTGTGGGGTCTACCGCGAGCCATAATCTCCGATAGAGATCGTAAATTCACAAGCTCCGTGTGGCGTGGGATGTTCTCGAAACTAGGAGTCACCATGCTTTTTTCTACCGCATGGCATCCGCAAACTGATGGGGCATCAGAACGATCAAACCAGCAAATTGAAATCGCAATGCGCTATTTATGTGCTTGCTTGGATTCCATTAGCGAGTGGCCGAAGATTCTCCCTATAATATCATCAACTTGTAATAACAGCACATCACGGGGTACTGGAAAAACTGCCACTGAGGTTATTTATGGACAACGAATTAGAGAACCACTAGACATTGCCGCGGACGCGTTGGTGGAATTAGGTCAGAATAACTCAACAATTCCTACATATTCAGTGGTGCCATATAATCCGGCACGAATAGAGGCGATTGATGCCATCAAACTCGCCGCCGTATACATGAAGCACCAATATGACTCGAAACATTTGCCTAAATTTTTCAAACCAGGTGACTTCGTTGCCTTGAGATTGCATCGAGGTTTTAACGTCCCAGGCCTGGCTGGGAGGAATATAAAAATTGAACAACAATTTGCAGGGCCTTTTCGAGTTCTCGAACGAATTGGAAGATTGGCATACCGTATCGATCTTCCGCCATCTATGCGAAGAATTCACCCTGTTATCAGCGTGGCTCATTTGGAGCCCGTACCTAATCCTGAACAAGATCCATTCAACCGCCCCTCTTCTCAAGTTATCACTCAACCATTAATACCCGAAATCATTTTAAACAAGAGAGTTCTTCGTCGACGTGGTGAAGGAGTTGTCGTCGAGTATTTAGTTCGATACAAAGGTCGGTCAGTAGAATGGGATAACTGGATCCTTGGCCACAACTTAGACCGCGAATTAATCGACAGATACGAATCAAACGTCTGAACGAGATTTACAAATATGCATCGAGGCACGGCAAATATGGCCCACATTCCGAATCGATTCCATTATAAGGATGTCACACTCTTTCACGTCAGCTTTGCAGGGCAAAGCTTTTCTTTGTTTCCGGCAATTGTTGAGGAACATAAGGACAGGGATTTGTGAATATGATGACTCAGCAAAGACTAGTGTTAGTATATAAATAGTTAAGTCGTCATTAGATAGGGGCATCTCATATATATATACTTTATATCCACAGTAGAGTCCCACCACAGCTTCCACCACAACTAATTAAATCTTGAATCTGCTACTTGATTTTTTCTAAAGAACAAGACAAGACCCGTGATGCCAGGCTGTGGATGCTGTCCTACATAATACACGAGATAGATGCATTACCACTTGACTAAAAGACCAGACCAGAAATCACAGAAACTTTGCTCTGGCTATCTCCATTTATATATTATACAACAGTAGTGTCACAATCAATGTCGGCTCGGTAGCTTGGAGAATGATATTTTCGAGAATTACTAAGAAAGCAGAAGGCGGCGTGAGATTGGGTCTGTAGCAGGGAGTAACAAGGCGAAGAAGGAAGTAAGGATAAAGGACTGGGACTAGGAATAACTGAAATAAGGAACTAGGTGAACTGGAGGGTCTAGGGTAACTAGGTTCTGGGATTCTAGGGTTCTAGAAGAGACAAAAGACAAAGCGTAAAGAGCTATCCCCTGAAGGCCGAAGGTACTTATATACATTATTTGACCAGAGATCATATCAAACCAAATCAAACAAAATAAAATATGTTAGTATCGTGAAGCTTATAGATCCATGGCAAAGCGCGAGTTGGCAATATGGATGAAACAATATCCCTGACAAACCCCCAAAGGAGATACGCCGAGATAGAAAATTATCCGAAGCTAGACGAAACAAAGCGAACCGAAATGCAACCCGAGACAACCAACGTAGTCTTATTAGGACGTGTCAAACAAATAACAGACATTACAAGGTCAGACGAAATCTGACAACGGGCATCCCTGACAGAGTGAAACGACGCGTTCGAGGAATTTGATGATGAGTCCAAATCAGGTACTCCAAAAACTATCCAACGCTACCCAAAAAGAAGCAAAAGTCAAGATAAAAAGGATAGGAAAATATATTGTTAAGGACTAAGAGAACACAGTTATTCACGCAATTCGATGTTGTTAGAATTTAGAATATATTTTCCTATGAAGAACTAATGAGGTGGCACTGATTGCTATTAAGCACCATGAGCCGCGTATCCAACATCCAGTCACCCGGGAAACCTCCGACGCGTCACCCCGACCAAGATAACACCCCGTGTCTTTGTCTGCCCCTAGTTACCCCTATGATTCCTTATTGTCGTACGTCTTACGCAGGCCTACGGATGGGCTAGACCCAGCCAGACCTAGACCAGGCAAAGCCCCTAACTGGTGGAATGGGCCGTATAGTCGGACGAATGGATTCTAAACAGTATTTGGAAATCTGGGATAATTTTCTAGTACCTACTATGGATACAATTGCTAGAGAGCCCGACTCGGTACCTACAACTGAGCTAATCTTTCAGCAAGCTAATGACCCAAAGCACACATCCAAGAACACAAAAAGCTGGATAGCTTCTAAAAATCTCAAGACAATGAATTGGCCCTCTCAATTGCCGGACATGAACCCGATTGAGCATCTTTGGGGTCGGCTCAAGTGTTGACTTAGTGAGTATCCAGAGCCACCGAAAGGTATACATGAACTGTGGTAAAGACTTAGGGAAATTTAGCAAAACTTAGATCCAATTTTACGTCAGGCTCTAGTTGAGAGTATGCCGTCGCGTGTTGCAGCTGTAATAAAAGCCGAAGGGGGTCATTCTAAGTATTAAAATGACGCTTCCAAAACTGGTCGAGTGTTTGAGAACGCCAAGACCACAATAGAATAAACAATTCTCTTTTTTTCTTTGCTTCAAAATTGTCTCAGCGATAGTAAAGTAATTAAATTTTCATATAATGCTGTAATATTTTCATTTTAAGATCATGTCGTAAAGTAACGGTCAAATGTATTAGATTTGATGATTTATTCGACCACTTTTCTGAGCTACTGTATACTCTTCTGCCACTACTGTAACACGATTCGCAAATAATTTCTCGACCAGTCAGGCAAGCGAATTCTCTAGAGCGATAGGCCTATAGTTTGATGGCAGCGAATATTCCGGTCGTCTTTCTTTCCAGAGAGCTATTGTTATTGATTCCTTGAAAGAATGTGAGATTTTACCGCTGAGACGGAGGTCATTGATTACGTGCGCGATTTCGATCTTTCATTCTGGTAGGAGGACCTGAAGTATCTCATTTGGTATCTCGTATGGACTAGTAGTTTTGGCTTGTGAGAGATGCCGCAGAATACTTGCAACTACCTCTGCAGTGACATCTGTAATAGATACCGCTTGTGACGGCTTGTAAGCCGAGTTGTGCCTGAAGGCATCGGGTAGTACCCCTGCAAGCGTACATAGGGGCAAACGGTCAGAAGACCTTAACGTTGACACATACACGGATAATGTCACGAGGTCAGTGGGTTAGTCTGGCACGGATGTAGGACGCGAACTGTAGTAGGGTGCAAATAGCCTCGACCCTTAAATAGATGTTATTCTAGTCATTCTATGGAGTTCATGGCGTATGGAAGATATTGTAGCAACGGGATTTTAACAAGCTGTATTTTTAATTGTATAGGACTTTGTCCACCTTGTATTCACTTCACCTTAGATAAGAAATTAACTACCTCTGACCATCAAGTTATTCAAGTGCTTATGCTCAGACTGTGACACCGCTGAGCGTTTGGGTTGCTGATTCATGTTCAAGTTAATTAGATGAGTCGCGATACAAATCCCCCCCTTTGAGATATACTCCCCCCCCCCTTGAAAAACCTATTCTGTCTGGAAATATGGATTTATCGATTAGCCCCACAACATTTACGAAAAAACTGTCTAATTATAAACTGTAAACAAATACTGAACGCACGTACAAGTACATGTGTGCTGAATTATTTTTTGTACATCTTTGTTGAACAACTTCTCAAAATATTACAGCCTATCTATTACCCCAGGGTTTTTGGACAATGTACAGACTATATTTCATTTGGGATAAAATTAAATCAGTTACTATCAAATTGGTAAATCTACTACACATATGAACTCTTCGGGTATTTAGTATCATTTACATCTATTTCCTGGTCAAAGTTCGATTCAATTGTACAAAACATTTTCGCTCCGTAGCATCGTTTCAATTTAATGTGAGAAATATCCCTACTTATTAGGCCATTAACTACGAGTATGGCCAGTTGCCTTACATCCTTGATATCTTGTTTTAATCTATCCGAGCTCAACACAAGCTGTGCAAGATCGTAAAACCTTTGGCATGGTCTCGTGTTGAGACAGGCTCAACCGGCTGCCTATCATGCGCCCTAATACGTATGTAGTTGTGTTTATTCATGCTATCTTGAGTCTAAGACTATCATAAGACTAGGGCTCCTCTCTGGCGTTAAATCTGAAAGGACAGTTGGTATTTTGCGTTAATCTACGTCGTTCCCTGCATGTCTCGTCCACTACGCTGTGAAACATTATACTTTTCTTGTAGGCTGGGAGTTTCTTTCTCCGCCCTTTTCTCTATTCTGAGTTGCTGGTAGTGATGGCATATCCAGCAGACCTAGCGTGATTTTGGGCCGCGTCATACAATTTTTTAATAGAAACGTAAGATCCGGGTTGGTTCCATTTCAACGAAGTAATTCTGCCATTGTTAGTTTTAGAGCTGGACGTCGATTACGCTCAAATTGATATAGACGTACGTGGATAAATTTAAAAGAAGAATTAGTAATGAAGGATTACTAGATAGAATCTTTGAAATTGAGAGACTGGAATAAGTGAATGGCCTGAAGTACATGTGTTTTGTGAGTTTATTATATTTTTAATTTCTTGATTCATCTTGCAATCAGCCTGTAGGTTACGATAAGTGTTTAAAGAGTTGATAGGAGCCAGATATGCTTCGTCGGTTCCGTTGTATGCGATAGTTATTTACAATCTGCACATTAGTTTACTGGACATAATTACGTCTGCTGCTGTAGCGACGCGGATATCAAATTCAGCTTAATTAGTAATTCAATTTGCGTTCACCGCTCGACGGATTCAGCATCAAAAGACTGTTGCAACAAAATTTCAAGGGGGGGGGGGTTGTATCACGACTCAATTAGATCGGCCTCCACCCAGCCTGTGAAGAATCTTTCTTTAGGATCGTCACTTTTCTTTGGTTTTCGTCGGTAATAATTTCCTTGTCATTCTTCCTCAGTCCTGGCAAGTGTGGGGCCCATGTTATTGTTATGGGTGATACCCACAATTTAGTGCTAGGATCCTAAAGGTCCTAGCTTGACACGTGAATACTAGATATAATGCTTGGCATTATAGGCAGAGGCTGGTATATTACAACACCAACGTACGAGGCTGGCTAATTGATTACATATCACCAGCTGGTTAATTACAGTTAACAACTTTGGGGGCTGGCCACTTACAGATGACCACAGAGGTCAGGATCACTGAGGTAATTAGTCTTTAAGTATTTATAATAATTGTCCTACCTTTGTAGATGGACATAGAAAAATATAACGTATTTTATGGTATTGCTTGCGTACAGTGACCGTTTGCTCTAACCGTTCACAGTTGTACCCCGTTACATTTTTTACCCCACCTAGAGAGTTTCCAAAGTCCCGGGCTATGCTCTTTCCCAAAAGTTTGGGTTGTATCAGCTACGAATCTCCTCAAGCTAGACCACATCAATTTACGGATCTCATTTCGAAGCTATTGATGGAGCATCTTTCCTCGAACTTTATCTTCTTCTTCGCCGAAAGTTTTAGCTTACCTCTGTGCTTGTCTGAAGCCCTTGAGGGGATCCTTTGATCTAGCAGATCAAGCGGCTTTGGCGTATTAGCTCGGGCGAGTCCTTGGGCAGTGTAAATGTAGAGTTCTGGATACAGCTTCTTGAACTGCTGCTAGATGCTCTGGAGACATGCGCCATGAGCTCTTTCTCTCTCAAAACTAGTCTCATTTTATCTAGGTCGACTTTGTCGTGCGCAAATCGCTTACTCTCAATTTGAAGAATTGAGATGGGGCCCAGACTGATTTCGATGGGAATGTGATCGCGCTTGAAACACCAGTCCTCTCTTGGTGAGCAAAATTGAGCCCATGCTAACAGATCATAAGTGATATATGTGAGATCGATGACAGTCTCCTGGAAGGTTCTATTCGACCCAATCTCTGGAAAGTAGGAGTTTCCGGTGGTGTTGCTAGATGAATTCCATGATTATTTGTGGCGTTGAAAGCAGCTGGGTGTTTAGGGCTATGCCCTCTATATTAATTTGCTGAGTTAGGGACTAGCCGCTCATAGATAAGTACTAACACTGCAAGGGATGTAGATCTTATACCCTGTAGACGTACATACATCTATTTCTAGGATGTACAAGTTTAGGGGGGTTGGTTGGCACGCGTCTCTGGAGCTGTACTGCTCTTTGTATTCACACTTGACTTGCCTTCTTCGTAGATGGTTATAGGAGAAATAAACGGTATTCCGTGACATGGGCTCGTCGTGTTTTATTCCGATCGCTGATAGTCCATCACACTGGGCACGAGTATCCCTGGATCATAAAGTGGCAGCCCAGTAAGGATGATGGCAGTTGAAATTCCCCAAGACTATGGAGCTTAGGCTGTCGTCCTTGATTGCATTTAAAATTTCGAGACATCGTCAGGGGGACAAGGGTAAGTTAACGAATGTTAGAGAATAAGTTATGTGCCCTATATTTATATGTTCATACTATCGGAAAAAACAGAATTTACTGCCTAGCCTTCGTTCACTTACCCTTGTCCCCCTGTAATTAGTTTATTTCAGGGCCACTGGTAACTGAACTGTAGACAGGGTATCAGGGGATTAAATTCCAGCTTGTATGTAGTATTCCAGCCTTAAATATAGTTACTAATTGGCATTAATTTCATAGATTGAGCGGGTGGTTAGTAGTAGTAGTTTTGTTTATTCGTGCTATGTAGAGTCCAAGACTATTATAACACTAGGGCTCCTCTCTGACCCAGGCCACACCTTTTACAGTGCTGCTATCCCCTTTTACCTCGAACCTAAGATCATTGATACATTGACCCATGACGGGTAGCCATTTAGCTCAGTAATTACCCGTAGAATTCAACCACCTTTTCTACGGAACCTTCTGCTCAAAAAAAATAGAAAAAGAGTAGCCATGGAATCTGGTACGCGGCAAAAAGTCTCAAAAAACCTGCAACTCCAGCCAGGCGAGGCCTAGACACCTGTTACGACGAAGACCAACTTGAAGGTAGGTAATTGTTGTCTTCGGAGTGGGAGGGTAAAGAACCGGCTTCACCGAGAGAATTCGAAGTTGGAGAGAGGATAGGTTAATAATATTCGCAGGAGGTACTGTCAAGTAGAACAAACAACAAGTAACAAAGTACAAAGGTAAATACAAATTGCGAAGCTGAAGATTCCTCATACGGAATCCAGCTTCTTAAATAATAGCGCCAGACTCCACAACCATTACTTGTCCTTGACCGGCAAAGAGACAGCGTGTTGTTCCAAATCATCCAGACCCAAAGTAACGCCATGATAAATTGATAACACTCTAAAACCACAATTTAAACACGTAATCCATACAGCGAAGTTAAGCACAACTCCGTCCTAGACTCGTTTCACCCTAATCTAGTTTAGGCCACAGTATTACGCGCCATAACAACACCAGAGCCACACAAGGTGCGTATCCCCATCTGTATCTCCATAATATCCCATAGTCCAGATATCCTCCTTATACCGACACCACCAGCGCTCAGGTAGCGGTGCTCTTTCCTCGGGAGACAGTATAATGCCAGAATATCTGTAAACAGAGAGAATTCATCTTGGTAAAAAGGGCCAACTTAGTCTGATCCATCACCACCATAACGGGAGCTGGGTACGCCCCGGAAACTCGTTTGGATGACTTTTCCTCCGTGACCAAGTAATGCGTGTTTCTGTTGGCTCCGAAGATAAACTCCAGGTTCGTAGGGGACACCATGTACAGATAGAAACGCCATCTTCGTCCCCCGAGCGGGTGGTTAGAAGGGCACTGAAATACAAAATTAGCACTAAGTAGTAATATTATTTAGGGCTGCAATACTACAATCGTCCCTCTCTAACTCGATGTGGATCCCGGTATAAGTGTTGAAAATATTCATTGAAATTCAACTATTTACATTTGCAATACTTACCCCTGCACGCAAAACGACCTCTAAGGGTAAGTGTTGCAAATATAAAAGTCCAAGTTACAATGAATATTTTCAACACTTATACCGGGACCCACTATCGAGTTAGAGAGGGACGACTGTACTATGTCACTACGATAATGTTCGTCCCCCTGTCAATTAAAAGTGGATCTTATATAGAATATCAGGGTCAATTAGTTTTACTTGCATGTAGTATTGCGTACGTAGATTTAGTTGCTAACTAGCGCTAATTGTGTCTAATTAGTAACAATACTAAGGGCTACAATACTACATGCAAGTATACCTAATTGACCCTGGTACTCTATATAAGATCCCCTTTTAATTGACAGGGAGACGAATTAAATCGTAGTGACATAGTACATGCAAGTTGGAATCTGATACCCTGATACCCTGTACATCGATTACCCTAGTTGAGAGGCCATCAAGCTGTACAGGGTCGCGGGGGTAATACTTTATGGTGATCACTGCTACGAAAACTCATCTCCATCGGCATAACCAGCAAGCAGGATCAAGGTGTTTGCCGACTAAAAATGCCACTTTTGTTTCCAACGCCGGTTGAATAGGGGGAATATACCCTTTGTGTGAAGTTTTAATCCCTAGATGCTGACTCTGGCTAAATGAACTTGTCGTCATCTCTTTTTTTTTTGGGAAGTGATTACCCCAAACTGTGGCTGTGGGCTGTTGTTGTTCAGCGTTTCATGGCGTTTCTCTTGACCTTCTAGAATCCAGAGATTCTGCAATGAAAATTCTAATCGAGGTTATCGGTTATCGCTTAGACTAGTTTTTAGGGACAGATATTTATGGAGCATTGCCGGTTGTGATAGAAGTATCTATCGAAGTGGCAAAGCGGCGATGGGTGATGGGTGATAGGCGTTAGAGAATATTGGAGCATGCACACTTTGTAAGTCAATACAGGTTGAAATTCGTGGCGTTTTGTCATATCGAAGAGGGGTTGGATGTTGTTACGGGCTGCGCCTGTCTAGGGGTTGGTCACAAGGACCATCCCAGCATTAACTTGAGCAACAGTGCGTATCAGCATCCGGGTGCGTATCGGCGTCCAGATGCGGTGGGTATCCACGGACCGACAGAAAAGAGGATTGCCGCCCTCGAAGGTCGGATGGTGGTGGAAGGGCTCCGAGACCGTCCTCAGAAACCGAGGGTGTTCAGGGATTCGCGACAAGGTCGAGTGGATGAACTAAGGGCTTCGGGGCTAGGAGATGGAGGCGTTACGGGGATTGCGATGGGGATTGGGAGTGGCGGCATACTAGGGGAACCATTGTAGTATTTAGTAAGAGGAGTCGCCATTTTGTAGACTCCAAGAAAATTTATTATCCTTATTTGGTATCCGATTCGTTCGTGAATAACGAACTTCTAAGCGAACCCCTTACAGATGGATACATAAGTAATTCTCCCACCGTGTAGATAATCTCTACGCACTTCTTAATTTTTGATCTTAGACCTTGATGTTTTGAGCTATTCCAGACGAGCCTCTTACACTTTGGGTCAGTAGGATCCTAGGGTTATCTTTTTGATGCTCGGTTCTTGAAGTGCAATTAGAATGTGCTTTTCTGGGTTCAGCATGTCCGTAAAGGGTCGGAGAATGCCGATGTTACTTGCGCTACAATTCAATTGTACAATGGATAATGCTCTCATAAGAGTGGGGGCGCTGGGGCGACAGGCAAAGGTCGCGGGGGTAATACTTTGCCTGCATAAAGTGGCAGAGCTCACTTTATGCGTGCAAAGTATTACCCCCACGACCCTGTACCACAGTATCCTGGCTAAGCGTAGGTCGGGGAAGCCCAGGAACGAGACTAGTCGCCCGAAGCTTAGTGAAGGGGTTACTACTCCCGGCTTGTCCGAAATTTCCTTTCTTGGTCGCCCGGGTCCTCTCCGCAGCTCACCACCTGCTCCGGTTACTATTGCTATCCTTCTCTTCTTGTTAGCAAAAAATGTAAAGCCTTAATCTCCTTCCAAATCCGTTGGTGACCATGTATTTACTGTTGGGTATTTCCTGCAGTAGACCTCGGCTATTCGTGCTAGGAGTTCATGTCTCGCTCATTGGACATTATTTTTGTATAGGGGGACAAGGGTAAGCTAACGAAGTCTAGGCAGTAAATTCTGTTTATTCCGATAGTATAAACATATGAATTTAGTGCACATAACTTATTCTTTAACCTTCGTTAACTTACCCTTGTCCCCCTGTACACCTGAAAGACTTGGCACGCCGCCTTTTGCCATGATTTATGGGCCTTTCCACAATTGTAGCATGAGACTCTCTCCTTGGGACAATTTTTTGTTTGATGGCTGTCTGTACACCATCAATACTTTGCGATCATACTGCGAGAACTTTGAATGTGCCCCCACTGACAGCAGTTGCAACATTGCTTAGCTTGAGCTCGTGCTGACCGCAATTGGGCTGTATAAAGGATGGCATTGAAGACGATTCCTTTTCGAACCACTTCCCTTTGCAGAGGCTAAGATGGTAAATTAATTATTGTAGTAACTCTCGTATGTCCTGATTTCATGTCTTTTTCGTACTCTCTTCCGTCATGTAACCAACGAGCTCGGTTAATTCAATGCCCTGGAATTCTTGCACGTGTTGCTTGTACGATTGCCTGTATGGGTGTGCTATTGTCCGGATTTTTCCAAACTTGGATCTTTGTCGAGAACGTGAATCCTGAAACCTGAACGCTTAGTCTTGACGTAGAACTTTAAATTCCTCCGGTTGAGAAATATTTAAAGTAGCATCCCGTTGGGAGGCTGACTGGACAAATACCTATGTATCATTGCTTCTCAATTGGCGAACCGCGTATGCACCTGCGATATTTTTTGGGGCTACTGTTGAGAACGTGGCCTTTTGGCATTAGATTACGTCTGTGTTTCGTACTGCAAGACGAACTCCTTGAGTACTGAGACAAGACACGATGTTTCACGTCATGTTATGAACCTCGTTTGAGCTTGTAACATTCTATGTAGAATGTTTAGTATCCTAAAACTATACCCATAACCATAGGGAATTTCAGGAGAAGGCTGTATATTACTGTGGTGTATCCTAGACTAAGACAATAATCGAATAATCTTCATCTAATTCATGAGACCTTTCTTTTCCACAATGTCAAAACGTCAACAGCTATAGAGATTAGTTCACTTGGGTGCATTTCTGCCGCTCAATAACTCTGATCCTAACTGCTGATAGAGTTGCTTAAGGTGCCACAACTGCTGCATACGAGAGCCTAGAGCCAGGCATGATTTGAGCAGCATTGGGGTTGCGATTGACCTCTTGGAACCCTTTTTAGACACTGTCTTCTGACGCTGAAATCAAATCCTAAAGAGGAGCAACTCCTGAGAAAGGCTTAAGCCATACCTCTTTTTTTGAGTCTAGGGCTGCGATAGCATCATTCACATCTTTTTACGTCAGACAAACTCTTCGATCCGATGTTTTTGAAACTTCCCTTAATCTTGTTGAGGACATCCACGATTTTATTGATTGCATATAAATTCTTATTTTGGTCCCCTTTATTTCCGGGTTTGTTTGCTAAAGTCGCCTTCTGCAGCACGTCGTTGTCAGTGGTCCTCGAACCACCAACCCCAGAGCCCACCATAACGCTGTTCGAACAAGCAAATAGGTGGAACTGGGATCAGTAAAATAGGGAAAATTAGTCCCGATACTCAAATTATGTAAAAATTCGTATGAGGCATTATTCGGCTTCTGCGGTTCTTGTCGAAAAATTGAGAAATTTGAAACAATTGATATTACTGATAGTTTCGGGTACACACTATAGTATGGGAAATTGAAGGCCCCTGTAGTCCTCTTCTGTGATTACTTTTTGTCCCTAATTCTATGGAGATTTTTATGATACAGGGTATCATGGGATCAAATTCCAACTTGAATTTAGTATTGCAGCACTAAATATTGTAACTAATTAGCGTTAATTTTATAGAGTGAGCCAGTGGCAAATCCGGCCAAGTGATTAGGGTACAGGGTATCAGGGGCAATTAGTTTTACTTGCATGTAATATTGCAGCCCTAAATATTGTTACTACATTAGAACCTCTCTTAGCTAATAGTAGGTCCCGGTATACATGATGAAAAGATTCATCGTAACTTGGACTTTTATATTTGCAACACTTACCCTTACAGGTCATTTTGCGTGCAGGGGTAAGTATTGCAAATATAAACGGTAAAATTTCTATGAATCTCTTCAGTAATTATACCGGGACCCACTAATAGCTAAGGGGAGTTCTATTGTATACCGACAGTATCTCCATTTTCGTCGCATGTCCAAAACCATCGGTTTCAACAGCTCTGACGTATTATTCGTGTATCAGTCTTTGTCTCCTAGAGACAATTATTGTCTAGTCATAGGTTTTAACACAAGCGCTACACTACAAAGCTTTGAGACACAGAAGGTGGTGATCAAAAATCCTTAGTGTATCGCTTAGCATAGATACTTTAATCAGCCTAATAGCTATGGCAGTATTTCGATATACTTTTTTTTTAAAATCATTCAAGCGTATGCAACCCGAGGCTATGACGCGAATGATTACGGAAGACATGTATATTTCGCAGAATAACTCAATTTGACGTTTGGAACACTCATACTCAGATTTCATTTGCAGATACCACTACGAGCATAACGCTTTACGACATGTACACTCTTCCGTGAATACTCACTACAGGGAAAAGCGAGAAAACCCCATAGTTAACTGAGCATGCTTTCGTCATCCCACGAATACATTATCACCGCGAGAGGCGTGGTGTGAGGGTCTTGCTGGATTCGAATCAGCTTTCTCCTGTCTCAAGTGGGGCATGTGTCCAAGCTACCTAGACTCTACTTGGGAGAACGGCCCAGACGGTGTACCACTGCACCATCCAAATCATTTGGATATACTTGTCAGTATGCCAAGCCACTAATGCCATATTGTCTCTTGCTTATATCCCAACAGCCATTACCCGTAAGCGAACAGCCCTAACCTCAAGATCCAGATATATAAACCGTCACAAAGCATCTAGAAGCTCTGAGTGACGTCAAATATCTTATCTAGCATAAATAATGATTAAATCACTATTTGCAAAGTGACTGGCCGGTCAGTTATCTGTGGCGATTGTAGGACGATCTTTAGAATTTGCGGGCTAAGCACAGCAGCCCTCCATTCAGCCCTTTTGACTTGCTCTATCAGATCTTCTGGCCTTGCCTTGATATTTGAAACCACGGAGTTCTCCTTTTTGATGGGTGCCACGTTGTCAAGGGCTGAGAGAGCTCGGATTTCATTTTGATTATTGGATTGCAGCATTGATATATCATCACTGTTACGGTTCGACCGTACTTTGGCTTAGCCGATTTGACTAAGCGAGGTAATGACGTCAATATGATGTCATCGTGATCCGCTAAGCGAGTGTCATACATAATTATACAATGACGTAGTGAACAACTGCGAAACGACACAGGTAAAACGCGACTGTGACGTTGGGGAGAACATAAAACAACATAACGAGAGATATGATAAATGGATAATTGAAAGCTTAAGGGAGGAAGGAATCAAGATGGCGGATACGACAAGCAGAATATGTGTGACTAGTATCTGTATTCTCGTTCCTCTTCATACAGTTTACTAAATCGAAATACATGATAACCAACTTGGTTCCCTTCACAATCACCAAGAAAGGAATAAGGTTCAGTGGCTGTATTAAGTGTGAAGTATGGAGCGGTAGATATGGAAATTTAATCTAATGAGGTTTACATAGCCGCACGCAGTCCATAGGTGTGTGAGACCTTTAGTCATTAAGAACTTAATGTCGATCATATAAGGGTAAAGTGTTTCGCAAGAAAATACGTTTCAGCAACTCATATCCTATAGAGTTGGATATCCACCTACTCTCTGAGATTATTTCAGCTCATTTTGGAGTATCTTTTGTGGGAAAGCACGTTGATTAAAGACTTTTTCTTTAAGAACAACTCGGCCTTGAAGCTTAATCCTGATAGTCGATATAATCTCAATTATTTATACCCAATCGCTCTTCACGAAAGACTTCACATGGGCTTTCTTTGAAAGGCTAGTGATCACCCAGGTATTATAACAAATCTCGAGCGGAACTCAAGTTTCATCCATATTCTATGTATATCCTGTTGCTATATATTCAGCTCATTCTGAGTACGTTCAAAGCCCTCAAAAAAGTCTTGAACGTTTTCAGAGCCAGCTGCTGTTGCTCTAGAGCTCTGTATCTTCCGACCAACATTAGATGTGACACGTACGTCACGTATGGTGAAATATGTAACTCAAAGTTGACCAAAAGAAGCTTGGCTGCCACTTACGTAAAGACTTCGGGTGGCTATTTCTCGGACCAGGGCATAGGAAGGCGGCTGAGCGAGTAAATACTCATGAATTATTCAATCTACTGGAGATTCCTCTCACTCTGGAGTTAATTGCTGCTTTTGTTGATGAGCGATCGCATTGAGATAGCGACCTTTGATACACGTTGGAAGAGTTGATCAAGGCATATCGTAGGCCTCAGTAGTCTTCCAAATTTTTTTTCGAAAAATCAGACTGGAGATCACTGATAGCGGATTGTATGGCTCCCTCGTGTGCATTAGTTATCACAGTGATATATTGATTCCTTAAAAGACTAGAGGGGCGGGCGAGAGTGAAATGGCCGGCAGCATAACTTGAATATGAAGCCATAACGTATATAGCCGATCTTAAAGCTTGCTATATTTAGGCGTTCCACGATGAGAGGTGGCGGATCGCGGTACGGGAATTGAATTATTTGGTAAACAGGTTAACACCCGACCCTGTTACCGGCGACCACATGTATATACTGGTCTCGGTATGTCAGCAAAGCAAAAAAGGGAGTAATTAGGTTTTCAGGTTAGCACGTGCGGAAATTATTCCCGAGTGAAAACCAGACACGTTACTGAAGACGTTCGGGTCCTTATCGTGTTACAAAAGTCGGACCATAAGCTACAGTATATTCCGGTATCAGCTGCGTCTCGAGTGATCAACTCTCAGACGATCTCTGTTATTTGCGACCTTTGAAGATTCCACTTGATCTAAATTCAAGCTAGTATCGTTTGCATGAAATGAACTGGTTCTCTGGATCACTAAGCCGTCTTCAAAGCTTACGGAAATCTTGCATGAAGTTACGAGCTTCTTGGCAAATGTGAGCACAGTTTTGTGAATTCAGATGTCAATTCTTAAATCATTCTCTGCAATGGTCACGGAAAGCACGTTGTAATTAAATTTTGGATCATGATATGGTAAACTTAAGAAAGCGGGCTGTGTCTGAGAACAATCGATTGGATCTTTCTGCAAACTGTCCTTAGTAGTCACCAGGGTCTACAAAGATCTTATCTTGTTTGTTAGCTTTATTGTTCTGTTTTCTTATTCTGCTTTCACATCAGTCGCTCATGAAAAGCTACTGAAGCCTTGACAGGCTTCAAACCCATATTCGGTGATGCAATTATCCATGATACCGTCCAGCTTGGTGACGGCAGCCATTTTATCCATCATTGCTGAAGCCGCGTTTGTCCAAGATGAACTAAGCTTTGGGGAATATGAAAAGTAAATATTCCTCAAACCTCCCGATTTATTGCTAACTATCAAGGATATCACAAAATGAAGGAAAGATTCCAAATTTCCAAGTTTTAGGAACGCCAAATCCTCCTGAGATTCTATCTAACAGAGTCGTACTCACACCTCCGGCTCCAGGAAACTCTCGTGGAGCTATATGGTCTGAGAAGACTATAAATCATAACTACTGGGCAATTGATTTAGATTTCAGAGCAACTGGACCCGAGCGAGGAGGTGGGAATATTCAGATTTGGTACGTCAAGGATGGACAGCCGACTGTTGGAACTTCAAGTATATACACAGTTGGAAACTTCGACGGGTTGGCTTTAACTATCGATCAGTTTGCCGGATCAGTACGTCGCAAAATCTGATGTTTTGAGAAAAGCTAACCTTGGCACAGGGCGGCTCCATCCGTGGATTCTTAAATGATGGCACAACCGACTATAAATCACATCACAATGTAGACATTCTTGCCTTTGGGCGCTGTGATTTCCCTTATCGAAATCTGGGAAGACCCCTCCGAATTCATTTAACCCAGGTTGAGAGCGGCTTCCACGTTTTTGTTGATGAGAAGGGGTGCTTTTCTTCTGATCAGGTTATCCTTCCGATCGGGAACAATATTGGGGTAACAGCTGCGAGTACCGAGAAACCAGACTCCGTTGAGATATTCAAATTAATTACATTAACCAATACCCACAGCCCATCCGGGAAAGACGAAGATGTTCAGCGCCAGAGCTCTCAAAAATCTGGCCAACAAGGAGCTGATGCCGAGGTATCAAAGCCAGACGAATCTAACAATTCGTTCCAAGCATCATCCTCTCAATTCTCAGATTTACATTACAGACTCCAATTAATGATGAAACAAATGAGTAAACTGAACAAAGTCATAGCTGCATATCAATTACAGTATGCAAACAAGTATGATGAGTTGGTTTCTCAATTACAAGGCTTTCAATCACTGACAAGTGAGATTAAATCTATTGACAATTCAATAAATGCCGTTCGGACGGAAATTTCGGACATGAAGAAAGAAATTCGTGATGCTCTCGATAGAAACTTCAATAACCTCAAAACTGATGTTAGAGAAACTCATACTAGTCTACATGGTAGGTTACTGGGGCTTGCAAGTTTTACCAAAATTGTGGTTCTGGTAATTGGTAGCCAGGCTTTGTTAATCTTTGGATTTATCTTGTACAAGAATCGGAAAGGGAGAGCGGTAAAAAAATATTTATAAAGAACGACTATTCAGAACTTTGAAGCGGTTGTCAGACTTGTGTTAATAGAAAGACGTTGAGCATTTGTAATAAATGTAATAATTTCTCTACTTTTGAACAGCCAGCAATAATCTGATACGAATAATACATCTTTATGACTTTGATTGTTTTTCTTACAGCCATAAAAATATACTGTGTAGTTTTATTGACGTGTAAATATTAAATGTTTGAGAGTTGTTAGTTTTCGGGATGTAATAAGAAGGATGATTTAAAGTGTCTGGAAAGTCTGTAAGGCCCAAACACGCGACGGTTGCTACTAAGCCACCCCCCCGTTTTACAGCAAAAATAATTAACTATTTTTCAATGAAAAATAAATTATTGTGGTTATTTAGTTTGTTTCATGCCCGTTTCTCTAGCAACGTAACCTGATGTTTACGAATAAGTTTGTGAGGGTAAATCGATCACAAGGATTTCAACCATCCTGGTCACTAAATAAAACTACAGTTTCTCTAGATAAATAACAACATTACAAAGAGCCACCCAAAGAACACATAAATCCCTGTGCTATCAGTGGTCTAGATAAACATCATATCTAAAAAAATGTACAGCTACATTTCAGAACACCTATCACCCCAATCTGCTCCCTATGAGTCAGTAATAAATCTGACCTCTCTTACACAAAACACAATGATAGAACGCTAGACAAATTTCTCGAAAGTACTACAGGTCGTCCAACCTCAATCTCAACTCCCTTGATCACAAACATCGATACCATAAAATCCTAAGAATATCTCACATCTAACGGAGGTCATTGCATTATATTTGTCCGCACAAGGCCAATGTGCGTCTTTTGATCTTTTAAAAGCTGCAGCTCAATCGCATGCGCGGAGCGCCGGTTATGCCTTTGCTTAGACAGGTAGCAAGAAGGGCTCATCAACGAGTACTTAATCGATAGATGGTAGAGCAATCTGGAAGAACTCTCAATTAATTTGAAAGCCAGAGTCAACTGCTGTCACATTGTTCATCTTGCGTGGAGGCAGGTTGTGTTACGGGCTACAGTAAAACCTCTATAACGCTATCCTCCGCAACCCTATATCCTCTATAACGCTATCAAATCAGCTCCATCTTGAAAATTTTGCAGGCAACCTCCAACCTCCAGATATTTTCTCCACCGAGAAGGTTTCTCGTGTTACACGGGTTTTTAGAAATGCTAAAACAGCATGGAATTTCAGTCTCACAAAGGCGAGCCCTTCGTAGACACGTACAACGACACCCTTAACTTCGTTAACAACAGCTCTGACAGATACCTAGGTGTCTGATCCCTCGTGTTCGCAGTTCGGAGTATCGGAGTATCGAAGTATCGGAGTATTGGAGTTTCGGGGTTTCTTCGCGTGTTCAGATACGGTCAGACGTTATTCTATATCGGGTCACTATTTATCTCATTCGTATTTATTTCGAGATACGATGGCGAATATTTGACATTTTCACTACAGGTAGCTCATCTCAAATTGTATATATCATAGTTCTATCTTGTACCCTAGAGTCTCCACGCTTTGTTTTTCGTCATTTATTAGACCTTCAGAATTTACTCTTTAGCTTCTCAAATTACCCTTCAGACCTTTAGAACTTTAGACCTTAGACCTCCAGACCTTAGACCTTTAGATCTTTAGACCTCCAGACCTTCCAATCCTCGAGCCTTAGCCAGATTCTGTCGAGTCACGCAAAGCCCACTATCGTGACAAGCTCAGATTGTGATTTGAGTACGAATTCCGCCGTAAAATCATCCAGCCTACGATATCCTTGAGCCTCAATGCCAGATATAGCCACCTAGACAAATCAGACGCGTCTTTCCACCCTACACAACAGCGTGAGAAGCCACTCAAGTGGCCGGAGCTAGACAAAGCGGTATTCCAATGGCATCAAGAGCGAAAGCCGTACATTCCAATCTCTGGCTAGCTGTTAATCCGGCTGGCAGCTCGTTTTTGGCAGCGTCTTGCAATCTATCAAGGCATGGAGGTGCCTCAATTTAGCAATGGCCGGCTTACTGCATTTAAGAGGAGGTATAACATCAAATCATGGACTCGGCCTCATGAGGATGGAAGTATTGATAAATCTACTATCGCAGAGCAGCTTGTACAGGTACAAGCACTGGAAAGACAATATCCTCCTCAAGATGTCTACAACTGTGATGAAACTGGCATCTAGTGGAAGATGGTACCTGATAGAGGCCTTTCTACAAAGCAGATCGCAGGTAAAAAGAAAAAGAAAGCTCGGATAACAGTACACTTCTGCTGTAATGCTGATGGCAGTGACAAGCTTCCAGTGTGGTTTATTAGCAAGGCTGCTGATCCAAGATGCTTAGGCCACAAGTGGAGCAACATGACGACTGTAACAACACCTTTTTGAAGCAACTGGATGGTTATGAAGTGGCTATGAAGGGGAGGAATGAAGACCAGAAGCGACAACAGACTATAAGGTCTTGGCTCACACAGACACGGTGACAATCAACTCAAGCAACTTAGAAGGTCTTGATTTGAGTCGATTGCGGTTTATGGTGGTGAGAATACTTCCAATCTAGCTACGGATAATCATTTCCTCACTTCTTACATCTTTCAGGAATGCCTCTGATGTATAATAAATATATGGAGATAGCCAGAGCATATTGTTCTATGATTTCTAGTCTGGCCTTTTAGCCAAGTGGTAATGCATCTATCTCGTGTATTATGTAGGACAGCATCCATAGCCTGGCATCACGGGTCTTGTCTTGTCTTGTTCTTGTCTGCTGTCTACATGCCCCTCATGACATAATCATAGAACAACCTTAAGGTCTAGCACTGGCACTTTGTTATCCACTTTGTGTGTATTCAGTTCTGGCTTAGTAAGCGAGTATGGGTTTAGCTTACGGAGACTAGGCATATATATATATTATAGGAGGGGTAATGTCAGGAATGCCTCTGTTGTATAATATATATATGGAGATAGCCAGAGCATAGTGTTTTATGATTTCTGGTCTGGTCTGGTCTTTTAGCCAAGTGGTAATGCATCTATCTCGTGTATTATGTAGGACAGCATCCATAGCCTGGCATCATGGGTCTTGTCTTGTCTTGTTCTTGTCTGCTGTCTACATGCCGCTCATGACAACACCTGCTGCAGCACAAACATAAAAACAAGGCTTGCAACTCGACACTGTAGACAAGTTGAGTTCATTGAGAGTTATTGTGGGTTCACAGGTGTATGGCGCTAAGATATGCGCGTTTAGTTTTGTTACCATGTAAGCATTAGTTAATCATGTTACATGCGTTAGTAAGGGTGCTGGAATCTGTTGTCATTTAGGCATTGATGCCATGGCAAGATAGCAAGGTATAGAGAGTTACACCATGTTATAGGCAGTATGTAGACAGCGTGGGGAGAGAGAGGGGACAAGAGGAGGGTGTCAGGCTAAAGGTTGCCAACCTACATAATACATGAGATAGATGCATCACCACTTGGCTAAAAGACCAGACCAGAAATCATAAAACACTATGCTCTGGCTATCTCCATATATATATTATACAACAGAGGCATTCCTGACACATCACTTGTTTAATGGTTTTTAAGGCCTTAAACCAAGTGACCCCTGCTGCACCAACAGATATAATATTCAAGTCAAGGATTGCGTAGAAATGTAATTTTTGGCCAGTCTGGGCTCACGTGATATTTATATATCGCCATATCTGTCAGAAAATATCACGTGTCAAGGAAACTAGTGAGATGCCTCGGCACACATTGGATAAATAATCTTATTACCCTAGAGCATCATTTATAATGATACAACAAATAAAACCTTAATTGTCGAATCTATAACCCCTATCTGCACTAATATTGTCATCCCAGCTGCCGACTAATCTTGACAGGTTCTGAGACCAGTTGCCTCTTTTGTAAGCCACATCGAGGCTGTCTTCCACAAATGACAGTAAAGAGAATGTTAATAAGACGACATGGAGAAACATCATCACTCTGACTGGCAATAACTATACTATCTTTGAAACCCTGGCCAAGAAAGCTCTGGCAACTGCTGGTTGCTGGGAGATTATGGATGGCTCAGAAGACAAGCCTGGTGAGGAGCCAGACACAAGTGAGCTAAATCAGTACAAGAGATGGAAAAGATTTCTCGACGCCTATGAGAAAAAGAGAGAGAATGCTCTTAGGATACTTTCGACGTCTATAGATGACACTCTTGTAGATGAAGAAATCAAGATGGCGCTAAGGATTGGAGACCCTCAAGAGTTGTGGAATGCCCTGTTACGGGCTACGCCGATCCTTAGATCTTGGTAGAACAAGGGTAGAACCGTTCTGAAGCAAGTCCCTGTATTTCCCATGTAGATTCCCCTTTTTATATACAGGGTATCTACAGTTGGTAAAATACAGTAAAGGGGGCTAGTTTTAATCCAATAATAAGTATCCTCAGAAGTTAGAATTATTTAGTCCTCACTTAGAATATTTACAGTATTTGGCCACTTACTCTTTTGACTTTATCTGCCTGTGACTGCCCTTTCACATGCCCTGTACAAATTCAACCAAAACAACAACTGTGTTTGGATCTCTACTCGACACAAGGCACTTAATGATGGGAAATTCGATTACATAAACGAAACAGCTCAAGCATTCTACACTCCCCTACTGTTGGTTTCTACATGTTCTCACCTTTGTTTTGTTCGCTTATGTAATGGTTGGCGAACACAGATAAATAGGGATAATCGTAGAACTTTGATAGAAAGAAGAATCATTTTTGAAAACGTTTTACAATAACAGGTTTATCGACACTGATCAGTTTCGAAACAGATCAGAACCGCAGGTTAGAGTAATCTTTCCTTTGTCACACAAGCTAGATCCTCTTGTCAGCAGTACAGCAGACAATCGCGTCCTTTTGATAGAATAGATTATCCGCCAAACCTTTCATAAGATTGCACATCAAGATGTCCAACAATCAAGACGCAGCGGACTTTGTTCCATGGACTATTGAAGAGGCGAACAAAGCCTCTGCTCAGCAAATCTCAGAATACATCTCCGAACAAATGAGCGAATACGACGATGAGAAATTGGCTGCATCTTTGCTCCATGAATACTTTGCGCATGACTTTCAAAGTTTTAATGAGACTATATTCTGCAAAGTATCAAACCTTAAGCCACTCCGTGATTACCTATGGTCTCACGACGTTTTTGTCAAAAAACGGCGCGGAATAAAGATAGCGCCCGCTTTAACCAAGACCTGCACTTCTCAGTACGCGCCATTACCTAGCGGAGAACAGATTAAAGTTTTGCCTAAGTTTAGAAGTCAGCAACTCCTTCCGAACTCACAATCTCAGCCTCCAGCACAGTTCACTTCGCAACAACCATACCAGCGCCCAGAAGAAGAGAAAAAGACCGCAGCCTTGATCAACCTGAGCAAGATATGTAAAGACGGTCAGAAATATAGAGGATCGCCGGATGAGTTTTTTGATGATAAATTTGCGGCATTCATTGAGTGCTGTAATACTGTAGGGTTACCAGCCACACGACAACATGAAGCTTTCCATATAATGCTCGAAGGTGCTGCCTTACAGCATTATCGAACCATTGTCAATCAAAATAAATCGGTTATCCCACCAATTTCTATGCTCGTGAGCGATATGAAACAATTCTTTGAAGGCAAGGAGCGTGAGAGCATGCTTCGCAATCAGTGGAACAGAACGTCACTTTTTTCAATTCTTGCCAAACAACCAGAAACGCAAAAGAATGTGGATAAAGCCCTAACTGTCCTTGTACAGCGTCTGCGTCACTTACAACAGGGGCTTCCCGCATCTTATAGCTCTGAAGATATCTTTTACGGTAAACTGATGGACTCCTGCAAGGGTCACCCAGCGACATGTATCGCCTGCTCGACAACACCAATCGGAGATACTTCAATTGACTTTATCAATCGCGCTAAGGCGAATATCTCGACCTGGAAGGCTTCACTCAATTTAGCAAATCACCCGCAATATCAACAGTATTTCGAATCTGCCCTTGAACAAGAAGATTGTTTTTACACGGATCGACGATTTCTAGGTGGCTCTCACAAGGGACGAAAGATAACTCAAGCAAATCATCAGAAAAGATACCCAGAAAACCAAAGAGGAAACTTTAACCGGACTCGCCGTGCTTGCTACGTGTGCCGAAAAGAGAATTGCTGGTCGACTCATCACACCGAAGAAGAACGTCAGCAGGCTCGCAAACGCCTTAAAGATGCTTATCATCGCCAAAACTCGGCGTACATGACTGATACTAAATTTTATGTAAGGTTTGACGCCTTTGTAAATGAATTGGAAGCGCAAGATTATGATGATGAATTTGTTGAGCAGCTTGCAGTAATGACCATTGATGAGGCTCACGAAAGCGAGCACTTTCTCCTAGCCTCAGAAGAAGAATATCCATTGCAGCAACTACTTGCAAACCAATCAACCGCACACGCCCTTACTTCTTCAGTACCTCTGGAGGACGTTAAAATTGAAGATGAAACCTATCTTATTCGCCATCGATACGGCCAGGGTGTGTTTCACGGCATCTTGATAGACACAGGAGCTGCTGGTCAATCTACGGCTGGCTTCAGTCGGTATAAGGCATTCAAATCTCTCTTCGGACCTCATCCACTTGACAAGTCTCGTACAATTAATGTAAAATTCGGCATCGGTGACGCACCATCTATCGGTTCGATCTCTATCATTACACCTATCGGACCCTGCACTTTTCATATTATTGAAACAGATACACCATTCTTACTCTCCCTCCGCGACCTAGATGAGAAGAAAGCATACTTTGACAATCTCACTGATATGATTTGTCTTCAGAAGGACGAAAAGCGTATTTCAATTCCTGTAGTTTGAAAATTTGGTCACGCATTTCTACAGTGGGGACCAATGACAGCCACAACCTCATTTTTAACAGAAACAGAACTCCACGTTCTTCACAGACGCTTCGGCCATCCCCCCGTACAGCGACTCGTTAACATGTTAAATGGGGCTGGCCACATAGATGAAAACCACCGCCACATCCTTAATAAGATTACGGAGCACTGTCAGAAATGTCAACGTTACGGTCCCGCCCCTCTACGTTTTAAATTCACACTTAGGGACACTGATAATATAGATTTTAACCAATCAATATTCGCTGATGTTCTCTATATCGACGGCGCTCCGGTACTTCATGTTATTGATGAGTCTACCCGGTTTCAAGCGGCACGTTTCCTGCCAAACATGACTGCCTCGGCCCTATGGGAGGCTCTTCGAATTTGCTGGATTGATACTTATCTTGGACCTCCAGCCATCATAAATCATGATGCAGGAACAAACTTCACTTCAGTTGACTTTTAACAATACAATAAGTCGCTTGGTATTGAAACAAAAAAAGTCCCAATCGAAGCCGCACAATCCATGGGTATCGTCGAAAGATACCACAAGCCACTCCGAAGGGCATACGAGGTAATCCGCGAAGATTTATCACCGAACCAACAGACAACGCAACAAACTCGCTCTTTAATTTTACAGATGGCCGTCAAGGTAATAAATGATACAGCCGGTCCCGATGGTATTGTTCCAACCCTTCTTGTTTTCGGCGCCTTCCCTCGTATTGTTAAGGACGATGTACCCACACCGGACATTATGCATCGTGCAAAAGCAATAAATAGAGCAATGGCCGAAGTATCAAAGCTACGTGCAAAACGGCAAATTCAAGAAGCAATCAACACACAAAACGGCCCATCTTCAAAAGCAATTCCAATCGGTTCGGATGTTCTAGTTTTGCGAACCCATCGCAAAAAATGGGAAGGCCCATATAAGCTTATTTCAACTGTTAACGAAACAGTCACAGTCCAGCTTCCCTCAGGTCCAACTCAATTTCGCTCAACATGCATTAAGAGTTACACCTCAGACAATAACCCCAGCGAAAGCGGAGATGACAGAGACAATGACCCTCCCACTAACCCTGTCGCTACTGATTCTTCTACTCCAATCACCAGTCAACACAACACAACACCACGCCTGCAACGCCAGAGACGACTACCCGCACGTTTTCGCGATGATACCCCAAACTTGTCAGTTTTTGTGATGAACACAACAATGCCAACTGACTTCACCGCATCTCGTCAAAAGGAACTCGATGGACTTCTCTTCCGGGGCGTCTTCGAAATGGTAGATTCCTCCCAAATTCCCAAAAGCACGCGTATTTTCAAAAGCCGTTTTGTTGATACTATCAAATTACAAGGGACTCCTCAAGCATTCAAAAAGTCTCGCTTAGTAGTTCAGGCATACAATGATGAAGAAAAGTACTCGGTTCTCACACAATCGCCAACAATACAACGCGCTTCACAACGCCTATTGTTCTCAGTCGCCTTGATGCGTGGTCACTCAATTTACTGCCGTGACATCAGTCAAGCTTATACGCAGTCAAAAACGCTTTTATCTTGAAAGATTTTCGTCAAACCACCTACAGAGCTTAACCTCTCACAGAACGTGGTCCTTAAGGTCTTAAGACCTTTGTACGGCATTCCTGAAGCAGGAAATCACTGGCTCAAGACTTATTATGAACACCATAGGTCACAGTTAAACCTCCAACAATCTTTCAGTGATGCCTGTCTCCTGTTCAATGACTCCGCAATTGTTGCGCTACAAACTGACGATACATTATTCGCCTGCAATGATGAATTTAAGCAGAAAGAACAAGAAGCTATCGATGCTGCCCGGATTCAGGCTAAGGGCGTAGAGCAACTTGCACCAGGAAGCTCAATAACATTCAACGGCGCGAAACTCTCCCTCTCCAGTGACTCTGCACTGTTGTCTGTCACCCAAGCACCACATTGCGAAAATTTATCAACTGTCAGTAATAAAGAGGAGTACATCGCTCAACGCGCTCGCGGTGACTATGTTGCCACTGTATGTCAACCTCAGGCAACTTTAGATCTTTCTCAGGCGGCACAAACAACGCAACCCACCTCTGACCAGATGAAGAAGTTAAACAAAAGACTAATGTGGCAAAAATCGTACGGCCAAAAATTCGGACTAAACTTCATCAAATTAGATCAATCTAAACTTCGTCTCATTGCGTTCAGTGACGGCTCATTTGCCAATAATACGGACTTCTCTAGTCAAATCGGGTACGTAATCATTTTGGCAGACGATCACTGCTGTAATTTAATACAATGGTCCTCCACAAAATGCAAAAGAGTTACGCGCAGCGTTCTAGCGTCTGAGTTATATGCAATGGTACATACATTTGACGCAGCTTGTGTTCTCAAATACACAATTGACGCTATCACCAAGAAATCTGTGCCTTTAACCTTATGCACAGACAGTCTTTCCCTCTATGAATGTCTAGTTAAACTTGGAACCACGAAAGAGAAGAGATTAATGATAGATCTTTCGTCTATTCGTGAAGCCTATGAGCTTAGGGAAATTGCGGAGATTGTTTGGATCAAAGGTTCATCAAATCCATCGGAATCTATGACTAAAAGTAATAGCAATCGAGCACTTGAGGAAATGATAAGAAGTAATCGCTACAACCTGGAAAAAGAGGCATAGGTTGAAAGAGATGATGAATCAAACATGAATGATTGTTGATTGAAAAGAATTTGCCAGTGTTGGTTTCTACATGTTCTTACCTTCGTTTTGTTCGCTTATGTAATGGTTGGCGAACACAGATAAATAGGGATAATCGTAGAACTTTGATAGAAAGAAGAATCATTTTTGAAAACGTTTTACAATAACAGGTTTATCAACACCTACTGCAGTACAAATCTGAAATTTCCGGCACTTCCCGACCCATTGACACAGATGATGTTCTCGAAAAGCTTTTGGAATCGATTCCTGGCCAAGACGTGAATTGGGCACAGGCACGACTCCACTGCCTTAACATGAACCTCGATATCGCAGAAACAATAGCTGTCCTTAACAATGTAGTTAATCCAGGCTCCACAGAATATGCTAATTTAGCTGACCCTAAGGACCCCGGCCGACGAGGCAGAGGAAACAGAAACTGGAGAGGAGAATCAAATTTCCCTTATAATATCAACAACCCACGCAGAGGCCAAAATCACCGTGGTAGTGGGGGAAGCCGTGGCAGAGGGAGCTACAGGGGAAGAAACTTCGACCAAAACTGTTGAGAATAACGGGGTTTACTTGGTTTAAGGCCTTAACTCAATAATCAAGTAAAAAAAATCTCGTCCTTTTCATTTCTCTCTTTTCCAGGGTTGAATAACTAACTTTACAAAAGAGCTTAGCGGCCGTAGCTACTACACGTGATATAAATACTACATTTATAAGGAATCAATGAATGTGGAACCCAATTGATAGATTTATAAACCAACACTGGCAACTTCTCTTTTAGAAGGAGCAAAGAAATATACCTGATAAATTAAGTTGATCTTTGATCAGCTAGAAGGTTCGCATTGAACCCAGCCTTCGACTCTCACATTAAGCCTATTAGTCGAGACAAGTTTGTGTAAGGCGTTATTAGCATTTGACTTCGTCATAGAATCAGCAGGGTTGCTATCTCCTGTAATCCATCGAAATTCAGAGAGTTCTCTTTGCTCGTAGGACTATCGAATCGCCATTATGTCGATCATAAGTCTCTTTTCTTTTGTGGTACCTAATTTAACCATACATTCGTACAGTGAGAATGAATCTGTACAAACAACCACAGGAATAGGGTTGGCATTTAGCTGCTTGGTGATCATGTTAAGAGTAGTAGAGATCAAAATGGCCATATCGATTCCGGCTACCATTCCATATAGTTCCGAAGCCAATACAGCACGAGTAACTCGTTTGCATTTTGTTGAGCTCCAGTGTAAGATGTTGCCTTTCAGATCAAATATTCCATCGCCCAGAGTTTCATTTCCAAGAAGAATCACATACCCAATTTCGGAACTCAAGTCGTGATTATTAACGAATCAGCCATCTACAAAAACAAATAATTTGGCAGACTCCAAATCTAGCGGAATATAGTGGAGTCCCCGATCTAAGTTTTTTGTTTGCCATTCAATACGTTTATTGAGAGCTACAATCTCTTCTTTTCCTAGATTTTGATATTGTGCAGCCACAGAACAATCAAATGCGGCTTCTAGCTGGCAGACGCTAGTAATGTAGGCGCCACGAGCTCTTTGTCTGAGATAGACATCCTTGAAATCGACTGAGTCAGGGTTTATTAGGTTGAGACGTTTTCCTTGGCCCTTTTGAACGAGGTTGATGTCGCCACTACTTTTATCAATTACCAGCTTACAGCCATTAAAATGAAGAGAGTTACAAGGTGTAAGCATTTCAATCGGTTTTGCAAGCAATTTGGCTCTTTTAAGTTCAAAATCCTCTTTATGAATAAATTAATCATCACCCAAGATTAGGGTATCATCAGTCTGTATACCCACGATCCCAAAAGGCCCATCACGATCCTTTGTAATTAGTAAACATGGATCATATGTCGAATTTTCCATCCCAAGCTTCGTCTCATGGTGAGTATGATAAGTACCATACCAATGTGTCCCTGATTCAGGAATTCCGTACAGTGGCTTGAGTATTTTGAGAATGTCACGGGGGAGAAACTCGTCACGCATCTCTTTAGGTGGAGTTGCATAGATAGGACGTAAAAGCTTAGTGCTGGATTGTACATAAGCTTGAGTAATGTCTCTCAGAAAAAGTAAGATTCCACGTGGAGCCAGCGAAGGGGCCAGGGCTACGATGATATGCTGACTTACGCGCTGAATTGTTGGTGACTGTCTGTTAAAGTGTCAGCCTCTGTGCTGTGTAGAAGTCACGTGCTGATTATAGTCGCGTCTGTAGATAAACCTTTTATTTATCTTACGTATGTTTAGATAGCAATATATACATCAATCATCTCTCTCCTTTGATCATTTTCTTCCCCCTTTAACAGATTATGAGACTGAGTGCTCATTGAGTTTAAGATCTTAAATCAAAAGTAACTGCGGAATTCATTTGTGACCCAATCCTTCATCGAACGGAAAAATAAGGAGTTGGAACTATGTCACAAGAATCCTCTTCGGCTGGCTCCTTATATCTTGCATCGAGTCTCAAGCTTACAGGCGAAGAGAACTACTCGTTATGGAAGCGCAGCATCATCAATCTTGCAGTTGTGCATGATCTAATAGATCATTACCACCCCAAAGCTCCAAGCCCGCTAGAAGAAATTGATATTTTTAACAATAAACTTAAGGCAGAGGATGTTCAGGCATATAAAGAGTGGTGCAGAAGAGATGCAAAGATGAAGTTAATAATAACGGGGAATTTTACAACTGCACTTGCAAATCAAGTCGAGAACCTGAATACGGCAAGGGAAATGTGGGAGGCTTTACAGAATCAATTTGAAGGATCAGGTATTGTCTTATATATACAAGCAACAGCAAAATTTTCGACAATGAAAAGTTCAGACTATTCTAAGTTGGACGACTTTATACTTGCTTACAGGCAAACCATGGAAACGCTCGTACAATTTAAGATGAAAGTACGAGATCCTGATGCCGTCATATTTTTGTTGAAAAGGTAAAGGATGACTATCCTGTATGGGCTATGAATATGAGAACACGACTACGAGCTCTGAAAGAAATCGATGACATCAAGATATCTTTGCTTGATGAATTTGTTCGTGATCTAAAGGATGAATCTCGTGAAAATCACAACCCAGCAGGTAGTCAAATGGCTATGTACCACCAAACTCTTGAAAATGGAAACTTAAAAGCAAACTCTAAAGGTAAAGAGAAGTCAAAAAGTAATCCGAAAGCTTATGATTGCAAAACTTGTGGAAATCCCAAAGCCAAACACCCTCAGGAAAAATGCTTTGAAAATCCGGAAAACAGGGATGCGAAACTAGCCTGGGAAAAGAAAAACAAGAAATCTTGGAAGCCATTCAAAGGCTCAAAATCAAATTCTAATTCAAATAATAGTAGGGCGTCATTTTTTAATGATGGGTACGTTGCTATGAGTGATTCAATCACTGCCGTAATGGCGAATGATACAAATCCTTCTTCTAAGTCAAATCTGTGGATATATGATACAGGAGCTGGTTGCCATATTGCAAACTCCCTAGATAAGTTTGATACAGGCACATATACAGAAATTGATAAGCTTCCAGTGATCAATACGGCTAGTGGCCCTATCCGACCTCGAGGAAAAGGTACCATTACTTTACAGTGCATCATTTCTAATGATGAAATAGTCCCCATGAAGTGTAGAGAAGTTTGTTATCTTCCAGAATGCCCTATTAATCTTCTCAGTGGCGTACGACTGTACAAAGCTGGAGGTTATTTCAGCAAAAATTCGCTATTTGGGCCTCATAATTTAGAGATTGTGAAATTTAATAATGCAATGATTATCAACAAATACATCCCTATTAGTGCCCTTCCAGCTTTAGAACGCCAACCCCCACCCACTCTCGACCTATGGCACCGACGTCTTGGTCATCTTGGAGTTAGGAACGTAAAAGCTGCCAAGGAAATCACCACAGGTATTAAAAATGAAAATAATTCCACAGAGCCTGATGGTTCGACATTGTGTGAGGCATGTGAGCTTTCCAAACCTCTTCGCCACGTGCGTAAGACTACAAGAGTAAAAAATTACAAACCGTTTGATTCTGTATCAGTAGATGTGGTCATGATTACTCCCAGAGGAAAGATACTTTTAAATGACTCCTGGATTAATGTAAGATACTGTACTGTCTTTACCGACGCAGCCTCCTCTACCCGCTGGGGTCATTACCATGACCATAAAAATGGTGCGTTTGAAGCAATCAAAAATTTCAACGCTATGGTCTCTACTCAGTTTGGAATGGTGATAAAATCATGGAGATTGGATGGTGGAAAGGAATTTTCACCCTCTCAATTTGGAGAAATTGCTTCGAAGTTGGGGCAAATTGTTGAAATGACTACTCCATATTCTCCGGAGCAAGATGGACGAGCAGAACGCTCTATAGGCATTATCGTCTCACGAGTTCGAACCGTCTCAATTAAAAAAAAGATTCCTAAATTCTTGTGGCCGGAATTAATGCGTACGCAAATGATAATAGCTAATCGTTGTGCTACATCAATCCTACATGGCGAAACACCATTTCAATTTTTGAATAGGATCTGCCTCAAAGACAATAGTGTACCGGATCTTAGTCACCTTCGTGTACTTGGCTGTAAAGCTTATGTTCAGATACCAGTAGAACGACGAGTATTGTCAAGGAAGCTTGATGATCGAGCCGAGATCGGGATCTTGTTGGGCTATGAAGGTCAACACATTTTTCGCGTTTATATCCCTTCTCGCCGAAAAGTTATTCGGTCCTCAAACGTGCGCTTCGATGAAAATAGTTCCATTACAATTCCTCCACTAAATGATGAGTACTGGGAAGCATCAGTTGAAACCCAGCCCGATCTAGAATTTCCGATTGATGAAAGCAGGAGGGAGAATCAAGAAGCTTCCAATCAATCACAATCCCAGCTAAATCAGCAAGATACGGAATCATTCGAATTGGGTCCGTTTGAAAGACTTTCTTTCGAGAGACATCAGACCCTAGAAAATGAGGGTAATGAAGCTGATAGTGTTGAAGAGGATAGTATGGAAGAAGTGCGAGAGGTTGAAGAATCTCTGGAGCTCGAGGAAGTAGAAGAGATTGACGAGGTATCACATGCACCGAGACCTCGTGGTAGGCCTCCTGGATCTAAAAATGGCCCTAAAAAAGTGATCCAGCCATCGACTCGAGTTTTAAGATCCAATCGTGTTAAAAACATCAACGATGATACAGCATTTGTAGCATTTCTTGCTGCTGTTAACTCGGTTGAGATCGATCGAAATGATGATGATCCGAAAACTATGATAGAAGCCCTTAGTGGCAAATATAGGGAGCAATGGAAAGAAGGATTCAGGAGGGAATACGACTCCATTGGTAGAAATAAAACTTGGGTCATTTTACCTCGCTCTGAGATTCCCCCGGGCACGAAGGTGCTTAGTGGTAAGATCGTGCTAAGGACAAAAAGAGACAAAAATGGCGACATACTTAAGTATAAGGTCAGATGGGTAATTTGTGGTTTTGAGCAGCGTTTTGGGCGAGATTTTACTCAAACTTACGCTGGAGTGTGTCGAAATACCTCCTGGAAAGTTGCCTTGGCCATTGCTGCTATATTTGATCTCGAAATAGAACAGCTGGATGCTGTCACTGCCTTCCTGAATAGCACAGCCGATCGTAATGACATTTACGCCGAACTCCCCCCTAACTGGTGGGAACCAGAAATGATTCCCGGGGTTGATTATGTGTGCAGATTATTCAAGGCCTTATATGGTCTTAAGCAATCACCGCGGTTATGGCAGAAACACCTGCGCAGATGTCTCGAGGAGCTAGGATACTCCCCTGTTGAATCCGATAACTGCGTATATATTCACAGGAAAGATCATCTAGTTGTCGTCTCATATGTTGATGATTTTCTTTTGCTAGGGAAATCTAAGGAAATGATTTCAAAAATGAAAGCTAAACTCGCCCAAAAGTTTCAGTTGTAAGATCTAGGTCCGGCACATTATTTTTAGGTGTCCGCATTACTCGAGACCGCGTGAAAAGGTATCTATGGCTTACTCAAGACGCATATTGTCGTCAGATTCTTGAGCGCTTCGGTATGGATAATTGTCATCCCTCCGAAACACCCATGGCTCCTGGCTATGAAGTATTTTTTGTCCCTAATACTGGTCAAGCGAGCGTTACCGAAATCAAGGAATACCAATCAAAGATTGGCTCTTTACTTTATCTAGCTGTACATACCAGACCTGATATTTCATATTCTGTCTCCGTCTTCTCCCGATACCTCACAAATCCATCTTTAAATCACATCAAAGGAGTTGACCGTATCCTCCGTTACATAAAGGGCACAATAAATTTAGGAATTATGTACGATAGAACTGCTTCCGATACTTCCCTATATTGTCACAGCGACTCAGATTGGGGCGGAAATAAAGCCTCCAGAAAGTCTACCGGTGGAAGTGTTTTCTTTCTGGCTGGAGGGGTGATCTCAGCCTCATCTAAAGGACAAACTAGTGTTGCGCTATCTTCAACCGAAGCCGAATACTATGCACTCACTGCGTCAATCCAAGAACTTCTATGGATTCAGCAATTAATGCGTCAGATGGGTTATTCGGGAGCAGATGTGTTGTCCACCAGGGTCTACGGTGACAATCAGGGTTGCCTGGCTTTAAGTGAGCATCCAGAATTACATCAACGGACAAAGCACATTGATATCAAACACCACTTTATACGCGATCACACCCACAGTGGCAGGGTTTGTCCCCGATATATACCAACAAATCTTATGGCTGCTGATGGGCTTACCAAGACACTAAATAAGGTCAAGCATGAATCATTTGTAAAAATGCTAAACATGAAAGTTCTAAACCTAGACAGCATGAACGTATAATGATAGGAAGATAACACAGCTTCGGACTGAAGGGGCGTGTTAAAGTGTCAGCCTCTGTGCTGTGTAGAAGTCACGTGCTGATTAAAGTCGCGTCTGTAGATAAACCTTTTATTTATCTTACGTATGTTTAGATAGCAATATATACATCAATCATCTCTCTCCTTTGATCATTTTTTCCCCCCTTTAACACTGTCAAAATTTCGTTCTTGCCGTAATCATTGTACGCTTGAATTACTAAACGTGACTTTTCGTAGGACACTGCAGTCTCTTTCCCTTTGATTTCATCAACTATTCTGGAGCCAAAAATTCGCTGGCCACGAAGTTCCTCGTCATCTTGGCAAACAAGCTTGTATACTTCTCTGGCTAATAATTCATCTATTTCCTTTCTACGGGAAAGAACAAATGGTTTTTCTGGGGTTGTAATGATCCGCTTTTCTCGCAAATCTATGGAAATTTGATGATCCCTGTGTTCTTTTTCGGATAGAAGAACTTCAACTTGCGTAGGTTCGATATCTCCGAGGACACTACCAAAATATGATGTGAAGAAACTGTCATAGATACAAGATAAAATATTAATAACAGGATTTCTAGGCTGTAGTTTTCTTTGACTACGTCGTAGTTGAGGGAGATCAGGGTGTGAGACAGGGATTTCGAGAGGAATTTCTTTATGATGTCCAGGAACATTTTTTTTCTGATCTGAATTTTCACTTTCCTCGACATTTCTGTAATAAGGCTGTACTACTGTACTTCGAAAATTGACTGCTGGACCATCAATATTTACTTGACAAGTCTGGTTATGCATTCCAATTAAATTGTAAGGGCCTTTCCAGCCTCGGCCTTCTCTATAGACAACCACTTCAGAACTGAGAGGAAGTGCCTCAAGGTGTGAGGTGAGTAGTCTATTCCGTTTGTGGAGGGCGTTAGCTACCTCACGTGCAGCTATACATTTTCTCACCTCTGCCATTGCTTTATTCATAGTAGCAGCCTGGGTGATAGTGGAGACGGACGGAGCATCTGATGAAGCCATCCGAGGATGAGCCCCGAACACGTGGACAGTTGGAACTGAGACATTTGGCCGAACAGTATCATTTAAGGCTTTAAGACCCATTTTTAGCTTCATCTCCTTAGATAGTGAAGGGTCCTCTTCGCTAATGATTTTATAGACACGTCTAAGTGGAATGTGGTACCTTTCCACTCGACCCAGAGAATGATGAGCCTCAACCGGCTTTAATAAAACCTCAGTATTCATTAATTTGGCACTATCTCGAAATTCTAGTGTATTGAAGTTTGTTCCTGGATCATGAACAGCATAAGCTGGAGGACCAAGGTAAGTGTCGATCCAAGTTTGTTTGGCTGACATATTTTTTAAAAATCTGCCCCCTTGAAAGTTGGTCGGTTCATCAACAATATGGAGGACTGGGCCATTGTCTAGAGTGAAAACATCAACAAATAGAGTATGATTGAAGTCACAGTCATCTTTTAACGTAAATTTAAATCGACCAGGAGCTTTGCGATGCGTCTGACACTGTTTACAGAACTTAGTGAGTCGATGAAGTTTTTCGAAATTTGTTTCATGACCTGCCCATTCAAGAACTTTATGAAAACGTTGGGTTGAAGGATGGCCAAATCTACAATGCAAACAACGTAGTTCTATCTCCGTCAGATGACAAGCGACGGCATTATTCTTAGGATTAATCTCAGAGTGCTCTAAGGCTCTTGCTTCATTTAAAAACATCCATGGGTGACCATATGCCCTGACAATTGGAACTCGCTTTCCTATTTGGATTAGTACATTTTCTAAGTTATCAAACTTAACTTCTAAATCATCCAAATCTTTTAGTGATAATAAAAATGGCGTATCTGCAGAGACAATATGAAAAACAACTTTTCCGATTGGTGTTATAACTTCTGCAGTTCCTAGAGAAGAGGTGTTACCGATCCCAAATTGAACTTTAGTTTCTCCGGCTTTTGATTTGTCGAGTTTAACATTTAGGGATTTTTGAAGAGCAGTAAATTGTCCATAGCCAGCAGTTGAACAATTTGCAGCTCCTGTATTAATCATAACTCCCATAAAGATGCCTGAAGAGTATCGGTAAGAGAGAAAAGTACTGACCTCCATTGATGGGGATTCATCTGGGGCAAATTGATAGCTATTTTGGAAGATATGGATTGTAGATTGGCGTTCAAGTTCCTGAATTACATGCGTACCATCGATGTCCCCGAACAAATCAGTAACATATATTTTTAAAAGATTATTAATGGATGAATCGGGATAGTCACCTTCATCACATTTGATTTCATTTGTAAATTGTTCATAATCTTTGGAGGCATCGGGATCCAAACCTTCAAATTCTATCACGTATTGGCGAACTTTACTCTCGTCCCATTTTTCAGATTTAAATTTCCGATAAGACTGCTTACGTTCGTCGTCACTGTGATTTGTGCTCAAGCAGCCAAATCTCTTACAAATGAAACACTTCTTTGTAGTTGTTGGCTTATTCGAGGTTTTTACTTTGTCGCTGTATCTTGAACTTTTGCCTTTATATTTTCGGTCCGTATAAAAATTCTCGGAATATTCCGAAGAGTTTGCACTGGTGACAAATGTTTTCTTGATTTCAGCACGAGAATAAATCGCAAGGGAGTTTCGGATGTCTTCAGATGCCCCTTGAAAGGTAGAAGAACGCTTAAATAAAGCCATGTTGCAACCTTGGACATCACGGCAAGCCCTGTAAAGCTTATCTCGAATTATAGCATCAGTTTGTAGTTCTGGACGGAGAATTGCTTGGTTATTTATAAGCTGATCTCTCATCAGGTCGAAACATTCAATGAGATTCTTTTCAGGATACTTTGCCACATAATCTTCCAACCTTGTGTCTTCCCATTCAGTAGTTTTACGTTCTTGACGTTGCTCTGTTTCAAAGTAATCTTTCATGGCTTTTATCATTTCTGCAAGTGTGAATCGATTACCAGAAATCTTGTTAAAGTAGTAATCCCTTGCTTCGCCAGTGAGCATCGTAGCAAAAGCTTTTAGGTAATCTGGAGGATCCACGTTCGCTTTGTAGCAAAGATCATAGAAGATACGAAGCTTCATGTCGAGAACATCATCGGCACCGCTATACTTGTCTTCCTTTTGATGGATTTTATGCAGAGTTTGAACACCATACGTTGATCCTTGAAACGAGCCACCGGATCGATAGTATTGCTGACTTGAAGCGGTTTGTTTATATTCTTTATTGTTTTCAGAGATTGTATTATTAGCATCTGTTTTTTCATCTTTAAACTTATTAGGTTGTGGGATTTCTGGATTAAGCTTGAGAACTGAAGGCTTTATATCGGGATAATCTGATTCCCTTGGGAGAAGAGGTTGCGTTATGTTTCTTTGCTGTTCTATCTTTCTTAAGTATGCATAACTTCCAGGAAGATCTGGATTTCTTCTTGAATTGAATCCTCCAGCAGTAATGATCTTAGCAAGCTCGTCTTTTGGCCATTCTGGGGGAATTTTTGAATCCAACAACATTGTCAATCCTTCTGCAACTGTCTCGTTCTTGCTGATATAAATTCCATTATCTCTTAAAAAACTTCTTAAGATTCCTTTTTTTCTTTGCAAAAAATTTTTAAATCGTCGCTCTGCCATTTTGAAAAATCCAGGCAAAAGTCCTCCCAAATTTCTTTGTCACGGTGCTTTGTCTGTTTTTAATAAGAGATTTGGTCGTCAACAAATCCATCGTGGTTCTCGGATGGAACATCCGGGGTATCTTCGTTGATGATTCGATTACTCATTGTTTCCGTAGGCTATCTATCTAAGACTAAAATGCGTGATGGAATGCAGAATTGATGGTACGTCTGGCTAAGAAGACTTCTTGAATGAATTCGAAGATGTACTAGTAGCTGCAAAGGTAGTAATTGTGACACAACTGTCGTGAAAGAGGATTCAATTGATTATTTAGAAAATACAACTTGGGGAGCTCCTTCCAGGAGGTCCTAAGTGATATATACAAACACGAATAAGAGGGGAACTACTCATAGTAGATCCAAATATAGAACAAATAAAGATAGAACACCCAAATATAGAATATCCAAATATGGCAACCCCTTCGCTTAACACATATGTCATAGTGACAAGCCAGTTTGTCACATCACCCCCCCTCTCGAAAAAAGCTCGCCCTCGAGCGTTTTGTTATCTCCTTGTCACTATTAAGCTCCTCGTAGTTATCGTCGCCTTGCTCCCATCTTTTAATCCATTGTAGAAGTTGAGCTGGAGGTCCTCTCTGGTCAGGATTCTGAAGGTAAAATTCTTTTACCTTGTGGGGAGCATATTTAAAGTCAGAAGCGGGAATCCAGTCAAAATCAATTTCTTTGTCACGCCAAGAGGCTCAATATTCAAGTTGATGGCGTCTAACTCTGCTTGCCAGTATCTCGTCTACTTCCCATTCATCATCGCCTGTTACATTAATGGGAAATGATTGATCATTTTGCTGACCTGGTAGAGGGTCTGAGGAGGCTAGTCGAAGTTTTTTGGGTGGGAAGACGTTATGGATTTTGAACGTGCCTGGTAGCTCGAGTTTGAAACTATTGCCAACTTTTTTGGTGATCAAAAACTTTCCATTATACGGGAAATCTAACTTTTTCGATGGACGTTGTGTTAGAAGGTGTCGCATATCTAACCAAACGTAATCTCCTACTTTGAAATCGATTGGTCAACAATGGCGATCGACTTGTGATTTCATCTTAGACTGAGCGTGCATAAGGTGCTTTCTTGCTAAAGACCACGCATTGTGCTGCTGCTTAATTAATGTTTGAGCATCGTTGATGTTCAATTTATCTACCAAGTCTGAATTTTTCATCGTTGGTTGCCAATCCCAAGAAGTACGTGCAGGATAGCCATGTACTACTTCGAAAGGCAACAGTCCACCAAGAGAGTCATGTGGTAAGGTTAGCTGGGCGTAGTCCATTAATGGCAAGAGCTCCGACCAATTATTTTGATAATAATTGACGAATGGTCGGAACCGTTTTTGAAGGTACTGGTTATAAATTTCAGTCTGACCGCCGGTTTGGGGATGGTCAGCCGTGGAGAGATTAATCTTGGTACCCAGTATTCTATTGAATTCTTCCCAAAAGCTGGAGATAAACTGAGGACCCTGATCAGAAAGCATTGTCAATGGAGGTCCAAAGTATCTGTAGACATGATAAATATACAATGTAGCTAGGTCTTTCGATGACACGGTTTTGTGGCACGGAATTGAGATAGCTTGTTTGCTAAATCTGTCGATACTAACAAGTATATTGTCGAACCGATGCTTGTCTTTATTGAAACTGCAAAATTCCATAGTGACATGTTCCCAGGGTCGCGAAGGAATTGGTAATGGATGAAGAAACCCTGACTGCTTATCTCTTGGAACAGAGATTCGTCGGCAGGTGTGGCAATTGCGACAATACTGGGAGACGTAAGATGTCATGCCTTTCCAGTAATAGCGGGCGGAAAGTAATCTTAATGTTTTTTAGCCGAGGGATGAGCGGTGGAGACTTGGTCATGGACTTCACATATCAGCAACGGGCGAAGATTGTTGATATCTGGTACGACTAGGCGATCCTTGTAAAGTAGGAGGCCATTTTCAAGCGCGAATTCGTTTGGAACATTAGACGTAGCTTGCACGCGAAGAGTTTGAAGAGAAGGCGTGTTCTGATTTGCGGAGAGAATTTATCAACAATACCTAGCTCGGGAGATATTTCTGATATACTTAAGGCGTTGATCAAGGATTCGTCCGGCGTCGGGTGTCGTAATTCTTTTTCTAAGAGGATCTTTGGGTCAATGTTTGAATTGTTTAGTAACTTCTGTAGGCGTTGAGACTTTTTTGTCGAATTTTGGATGTGTACTTCATTTTTGCGACGAGTTAATGCGTCGGCAAGTGGATTGTGTACACCCGGGCGATACGTAATGATGAAGTTGAAATCGGCTAGAAGTTCGGCCCAGCGAGCTTGGCGGGAATTCAATGGTTTCGTGGTCATAAAATATTTAAGTGCCTTATGATCAGTTATCACTCGGACTTGATTTACATTGCTGGTGAGCTCGGCGCGCCACTGGCCAAAGGAACGAATGATGGCAAGCATTTCCTTGTCATGGACGGCGTAGTTTAACTCAGCAGGGGCCATTGTTTTCGAAAAGAAGGCGACGGGTAACCAGTTATTATCGTGATTTTGAGAAAGTACTCCAGCAACAATTCCGTCCGAAGCATCTGTCTCGAGCATGCATTCACGCATAGGGTCGTAGTGTTGAAGTATAGGTGCTGTTGTAAGGAGATTTTTAAGTTTATTGAAAGAGTGTTGGCATTCAGTGTCGAATCTGAATGTTGTGTTGGATTTTGTGAGGCTAACGAGCGGTTTGGAAATTAGGCCATACGAAGGAATAAATCGACGGTAAAAGTTACAAAAGCCAAGAAAAGATTGGACGCCTTTGACTGTTGTTGGGAACTGCAAATCTTGCACAACTGAAACTTTTTCGGGATCAACTTTCATTCCATCAGTGGAGATGATGAATCCAAGGTACTTGGTCTGTCTGACTCCAAATTCACATTTTTTGATATCAACTTCGAGGCCTGCATCTCGAAGACGCTGGAGGAATTTGCGCACATGCTCTTGATGTTCAAGTTCATTGGTTGAGTAGATAAGGATGTCATCTAAGTAAGCAGCACAAAAAAATCGAAATAGTCGAACAGGACATCATTCATATACCTCTGATAAGTAGCTGGGGCATTTGTTAATTCGAAAGGTAGGACATTACATTTGTAAGCACCAGATCTTGTTAGAAAAGTGGTATATTCTTTGGAGGATGGATTCATGCGAATTCGATGGAATGCTTGTTGAATGTCTAATTTTGTAAAGATTTTTGCTCCAGCGAGACGAGCAAGGGTTTTATCTATAAGTGGCAGAGGGTAGCGATCTTTACGTGTTAGTGCATTCAGTGTTCGGAAGTCGATACATAATCGAAGGCTACCATTGGCTTTTCGAACAAACAAGGTTGGGGCTGCAAAAGGCGATTGGGAAGGCTCGATAAAACCTTTGCCAAGGTTGTCTGTGATCCACGATTCAACAGTTTCAAGTTCTTCTAAGGACATCTTGTATAACAGAGAATACTTGAGAGCCTTTTCACCCTCGCCTTCCAGCACAATTTTGTGATCATGTGATCGGTGGGGTGGAAGGATATCGCTTTCAGCTTTAGAAAAAACGTCTGAAAAGTCGGAATATTGTTCGGGTACTTGAGGTTCGTCGACGAGATTTTCTTGAAGGGAAGCAAGGAGGACAGCTTGTTTATTGGGGCTTAAACGGGCAACGGCTGTATTGAGCGCGATTTGGTCGTCTAACGCTTCTTTCTGCTGATATTTCTCTTTTAGTAATACGTCGATTTCGTAAGTAGAAGTGGTAAAAAGTTCGTTGTCGGGTCTTCTACCATTAAGATGTAAAGCTGGACCTGATATCTCGGCTATATTAATGCTGTAGTATTTCTTCATTATTGGTTTCGCAATCGGTTTTTGACATGATGTTGCTGGTGATTGCTTTATCTGCAAGTCAAAATTGAGGTTCAGTTCTTTAGTCATGCGTTGCAGGGACAGTGCTTGGTCTTTAAGGAAAGAAGAAAATGTGGTTGTATGTAAGGAAACGTGAGTGAGCGGCGTGGGTGTTGGACTCAAATTGTCAGGTTGAGTAAGCTGTGGCGGATTGATTGACTGATCTATAGCGTTTAAAGTGTAACGGCTAGTTAGCCAATAATTACCTGTAGCATGCGCTAGTCAGCGTATGCTTTCATAGCGCCCTGAGGACTGGTAGATCAACCAGAGTGATCTAGAAGATTCTGTAATTCTAGTCTGTGCGCAGGTAGGCGGCTACTCATGAACTAGCTCTGATGTATCAACTAGGATCTTCGAGAAGATTCTATTATCCTGCTCCGTGCACAAGCAAACAGCCGCTTGTGAAGCAGCTCTGATGAAATGACTGGAATCTTCGAGAAGACTCCTAAGGTTACGAGAATGAGGAGGAAGTAATTAAGGGTTGAGGGTTAAAATGTATAAAGACCTCTATTAGTTACCTCACAACGAGGATTCATCATTATATTAGATATTTCTTCATAGTTAGATTATTAATTTACCATCATTTACTCGGATGCACATTGCTTTGATATCTTGATCTGTGACATATAATCTAACTATTCACTATACGCTTACGCTTACGTTTACGTTCACGACGAATACGACGAGTACAACGATTACGACGACGACAATGGCAACGGCACCAAGGAACTCCAAGGACGGGCTTAGCTTAGAAGCCTTAGACGTCAATACCTTGCTGCAAGAGATAAGAGAGTTACGCCAGAGAATTGATGACGGAGCAACATCAAATTTTATCCCAGCCAAAATCACTCCCGAAGTCATCATTGTTAAAGACCCTGCACGATCTAATTCTAAACGAAAACCAACCGAGTTCAAGACTTATAATGGAGACCGGAGTACCTATCCGGCATGGCGGCGCGCTGTGTTATCTGCGCTTAAGATGGACTGGAACACGTTTGAATACACCGACTCTTACGTCTTCTTAAAGATTTACGAGGCATTAGATGGGAAAGCTCAGAAACAGGCCGCAGCGTACTTCGAGTCGGGAGGTTTGCGAGGCGAGGAGAGACCGGAGGATTTTATCGCTTTCCTGGATCGCAGTAACTGGGACCCAACCAGAACAACTCGGGCTCGAGGAGAATTAAACGCGATGAAAATGGGCCCGAAGCAACGATGGAGCACCTTCTTCCCATTATGGGCCAATAAGCTAACTGAAGCCAATGGGGATGCTTGGCCTGACGAGACTAAGGTCACAATGCTTGAGGGAACGCTGAATCACACTATGCGCCTAGCCCTGGCTGGTAACCATCTTCTCCCGCCGGACAATTTTTTTGAGTGGGTCAGAATTGTGACGCACGTGGCACAAAGATACGAAGTCCTATTGAATGGCTCTTTCCTTAGCCATATCTCATCTAGTATTGAAACCAGCACTGATAAATTTCACACGGGTAATAATTCTAAGGGTGATGTTCGAGAAGCTTCCAATAACGGATGGACTCGTCCAGGAAACAGGCGAGAGTTTGTGCACGATGTTGATTCTTCTGGCGATACAGTTATGGGAGGAATCTACTCGGCAGAAATCCTACGGGGACCAACTGGCAAGCCACTGAGAGCAAAGTGGAAAAGACCAGAGGTCATTGACAGCCTCCGAAAGGAAGGACGTTGTTTTCGTTGCGAACGAAAAGGGTGTAACACTAAGATTTGCAGACTTCTTCCAGCTGTTAGGCCAGTACCCAGGGATGTGGGGGTAAATTTGACGGATTTTAGGGAGTTAAAGGCGCATGTATATGAAGAAATCGATGAGTTGGAGTCTGGCAACCAGGCCGTCTCGGAAAACTAGGCGCTCCTGGACAGAGTCGCGTTCAGGAGCATGAGGCAGTTATTAGGCAGGAGTTAAAAATGAATACAACCCCATTTCTTTTAAATGCATTGATCAATGATGTGACTATGGTACAGGCTTTGGTGGATAACGGGTGTTTGTGTTCAGGTATCATCGATGACAATCTTACCTCCCTGCTAAAATTGCCGCGCATACCTATTCTTCCTAGATCTTTGGAAACAGCTGAGAGCTCTAGATCTGAGAAGCCTATTGTAAAGAGATATTACCTACCTTTCCTTGGATTTAGATGGATGCGTAACTCCCAAGCTATGGTTGTATGTTGTACCAAATAGCACTCATCAGATAATCCTGGGGAAAAGATGGTTGGAGGATCAGGACGCAATCATTCATTCAAAGGAGCAGCGATTAAATCTACGAAAAGAAGGAATTACGATATATAGTGTTAAAAGATGGCGCCAAGAGCTTCGCAATGTTGCACGCCCAAGAGTAGCAACTGTCGATATTATGAGAGATATGGTAAAGGATGTTCCTGTGTGTAAGGCATCGCTCGAAGATATCAACAAGGCCTTAAGGACGAAACCTTCCCTAACGCTGGGAGAAGTTAAAAGTCGTTTGCCGGAACAAGTGAAGGACTATGCTCATCTTTTTGCTGACGATGTGGGTGCAGACGACCTCCCTCCGTTGAGAAACAGATTAGACCATGCGATTAATCTACGACAGGAGAATGGAACTCCCCTTACACCGCCCTGGGGACCGTTATACAACATGTCTCGCGAGGAATTACTTGTTTTACGAAAGACATTAACAGACTTACTGAAAAAGGGTTGGATTCGACCTAGTAGCTCACCGGCTGCAGCTCCTGTCTTGTTTGCTAGGAAACCAAGTGGGGGTCTTCGCTTCTGCGTGGATTATCGTGGATTGAATGCGATTACTGTACCAGACCGTTACCCTCTCCCACTTTTTAAGGAAACTCTACGTCAGCTTTCTAAAGCAAAGTGGTTCACGAAGCTAGACGTCAAATCGGCATTTCATCGTATTCGAATCAGGAAAGGTGACGAATGGATGACAGCCTTTCGTTGTAGGTTGGGTCTTTTTGAATGGCTGGTGACCCCATTTGGTCTGATTAACGCGCCCGCGACTTTCCAGCGATACATTAACGAACAGTTGCGAGAGCATTTAGACCTAGACGCAACTGCGTACATGGACGATGTGTTGATCTATACAAGCGGTACCGAAGAGGAACACTGGGAAAGAGTAAGACGTATTCTGAACAAGCTGAAAAAAGCCGGCCTCTATTTAGATATCGACAAATGTAATTTTTTGTGCAAAGAGGTGAAATACTTGGGTTTCATAATACGGGCGGGAGAGAGCATAAAAGTTGACCCGTCAAAAGTTAAAGCAATCGTGGAATGGCAGCCTCCAACAACAGTCAAAGGAGTGCGATCTTTTCTCGGATTTGCCAATTTTTATAGATGCTTTGTCGACAAGTTCTCAGAAATTACAGAGCCGCTAACAACTCTAACCAAGAAGAATGCAATATGGCGCTGGGGTAAAGCAGAGAATCAAGCCTTTGAAAAATTAAAAGAAATATTTGCCACTAAACCAGTTTTAGCGCAATGGGATCCAGAACGAGAGACAGTGGTGGAAGGTGATAGTTCGTGTTACGCCTTAGGAGGTTGTCTTTCACAGGTGGACGATGAATGGAGACTTCGCCCAGTCGCGTATCATTCGAGAAGATTAACTAGCGCTGAAGTTAATTACCCAAACCATGACAGAGAAATGTTATCAATCATATCATGCCTGCAGGAGTGGCAACCTGAGCTGACGTCAGTTATAAAGCCCTTCACCATTTTAACAGACAACGAAAATTTGAAATACTTCACATCAAAACGTCTCTTGAATGAACGTCAAGTTCGCTACAACGATGTGCTACAGAAGTTCAACTTCTCTCTAAAATGGCGACCGGGTTGCGCCTGTGAGCGGCCTGATGCTCTGTCTAGACGTGACCAAGATAAGCCCTCTGGTATGAGCGATGAACGCGCAGCTGGGCGTATTATGCAACTACTACCACCTGTAAAGGTTAATCCGGCAACTATTGAAACTAGAGATGACGGTTTAGATCAGCATGTTGACCCAGCCGCTTCAGCGAGATTATTTGACGACGATGAGCTACAAATTCTTTGGAAATCAGGTATTGAGTCTGACAATGATTGGCGACAAGCGCGCGATGCAGTTCAATCGGGTGAACGTGCATTTCCTCCTGATATTGCCTACAAACTATCAGCCAATATAGCTGAATGTAGTGTGGCAGCTGACGGTGTTCTTAGAGGCAGAGAAAACAGAATATGGGTGCCAAATTACGAACCTCTCAGAACAGCTATAATGCAGCGTATACACGACAGCCAGTTGACAGGTCACCCTGGAAAGGATACTATGGTAGCCATGGTTCTTCGACAATGGTTTTGGCCAAAATTAAGAGATTCTGTTCGGCAATTTATTCGAAATTGTGATATCTGTGGACAATCGACAGTATGGCGTGAAGCGAAAGCGGGATTCTTGCGATCACTACCTATACCCGAGCGAATTGGCAGTGACTTGACAATTGATTTCGTTACTGATTTGCCGCCTTCAAATGGTTGCACAAACTTGATGGTGATTACCGATTGTCTTTCTAAGGACATCTTTATTTTTGGGACTTATTCAATGAGTGCTGAGAATTGCGCCAAAATCTTTGTTGATCGGTACTACCGTCATCACGGATTCCCACGATACTTAACTAGCGACAGGGGTAGTGATTGGACGAGTCATTTTTGGAAAACCTTCTGTCAAATAACTGGGATAACGCAACGATTGACCACTTCTTATCACCCGCAATCTAACGCCAGCGAACGTGCAAATCAAGAAATCTACAAGTACTTACGAGTATTTACTTGTTATGCACAGGATAACTGGATGGAACTGCTTCCTATGGCCCAACTGGCTCTAAATTCTCGCCCAAACTCTGCGATCGGCGGAGTTAGTCCGTTCTTCTTGCGACACGGTTACGACTTTGATCCCATTATGGAGCCTATGGGATCTAAAGATGAAAGTTCTCGTCACCCAGGAAATTTGTCTGCTATCAAATTTGTCGAACGGCTAAGAAACGCGCAAGAGTTTGCACAAGCAGCAATGGCGTCAGCTCAACAACGATATGAATCTACAGCAAATCGACACCGACGTCAACCTGAAAGTTTTAAAGTTGGAGATAAGGTCTGGCTTGACTTGCGAAATATCAAAACGCCTCAACTTTCTAAGAAACTTGCATGGCAGCACGCGAAGTACGAAGTAACGGCAGTACCCGATGCACTTACAGTCGAGTTAAACGTGCCAGGAAATATTCATAAACGATTCCATGTGGAGTTAATTAAACGGGCAGGTAACGACCCTTTTCCAAGTCAAGTCCGTGACGACGCGCAGAACCCCCCGCTTTTGGATGATCTAGATGAACCTGAGTTTGAAGTTGAAGCTATATTGCGGGCTAGGACAGTCCGTCGGGGTAGAGGAAATTTTCGGCAAGCTCTAGTGAAATGGGTAGGTTGGGTTGATCCAACCTGGGAACCAATAGAACATGTCAAAGATACAGCGGCGCTTGAAATATTTGAGCAAATATATGGGCCAATTAATAGTAATGATGGACCACCAACCTCAAACGCAGGAGCATATGTAGGTCCTGCAGAACCACACATTTTATTTCAACGAAGAGCCAAAAGAGGAAAGAAGATTTCTGTATGAGGGGGGGAACTGTAACGGCTAGTTAGCCAATAATTACCTGTAGCATGCGCTAGTCAGCGTATGCTTTCATAGCGCCCTGAGGACTGGTAGATCAACCAGAGTGATCTAGAAGATTCTGTAATTCTAGTCTGTGCGCAGGTAGGCGGCTACTCATGAACTAGCTCTGATGTATCAACTAGGATCTTCGAGAAGATTCTATTATCCTGCTCCGTGCACAAGCAAACAGCCGCTTGTGAAGCAGCTCTGATGAAATGACTGGAATCTTCGAGAAGACTCCTAAGGTTACGAGAATGAGGAGGAAGTAATTAAGGGTTGAGGGTTAAAATGTATAAAGACCTCTATTAGTTACCTCACAACGAGGATTCATCATTATATTAGATATTTCTTCATAGTTAGATTATTAATTTACCATCATTTACTCGGATGCACATTGCTTCGATATCTTGATCTGTGACATAAAGAGAGTGATGATTTTTGGTTCGTATTAATACTGTTAAGACCGAGTTTGATGGGGCTATTATTCTCTCGGTTTTTTGGGTTGTTCAAAAGAGCGTCACGACGGTCGGCGTCGCGTTGGTGTTGAATGTTAATTTTTTTATCATTTTTTAGTTGAATCGTAAATTGGCGCGAGGGATTATAAGTAGGCGGATAGGATGTGGGCCAAATAAGTTGTCAGTGTGTGCAATCAGGCAAGACTTTGTGAAAGGCCAGCCATTCACGACCAAGGATAATAGACTGATTACCGAGGTCTGTAATAAGAAATGGTGAAAATGATTGAATTCGGTTGTCAATTGTAAGATTGAGATAAACAAATTTTGAAATAGGTTGGCCGGCAGATCCATTGTAACCTTTGACAGGTATAGAATTTGGAAGAGGATGTACGTGAGGAGTAAGCATGCGAGAAAGGGAACCAAGTAAGGAACAGTCGATAAATGCGTATCCATTAGCGCCTGTGCCTATGAGCGAATTTACACAATATCTAATTCCTGCCTTAGAAAGGGTGCAAGTAATGGACATGGTTTTGGCACCCAGTAGTCGAGTGACATCTAAGTTCCTCATATCTTTCACCATGCCTAGGAAGGTCGATTTACCTAGGCTTCGTCTTTTACCCAAGGAACGTCATCCGTTTCAGGCAGAAGGCTAGCGGGAACAAGTTCTTCCTCTTCTGAGAACACTTCTTGGTCGTTAGTAATTTCGTAGATACGACCTGAGTTGTGATTTCGATTGGTTTCATTGGAATGGCTATCTCGGGGTCGAGAGAAGTGCTTTGGGAGCTTGGAACTTGTTGCTAGATTGTCGGTTGGTGGTTTTGCATTGCCACTTGTCATTTTGTTGTGGAAACTTGATTGAGTGGCTTCTGCAGGGTTTACAAAGGTTAAATTTGGTGAACCAGATGACTGGATAGAGCTAGCGTAGGCATTTGCAAATCTTCTCTAGCGATGCTGCGTTGAATGGAAGTGTGCATCGGCGTCTTGTAAAACATCCACATAGTCGTTTAGGGTATTGCACTTCTTCCACTCAGTTTGGACGGCGTTCGAGAGTTGTACAAGAACCTTTGCCCTTAGTTGTTCCCGCAAAAATCGATTGTCTCGATATTCAGCTTGCGCGGAAAGCGTTCGAAATTTTTGCCAGAATTCCCAAAAAAGCTGCTGGGGGCGCATCAAGAGTTTTTCGAATTCTGCAGTGGCATTTTCTCGCTTTGCTGGGTCCGTAAAGGCATTCGCGACTGTTAGAGTAGTGACCTGCACGTGACTCGACGGCGAAAGGCTAAAGACTGAAGGCTGAGGATCGGAAGCGCGGAAGCGCAAGGCTGAGGTATGGAGGCTTAAGGGGCCGAAAGGGTCACTGTAAGGTAACTGAAGACTAATGCTGAATGTCCAATGAAGGAGTAAGGGAGCGGAGATAAAGACAAGAGATTAGAAACTAAAGAAGTCTGAGAGCTGAAAGTTACTGAAGACTGAGAAATACTGTAGGCTAAGAGACACCAAAGGCTGAAAGACACTGAAGACTGAAGGTGACTAACTTGAATTATATAGTCTCGAGATGACGGAAAACTAAGCTTAAGGAGCTCATCTAGCAATCAGTGCCCTACTATATATCCGGAATAACATCTCAAACAACTAAAAACATCTTGTTACACTAAAGGAGAATATTGGGAGAACTTGTTTGAAATTGTATGTGAATTCTATGAGGAAAGATCTCGAAGAACTATGGGAACAATTCAATATATATGACTGACGGTAGTTTGTATTGGGAATCGATTTCTCTTCTCAATATAAAATAAATAAATATAAATAAATTCAATAAACTGATAATACATGCCAAAGAGAACCTATCCTTATTTTCATATTTCTATGGTCCTAGTGATCTGGTACTTCCAGTGATCTAGTATCAACCAGCCTCTTGATTTCTGACTCATAACAATCCCCAGCCTCTAAATTTTGGGCGCGGCTAGATGTATTATTACGTGACCACAATAGAGACATCATTGATTAGACCAATCATGATCTTGATGGTCATATTCAGAAATTAGAATCTTTAGACATACTGGACCTTAATTTCTAACACTCCTCCTGAGCAACAAGATCATCCAGTATAGTTTATTCAACTCGGAATATTTGCTTGTGTAGCGGGCTCGCTTTGGAAAAGGGCAAGGGCTTCGTGAGTATGTCTGCTAACATCTTATTGGTAGGAATATACTTCATATTTATTGTCCGATCCTGAATGCATTTCCTGACATAATGATACGCCACGTCAATGTGTTTAGCCCTCGTCGAATTTGAACCCTTTGCAATTGCCTGTGCGCTCTGGTTATCAGTATAGGTCAGCAAACCATTGTTATCAATGAGCATGTTAGCGGCATGAAGTTTATTGAGGAATCCAGTAGTCCACGCGGCCTGCTTTGAGGCTTCGAATAACGCCACATATTCGGCCTCTGCAGTTGAAGTTGATATAGATTTCTGACGCCTGGATTGCCAGCATACGGGACCGCCTCCAAGCATCAATATGTACCCACTAACTGACCGCCGAGTAGTTGTATCTGACGCAAAGTCAGAATCAGAGGATATCACAGCCTTCAGTTCTTGCGTGAGTACACTAGACATAGGCCCAAAACTGTAGGTAACGCAGTAGTTTGCAGATTCCTTAATATACCTTAAGACTCTGCAAACACTGTTCCAATGTCAAACAACCAGAGAAGAATTAAAACTGCCAAGCAGAGATATCACGAAGGAAATATCTGGCCTAGTGCTGTTTGATGCATACCCTAGACTACCGATGGCGCTAGCGTAGGCTGATTCATCTGCTAATTCTTCTTCATCTCTCCTGGGTAGAATTCCTTCATAGCCATCCATTGGAGAGTTACATGCCTTCGCATTTTCTAGTCCAAATGATTTAACCTTCTCGAGCACATAGTGAGTTTGTGAAATCTTTAAGGTCCGAGTTGCCCTTTCCTGAATCACCTTCCAACCAATAATGGTTGTAACGGCTTGCTGGCCGATGATTCCCTGTAGCCTACGCTGGCTAGCGTAGGCTGAATGTGTAGCTCGACAGGAACCTTCTAGAAGATGCTATGCATGTGCACATTTATTGGAGAGTGGGCACGGGCCCCCCACTATTCCTAAGATGCCAAAGCAAAGCAATAGCTGGAACTTGAAAGCACTTCAGAGAAGTCTGGAGAATCTTCTAGAGAGAACTGGAGAGAACGGTGATAACAAGTAGGTTCACGAGAATAAGGTATTACAGGGGTCATTGTTTTGTATAAACATTAGACTTGTCTACTGTAGATTTTCTCTCCATAATTGAGTTATAGAATACCATCATTTACCTGAAAGCTTACTGCTTCATTATCTGATCTGTGACAATGATATCAATTAAACCAAGGTCTTTGATTGGAAAACATGCCGAAAGTTTTTTCTTTACCTCAACTACCTGGTTAATATTCTTTCCACAAATAACTAGATTTTCAACGTATACACCGATGACAATCTGAATTCTTAGATGTATGTAGATACAGTGGTCATATTCGGACTTTTTAAGCCCCAAGGCGCAGAGCTTCATATCGAGTTTCTCATTCTATGCACGTCCGGATTGTTTGAGGCCATATAAGGATTTCTCTAACCTTACAAACTTGGTCCCTAACATTCCTTCTGGACATTTCATGAATATTTCCTCATGTAAGTCCCCTTCAAGATATGCTATCTTTATATCGATTTGGTGAATTTCCCAATCACGGAATGCGGAAACAGCGAGAAGAATCCTAAGAGAATCCATTCGTAAAGTCGGTGCGTAAGTGTCAAAATAGTCTATACCGGGAACTTGACTGAAACCCTTAGCTACCAGTCGGGCTTTAAATCTCCCATCAGATTTGACCGTGAACACCAACCTTGAGCCAATCGGCTTTCTTCCATGTGGAATTTGAGTAATCGGTTTAAATACCCCCTTATCTTCCAAGGAACTAAGCTCATCATCAATTGCAACTTTCCATTGATCTCTTTCTGGCCCATTGACAGCCTCAGAATATGATTGGGGAACAGAGATGTCTTCTCTGACATTCAGAGCCTGAGTTCTGGGTTGCCAAGCAGATCGCGGCGCAATAGGCTTAGTGTAAGGTTTTGCCCTAAGAATACACATTTCTATTTATAACATTATGGCATTTCTATTTATACCATTATTTCATTTCTATTTTTACTCATTGTAGTCATCTCATTTCTAGTTAATCATCTTGTAGCAGCTATTAATAGGCCGCGTATGTATTCTATTTACGTCTCTATGACAAGAGTAAGATAAGTCGAGGCGGCAACTACTGAAGGAAGGAAAGGCGTATATAAAGAGAAAGATTCTCAGTAGATAGCGCTCTTCACGCTTAGTTCTTTGTCACAAATATAACCATCAGAAAGTCTTTTGACATCCTTCAGACAACCTTCAGGTTCCCTTTAGTAAACCCTTTAGTACCTCAATACTTTCCTCAGCACTTCCCACCGTCTCTTGAGACCTCTTTAGTACCTACCTTACTCAGTATCCTTCCCGTTACTCACTCGGTCGCCCATCATCCTGACATTACTAAGCGTCGAAATTACATGAGTTATAGAGTACCTGATTCACCAGATACTCTTTCTCATTCAACAGCAACCGACAACTCCTTTTTCAGTCTTTCAGGATCTGAAATGGCTGAGACAACAAGCAGCAACATGCAAGGCATCCAAGTCACCTCGAACCCGCAACTAGACCAAGATATTCCCATGCCTACAACTCAGATACCGACCTTAAATTTCCTTCCTCCGGAACTCTGGAGTACTCCATACCTCCTTCAGGTTCCTGGAGCCATGAATAACGCCTTGTTAGTTGACTCCGTGCGAGTAGCAGCTCTATTCGATGCTCAAAAACCACTCTCACCTCCTTCTCACATTCCTTACTCTACACCTTTGATGAGACTCACTGCCCCTCCGATCACCCTATACGATGGATCCCCGAGCAATCTACGCTCCTTCTGTTCGCAACTTGTCAATCAGTTACAAGATCAAAACCATTCTTTCCCGGACGAAATCTTCAAGGTTCGCTATGCCTACCAATGTCTGGGGCCAGGAGCTCTGAGGAAGATGAGGTCCCAATTCAGGTGTCTCGAAGATCCAGCAGTTAAGCCAGAAATAACAACTCTATCCGAATTCCTGACGGCGCTCAAGCGAGAATGTGATGACCCCGGCCGAGAAGGTAAGGCCACCCGCGCAGTGGAAAAAATGAAGCAAGGAAATATGAGATTTCATGATTTTATAACCTTGTTTCACGATAACATGGTTGACTCCACCTACGCCAATGTGGACAAGATCACCTGGAAGAAGATGTTGGAGCTACGGCTTTCTGAGAAACTTTCGGAGATTCTACTGTCTGCTTCAGATGCTCCAGAAAATTATGACGATTTCGTGGCTTACCTAAGGGCTAAAGATGCTCGTGTCCATGAGTTCAGGACCGCCTTCCCAAGCGCGCCAACCCACCAGCCAAGCCCAACCTTTTCACCCGCCTCAGTCTATAAAGCGCCGAGTACACCCCTGACGACGCCATGGAGGTCTCCCAACCCTGAGCTTACCGTCTCTCAAGGAGGATCGGCAATGGATCTTGATACAATATCAAGACAAAAAGGCACCGACGGACGCCTTACTCCACAAGCCAAGGATGCACGTCGAGCTTTAGGTCGATGTGTTTGGTGCAATAAACCAGGACATATAGCAAAAAACTGCCCATTAGGCTCCCGCACTATTGCGTCCGCTGCAATAATTGAAATGCCTGATCAAGTAGAGCAATTAAAAGACCAACTCCAGCAGTAAGTCGCCTGTTGGAGTCGTTATCAGTAGGACAAGTGAGTTCAGAGGACGTCTCAAGTTCACGTCACATGTATATAAACGCAAAAATATATGATATACCTCTAATTGCTCTTGTTGACACTGGCGCTTCCGGAAATGCTTTCATTTCAAAATCCCTCTGTGAAACTCTTAACCTAAACCCACATAAACTCTTGCGCCCTATTAATCTCTTTGGATTTGATGGAAAGCAAGGAGCTCAAATAACCCACAAAGTATCTTTCCCACTATACCTAAGCAGACATGCCGAAATCACGACCGCCTATGTGATATCTCAATGTAAACAAGATTTAGTCTTGGGCCTTCCTTGGATAGAAAAACACGCGCCATATATAGACTGGAAGGAGAATACCCTTACTTTCGGTGAAAACTGTTTAGGAAAAGCTTGTCGCAAGTTTGAAACTACCATACCTTATTTCAATTCTGGAGCCCCAAACTCTGTTTTAGCAAATCGTATTGCTCAGAGTCATCATCAACCCCCTTTTTATCAAAAACCAAAGATTGTCCCAGCACCCACCTTCGCAATGATGGCCCATCAGCCGGAAAATTTTAACTTTGCCCTTAGCCTCCATGACCTCGATCTTTTATCTAAAGACACCACGGAGCAATCTCTCAATACTCCTATGGACAGAATCCCCAAGTTGCGAAAAAAATATGCAAACCCTAAAGAACACTTACCTTCCCACTATCATGAATTTCTCGATGTATTCAATCGTGACCAGGCGAATCAACTACCGCCTCATCGCCCCTGGGATCACTCCATTGACCTACAGCCTAACGAACATCCCCCAGCGTCGCGACCCTACTCAATGAATCTGCGTGAGCTCAGAGCTCTCCGAGACTACCTTCATCAAGAACTTGACAAGGGATTTATCCGCGTCTCTCGTTCTCCCGCTGCAGCCCCAGTACTTTTCGTTAAAAAGCCTAATGGCGATCTCCGATTTTGCATCGATTATAGGGGACTGAATGCAATCACAATCAAGAATAGACACTCGTTACCATTAATAACGGAAACTCTTAGCCAGCTCTCTCACGCCAAATATTACACGAAGCTAGATATAATATCAGCTTTCAATAAACTCCGTATTAAAGAAGGGGATGAATGGAAAGCCGCCTTTACCTGTCGATACGGACTTTTTGAACCAGTCGTACTACCATTCGGGCTTTGCAATGGGCCCGCCTCATTCCAAGCCTACATAAATCATGCTTTAAGGGGTCTCCTTGACAATTTTTGCACTGCGTATATGGATGATATTTTAATTTACTCAGAAAACTTAGTGGACCATAGAAAACATGTCAAAATTGTCCTACAGCGTCTCCGAGAGCATGGGCTACAGGTCGATATCGAAAAATGTAACTTCGAGACCACAGAAGTTACCTACCTGGGTCTCATTGTTTCAACTGAAGGTATACGTATGGACCCCAATAAAGTTGCCTGCGTACAAGAATGGCCAACTCCTCGCTGTGTCCGGGACATACAAGGTTTTTTAGGTTTTGCAAACTTTTATCGCAGATTTATTCCAGAATTTTCAAGACTAGCAGCACCTCTCACTAATTTGACGAAAAAGAACGTTCCATTTGCCTGGAATGAGACTTGTGAATCATCTTTCCTTAAGATTAAGCGATCTTTCAAAGACGGAACCATGCTCGCTCACTTTGACCCCACACTTCAGACCATTCTAGAAACCGACGCTTCAGATTTCGTGACAGCGGCAGTGCTTTCTCAGTATGACAAGGCAGGAATTCTCCGACCAGTTGCCTTTATGTCCAAGAAAATGATTCCAGCCGAGTGCAACTACGAGACTTTTGACAAGGAATTGTTGGCTATTGTAAATGCCTTTGAAACTTGGACCGCCGAACTTGGATTGGTGGAAATGCCGACTTTAATTCTCACAGATCACAAAAATCTTGAACATTTCACTACCACCAAGAAGTTAAATAGAAGGCAAGCACGCTGGAACGAGCTGCTGGCCGATTTTGACTTCAAAATAGTCTTCCGACCAGGGAGACACGGAGGAAAGCCGGATGCCTTGACTCGAATTCATTCTGATCGACCCACAGAAAGCTCCGACAAACGAAACCAACACCAATATCAAACCTTAATAAAACCTCACCAAACCCTTCGATGTGGTAGTGTATCCGAAAGTAGTAATACATTATGCGTATCATTAGATAACTGGGATAAGCATTGTAAAGAAGACAAATACTGCCAGGAAATACGATCAGCTCTGGAAAATCCAAGAAAAACACGACCAGACCTCGAGCTTTCAAATTGCACACTCACCAAACATTCTTTCACTCTACATGGAAAAGAATATATACCCGAAATACTTCGTGAAGTAATCTTAAAACAGCTTCATGAATCTCCTCTGTACGGACACCGTGGAGCAGCTGCGCTTTATTTTATGGTAAGCCGTCAATATTGGTGGCCTGGATGCCATAAAGACGTAACAAAATATGCCCGAGGTTGTGAAAGTTGCCAGAAGAACAATCCTTCTAGCCAAAACCCCTATGGATTTCTTAAACCACTCCCAGCCTCACAAGCATCATTCCGTCATCTCACTCTTGATTTTGTCGGACCTCTACCAACATGCAAAGTTCGTGACTTTTCGTACCGCTATATCCTTCAAGTAGTAGACCGACTCACTAAACGAGTCTGGATCATTCCGACAGAACGGCCCACTGCCCAGGACACAGCAGAAGCCTTCATCACGAACGTCGTTCGTTTTGCTGGTCTTCCAGACTCCCTTGTCTCAGACCAAGGCCGGGCCTTTATAGATAAAACTTGGAAAGAAATTTGTTCTCGGCTTAGAATAACCCACAAACTCTCAACATCTTATCATCCTGAAACAGACGGACAAACAGAGAGGGCTAATAAAACGCTTGAAGTATATCTGCGCCATTATGTTAATTATCACCAGGATGATTGGGTTAAATACCTACTGCTGGCGGAATTTTGTTGCAACAATCACGTAAATACATCGACAGGAGTATCGCCATTTTTCGCTAGTTTCGGACATCATCCCCGGATGAACTTTATTCCAGAGTCCGAAAATGCCGAGCCTCGTGACACCCCAGAATTTGTCAAACGCATGGAGAGCCTAGTTAAACATTGCACGGAACAAATAACACTCGCACAAGCCTATCAATCGACATACGCAAACGAAAGACGCCTCCCAGCACCCAGATATAAGGTTGGAGATATGGTTTACTTATCCTTAAAAAATTTGGCTCTAGCAAGACCGTCTAAAAAACTTGATAACGTTCGCGCAGGCCCATGGCAGATCACGGCTATGAAGACACCTCTTGTCGCAAAGCTCGATTTACCTTTTCAGTTCAGAATCGACAATAATTTTCATGTTAGCCTACTTCGTCCTGCTTACATTGGATACCCATCCCAACATTTGGAGTCTCCAGAACCACTTGAAATAGCTCCATCTGGTCACGAAGTTCACGAAGTGGAAGCAATACTGGATTCCCGGATTCGTCGAAATAAAGTACAATACCTAGTGCGATGGACAGGCACGAACGATACCACATGGGCACCCTATGAGCATCTGGATAATTGTCGAGAATCTCTAAAAGATTTCCATAATGCATACCCAGAAGCACCTCGCTCGGAGGACCTCGCGTCCTGAAAAAAAGGGGGGGTAATGTAAGGTTTTGCCCTAAGAATACACATTTCTATTTATAACATTATGGCATTTCTATTTATACCATTATTTCATTTCTATTTTTACTCATTGAAGTCATCTCATTTCTAGTTAATCATCTTGTAGCAGCTATTAATAGGCCGCGTATGTATTCTATTTACGTCTCTATGACAAGAGTAAGATAAGTCGAGGCGGCAACTACTGAAGGAAGGAAAGGCGTATATAAAGAGAAAGATTCTCAGTAGATAGCGCTCTTCACGCTTAGTTCTTTGTCACAAATATAACCATCAGAAAGTCTTTTGACATCCTTCAGACAACCTTCAGGTTCCCTTTAGTAAACCCTTTAGTACCTCAATACTTTCCTCAGCACTTCCCACCGTCTCTTGAGACCTCTTTAGTACCTACCTTACTCAGTATCCTTCCCGTTACTCACTCGGTCGCCCATCATCCTGACACTTAGGAATGCGATTGCTCCTCCTAAGTGAAGAGACATCAACCTCAGGAATCGACGAAGACAATGAAGGAAAATCAGCAATGTTATCATTCAAAACTGCTGGCTGTGATAATTCTACAGGTTTAGGTGAGATAGAAGATAAGTCATTTGATGGTACAACATCAATCTCGGCACCAAAATCTTCATCTGAGTCGCTCTCAAGTTCAGGTTGTGTTTGTCTAGCAGAAATTGGCACCTCTACTTAGTCAAAGCTAATAGATGGGGATCCTTTCCAATCCCAGAAGGAATCTTCAAGGAAACGAACATTTGCTGAAGTTATAATCTTGTTGGCACCGGGCCTTGAAGGAACGTAGACACGGTATTGAGTTGATGACTCGCAGTATCCGACAAATATGCCCTTGTGTGAAGTGGGCGACAGTTTGAAACGTTGAGGGTCCTTGTCATCAATGAGCGCATAGCAGATGCATCCCCAGACTTTAAGATGGGAAAGTCCTGGAGAACAACCATTCATCGCTTCAAAAGACGTCAAATTATCCTGCCGCAAAGGTAATCTGTTCCGTAAATAACAAGCTGTAACGACAGCGGCATCCCAAAATCGACTCGGCAAACGAGCCTGAGAGAGCATGCATCTTGCCATCGTTATAAGTGTCCGATTTAATCTCTCAGCTACTCCGTTTTGATGCTGAGTATACGGAGCACTGACCTGCTGAGTTATGCCACAAAAATCAATGGTTTTGTATTCTGAACCACTGTCAAAACGCATTGCCTTTATTAGCCAGCCCGATTGTCGCTCTTTCTTTGCCTTATAAAGCCGAGAGCAACTTGGGATATCTATCTTGCTTTTCATTAAATGGACTTCACTTTCTCGAGTATAATCATCGGTAAATGTGACAAAATAAAGGCTTCCATAAATCCCAGGGATTTGGCACTTACCCCATGTATCCGAGTGCATCAAATCAAGTATGACAGAAGATCCAGGTACAGGACCGCGGTTGATCCTTTCAACCTGCTTGCACGAGTTGAAAACATCACATGACTTCAAGTAATTCATTGCAATTCGGAAATCCTGTGCATTTGTTGATTTAAAGCCAGGGATTTTGAGCGCAGATACGTCAAATTTCACTAGAGCCCGAGGGCCGACGTGTGCAAAACGACGGTGCATAATTCCAACAGCAGAATCCTGTGTATCTTGTAAAATTAAGGAATTAGGATGACTCGGAAAATGTGTTGGGGGTTCAGGGTAGGAGGAAGAAGATGTATCAAAGCAGAATAACCCTCCCTCTGGTCTAGCTGTGGCAAATATTGACCCTGTGCCCGAAAGAATACTGAGTCCCCCATTTATAGATTGAATTCCAAATCCCCTAGACAAAAGCTGAATTCCAGATACAAGATTTTTTGTACAGGAAGGAACAAATAAAACATTTTCCATGGTGATAACTTTACTGGAATTCCCACTCTCAAAGTCAAATACCCTGAATTGAACCTTCCCAACGCCGGAAACAGGAATTAATTGACCCGAAGCATTAAGAACAGACTTATCGCATGGTGAAATCGAAAGGAACCTAGATTCGTCGTGAAATATGTGGTTTGTAGCACTAGTATTGAGCACGACATCGCCTCCTTTAGAACATTTGGGAGCCATTAGGACCTGCTCCTCCATTATCCATGCACCTGACTCAGTTGAATCATCGTCAAGCACGTGATTAGCATTTATTTTTCCTTTAATTTTTTGATCACCTATTTTAGCCTGTAACTTCCTAGCCTTTGCAGCTTTCTCAGGGCTCTTAGCTGCCCACTTGGAACCATCAGCGGTATCAAGCCAAAGAAAACAACTTTCGCGCAAGTGGTCACGGCGTTTGCAATGCGCACAACGTTTGACTTCAGCAGATTTAGCGGAAGAGTAATTATTACCCATATCAACAAGGGCAACAATAGGAGTTGGATGCAGATCACGATATACTGCTTGAGATGCCCGAATCAATGCCACGGCAGACTGTAAGGTGATGGTCGGGTCGCTCAATGAAATAACAGTTGACATATAAAAGCCCCCACAACATTTAACAAAATGGCTGAGGATGCGTTTCTTCATACTAGTGTCAGAAGGTGCTAAGTTCCTGTCGATTAGACATATCTTCGCACGAATTTCAGAAAGCTTCTGCACGGACTCGTCAACTTCTATGTCATCCTCGAAATTCAATCCTCAATATTCCTGCGATAATTCGTCAACGTCGTCAGCTGCGTCAGGACGGTAGAATTGCTTAAGGTTGTCCCAACATGTTTTTGATAAATATGAAGAATTGACGAGATGAAAAGCGATGTCAGGTACCAATTGGGACATAGCAATACGAATGTTCTTGTCTTGTTTCTGGACAAGTAAATCGGCCCCAGAAACCTTTTTGTCATGTCTGTTAAGCTGAGATTTTGATTCCAAAATGTAACTGTCGACTTCAAATAGGGACAGGATATCCAGGAAGTGAGTGCTCCATCTGTTGTAAGTTGATTTCTCCAACTTAGGTGCACCCTTGTGACGGCTTGCTAGCAGATTGCTTCCTGTAGCCTGCGCTGACTAAGCGTAGGCTATGATTACAACCGTGATCTGGGACTTGAGCATAGAGAGAACCTTCCAGAAGGTACCGCTTGTCGACCCTTCAGCACGGACTGTCGATCGACATGGGGCAAGAGCTCGGTAGAACATTCTACACGGTTCAGCTGTTGAAGACAGTATTGGAAGTATAAGGAACCTTCTAGAGTTGGGTGGATAAGAATCTTTTTCCTGACAGATAAGGCATTACTTGGGTGGGAAATTTATATAAATATTAGTCTAGCCTACGTGTATGTTACTTCTCCATAATTGAGTTATAGAATACCATCATCTACTTGAAAGCCCATTGCTTTATTACTTGATCCGTGACAACTCTTCATCAACTTCAGTATCTCAGCGGCAGACATGGTGAAATTTAGATGACAGGAATAATTTATTATTAGTATTTGCAGAAAGATAATTTCGACTGAATGACAAACTTGTTGACAAAGGGATTAGCTCAGTTGGTCAGAGCTTGGTCTCATAATCTGTTTGAAATTGTATGTGAATTCTATGAGGAAAGATCTCGAAGAACTATGGGAACAATTCAATATATATGACTGACGGTAGTTTGTATTGGGAATCGATTTCTCTTCTCAATATAAAATAAATAAATATAAATAAATTCAATAAACTGATAATACATGCCAAAGAGAACCTATCCTTATTTTCATATTTCTATGGTCCTAGTGATCTGGTACTTCCAGTGATCTAGTATCAACCAGCCTCTTGATTTCTGACTCATAACAATCCCCAGCCTCTAAATTTTGGGCGCGGCTAGATGTATTATTACGTGACCACAATAGAGACATCATTGATTAGACCAATCATGATCTTGATGGTCATATTCAGAAATTAGAATCTTTAGACATACTGGACCTTAATTTCTAACAGAACTTCCAAAACGCCGGGGTTCCTCCGATACCCAATACAACACCGGAATACATGAAGCCAAACAATAGAAGACATCCGATGCTAACCCGCTCGTCTAAAACATAACTAAACATGGGCCAAATGAACCGCGAACTCTAACAGCGACGAAGTCTACGAAGTCCTTAGGAGTCCAATCTTTCGGAGGGTCTAAAATATACAATTGTAGAAGTTTTGCGGCGTCACCCGTAGTATTTTCTAGGATATACTCGCGGCGGTGGACATCGTCAAAGAAGGACTCATGGTATCGAGAGAGTCGGTTATTCATGCTGTACTTCCAGAGAGGCGCATGTGAGCCAGACTTGTCGCCAAGTTTCTGCTCGCTTGGGAGCTGAGGAATATTCTCAGTCCTTCTGCTAGCAAGATGGGCAACAGATTCGGCAGGCTGTGGTAGTTTCTGTAGAGAGCGTTCTTGTGAAGGTAAAGTATGATTGCCTCGATCATGTGTCCATTTTTGTAAGATTTGTGGGGGAATTTGCTCTTTGATTGTTTGGGTGGCTCTTTCAATTTCTCGTTTTTCAGCCAGATTTTTTGATTCAATTGCCTCTTGGGCTCTCTGCTCTGCCTTTTGAGCCCTAGTTTCCGATTTCTGAAGCTGTCGCTTCATTAATTGGAGCTCTTTCATCAGCTGTTTCAAGTCAATTGGTTCCTCTCCTTTATTTTCTATATCATCTGTGGGCGGTCCAGGAGATAGGATGGACGTCAGGTGATGAGAGGCCGAGGATGATTGCTCAACTATCTCTTTTTTCGTCGGGGAGCACGAACGAGTGGGGTATTTGTGTGAGGTTGCCATGCTTCACTGGGATGTCGGTATCACAATGGAATAGGCCTTTGTCGAATTGCTGCGGTGGTGGTTCCGTGGCTTAACGGGGTGGAGAGGCGATAGTTTAATGGCTTTCACAAGCCGAAGAGATGGGTGAAGTTGTATATAATGTGACGCAACTGTCGTGAAAGAGGATTCAATTGATTACTTAGAATATACAACTTGGGGAGCTCCTCCCAGGAGGTCCTAAGTGATATATACAAACATAAATAAGAGGGGGACTACTCATGGTAGATCCAAATATAGAACAAATAAAGATAGAACACCCAAATATAGAATATCCAAATATAGTAACCCCTTCACTTAACACATACGTCATAGTGACGAGCCGGTTCGTCACAGTAATATGGAATCTTTAAGTTAGCACAGCGGAAGCCTATGAATAGGGCCACTGTCTCGTCGTTACCTTGCTGTCTGCGATCGATACAAGACGACAAGAGTTATCGTAGTTGATCAACCACTGATCAGTGTTGAGAATAACGGGGTTTACTTGGTTTAAGGCCTTAACTCAATAATCAAGTAAAAAAATCTCGTCCTTTTCATTTCTCTCTTTTCCAGGGTTAAATAACTAACTTTACAAAAGGGCTTAGCGGCCGTAGCTACTACACGTGATATAAATACTACATGTATTAGGAAACAATGAATGTGGAACCCAATTAATAGATTTATAAACCAACAAAAACTACTATAGAACATCTGTCGCCAGATCAAAATCTTGTGGCAAAAAAACTAACAAAAACAAATTCTGCAAATTCTGTGAAGATGATGGACATGATAAATCGTCGTGCAATAAGTATCATCGCTTCGCCAGAGAAGCCAGGGAGGAGGTAAAGATTAACAAAGCTGCAAGCAATAGATCTGCCAATTTAGCACTAGAATACAGTGGTTCCACCTATCTCTGCTCTCCACCTAATGATGTGAATTTTGCAAACTCGTGTATTGCTATCGAAACTGCCCTTATTTCTACCAAGCTTAATACCTCCTGGAAAATTGACTCTGGAGCATCTCAACACTTCAGTGGAAATAAAAATGATTTCTTAAATCTTAAAAATGAGACCAAAAATAAATAGTATCAACGGCTAATGGCAGCCTTGTAGAATCGACTGGATATGGTGGCTGTAAAGTTGGAGGCTTATTGCTCAAGAGTGAGTGGCTAGTTCCAGAATTCGATGTTGCTCTCATATCTGTACGCCAACTTGGAACTGTTGGCATCAATGTACTTTTCACGGAAAATAAAGCAGTGGCAACCAAAACTAATACAGTCGTATTTGTCGCATGTTTAATCAATGGTCTCTATCAAGTTTCTTCTCAACCTCAACATACAAATGAATCCGCCCAAATAGTACAGACTCCCCTGATCACTCACAACCATAGTCAACCTACTCTCGAAGCACTACCAAACATAAATCAAACACCTTCAGAAGTCCAACATGAATTTGAATCGAGGGCCCAACTCTGGCATTATTGCTTAGGACATGTTGGGTATAATGCAATTAATAGGCTTGGAAATTGTGGTCTTCTGCAACTGGACAAATGGATAATCACCAAGGGGGACAAAGCTTGTGTACCATGCTTAGCCAGGAAGATGAAAGAATCATTCAGCAAGTTGACTCATAATAGATCTCATCAACTAGCACAAAGACTACATGCCGATATTTCTGGGATTCTTCCTGAATTATTTAGAGGCTTGAAGTACTTCTTGTCACAGGCCAAAGGCCTGATTTCTGATAGGCTAGAGCCTAAATTAATTAAACTTATTTCATTCTCGACCACATTAGTAATCGTCAAAATGGATCGCTTAGTCGACTAATGATAATTAATTATCTCTTACAATTAATCGCTCAATCGGAACCAGTCGCTGCAACAAAATAACTTAATCATTTCATTCAATTCGCAATCCATACTGACTAGGCCTTCTCATAACTATTCGACCTCAAGAACGAGCTTCGCTGATGCAAGATGCATCATGCAATCTCACTGACATTAATAGCTAATCTCAATCTTGTCACAAAAGGACGCAAAATGTCATTACGCAAAATTAAACGTCGATGCATTGCGACTCAACCACAATAATCAATTATTGCTCGACTCAGATCTTGGGAGAATAAGGTAGACAGAAATTGATATGGAGAAATGAGAAGTGTTCAAACAGACTCAATTATGATATGATGTTAAGAGATATATTTGTAGATAAATAGCGGAGATACTTCACCCATCCTTTTTGTTTCTTCACTTCAAGAAATTCTAGTATTTAGCTCTGAGTAGTTTGTGAATAACAATTACTCTAAGACCGTTACACTTCTTACTTGTTGTTGATGATGCATCGAGGTGTAGCTGGCTGCGACTAATGAAGAACAAGGAAACTTCAACAGTTTTACCGTTACTGAAAGAAATACTAATGGAAATTCAGAAATCAACAGGACAAAAAGTTGTATTTATGACCACAGACAATGGGACTGGTGAATTTGGAAGTCAATGGATTTTGTGGTTAAAAGAACTTAGGATTCAATCTCAACCCTTGGTGCCGTATAAGCACTCACTTTATGGTGTCGCTGAGAGGGCTATTGCAGTAATATTCAACATTGCCAGATCTATGGTCTACCACGGGAATATAAATTGGAAAGTCTTTTGGTGCATCGCTGTTGAGCATTTGAATTATATCTGCAATCGGACCCCGACAACAGCGCTTCCCTTTGGGCCAGTAGACTCCCTACCTTCAAAAGCAATTACTCCAATTATGGCTTATACACCAGATAAAATAAACGTGGGTAATCTGAAAATTTTTAGATGTGCTGCCTTCCCAAAACGGCTTTATCAAATAGAAGGACCCTCGAAGCTCGAACCAAAAATATACAGTGATGAAGAGTATATTTTCATTGGCATTCAAGGCAATAGCCTATTCAAACTAATGCATTGTAAGACCCAAAAACTAATAATATCAGCTGACTGTAAATTCACAGAGTATCTCTTCAAGGGATTTGAGCCGCAAATCTCTAATTTAAGACTAGAAATATTCCAGAATAGTAGGCTTGGTGCACAAAATCCTCTGCAAGGTCAAGCTAAGAAGCTTAAGACTATTCAAAATAACCAAGAGACCCAGCACGGTTTTCAGAACCCTCTGCAAAGTCAAGCTAAGAAGCAAAACGCAATCGAAATTGACAAATATGTAAGGGTCGTTACTATGGACGATAATTGAACCCTTGGACGTGGACTTTGGCTGATGATTCTGACTGTGGACTGTGGCTATGGACTGAGGGCGTGGACTGTGAAATCGATGGACAAGACAATGACAATGACAATAACTTTGAGTCAAGATAAGATTATATTTAAACAATGATTAGATAACAAGACTCAGGTTTGAAGAGCCTTTTGGTACAAAGGGAAGGCCACTACTTATACAAGTCCAACTTGTGACGGGCTAAGCCTGATATGATGATGATGATTCTATTTTTCGTCTAGGGTGATAAACGTGTGCCCCAGAGCACGTGATATCTATCCCATTCGGGACACAGGACGCTAAAGTCGGAACTCTAGATCTAAGGACATGTCATGTCTGTAAATACATTGCTGTGCTACGTTGTTTGAAACTGCGCACATAAAAGGATGGCATACAAAATTTGCAAAGATATATAATGAGACTTCCACAGACTCCCGACTGGTGATCAATCAGTCCCTCTCACCCGCTCCTCCTTTCCATATTAGAGCCTCCGATCAAATAGAGAAAAAAAATAAAAAAAGGTGTATAGGTAAAGTAGAAGTAAAATAAAAACTTATGCCTCAGCGAGGACAGATTTGCTCAAAATACTGAGAGTGGTCTAGCCATTTAGTCAAAATAAGAGCTCCTTCCAAGGTTCCGAGAAGTGTAGGAATGAGCAAATTGATAGGCCCTTCAGGCCATCCACCACGTCGTCTCACAATCCGGCAGTAAAGAAAATGCGTTGGAGTCTTTGCAGACCCACAGCGGCAGTAGTTGTTAGCGAGCTCATGTTTAAAACGAGTGTGTTAGGCAGCAAAATCCCCGTGGCCAGTTCTTGCCGCAATTACTTGCCCCAAAGTTTTCCTTCTTAACAAAAGCTCTTTTGGGAATGGAGGGGCGGTGTTTATTCCGAGGCCGAAATAGGTCCGGGGCATGTGATCGTTCCACCACTTTTCTCTGGCTTGGCTCATCTGGGTTAACATCCATTTGTTAAGTGACGCTATCGAGAATTTTGTTTGGCTGTTTAGAAAGGGTAACGCAGCCCCTTTCTTGGCCTCTACGTCGGCAAGGTTGTTTCCTTCGATTCCTGCATGACTAGGGACCCAACGAATATTTATATTCCCCTCGCATATGTGCGGGAGCCTTGAGCGGGATTTCCATTGTTTGAGAACTTCCAGAGCATCTAGAAAAATGTATTGTGATAAGATGCTGTTCGTCTTGGTGAAGAGTCTTCTCGCTACCTCGACATTGTGAATGAACAGCCAAATATCATTGGCAAAGCGGGCCGATGGTAGAGAAATCGGAGCTTGGATTCCCTTTAGGGCTGTATGGGCCTCAGCATCATAAACATCTTTCCCTTTGCCTAGTGGGAAGGCGAATGATTTAACTTGAATTCTAAATTGGAATATGACGTAGCCACCTCCAGCCAGATCATCGGGTGATTTAGAGCCATCAGAGTAGACTACTATATTAGCAGGTGGAATCTTCCTGACAAATTCCCCCAAGCAATGCACCCTGTGTTCAGGCATAGTTGATGGGCCGTTAATTCGCCTCAGGGAGTCTTGTAGAGGTTCTTGAAGCTCCCAAGGGGCAAAAATGAGAGGGTCATGTTGATCTGATGCTGGGATGCTGCTTTGAGAGCGTGCAAATCTTGAAAAAGCGGGTGTACTAAGTGACTTCTGCCCTTGTTGGAATAGGGGGTGTCGAGAGTCTAACTTTCGAACACGGACAGCAGCTTTCCTTGCTATGTTATCAAGCGCAACTACAGCTGGTGGTAGACCAGCCTCCCGAAGGAGTGCAGGAGACGGTGTGGTGCGAAAGACAGGTAAAATCGCTCTTGCTGTAGCTGCATGGACTTTATCTAACATATAAAGGTGCTGCCCAACTTTATTAGAAATGGTCTTATCGCCATGATTTTTATTTATTCCTGGCCACCATGTCGCCGCACCAAAGTGTGCTATAGGCAGGGCGCATGCCATTATCGCATTCCTGGAAAGTTTAGGTGACACGCCGCGAAGAGTATTACCGAGACAGCGAAGAGCCATCGCAACCCTGAGAGCCTTTGATGTTTGAATTTTCACATGATGTTGGAATGTGAGCTTCCTGTCGAAGTGTATTCCAAGCCATTTGATGTAAGGTCGCACATTATTCTCGGCGATGGTAAAGTTGCTAGCAAGAACCCGTGGGCTCCGATCTTTATCCCTGTGTTTTCTCGAGAAGTGGATTAACTCTGATTTTGACTGGTCAAAATTTATCCCCTCTTGAACACTCCAGGATAGGGCTTGATTGATTGCTGAGCTAATCTTCTGCGAGTTGACTTCAAGTGTAGGAGATATCTCCGGAATCGCTATGTCATCGGCATATCCAAAAAATTTTTGAATGCCTTCTAACTTAAAAAGTGGCGAAATGTAAAGCATAAAAAGGATTGGGGACACCGGAGAGCCCTGTGGGAGTCCACAGTCAATTGCTCTCGGTGCTCCTACCTCTCCATCGATGCGAATGCAGACTCTGCGTTCAGTGGCAAAGGATCCGATCCAGTTACAGAGATTGCCTGGCCAGCCTTGTTCGCGTAAACGTCTTACTAGTCTACCAGGAAGAATAGTGTCAAAAGCTCCTTTGATGTCCAGAGTAGCAACTGTGGCGGTTAGGCCTTTATTTAATGCAGTTTCGATGTCATGAGTTAGGCAAGTCGTTAGATCTACAGACGAGCGAAGCGGTACTGCACCAAATTGTCGACTGGTAAGCACCTTGTGTTTAATGGTGACCCACGCCATTCACTTAGCGACCACTCTTTCAAGGCCCTTACCTAAAACGGAGAGGAGAGCAATTGGTCTATACGATCTTGGAGAAGTCATATCTGCTTTATTTGGCTTTCCAATCATTGCTATAATCGCGGTGCGAAAACATTTAGGGTGGTGGCTGGCATCAATACATGCCTGAAAGAGGTCTAATACTAGGGTTGAAATCTGTGGCCATGCTAGACGAAGAACTGCAGTAGGTATTTCATCTTTTCCTGCAGTTGTGTTCCCAGCTGCAAGAATGGCGTTCGAAACTCCATGCATAGTTAGCTGGGGAAAAAGAAGCATAGCTCTCGCTACTGTCGGAGCTGTTAAGGGTATGTCAGCCACTTCAGACTGATTACGCAGGAGATTGTTTATTAAGACTTCTCTTTTATCTTCGAGGCTTTTAGCAGGCGGTGCGTCTGGGGAGAGAGGATCAATGAGTGAGGGAGAACGAAAGTTTCCCTTGGACTTATGCCATCTGGTTATATCAAATGCGTCTTTAGCGTTGCTGGCTTCATCCAGCTTTTTGTGAAAGAAAGAGGCCTTGGCTTGTTTTACAGCCTTTCGGAATGCTTTTTTCTCTTCATGTGAAGGAGCTGTGGAGCGAGCGGCCTCTAGATATCGTTTTCTTGCTTCCTTGCAGCTTTGATTCCACCATGGCTGGCCTCTGTTGTGCTGTAAGGATCTTTTTGCTGATCCAGCAAATGAGTTGTGCAATATTTGAATTAGGTCTTCAGCTCTCTTGTCAAGACTCGGTGGAGATCCATCGGAGGGGAAGGGAGTTCCGTTCAGTTGAGATTAAAGGAGTGAGTAGAAAGTCGATGTGTCGACTGTTGAAAAACGAAGTCGAGAATGAGTGAAAGACTTGTGTGCTTTGTAGGAGAGAACGATTAGTAATGGGTAATGATCTGAAGTTACATCAAGGTCCCGTTGGACTGATGCAGCGATTCCTGCTGTAATTAGCGAGGCGGAAGCAAAGGCAAGATCTAAGACATTCCCACGGTTGTGGGCTGGCTTGTCTATCTCAGATATGAAGGAGATATTCTTGGGCTCTAGCCAGGAAATGAGAGCTTCTGATTGAGTAGAAGGAGAGGAACTATGGGAAGGGTGCCAAAGCCGATGATGGAGGTTGAAATCTCCTGCAAGGATTATATTTTGTAGGAACTGATTTTCTGGAATCGAAACAAGGAAAGATACCCCAGTATGACAGCTGGGCAGCTGGAAAGCCCTGTAGCCTATGCTGGTAAGCGCAGGCGCCAAAGTGGGGGCGTAAACTGGGACCTATGAAACTGAGGAATATGAAACTAGGGTAGTGGTGGCGCTATCAGGTTTTATCCTTGGGGACTCAACTCGCGGCATTGAAACAGACTACCTGGTATCAGATGGTGATCGTGATGAGCTGTATCAAAACTTTACAAGCAACATAGAGTAGGCCAAATGTATAATAGTAGCTATTGTTCTTCGATGAGATTTTCCTTTTACATAGTTAATTATAAATTACTCTGCATTACTTAGCAGCCTAAGCAGTTAGTAGTGAACCGTCACATATAATTAACTATCTCTTTACGTCTCTACGTCTCTACGTCTCTACGTCTCTACGTCTCTACGTCTCTACGTCTCTACGTCTCTACGTCTCTACGTCTCTACGTCTCTACGTCTCTACGTCTCTACGTCTCTACGTCTCTACGTCTCTACGTCTCTACGTCTCTACGTCTCTACGTCTCTACGTCTCTACGTCTCTACGTCTCTACGTCTCTACGTCTCTACGTCTCTACGTCTCTACGTCTCTACGCTCTATAATATTATACCTTACGTCTTACGTCCCCGGGTGTTCTACACCTTACGCAGCTGGCTCTCCGTCTTGGTTCAGTATCCTCACGTTATATTTCCTTGTGTTACACAATCTAGTGTAATACCCTCAAAAAAAGCTTACATCTGTTGATAAAATTTGCCCTCTGAATTCTTGACTCACGAGGACAGTTTGATCAACGCAGGCGGAAAGAGTCAGAATCCTACTCCTGAGGCAACTGGGTCTGCCATCTCGAAATCATATAATATTTACGAGCACCTCCAGGACAAGAAAGAATTTGAAGCCACGACCAGTCAGCAAGAAACAGTAATAATGTCGTCATCATCCAAGTCGAATGAAAAGACGAAGAGATCATTCATAAAAGAGATGGATTTGGTTCATCAACAGTTATCACAACTTCACGAGCAGCTTGCTGGCTTTGAAGGTTTTGAACACCCGGCGACTTCAAAATCAGGGAAAGTAACTATTACTAAAAACCCAGCCCGCCAGATTACACAGGGCATAAAGCCGACGAAATTCCCGAGTTTTAATGGAAACCGAGCAAGCTATCCAGGATGGAGGAAATTCATTTTGAATGCGCTTAAGGTTGACTGGAACACATTTGAGTACGATGACACTCAAGTTTTTATGATGATCTACCAATCGCTTGAAGGTGCGGCCCACAATCAGTCTGTCGGATTTTTCGAGATGGGAGGATGGAGCAAGGAGGACCGGCCAGAAGAGTTTATAGAGTTCCTTGACCGAGCGAACCACGACCCAACAAGAGTCAAACGCGCAGCAAACGAGCTTCACGACCTTAAAATGGGGGAAAAGCAGCAATGGACGTCTTTCTACCCAATTTGGGCCAATAAATTGACAGAGGCCCAGGGCGATACGTGGCCTGATGAGAATAAAATTACGATAGTCCAAAGGGCTCTCAATGGAAGGCTTTTGCAAGCCCTGGCTGGGAACCACCTATTACCAGACGATAACTTTGCAGAATTTATTCAAATAGTCAACAAAGTATCCCACCAGGTAGACTTTTTGCAGGGACTTTCACCTTATCCTGCCAACTTTAAGGAGAGATCAAAGAGCGCGGAGTTGAGGGGCCAGACCACCTTTGATAATAACGAAAGTAGGCAGGTAGGATGGACCACGTCAGGGAGTAATCGTGGGCAAGTTGGGCAACTGGATTCTGATGGAGACACTGTAATGGGTGGTGTAAATATGGCAAATGTCGCGAGGGGACCAGATGGGCAGCCTCTTCGAGCAAAATAGAAATCAAGGGAACAGATTGCCTTGCTAAGGAAAGAAAGACGTTGCTATCGCTGCGAGCGTAAAGGTTGTGGCACAAGGAGATGTCCACTCCTCCCTGCCGTTAATCCAAATGAAGGGCTCCGTGTCAATGCAGCTGCGTTACCTCCTATTAATCTTTCCTTGTGTGAATCGGCGGTTGGAGGGGAGGTGATAACTATAGATGAGAAACCGACAGAAAACTAGATGCTCCTGGGCAAAATCGCACTCAGGAGCTTAAGCCAGTTGTAAGTAGAGAAGTATACATGAATACATCCCCATTTCTAGTCAACGCTCTGATTAATGACTGTACAATGGTACAAGCCTTGGTTGATAATGGATGTTTATGTTCCGGCATCATCGATAATGCATTTGCTTTGAAATTGCAGCTGTCGCGTTTTCCTATTTCCCCACGACGCTTAGAAACTGCCGAAAAATCTTTAGAGAAGCCAATAGTAGACTCAATCACATGTATTTCACTGGACTTAGACGGATATATTACACCGAAACTCTGGCTCTATGTGGTACCAAACAGTACACATCAACTGATTCTCGGGAAAAAATGGTTGGAGGATGAAGATGCCGTTATCCATGCCAGAGACGAACGTTTGGAACTTCGTAAGAAGGGAGGGCGTATTTTCAACACTGAGAGATGGGGGAAAGAATTCGAGACTGGGGTCTCACCCGAGATTTCATCGGTCAATGTTGTGGTGTCTATGAAAGATTCAGTTCCAATTTGCAGGGCATCTTTAGAAGATATCAGCAAAGCGTTGCGTGTCAAGCCCCGATTAACGACAGATGAAGCACGTTCACGTCTTCCTAATGAAATTAAGGATTTTGCTCACCTCTTTGCCGACGATAATGGTGCAGATGAATTGCCTCCATCACGAGGAAAACTAGATCATGCCATCAACTTGCAGCAGGAAAATGGGAAGCCTCTGCAACCTCCATGGGGACCCCTCTATGGGATGTCTAGGGAAGAGCTTCTAGTCTTGCGTAAAACACTTACAGAACTTCTGGACAAGGGATGGATTCGGTCAAGCGGGTCACCAGCGGCAGCGCCAGTTTTGTTTGCCAGGAAACCAAGCGGTGGACTGAGATTTTGTGTGGACTATCGCGGGCTAAATGCAATCACGATTCCTGATAGATATCCGTTACCCCTATTTAAAGAAACACTGAGACAGCTATCTAAAGCGAAATATTTCACAAAACTGGATGTTAAACCAGCTTTCCACCGAGTACGTATTCGAGAAGGAGACGAATGGATGACGGCGTTTTGATGTAGGTTGGGGCTTTTCGAATGGTTGGTAACTCCGTTTGGCCTGGCTAATGCACCTGCTACGTTCCAACGCTACATCAACGAACAGCTGCGTGAACATTTGGATATTGATGCCACAGCTTATGTAGATGATGTACTTGCCTATACCAATGATAGCGAGGAGGGTCACTGGAAGACTGTTCGAAGTATTTTGGCCAAACTCGACAAAGCTGGGTTATATCTAGATATTGATAAGTGTAACTTCCTTTGCGAAGAAGTAAAATACCTGGGATTCATTGTGAAAGCTGGTCAAGGTGTCACGGTAGACCCTATAAAAGTGAAGACGATCTTGGAATGGGAGGCACCAACGTCTGTTAAGGGAGTTCGGTCGTTCCTAGGGTTTGCAAATTTCTATCGTTGTTTCATCGAGGGATTCTCAGAGATTGTAGCACCTTTAACAAACTTGACAAAGAAAAATTCGGCATGGAATTGGGGACCCGATGAAGAAAAGGCATTCAAGCGATTGAAACGGATTTTTGCTTCAGAGCCGGTTTTGGCGCAGTGGGATCCTGATCGGGAGACAATCTTGGAAGCAGACTGCTCTGGTTATGCCTTGGGAGGTTGTTTGACGCAAAAGGATTCTCAGGGAGTGCTACGGCCAGTTGCATACTTTTCAAAACCTCTTAGCAGCGCAGAAGTTAATTACCCCATACACGATAAAGAGATGCATGCAATTGTATCATGCCTCCAGGAGTGGCAACCAGAACTTCTTTCAGTTTCAAGATCCTTCACAATCTTAACCGACCACAAAAATTTGAGCTACTTTTCGACAAAACGTCTGTTGAATGAGCGACAGGTGCGTTACAACGACGTTTTATATAAATTCAACTTCAAGCTTGAATGGAGACCTGGTAATGCGTGTGAACGTCCTGATGCTTTATCACGACGGGACCAAGATAGGCCTACAGGACTTGATGACGAAAGGAATAGTGGACGGGTTATGCAACTTCTACCGACAGGATCGCCACACTCAAATAACACGCTAATGCCAAAATTCAGCTCTTTTTTCCTTGAGAGTTTGGAAAATAGGGCCATTGAAGATGATGTAACGTCGACACAAGATCCAGCTGCTAGTACACGGTTATTTGATGACGATGAGATGCACGCACTTTGGAAACATGGGGTTCTGGCGGACAGAGACTGGCAACGAGCACGGGATGTTGTCAAATCTGGCGATAGAAGTTTTCCCCCGGATCTATCACTAAAGTTAAAAGCTAATATAGCGGAGTGTACAGTGGCTGCAGATAACGTACTTCGTGGTAGAGAGAACAGAGTGTGGGTGCCAGACTACGAACCATTGCGTACAGCAATTATGCAGAAAACTCATGATAGCCACCTCGCCGGTCATCCTGGGAAAGACACGATGGTGGGGATTCTGTTACGCCGATGGTTCTGGCCAAAGATGAGAGATTTGGTGAGGCGATTTATCCGAAATTGTGACGTTTGCGGAAGGACGTCTGTGTGGCGCGAAGCAAAAGCGGGGTTCCTCAAGTCCTTGCCAATCCCGGACCGAGTGGGGAGTGAACTAACAATAGATTTTGTCACCGACTTGCCTAGTTCGGAAGGCTGTACAAACGTCATGGTTATCACAGACCGCTTATCCAAAGAAGTATTCATGTTCGGCACTAAATCAATGGAGGTGGTGAAGTGTGCTGAGGTATTCATTGATCGGTATTATCGTTATAACGGATTTCCTCGATATCTTACTAGCGATAGAGGCAGCGACTGGTTAAGCCATTTCTGGAAAACCTTTTGCCAATTAACTGGAATTACGCAGCGTCTTACTACAGCCTATCACCCACAGTCAAATGCCAGCGAAAGGGCCAATCAAGAGATGTACAAATACCTGCGATCCTTCACTTGTTATGCTCAGACTGACTGGATGAATTTTCTACCTTCGGCGCAGCTGGCTCTCAATTCACGGCCGCACTCGGCAATTGGTGGTATCAGTCCTTTCTTCCTCCGACACGGCTAGGATTTAGATCCCATCACCGAGCCGACACCAGATATAAATAATCCACGGCACCCTGGAACAATTTCAGCCGCCAATTATGTACAAAGACTAAGGAATGCGCAGGATTTTGCTCAAGCGGCTATGGCATCTGCACAACAACGTTATGAAAATAATGCAAATCTATTTCGTCGCCAGCCAGAAAGATTTAAAGTGGGTGACAAAGTTTGGCTGAATCTTAAGCATATTAATACACCGCAACTGGCAAAGAAACTGGCATGGCAGCACGCCAAGTACGAGGTCACTGCTGTTCCCGACGCACTTACTGTCGAACTAAACGTCCCAGGTAACATCCACAATCGGTTCCACGTTGAACTCATAAAGCGTGCAGGTACGGACCCGTTTCCAAGCCAATTACGTGATGATACGCAAAATCCTCCAATTATTGATGACCTAGGGGAGGCTGAATACGAAGTCGAAGAAATCTTGCGAGCTCGAACAATTCGTCGTGGACAAGGAACTTATCGACAGGCATTAGTAAAATGGATTGGATGGGCAGACCCAACGTGGGAACCCATTGAGTATGTCCAAGACACTAAAGCTCTTGATACATTCGAAATGACCTATGGCCCAATTCTGAGAAATGATGGACCAAACGAGTCTAGTGTTGGATCGTTTGTTGGACCCGCGGAGCCACATACCAAGCAAGCAAGACGTGAACGCCGAAGTAAGCGTATTTCCCAACGCAATTTTCAAGGATAAGGGGGGGGATTATGACAGCTGGGCAGCTGGAAAGCCCTGTAGCCTACGCTGGTAAGCGCAGGCGCCAAAGTGGGGGCGTAAACTGGGACCTATGAAACTGAGGAATATGAAACTAGGGTAGTGGTGGCGCTATCAGGTTTCATCCTTGGGGACTCAACTCGCGGCATTGAAACAGACTACCTGGTATCAGATGGTGATCGTGATGAGCTGTATCAAAACTTTACAAGCAACATAGAGTAGGCCAAATGTATAATAGTAGCTATTGTTCTTCGATGAGATTTTCCTTTTACATAGTTAATTATAAATTACTCTGCATTACTTAGCAGCCTAAGCAGTTGGTAGTGAACCGTCACACCCAGCGCCTGGATTTATAGCTCCAGGAGGAGCGTTATAGACATTTATAACTTGTGTAGGAGGGATACTAGGACCTTTGATGGTTAGGATGAGGACATCCTCGGCCCCTTTCTCTACCTGACGATAGGGACGCTCTTGAACGAAAGACAGTGTGTTACTAATTCGTGAATATGTTAAAACTCTAGGTCTAGTAGACCAATTATCGATAGGAGTGAAACATTCGAAAGATGGGTGCTTGCATGTAATTCTCCATGAGATTTCTTTGAAGACGTATGGTTCTTGTACTAGCAAGATATCTGCATTTGTTTGAAAAGCAGTTGAAAGAGCGATTTGTTGCGCAGACGAGCTGCGCCCTACATTGACTGAAAGTATTCTCAGAGAAGTGGTCTCAGTAGTCATTAGTTTGTTTCCATTGAGCTACTCTGTTGGCTATCTAAAGCAAGAGGTGCGAATTTCCCCCCGGATATTATGGGTGTTTCCTTAAATAGGGTTTGAGATGTAGGTGTGGTCTTTGGAGGAGCTAGCTTCTCAATGTTAATCGCAGATGAGCCAGCCGTTGCTTGAGTCCCAATGGCACCACAATGAGCCGCTTTTAGGCGAAATCTAGCGGCTGCAGCAGCCTGTCTAATTTGAGCCATTTGCTGTTTAGATGGTAGTGAATTATCTTTTCGGGGCCGAAAAAGACATACTAATGAGTCAGCCGGATGGGGACCGTGACAATTTGCGCACTTTGGTGGACAGAAGTGATCTTTTGAGGGGTCACAAGAGATATGGCCGCTCTCCAAGTGTTGAGTTGACCCACATAAACGACAGCGAGGAAAACGAGCACATGATTGTTCATTGTGCCAGCCGAAACACCTTCCACATTGGGGAGTTTTAAATTTTTGTGGTAGTAACTTAGTAGGAACTCGCACTCCAAAGAGAGGTATCAGCTTGGAAAGAACTAGTCCTTTTGGGTAAAGAACAATATAGCTTTGTTGGTGGAAGAATTCAGAGTTACATGAGCCTCGAGACTCTAGAACATTGATAGGGGAAACATTGGTTAAGTCTGTTAACGCCTCTGCGACAGTCGTTGCAGTGATTTCTACCAGTTCCATTGAGGTACCATTGTAACTTGAATAAGTACGGGGAACACCAGATAATCTATAAGCATTATGCTGTACGGGCTTCTCAACTTTGCATTGACCCTGAGATGACAAAGAGGATTCGATTTCGCCCATTCGGGCATACAGAGTCTCTTGGGCCTCTGTGCTAAAGGGACAGATAGCAAAGCCTGTTTTGGTCATCTGTACTTCGCGAACAAGTTTCTCTTTGAGAAACAAGTTCAGCTGTTGTTGCAAAGCGTAGGGTGACATGCTAAGACCAGGGTGACCGGTGCCGAGTCGTACTAGAAGACGATTATCTTCAGGGGCTTTCTTTATACCAGATCGGCCGTTAGTCATGGAATTTCCTGGTGCCGCGGGTGACTTATTTGTCGGGGACTGTTTTTACGGTCCATGAGGAGGAGCTGAAGCCGCAGTAACAGCAGCAAATGATTTAGGTTGACGAGAACTAGCGGTGGCGGGTGTGGCGGCGGGTGTAGCCTGTGCCACATTTTTTGGATGAGAATTAGGGACTGAAGAGTAAGGCGCCGGTGGGCGCGGTGAGCCTCTAATATGACACTCGAAGTGTCGTCGGGCTATGCAACTAAGATCCGTGACTAAGTCGCGAAACAGCTTTTGGAGGTAATTGGGAATTGAATTATTATCGTCAATAGCATCATCTAAGACGCTAGCAATGTGTTGGAACATGAGTGTTGCCTCTTGGTTCTGGGTGGTTGCAGCTGAGGTTGTTGACAATAGCATCTCTGTCAGCGAGACCTCTTTGGCCTTACGGGCAAAGGAATTTAGGGGTGGCGGGGGGAGGGATGGTGGAGGAAGGGGAAGATTAGTCATGGCGAGCGCGAATAATGCTGATAAGCTTTGAATACCGGTAAATGAAGTGTAGTTGCTAAGCCTGATATGTTCTGGCTGGGCGGATCTGGATTGCCCATCCTTGTCACGTGATATCGCATAAGGGACGTACGATTGCCGACAGCCAATGGCGATCACGGGAGATCTCGAGAACTATCTACCAAAGCAGCTGGTACCACGTAGTCCAAATCGGTAATCAAATCAGAATAGATCTTGGTGGCAATTGGCATAGATTGTAGTAGCCCGTCCAAACACGTTGGCGATCGAGGTTCATCGGCGGAATAGATAAAGACTGGCTTGCTCGTCATTAGACAGAACATAGTAAAATATAAATTCATTTCTGGCAGCTTTGCGTGCGTACATTTTTTCGCTGAACTCTCAAGCCCTTAACACAACTCCATCCCTACAGGGGCTATCTGGCCAACGCCCAGGCCATCTTAGAAATACATTGAGTACTAGAGAATACTATAGAAGTCCATCGACCATTACAGTAGGGAGAATAATATGGAAATCTATAGAAGCTTAACCCAAAATCCCTAGTGTTCAGACAGAAGTACAGAAGATTCTGGAAGACTGAACCTTGATTAGCAACAACACGTGAATTGATTATTATTCACGTGACAGCATTAAGTATGCGCTAATCCTGACACATGATGTCACCTGATATTACTTAATATCAGCGCCGCAATGAATCATGGCCTATTCCTGACAAAATATAAGTCTTCAACCAGGGCAACAAGTCTTCACCTGGAGCGTTTAATAAATCTGAGGCGTCTGATCAACCCTCAAAAGACAAAATGTGTAAGTCCCACATAGGAGCGATTAATAAGTCTTCACCGGGGGCGTATAATAAATTTTTGCAAGTTAAACAGAAGTCCTCTATCGAAGCAAGCAGTAAGTCTTCACCGGGAGCAGAAAGTCTCAAGAACTCTTCAGAGAAAAAGAGCATCCCTCGCGTGCACCAACAAGATGCTTCATCATCGTTGGGAGGTAGATACTCAGAGCCAGTCGTCACTAGATACGGTCGCGTAGTAAGACCCAAAAGTTATTTCATAGAAAGCTCAAAACCAGTCTGGACTTCAAGTTCTCCAACTAGCTCACTCGCTATCAGCAGTCTCAATTGAAGCTAAAAATTCCCCAAATCCTACTATTGATACAGCATATCCACTCTTTGAGAATATTGATATTACTGATGCTATGAAAGGAGAAGATGCCGATCTGTGGGAATAATCAATTAAGGATGAACTTCATGCTCTGAAAAACACAAATACTTATATTATTCTTAAGAATGGTTCACAGTTCAATAAGAAGCTAATCTCCTCGAAATGGGTATGTAAATACAAGTGGAATCAAGATGGCTCAGTTGTCAGACAGAAGTCCCGACTTGTTGCTAGAGGATTTGAGCAATTCTACGGGAGTGATCATCTCGAAACCTTCGCAAATGTAGTGGTTAACTCGACATTGCGCACTCTTTTAGCTAAAGCTGCTGTCGAAGATTTAGAAGTCGACCATGTTGATGTCAATACTGCTTTTCTCAATCCAACAATTAAGCAAGAGATATTCATGAAAATACCAAAATGTTTTACTCTCCTAGACCCTAATTTCACAAGACACAAACAAGACTATCACCTCAGGCTTCAAAAGTCTCTGTATGGACTAAAACAGGCACCTAGAGAATGGTTTCTTGCAGTGAAAAGTTTCTTCGAAGACCTTGGACTGACTTCATCATCATCAGACCCAAACTTGTTCTGCCTTCAACAAAAAGGGGTGTATATACTTCTGTTTATCAACGATATGATGATCGTTGGCCCAAAGCAGAAAATCACAATAATGAAAGAGAAGATCTCCAGAAGATGAAAGTGTAAAGATCTCAGCCCAGCTACGCTTTTTGTAGGGTTTCAAATTGATAGAAACCGATCTGAAAGAACAATCTTTATTCATTAAGAAATGTACGTCACGAAGCTATTAGAGAAGCTCTTGATGGATAAGCTTAACCCAAGCAATTTACCAATCCCAGCAGGAACTGTATTAAAAAACGAGGATAGTGACCGTGAATGCACAGCTGATGAAGCCGTGCTCTATAGACAGATTATAGGGTCGACTATTTACCTCGAAAACAACACAAGACCGGATATCAGTTATGCTGTTGGCCAGTTAGCTCGATTTATGGCTGTTACAAAGTAGCGTTTCTTACGGTTTGCCAAGCATCTTGTTGGAAATACATGATTAGCCTACTGCATTTCCTTGGTGGTTCCCAACGAGAACGACATGAAACCTGAGTACGTCCTCAGGTTTATTAGATGTTATGAGTCAGAATGGTATTGCTCTTATTTGATTATGGCTTATGACTCGATTATGCGTATCAGGGTATTAATTGATACTTGGGATCACTATTGTATCATGCTGTAATTAGGGATGATGTTGGGAGGAACTCTGTATATTAGTCCTTTCCCCTCTGTAATGGCCCAGTACGGTTTTACAGGATAAAATGAAAATACTTTATATGAAAAGATTTTATTTCCAACAGATTTTGAGACCAACGTTCTAATCGACTGAGTCTGTTGAATTATTTTTCGAGCTCTTTTAAAAGGAAAATCTGAAGTCTTTACCTTGAATTTTAATACTGGAATTATCTCTCAAACAAGCCACCATACTACTTGAGTTATTTCGTTTTAAAGAAAAACCTCAGTTCGTCTAACATAATTTCGACACACGACATATTAAGATCCCTTAAACATGTTCCAAAGTTGAAAAAAACACTTTTTCAGGATGGAGTACTATTCTCTTACAAGTTTTGATAAACCACAAAAGAGAGCAATATATCCTGAGTGGGAGATCAAGCATTGTTGAGGGCAAGTCTGAATCTGAATCCTCTACATTAACAGATTCTAGTTTCAGCGAAAAAAATAAGAATATTAAAGCAGCACTTCTTCAGTTGGTTCCTGAAGAAGCCTATTATCTCTGTTGAGAGGCTATGGATCGTCAGAGGGAATACTGAAAAAAGGCGGAGAGAAATGAAGAATGACAGCCAAACAAAGAAGCAGGTGAATAGAGCTTTAGAAATAAAGCTTGAGAGGTTAACTCGAAGTGGGTATGAATATGACCTTCAGATATATTCAGTAAACGCAATGAACTTAATTGAAGTAACTATAGTAAGATGTCTTACCTTCAGATATATTCAGTAAACGCAATGAACTGAAGATTTCTGAAGGACAAGAACACTAGATATATACAAAAGTTAGTCCTAGTGGGACGAATTTAGAAAATAACCAAGATATGCGCCCGTGTCCCAATGTGGCGATATTATCAAGGTGTGCCTATGTCTTGATCATCAGTAGACCTCCAAGTTTAGCTGAGAAAGACAAGACCATGCATATGTCATAACGTCCAATGTATCTTGCAATAAGCGCTAAAAATAAGATACAGAAAATAGAAACGAAAAACGAGATAGTGTAAGGCCAGGGTAACAGGTGCAGGTCAGTTAAAAATTACAACAATCTCATCGATGACAAACCTACCTCAAAGGAAATGTGGGACTCACTGAACGAATATTTCAAGCCCCAACAGAATATATTGATCGACAAACTTCTCGAAGAATTCTGGAGTTTTTCTATGGAAGAGGGCACAGACATCAACAAGTTCGCCCAAGAACTTATTAAGCTACAGTCGAGGATATCCTCAGTTGATAAGTCCCATCGACCCAGCGATGCAATAATGAAGAGTCGATTACTCAACCATTTCGACAACTATCGGGATGGATATTACAGTGGTGCTGTGGCAGTGCTTTGAAATGATAAATCAACTTCATTCTCTCAAACCATTGACTCTTTGGGGACCACCCAATCGAGTTATAAACACCACCATCCTGAGCATATTGTTTCTCTTCTTACTGAAGGAAAAGATCAAGAACCATCAAAAGCCAAGGTTAAAAAATGTGCTCACTGCAATCAAAGTGGTCACATTCGAGAGGCCTGTTTCCATTGGATTGAAGCACCAGATGGTACGAAATGGGCAGTCAAAAATCCAGAAAAAGCTGCCAAGGTCAGAAAATTGAGGAAACAAATGGAAAATAGATGGGGAAAAGGGTTCAAAATTCATTCGAGCGATAGAGGACTTGGGGTCTATTTTAGTGATCATACACTACTTGCGACAGCCCACGATAAAGACGGACTTTTTTGCTTCACCACCTCTTCTGTCAACAACAAAAACGCTCGCTCGAACAGATCCCCAGAAGTCCTGTCGCAGATCGATTAGGAAGCGACAACGAAGTTGATACATGATAGGTTTGCCCACGTCGGGCCTCATGTGATCAAAAAACTCGACATCTCTCGTCTGAAAATTAAAGATACGAGAACAAAGGACACAACTTTAAAGTCAGTGCGGAGTTTTTAGAAGGATGCAATGTTTGCAACTCTTGCAAACAAGTTGAGAAAATTAATCGACAACCTGCAGCGAAGTCTTCGACTAAGCTTGAGCTAATTCACTCCAGCACATGGGGAAAAAGCCGAATATCAGGGATCCATGGAAGTCTTCATTTTGTTTCATTTACCAATGATGCATCCCGAGAGAGTGAAATCTATCTCCTGAAAAGTACGAAGGAAGTACCAAGTCGATTTAAGGACTATAAAGAGAAAAAAGAGCTTCAGTCTAATTCAAAAATCAAGGCTATGCGTTTTGATGGGGGAGCTGAGTACAAGACCATCAAATTTGGTGGTATAACACAGCAAATTAGTGCACCTTATACGCAACATCAAAATGGGTTGGCTGAGCGACTAAATAGATCTTTGGTTACGATTGCCAGATGTATGCTTATGCATGCTGGACTTCCACTTCGTTTTTGGGATGCCGCCATACTTACAGCATCATATATTCGGAACAGGATACCTCTTCTCTCGGGAAACCGTTCACCTTTTGAGGTCATGAATGACTCTCTGCCAAGCATCTCTCACTTGAAAGTATGGGGATGTTTGTGTTATGTGCTTATCGATACAACTGATCCCCATAGGTATAAACTTTCTCCAACCTCATTGAAAGGGATTTTTGTTGGATATTGCGGATCTCCTACGCAGCATCGTGTTTATATCCCATCAAAAGCCGGGCGTGAAAAGACTATAGTCTCCGGAAATTTCCGATTTCATGAAGATAAATTCTGGGATTGGGAGAAATCAGCTTCTGAACAATTTGTCGAGCCGAAAGATACATTGCTCGAGGATAAAGATGCTTCGGAATCTGATAGCGATGAGAACACAGAGGATTCTCCTCAGGAAGAAGTATGCTCAACCGTTTCTCCAGTTTCGGAAATTTCTTTGTCACGGCAAACTGCATCCACCACAGAGCAGGATGACCTTTATTAAATGACTGGTGATAGTTCAGTTCCAGCGACTTTCTCTTCAGTATCTCCAGGGAGATCTAACAATTCTGAACCCCAACTGCCGTCAGAAGAGAATTTAGACATACAATCCTCTTCTCTATCAGTCGAAACTCCAGATGCACCTAATGTCAGGAGGAGAAGCCGAGTGCGTAAACAGATCGAACCTCGGTCAGCATGGCAACCTAGACCGCGTGCACTTTATGTTGGAGGAGACATAACCATTCCTCAGAACTATAAAGAAGCTGTTGGGGGACCCAATAAAGCGAATTGGCAGATCGCAATTGACGAAGAGCTTGATTCTTTATCGGAGAAAAATGTTTTTACGCCTTTGACTCACGTAACTCACGATAGAAAGCCCATTGGCTCACGTTGGGTTTTCACAGTCAAATCGGATGGAAGATTTAAGGCGAGACTAGTCGCTCAAGGATTCAGTCAAATCCATGGTGTTGATAATTTTGATACTTACTCACTAACACTACGAATGGATTCTTCGAGGATTCTACTAGCAGTTGCCAGTTTCAATGACTGGGAGATTGATCAAGTGGACGTGAAGACTGCTTATCTTGAGGAAGATCTAGACGAGGTTATATTGATGAGATCACCTGAAGGAATGAAAACGACTAAATATGTGAGGTTATATAAGTCCTTGTATGGTTTGAAGCAGTCTGGGAAGGCATGGTATGAGAAGCTTGATAATAGGCTTACCAATATTGGATTCAAGAAATCTGACTGTGATGGATGCGTTTACATTCATTTATCGAATCGGATTGTCGTGGGTGTTTATGTGGATGATCTAGTGATTTGCGGTAGCCTTGTTGAGAATTTCAGGAAGTTGACGGAGAAGCTTACAAATTATTTCCCAATTAAAGATTTAGGTCTGATTCAGACAATTATTGGCTGGAAGGTTTATTGGGATAGATCCAGGAGGATTCTCAAGATCACACAGGCTCCCTACATTCACGACAAAATCAATTCGTTTGGGCTCAAAGATGCGAAGAAATATGAGTCTCCGATGGAAGGTTACAGTGGTCTGTTGCCTGCACGAGAAGATGAGCAGCCAGCTGACGAGTCTGCCTATCCAATTGCCATTGGCAGTCTTGGGTATGCGGCGAATAGTACGAGGCCTGATATATCATTTGCGACATATCAATTGGCCAGATTTAATGCCTCTCCAGCTGTGCGACATTGGAAATCTGCATGTAGGGTATTTCGTTACTTGAAAGCAACAGAAGATTATTGTATAACCTACAACTTTGGCCCTTCTACTGACAATATTACCGACAATAAAATGGCAGTGATCTATTCGGACTCAGATTACGCTTCTGATGTCTCCACTCGCCGATCAGTCAGTGGATACTCATTGATGCTTGGAGGAGGTCCTATATGTTGGCAATCGAAGAGGCAGAAATCAGTCGCGACGTCAACCACCGATGCTGAATACATCGCTTTATTTGAGGCCGCGAATCAAGCCATTTGGGTCAGTAGATTCCTGAGAGAACTCCACGTTGAAGGTCAACTTGTAGAGAGAAATGGAATGCTGGTGTATACAGATAACCAGAGTGCCCTGGCTCTAGCAAGAGGAATAAATTCGACAAAGTCCAAACATATTGATGTGGCTTACCACTTTTCTCGAAATTTCGTTTACGATGGGACCATAAGAATTGAGTACATACCTACTGAGGATATGTTAGCTGACATACTTACGAAGCCATTGAGTCCATCCAGAACTAAGGCACTTTGTCGAAAAATATTCCTAAGAAAATAAGCTGTACTGTCAATCTTGTCGGTCAGGAGGAGTGTTGGAAATACATGACTAGCCTACTGCATTTCCTTAGTGGTTCCCAACGAGAACGACATGAAACCTGAGTACGTCCTCAGGTTTATTAGATGTTATGAGTCAGAATGGTATTGCTCTTATTTGATTATGGCTTATGACTCGATTATGCATATTAGGGTATTAATTGATACTTGGGATCACTATTGTATCATGCTGTAATTAGGGATGATGTTGGGAGGAACTCTGTATATTAGTCCTTTCCCCTCTGTAATGGCCCGGTACGGTTTTACAGGATAAAATGAAAATACTTTATATGAAAAGATTTTATTTCCAACACGATCAGGATCCCACTGGGACAACACCGACTCTGAAGCAAAAATTTCTTTAAATTTTCAAACGCCTCGTTTTCTTTCTTTCCCCACACCCAGGATGCATCTTTTTTTGTTAAATCAATTAACGGCGTTGCGATTTCTGAAAATTTCTTGACGAAGCACTGATAGAAATTCGCAAATCCCAGGAATGACCATACTCCTTTCACCGAAGTTGGTGCCTTCCACTCGAGAATTGCCTTAACTTTTGCGGGATCGACAGTAATGCCTTCTCCGGCTCTCACAATAAATCCGAGATATTTGACTTGCTTGCAGAGAAAGTCGCATTTATCAATATCCAAATAAAGGCCGGCTTTGTCAAGTTTCCCAAGGATGCTCCGAACCGTCTTCCAGTGGTCTTCTATTCTGCCGCCTGTGTATGCCAAAACGTCATCTATGTACGCAGTTGCATCAATGTCCAGATGCTCTCTCAAGTGTTCATTTATGTATCTCTGGAAGGTTGCTGGTGCATTAATTAATCCAAACGGAGTCACTAACCATTTAAAAAGTCCCAGTCTGCATCGGAATGCCGTCATCCATTCGTCTACTTCCCTTATTCTGACTGGGTGGAAAGCTGATTTGACATGTAACTTTGTAAACCATTTTGCTTTCGAAAGCTGCCTTGAGGTCTCTTTGAACAAAGGTAGCGGGTATCGGTCAGGAATAGTGACAGCATTAAGACCGCGATAATCGACACAGAATCGAAGTCCCCAGCTCGGCTTCTTTGCAAAAAGAACTGGTGCTGCTGCTGACGAACTACTTGGTCTAATCCATCCTTTATTTAAAAGATCTGTTAGGGTTTTGCGCAGTACCAATAATTCTTCCCTAGACATATTGTAAAGCGGCCCCCATGGTGGTGTCAAAGTCTTTCCATTTTCCTGTCGCAGATTGATTGCATGATCAAGATTTCCTCGAGGTTTTGGTAAGGCCTCTGCGCCGCTATCATCCGCAAAAAGATGCGCAAAATCCTTAACTTCTTCCGGCAGACGTCCCTTGGCTTCTTCTAATGTTAGTTTTTGCTTCACGCGTAGAGCTTTACTAATATCTTTAAGTGATGCCCTGCAGACCGGAATAGATTTCATCAATGTCGTCATTGTTGTAACCGTGGCCAACTTTGGACGAGCGACACTCTTGAATGCTTGACGCCATCTCTTAACTCCATAAACTGAGCCGTCACTTTTTCGCAATTCCAATCGCTGTTCTTTAGCATGTATAACTGCATCTTAATCCTCAAGCCATTTCTTCCCCAGAATCATCAGATGATTGCTATTTGGAACAACGTACAACCATAATTTTGGAGTGACATATCCATCTAAATCTAGAGAGATAAAGGTAATAGAACTCACTACCGTCCTTCCATTACCTGACTCTGCAGCTGTTTCCAAAGTTTGTGGAGAAATAGGTATGCACGGTTGGCCCAATTTGGTATATACTGATTCATTGATGATGCCTGAACATAGACATCCATTGTCCACCAAAGCTTGGATCATAGTAGCATCATTGACGAGGGCGTTGACAATAAATGGTGTGGTGTTCATGATGATCTTTTGCCCAGATAGCTTGTCTGTACTGGCTTTGCCATTAACTGTCGTGGAATTTAGATGCACTTTGATATGCTCTGTGTAAGGGTCTTAAGATGATTGTTATTCACAAGCTATCCAGAGCTATATACATGTCATGGCCGCCAAGAGCTCAGAGTCAGATGTCCAATATTAGGGGCAAGGGTCCACGACACGAGGCAGTTACGCGACTAACTAGGAAAGTCGGGCATGACTTATTTACGCGACTCACGGAAAGAGTCAGATGCGGATGATACGAAGGCTACAGTGTTAGGTTAGTTTGAGCTTGTATCTTGATTCCGGACAGACTATGGAATTAGGTATAACCTGTATATATATAATGAGGCTGGATCTGGGACTTAGATCTCCAGCTTCTCAATCTATCTTCTTGCATTACTTGCTTGCATCCTTTCGTCTTGTTCCATTTGTCTTGTTTCGTTTGTCTTGTTCCGACCTAAGTCTACCGCCCCACGTCATCCGTACCTCGCAGACGGCGATTATACTCAACTTGTTGCACGCCGTAACAATACAATAGAAAATCTTGAAGTGAAGAAGCAAAGAAAACCGAGAGCAAATATCATATACCTATTCCTCATGTTCAACATTTCTTCCCTTTCTTCGCATGATCTAAATCAAAATCGCATGATCTACAATCTCTGCATTCGCCTCTAACATCTTATGATGCTTTGGTGTCCTTTGTGCAGACAACCAGTGTCTCGTAATGTCTCACTCTTCATTGCAAACAAAACTGTAAAATCAACATATGTAACCGTAAATGTTCAGGGAAATTTGCGTGTCGGAGAAGTTTCAGCTTGAAGCTGCTTAGCAAAGAGTATTCTTTTTGCCTTAGGCACCAGCCTTAAAATTACCAGGCGTTGGCCTGTGACACTCTGACCCAGTCTCACTGTTGCCGTATTTACGTGCGTTACAGCAGAATCCTGATGCAATATTTTCTTTAATTTGATGGTCCTGACTGTCCACCCGCAGCATTTTCTTGCCTGATACATCCCCTTCATTTTTCTCATTTGTGGCCCTGACGCTGGGTATGATTGGTGGAAGCTTGTTGAAAGATTTTGATCCTGGCCTAACAGCTGGAAATAAAGGACAGATACTGGATGAGCAGCCCTCTCTTTCATATCGGAAACATTTTCCCTCTCTTCGAAGAGTTTCAATCCTTTCTGCCGACTTCCACTTTGCCTGGTAGAACTCCCCATTCGGTCCACGAGCAGGATTCTTGGGATATGTATGCCGCATTTTATGAAATTAATGGAACCAATTTTTTTTTCTGATTGGCCGGGCTGCTGATGTCACTGAATTGCCGAAAACTGAACTGCTGAAATTCTGAAATTCTGAATTGCTGAAACTGAACTGCCAAATACTTAATTGATGAAACTCAAAATCTCTGACCTGCCATTTAAGGATAGAATTGAATATATGTCACGGTCTAGACAGGAGCGCCTGCGCAGCTAAGTGTGTAGAGGTAGTAAATATTCAATTCTATAAGGAAGTAAACTATGTCGCTATTCAACAAGTCTATATACAACCCTCACTGCAGTCTAATGACTCGCCCCAACCCTGATATCAATAAAGGTTCCTGAAAGTCCTCATGTATCAGAAGGTCCCTGTGACAGTAAGCCTACGCATATCAAGGGTACTTCTTGTTTCAGCTAGTCGCCATCTCATAGCTGATCATACCCTGTGCACCGTGCCCCATTTACCTTGCCCCACGCACATTGCCCCATGCACCACAACCTTATCCCTGTAAGGTCTATGTACGCCTATACGCCACATAGGCTACAGGAACAATTCAGCTCACCAGCTGTTACATCATGCCACCAATTGCTGAGTTTGGTCGAGAATTCATTGCTGGCTGTGCCATAGGGAGCAGCCCTACCCAATCACCTTGAGCATAACAGGTAAATACACGTAAATATTTATATATCTCTTGATTTGCCCGTTCACTTGCATCGGATTGCGGGTGGTAGGACGTTGTTAATCGCTGCGTTATACATGTCAACTCACAAAAGGTATTCCAAAAATGACTGGTCCAGTCACTTCCCCTATCACTTACAAGGTATCTTGGGAATCCAAAATATCAGTAATAACAATCAATAAATACCTTTGCGCATTTTTCTGCTGTCATGGAATCTGTCCCAAATGTGAAAATATCTTTAGAGAGACGATCTGTTATCACCATGATAGTGGTACCGCCTTCTGAGGGAGGTAGATCAGTAATAAAGTCAATTGTTGAGGTCGCTACCAATACGAACAGGAATTGGGAGTGACCGAAGAAATCCAGCTTTTGCTTCACGCCAGACAGACGTTCTCCCACAAACATCACAGTTTCGGATGAATTTTCGGACTGCTTCCCTGAGTTTGAGCCAAAACCAGCATCGTAAAATCATACCAACCATGGTATCTCTCCCAGGGTGACCCGCTAGGTGGCTGTCATAAATTCGCTGCATAATAGCCGTGCGTAGTGTCACAGGCTAGCGCCTGACAAATTTTAGGCTGATGCCTAAGGCTAGAACAATGACTTCTGAGCGGTTCCATGTTGACACCTCCCCGGCTGACACGTCTCCCCATACATTAATAGATGACACGTCGCCCCATACATCAGCGGATGACATACGATGAGACTATGGTTTCGTACGTGAAAGAGATTGAGTCATCCTGAGAGATCGAATCTCAGCAGAAAGGACTCGGAAGCGGGATGGAGTTATGGAAACTAATGGAGGGAACAAAGACTACGCAACATTCACTTGGATCATGTGAAGCAAGACAAGGAAGTAAAACATGAGGAATAGATAAATGAAGTTTGCTCTCAGTCTCCTTTTGTTCTTTGCTTCAAGATATTCTAGTATATAGCTCTGGATAGCTTGTGAATAACAATCATCTTAAGACCCTTACACTTAGAGGCTCATAATCGGGTACCCAAATTATATTTTCTCAATCCCGTAGGATACTGTCTGCCGCAACCGTGCACTCAGCTATATTTGTGTTACAGTTATGAGTTAGGGAAGTATCATCATGTGCTGACTTTTGCAAAGATGTCACTATGGTATTGCAGGAGAGTCTATGAGAAAATGATGTATAATAATTGATATGTAAAGGAGTAAGTCAGGTCTGTTCTAAGATGGCGAGACGCCTACTATTTATACTTCACTATTCTTGCTATACAAACAATTCTATTCAATATTCACGTGACCGGTACAAACTCATGTAATCATGTAGTATAGCATATTTGCATCTGGCACACATGATTACACAACAATTTGCTTTGAACTTTTGATCTAAATACGGTGGAAACCCTCGCTCACCAGCCATAACAGTATTGCGAGCTCGCCTCCATTCATCATTAACTTTTACTCCTCTTTTCCAAAGCTCCTGTACCTCGTCATCATCAAAAAGTCTAGCTAGGGCAGCCAGATCTGCTATCGTGATTGAGATGGAATCCGTTTTGTCGATGTACCAAGCTTGTTGGTGGCGTTCCAGGTTTCTGTCATGATACAGTATCTATTGTTAAGATGTTTCGGATCTAACTTTAGACTGTTATTTTGAAATAATGCAAGGAAATAATATAGCTACTAGCGGGTCTTACATGTAGATAAATAGCCTCTTGATCCATCTAGATGAGAGGTGTGCGGTTTAGGTTCATTCTTGAGAAATATACTATAATCATCATCATCATCATAATTTATTCCTTTAGTGATTTATATTGTCTCGAGTACCACCGTCACCAAATTTATAACTTCAACTTTATATATCACGAATTGTTAAAACATACATCGCGATAATAAACTTTTAAAGTCGAATATATCGGCTCTGAATTATCATCGCTTGGTTGAACTGCAGCTGGATGTACTTCTACGGAAGGTACTAACTGCATTACTCGTCCAGCTGTACGTTCGTGGCTCAGCCCTCTTGGTCTATCCTGATCTCATCTTGATAAGGCATCCGGGCGCTCGCAGGAATTACCAGGTCGCAATTTAAATTTGTAACAGAACTGTTGTAAAACGTCATTGTATCGTGCTTGTCAGGAATAGGCCATGATTCATTGCGGCACTGATATTAGGTAATATCAGGTGATATCATGTGTCAGGATTAGCGCATACTTAATGCTGTCACGTGAATAATAATCAATTCACGTGTTGTCGCTAATGGAGGTCTAGCCTTCTAGAATCTTCTGTACTTCCGTCTGAACACTAGGGATTTTGGGTTAGGGTTCTATAGGTTTCCATACTATTCTCTCTCTTGTAATGGTTGATGGGCTTCTACAGCATTCTTTAATATTTTATGTAATTCTAAGATGGCCTGGTTGTCGGCCAGATGGCCCTTGTAGAGATGGAGTTAGGCTTGTGTATAAATAGTGGCTTTCCCTCTGTCTCTAGAGGCTCTTCAGACCTGAGTCTTGTTATCTACCGTTGTTCAATATAATCTTGTCTTGATTCACAGTCATTGTCATTGTCTAGATTCATAGCTATTGTTATTGTCTTGTCCACCGAGTTCATAGTCCTCGCCCGTGGTCCACAGCCACAGTCTACGCCAACAGTCCATAGCTTACAGTTTACGTCCAAGGGTTCTTTGATCACACCTAGCCACGCCTCTTACAGTACTTGTCGCTCGTTTAAGAGACGTTCTGTGGTGAAAAACTCAAGATTCTTATGATCGCTGAGTATTGTGAATGGTTTTGCAATAGACATTATCTGAGATTTTCATTTGTGCAGACATGCCACAATTGAATGCATCTCCTTATCATGAATCGGATAATTTACTTCAGCACTGTTCAGCCGTTTAGAAAAATATGATACCGGTCGTATATGCCCTTGCTGATCAACTTGTGAAAGGCACCCCCCTATTGCATATTCAGAACCGTCAGCTTCCAAAATAGTAACACGCTCCGGATCCCACTGCGCTAGGACAGGCTCTGCGGCAAATATCTCTTTCAATTGTTCAAACGCTTTATTCTCTTCATGCCCCCAATGCCATTGGGCATTCTTCCTTGTTAAATTAGTTAACGGTATTGCAATATTGGAAAACACTTCTACAAAGCCCCGATAAAAATTTGCGAACCCGAGAAACAACCTCACTCCTTTCACAGTTGTCGGTGCTTCCCACTGCTTGATTGCTTTATTTTTAGCTGGATCAACAGTTACACCTTCTCCAGTTTTTACAATAAACCCCAAGTATTTAACCTTTTTACAGAGAAACTCGCATTTGTCAATGTCAAGGTACAATCCTGCCTTTCCAAGCTTATCGAAAATACTCCGGACTGTTCTCCAATGGTCTTCCTCGCTGCCGTCTGTATACACAAGAATATCATCGACGTAAGCCGTTGCATTGAGATCTAGATGGTCTTTGAGCTGCTCGTTGATATACCTTTGGAATGATGCTGGCGCGTTAACAAGACCAAATGGCGTGACCAACCACTCAAATAGCCCTAATCGACAACGAAATGCTGTTATCCACTCGTCACCCTCTTGAATTCTAACTCGATGAAAAGCTGATTTGACACCTTAGGTAAATCAGCGTGCCTTCGATAGCTGCCGTAAGGTTTCCTTAAAAAGTGGTAATGGATATCTATCCCGCACTGTGATTCCATTCAATCCACGGTAATCGACACAAAAGCGCAACCCTCCGGTTGGTTTTCTCACAAATAAAACTGGTGATGCGGCTGCTGAACTGCTCGGTCGAATCCATCCCTTATCAAGGAGTTCTGTCAATGTTTTACGCAAAACCAATAGCTCCTCTCTTGACATACTGTACAACAGCCCCCAGGGTAGTTGTAGAGGTTTCCCATTTTCATGGCGTAAATTTATAGCGTGATCTAGGGAATTTCGTGATGGCGGTAAGTTATTAGCACCACTATCGTTAGCAAAGAGATGTGCAAATTCTTCAACAGGATTTGGCAAACTTGCTCTGGCTTCTTCTACCGTTAAATAAGTCTTTGTGCGTAGTGCTTCATTGATATCTTCTAATGTTGTCTTGGTGACAGGAAGTGTTTTAGCCATTAATGACATAACCTCTACTGAAGTAACTTTAGGTTCTTTGACACCCACAAATTTTTGTCGCCAACGCTTTACGCTATACACTGACGTACCAAACTTTCGTAATTCGAGACGTTGTTCTTTTGAATGAATCACGGCGTCCTGATCTTCCAACCATTTCTCTCCTAAGATCATCGGATGCATACTCAAGGGTACAACTGTCAGAGGTTGTAAGCTACTTAGTCATGTGACAGGGGTTGGAGCCACATTGTGGCGTTAGATATTCTGGCTGTTTCTCTGTAGCTCTACAAACTTCTTTATTATCCCATTCCGGAAATATGTTTATGGGCCACAATGACCTGGGGAGTTCTGGTGGATTCTATGGTGTTCTATGGTATTCTATGATGCCCCTTGTTGTTCTATTTACCTGTGCAGGAGTTCTAGATGGTTCTTTCAGTGGCTTGTTGGACCATGTCCTAAAATGTATATATAGCTGTCTTTACTGTACCTCTGAAGTCTCTAGATCAGAGTCTTGTATTTATCTTTACTTATTGAGGAATCTGTTTGAAATCTGAATCTTATCGATTACACTACCATTGTGGTTACTGTTCTTCTGGACCATTGTTATAGCTATTGTTGTCGCTATTGTCCTTGTTATTGTTATCGTGTTTACTGCTGTTGTTAGTGTTATTGCCATCTCCCTGTTATTGTTATTGCTATTGTTGCTGTTACTATTATTGTTGTTGCTTATCTATCATTGCCCCAGTTACTGATATTGGTACTTATTTTCTATTGTCAGCGTCGTCTTTGGTATTAATCCTGCACCGTTCTGACAACAACATATAACCATAGTTTCTTGGTAATGTTTCTGTTGAGATCAATTGAAACATAGGTTATGTCTTTCACTATTGGTCTTTCTGTTGAAGACTTTTCCGCCGTCTCTAGAGGTTGTGGAGGGATCGCTTTGCGAGGTAAACATAACTGGGTAGCTAATGCATCATCAATGATTCCTGAGCAAAGGTAACCACTATCCACGAAGATTTGAAGTATCGTCAAATCATTAATTAACACATTAACCAAAAAAGGGTTAGTATTCATCCTATCCTCTTGACTATCCACCACACCTATTCCCAATGGTTTGTTCTGTAGAAATGGATATTGGTTTTTTACGGATAGCTGCTCATCAAGTTGCTCTTTCTTATAGCCTCCGGAATTTTCATCATGTTGAAAGCCTGCATGTTGTTTAAATTTGGTGTCACAATTGTGTCCGGCACAATTGTTAGGCGGGTCGGGGTGATCTCGGTTACGCGGTTCGCTAGGGGCGGAGGGGGGTAGACGCGGTTTCGGGAGGACGCGGGGACGACAAGTGGGATGAGGATGGTGCGGATGCTAGTAGAGGCTAGCGGGCACGACGGGTAGTTCAAGGGTTTAGATTTTGACAGAAGACAAAGCGTGAGAAGCCTAATACCCAGCGGTCCTACTAACTATATACATCGCTCATAGTCATGACTCAGAATATACAAATAAGACTAGCCGTATCAGGTGTGAGAGAACGCGAAACCTGGGGGTGTGCTGATCAGTGAAGACATGAACAAAACGTAGAGATTATTCCCACTCGAGCAAGACAAGATTAAACCAAACTTAGATCAAACAGTAATAGTAACAATTATCCTCTTTCATGACATCTGAGAAACAGTCTTCTTACACTTGGGGTTAATAGCAGGAAGGAGAGGGCATATTTTGGTATTACATCCTTGAATCTCGCATTGGTAACATCGGCATTCCCTTTGCAGTCTTGTGATTTTTTCAGGTGTCTTCCATTTGGCACAAAGTGGTTTACCGTGAGATCCTAAAAATATCTTTGTTGGAAGTGGTACATCATTCTGCTTATTCACCCCTTCAGCAGGCAAAAGAGGACAGATTCTTGAGTAACAACCTTTACTCTCACATCGTATACAGCGATTCTCTGCACGCAGCTTTCTCATTTCTTCTACTGATTTCCACGAAGCTCGCTTAATCCTCACAGAATATGGTATTAATTTTAAATTGAGTGAATGCTACAATGTAATAATCACGTAGAATAGTCAGAATAGGAAGTAATCAGGCTGAAGATATCAGGTTAATATCCACTGCGGAGGAAAATAGTTGAATTCTTCAGGAGGGAAAACTACATCTACACGTACTTCACGTGACTACCCAGCTAAACCTCTTCCACTTCTAGCGCGATATGTGCTGTTCTTCAACACTCCCCCTCAGATCATATCCGGTCTATCATACAATCCCCGACGTCTTTGTTACCTGTTTCAAGGTCTAGAGTTTTTTTTTTCTTTTTGTAATGTTTCATCATAGCCTTGCTAGAGGCCTAATTGATTTCTGAACTTCTCAAACTTGATTCTTCCCAACGGCTTCGTCATTCCGTCAGCAACCATTTCATTTGTTGAGATGTAGTCCACTCGACAAAGACCAGTCTCTACGAGATCTCGAATAAAGTGGTAATGAACATCAATATGTTTTGATCTATCGTTCAGGTGAGGGTTCTTAGTCAAGGCAATGGCCCCTTGGTTATCTCCGAGCATTTGCACTTGGTTCGGATCTTTACCAACGTATTTAGCGTAGTTAAGGTCTCTAAAGACTTGTCCGATCCATTGACCCTGCTTGGTGCAAGATGACATGGCGATATATTCAGACTCGCAACTTGAGGTTGCGACATATCTTTACTTCTTGCTTGACCACGATATTAGTCCGCCATAGAACATTGCAACGCTTCCAGATACACTTTTCCTGTCCGACTTATCACCCGCCCAATCTGCGTCTGAGTACATAACAAAATGTGACGGCTGATAAGCCGATATTTTCCTGTAGCATATGATGGTCATCATATGCACAGACTAATGCAGCCCTATCCGGGTATGCTAGCTTCCCGTCAAGCGATCGGCAGGGTAGGACGCTTGGACTCAGCTTGGCAGAACTTGCCTATGTTTCATGTTGCAAGGGGTATTACATGCCATGGTGTTATTGTAGCATTGAGAGCCTGGTGGCAATTCATCGGAAGTGTTATAAGTAGATGCTACCTGGGCAGATGTAATTCCTCTCTTCATAGATAAATATAAACTACTTTACGATATACAGTGCTTCTGCCTCAATATCCCGAACCGTGACATATATTTATCTATCTCATAACTTTATTTTCAGTTCAGTTCAGATTTCGGGGCAACAGCGGCTCTGAAATAGTCAGCTTCAGTTCAGTTCAGATTTCGGGGCAACAGCGGCTCTGAAATAATCAGCTTCAGTTCAATTCAGATTTCGGGGCAACAGCGGCTCTGAAATAATCAGCTTCAGTTCAATTCAGATTTCGGGGCAACAGCGGCTCTGAAATAGTCAGCTTCAGTTCAGTTCAGATTTCGGGGCAACAGCGGCTCTGAAATAATCAGCTTCAGTTCAATTCAGATTTCGGGGCAACAGCGGCTCTGAAATAGTCAGCTTCAGTTCAGTTCAGATTTCGGGACAACAGCGGCTCTGAAATAATCAGCTCCAGTTCAATTCAGATTCCGGAGCCACAGCGGCTTCAAAATATTCAGCAGCATCGCAAGTTAGTGTTTGGAGTCATAAGAGATTGGGCATAGGCGAATATCAATCAGAATCCTATCAGGTATATTAAGAATGCCATTTTCTCAAGGTAAAACCGCCGACGGGCTGCCGAAAATTGATGGTGTAGTTTTTGTTGCCAAATGGAAGACAAGAGATCAACTTGCTAGATTTAGGAAGGAAAAACGTTGCTTCCGTTGTGAGAGAAAGGGATGCCATACAAGTTTTTGTCCTCTGTTACCAGCACGGAGACAAGCACCCCAGAATTTGGTTAGACAGGACGCCAGGGACAAACCAGATAAGTTAGAATCAGAAAATATTTCAAGGACCCCCAATTACAGTAACTCTCAAGTCCCAAAAGAAGGTGCGCGTGAAGAGGAAAATATGAATACAACCCCATTTCTGGTTAATGCGCTTTTGAACGATACGAAAATGGTGCAAGCACTTGTTGATAATGGGTGTCTATGTTCAGGCATAATCGATGAAGGTCTAACCGCAAAACTAAAGCTCCCTCGTTCCTCAATATCTCCCAGGGTTTTGGAGACCGCAGAAGACTCGTCGATAAATAAGTCGATAGTTGATTCGATTACATACTTGTCACTGGATTTGGATGGATATGTTACGCCAAAATTGTGGCTCTACGTGGTCCCAAATAGCGCACACGATTTAATACTCGGAAAGAAATGGTTGGAAGACCAGGATGCAGTGATATATTCAATAGAGCAGAGACTTGAGTTACGGAAGAGTGGTGGCTCTATCTTCAGTTCTCGAAAGTGGTGGCAAAATCTGGGAAACATCGCCCGTCCTCGTTGTACTCCGGTGAAGGCGATGGTTGCAATGATTGAATCAGTTCCAGTTTGTAAGGCTACGCTAGAAGATATCAGCAAAGCATTACGTCCCAAGCCTAAATTAACATTAGGACAAGCTAGGGAACGTTTACCAGAGCAAGTAAAAGACTTCGCACATTTATTTGCAGATAGTAGTGGTGCTGACGTGCTACCTCCCGTAAGAGGCAGTCTAGATCATGCGATTAATCTCAAGCAAGAGAATGGGAAACCGATGACACCACCATGGGGACCGCTGTACAATATGTCGCGCGAAGAACTGCTAGTTCTGCGGAAGACTTTAACTGATCTTCTTAATAAGGGATGGATAAAGCCGAGCTCCTCGCCAGCAGCAGCACCTGTTTTATTTGCTAAGAAGCCAAGCGGAGGACTGCGTTTTTGTGTTGACTATCGAGGATTAAACGCAATTACGATACCAGATAGTTACCCTATTCCCTTATTCAAAGAGACCTTACGGCAATTGCCCAAGGCAAAGTGGTTTACGAAGCTAGATGTGAAATCAGCTTTTCATCGTATAAGAATTCGAGAAGGAGATGAGTGGCTCACAGCGTTCCGATGTCGGCTTGGGCTATTTGAATGGCTAGTCACACCATTTGGAGTGGTCAACGCACCAGCCACATTTCAGAGATATGTGAATGAGCACTTGCGAGAACACTTAGACCTTGACGCCACTGCTTACATGGACGATATTTTGGCGTATACTGATGGAAGTGTAGAAAATCATTGGAAAACAGTCCGGAGTATTCTTGAGAAGATGGATAACGCTGGACTTTACCTAGACATTGATAAATGCGAATTCCTGTGTCAAGAAGTGAAATATCTCGGGTTCATTGTTAGGGCCGGGGAAAGTGTGACGGTAGATCCAGTCAAAGTTAAAGCAATCCTAGAGTGGAAGGACCCGTCATCGGTTAAAGGCGTGCGATCATTTCTTGGATTTGCAAATTTCTACCGTTGTTTCATTGATGGATTCTCTGATATCGCGGCGCCCTTGATAAATTTGACGAAAAAGCAGAGATTGTGGCGATGGGGAGCGGCCGGAATAGAAGCTTTCGAAAAATTAAAGAGGATTTTCGCATCAGAGCCGGTGCTGGCGCAATGGGATCCTGAACGCGATACAGTAATGGAAGCTGACTGCTCAGGATACGCATTAGGCGGATGCTTATCTCAGCTAGACGACCGAGACAGGATGCGGCCAGTGGCTTATTTTTCAAGACGACTAAACGGCGCTGAGGCTAACTATCCTATTCATGATAAGGAAATGTTAGCAATTGTTGCATGTTTGCAGGAATGGCAGGCAGAATTACGATCAGTTAGTAAACCTTTCACTATATTGAGTGATCATAGGAATCTGAATTATTTTGCGTCCAAACGTTTGCTTAACGAGCGCCAAGCAAGATACAATGACGTATTGCAGCAGTTCAACTTCTCACTCAAATGGCGCGCTGGAAGCGCTTGTGAAAGACCAGACGCGCTTTCGCGTCGTGACCAAGATAAGCCTAGAGGGCTAAGCAATGAGCGAACAGCCGGCAGGGTAATGCAGTTACTGCCCAAAGTGATTACGAACCCAGTGGATGTGCAGGTAGAAAAAACGGCAGGTAGTGTAAAAGAATATCCAGCTACTCAAGCACGAGTTTTTGAGGAAGATGAGATGCTAGCTTTGTGGATACAAGGAGTAGAAAAGGATACGGATTGGAGAAGAGCACGTGACTCGGTCCAGGCTGGAGAGAGGGGATTCCCACCAGATTTAGCTCAGAAGTTAAAGGCCAACATTGCTGAGTGTACGGTAGCCGCAGATGGCATTTTACGTGGTAGAGAGAACCGCATCTGGGTGCCGGATTTTGAGCCTTTGAGAACGGCTATTATGCAGAGAATACACGACATCAATTTGGCAGGTCATCCGGGTAGAGATACAATGATAGGAATGCTTCTACGCCGATGGTTCTGGCCGAAACTCAGAGAATCGGTAAGGCGTTTTATCCGAAATTGTGATGTTTGCGGCAGGACTACTGTGTGGCGAGAGGCGAAGGCGGGATTTCTTCGCTCATTACCGATTCCGGAACGAATTGGGTGTGAGCTAACAATTGATTTTATCACCGATCTTCCCGAATCAAAGGGCTGCAAGAACGTAATGGTTATCACTGATCGTTTATCCAAAGATATCTTCTTGTTCGGGGCAAGCTCAATGAAATCTAAGGATTGCGCAGAACTGTTTGTGGATCGTTATTATCGATACTTCGGGTTTCCACGATTTCTTACAAGCGATAGGGGAAGTGACTGGCTAAGTCATTTTTGGAAAACGTTTTGCAAATTGACAGGCATTACTCAACGATTGACAACTGCATATCACCCTCAGTCCAATGCAAGTGAGCGGGCAAATCAGGAGCTATATAAATATTTACGATCATTTGTTTGCTACGCACAGGATAATTGGATGGAATTGCTCCCTAGCCCAATTAGCATTGAATTCGAGACCAAGCTCTGCTATTGGTGGACTGAGTCCATTCTTCCTCCGAAATGGCTATGATTTAGATCCGCTAATAGAACCAATTCAGGACAGTGAAGCTAGGCTCCGGCATCCAGGGACTATTGAAGGCGAAAAATATGTACAACGACTACGAGATGCTCAAGAATTCGCACAAGCAGCCATGGCCTCGGCACAGCAGCGAAATGAGGGTAACGCTAATCAATTTCGTCGACAGCCAGATCGGTTTCAAGTGGGAGACAAGGTATGGTTAGACTTGCGCAACGTCAAAACACCCCAGCTGTCAAAGAAGTTAGCGTGCCAGCATGCTAAATATGAAGTGACGAATGTACCAGACGCCTTGACTGTTGAACTGAATGTTCCGGGCAACATCCACAAAAGATTTCATGTTGAGCTGGTAAAAAGAGCAGGAAATGACCCTTATCCAAGCCAAATACGGGATGATGCGCAGAATCCGCCAGTCCTTGATGAGTTAGGAGAGACGGAATACGAAGTAGAATCAATTCTTCGAGCACGAACAGTAAAAAGGGGACGTGGTACATTCAGACAGGCAATGGTAAAATGGGTTGGTTGGAAAAGTCCTTCTTGGGAGCCTATTGATAATATTAAAGATACTACAGCTTTAGATGATTTTGAGGAAAAATATGGCCTAATTGAAACCAATGATGGTCCCGCAGAATCAGAAACTGGCATGTTCGTTGGCCCTGCCGAGTCATCAACGGTTCAAAAAAGACGGCAAAGAAGAAAAGCTAAAGGGGACCACGGCAACCTCCGGAAGAAGAGAGGGCAATGTGACGGCTGATAAGCCGATATTTTCCTGTAGCATATGATGGTCATCATATGCACAGACTAATGCAGCCCTATCCGGGTATGCTAGCTTCCCGTCAAGCGATCGGCAGGGTAGGACGCTTGGACTCAGCTTGGCAGAACTTGCCTATGTTTCATGTTGCAAGGGGTATTACATGCCATGGTGTTATTGTAGCATTGAGAGCCTGGTGGCAATTCATCGGAAGTGTTATAAGTAGATGCTACCTGGGCAGATGTAATTCCTCTCTTCATAGATAAATATAAACTACTTTACGATATACAGTGCTTCTGCCTCAATATCCAGAACCGTGACACAAAATGCTTGTAGGCTCCACCTGGGCCATAGTGAATTTTCTGTTTGGCTGTTGACTTAAGGTGACGAAGTAAGTACTTGAGAGCCTGACCGTGATGCTCGGCAGGGTCGCTCATGAACTGACTCAGCTTTCCCAACACGAATGCTATATCAGGTCTGGTCAAAATCATTGCATACATGATACTCCCTATAGCCTGTTGATATTCAGTGACATTAATTCGCGTGTCTTCTAATGTTGCTGGTCGAAGATTTTCGTAGTCAGCAGCTGGCACTGTCTTGGCTTTACGCTTAGAGTGAGTGATACCGAACTTATCCAAAATACTTGTGATATACTCTTCCTGATCAATATAAAGTGTACGATTCGGTCGATCTCGGGTAATTCTAGCACCAAGAATCTTCTTAATCTCCCCCAGAGACTTGGTCTTGAAGCGTTCTTGAAGTAGGTGACTAAACCAATCGATTTCACCCTGACTTTTGGCCGAAGCAGCAATATCATCAACATAGACTAAGAGCTTCAGGCTCTTATTGGGGTGTGTAAACACACACGGGTCTGCATAGCTTTTAATAAACCCCCAAGAAAGAAGTTCGTTTGTAAAAAGACGGTTCCAGTCACGGGCTGCCTGTTTAAGTCCGTATAGACTACGCATGGCCTGCCACAGATACCCCTTTTTAACGTCAAGGCCCTTTGGAGGTTCCAAGTAAATTGTCTCTTTTAAGTGAGATTCCGTGAATGCATTCTTAATATCGAATTGAGAACATTCCAAGTCCTCGGCTGCAACTATGGCTAGGAAAAGGCGTATGATATCCATGCGAACGGTGGGTGATAACGTTTCTTTATAATCTTCACCAAAGACTTGGCTAAACCCCCTCGCTACGAGCCGTGCTTTGAATCTTTCAAAAGAACCATCGTCATTGGTTTTGATTGCGTAGACCCATTTACAAGTTACTAGGTTGGCTCCTTTAGGGGGAACAACTTCTCGAAAAGTATTATTTGAATGGAGGGCGAGCATCTCTTTTGCCATTGCAGCTCTCCATTGTTTGGCATACTTGTTGTCACTTATAGCTTCATTATAATCTGAGGAATTGGTATCCTACATTTTTCTTCAGCAGGAAATGCATAGTCAAAGTCTTCTCCGAGCATATCTTGAAGCAAGTCAAGGTCTACGCTGTGACTTTCTTCTAGGATCTTAGCAAGTAACGCACGAACTCTTTTAGGGTCTCGATCTGCTATATCTGAATTTCTACTCTTTTTGCTCCCCCTCAAAAAGTATCGGGATGGAGTGGAAGAGGCACAAATCTTCTTAGAAACTCGTCCAGGCGCATCAGAGTCACCTCTTTTTCTAATTTCTTTTGGCAAATTTTGGTCTTTATTAAGCGAATGATTATTTTGTGATTGGTTGGGTGGGTTCGTAAATTCAACAATTACCTTGCTTTTTTCTAGCAGTTCCGTGGACTGGTTTTGTAGTTTACCAGATTGATTTTGAAGTTCAACTGTTTGAATAGACTGATCAAAGGATTGATTATTGGGCTGGGTTTGGAATGTCTGAGGTTTCGGCTGTTTAAATTTATCTTCTTTTTTATCTTTTTTCTCAATTTTTATTTGTGGCTCGGAACGATTTCTTGTTTTGGGATTGGGATTGAAGCTGGCGAGATGATTGGTCTGAATCTTTTCGACCGTTGAGGTGTCTTCTAGTTTAATCGTAGATGCGTCAGACGAAGTATTGTTATCGAGCGTCTTGTTGTTTTCGGCTATTGGAATTTCTGGTTGTATAATCAGTTCGGGGATATTGGTGTGAGTCATTGTTTTGGTTTTCTCTTTAGGATCTTCCAAGATAGTAGTATCCAAACCTTCTCTGAATGCGGTCGTATATTGCGTTATATTTGATGCATTTTTAGGGCGTCCCCGAGGGACGCGGTCGTTCATTTCATTTCTGGTTCCTTGTGAACCTACATTTGGCATTCGGATCTTCAAGTCAACTGTTCCTCCTTTTGTATTCTCATCAACCTTTAGAACACTGACTTCAATTGTACTGCCACGCTCCAGTGAATACACTTTGAAGTGGCTAGTCGTGGTCTCAGAGTAGCCCATGAAAACGCCAATCCTGCCAGGGTTTACAAGTTTATCGCGTCTCTCTTTTGCTGTAATCGACTTTCGATCAACAAAATAGAAGCATCTGCTCCCCCATTTCCGAATATGGTCTATATCGGGAATTTTTCCGGTGAAAGCTTCCATGGGACTTACTCTTTTGCCATTAATGCGAGGACCCGTATCAGTCCTATTCTTCATGTAGCAGTCTGCCTCGGCCGCTTCGTCCCAGAATTCTAGCGGGAGTTCAGCTTCTTTTATCATTGCCCTTGAGTCAGCATTAACTGTTTGAATAGTTCTCTCTGCAGGCCCATTTTGGTGAGATGCGGCGATAGTAGTAAGTTGCATAATCACTCCATCTTTGGCATTCCATTCCCTGATTGCTTTAACAAGCTCTGGTGCGTTGTCACAACCTGCAGCTTTGATTTTGTTGTTTTTCTGACTCTCAACCATTATTTTCCTCCGATTGACGGCATTGTAGGTGTCGGATTTATGTGGAATAGGATACACCCAGTCTCGCCGAGAGCTAACATCTTTGATGAGTAGGAAGTATCTATTTCCACGGATTGTTGGTGGGAGTGGCCCAGCAACGTCAAATTGTACCCGCCCAAGTAGCTCTGTAGTCCAGGACCGTAATTGTTTTGGAATTCGATTTCGTATTTTAGTTAGTGCACAAACTTCGCATATGTCAAGGTCACTTGGAATCTTTATCGGTTTCTTTAACGATGTCACCTTGTGAAGATTTCGTAACTTTTCAGGTCCAAGGTGGGCAAATCAACGATGCCAGGTGAGGTATCTCTGCTTGTCACTTAATTTGATCGCTTCGTTGTCGGAAATTTCATAACTTGAGTGGCTGACACTATCATTGATATCAGGGGTCGCGTTCAATGGATTAAAATTGTCGATTTCCATGCTTGGAAAGGCAGTTTCTTCATAGCCTTTAGCTATTTTAGATACAATATATAAGCCGTTTTTCATTGTCGCTGTGACAATCTTACGTTTACCATCTAATAAATACAAATCATCTTCATTCCCAGAGAATCTGAGCCCTGCTTGGCATAGACGCCGAACTGATAGCAGATTGACGCCAAGTTGTGGTACATATAAGACATCCAATAGTAACATTGAAGATCCATCAGAGCACTTCAGCTCGGCAACACCCCTGAATTCACTTCTTAACTCTCCCCCTCCAACCTTCACTCTCTTGGGTCGAGTGGGTGTCAGGTACCTAAAGAGTGACTTTTGGTCAGACATGTGAGATGAAGCGCCTGTATCTGCCGGCCAGGAGGGTGGATATGCCTTACTTATATTAGAAGCAGAAAGTGCAACAGATTCAACATCGGAGCTATCATTTTCAGTTCCTCCCGAGGAAGACTCAGAGGATTCGGAAGATTGAACTGCGTAGGCACGCGATTTCTTTGAGGATGATTTTTTTGATTTCTTTTCGTATTTAGATGAAGCTTGGTTACGTGACATTTTAGAGGATGATTTCAATGAATGTTCCTTACCCTTTTTGGGATGCTTTGACTCAATTCGTCTTTTTTCGAGATAATTCTCGACCGCTTCAACCGTAATGTCAAGATGCGGACAATCACGAACAAAGTGTTCGTCGCGACAAAGATGACATATTCTATTCCTGGAATTAGAGAAGACGGACTTGTCAGAGTCAGAGTAATCACGATATCAACGAGTTCGTTTATTCTCACGTGTTCCTTGATTTCGATCTCGAGCCATTCTGGCAGATTCTTCTTCTCCTTTGCTATTAAGTCCAGCGGCAGCTCTATCCTTACTTTCAATCTGATATAGGAATTGCATTTTCTCTTCCACCGTATATGCGACGTGTGTGCGCAGAGAGTCAGCAGCAGATTTAAATACGTTGGGGAGCTTATCGACGAGGATATCGAACAGGACTTTGTTGGGGTACGCGTGTTTCATTCGAGGGTTAGCACCTAGGACCTTCTGCCGGTACTTCCTGAGTTTTTCCCAGTTACCACCAAGGCCAAGGTGATCTCTGAATTCAAACCTAGCGATCTTGTTGGTATATTCAGTCGAGATGATAGCTAGAGGTTTGCTGTACTTTGTTCGAAGAGCGGCCCAAAATCCGAACGCATTGCTATATTCATCATAAAGCGCCTGATCATCATCGCTGAGAGAAGCAAAAATTATGTCTAATGCCTGAGCTTCAGCTTTTACGTAAAATGGCATCTTTTCCACATTCCAAGTTCCTCCCAATCTGCTAAACTCTGTAGTAAGGTTGTTGATAACGGCATTCTTCTCATTTTCCTTACCTTGAGCGGCTGCAGGAGTCGGCTTTTCGGTGGCTATACCCTCGTCCCTACTGATCCAAGCGTATTGGTGGAGGGTCTGCTCCGTAACAAAAAGTATGTCCCTACCTTTAAGCTTTATTGTCATTCTTCTTAACCAGTTTTCATGATTAAGTCGTGTAAGTATGGGAATCTGAGGCTTCTCATACTTCTTGAAGTTCTCCATTGTGGTGATAGAGATGGGATGTTCGATGTCTTATTTAAAGTTTAAACGCGTCAATCTCCGGTTGTTACGCGTGTTCCTTACTGTAGGATACTTTAGGCTATTGAATACTGATCAATCTGCCCACCTATTGATCGCAGGCCGATAGATTTTAGGATCAAGTTATCGTCTTCGCAGGAGACCGGATAATTGATTTGTGTGAGTGATCTGATAAGCCTAGCAACCGGTGCTCATGACCTTTTAAATTGAGTGTATGCTACAATGTAATGATCACGTAGAATAGTCAGAATGGGAAGTAATGAGGCTGAAGATATCAGGTTAATATCCACTGCGGAGGAAAATGGCTGAATTCTTCAGGAGGGAAAACTACATCTACACGTACTTCACGTGACTACCCAGCTAGACCTCTTCCACTTCTAGCGCGATATGTACTGTTCTTCAACAATTAAACCCATTTCCTTATCTTTTATCATCTTCATGGCGATTCTTTTTTTTTTGATATTTTACCGCCAGATGCCTTTCTTTCTCTCTCTTTCGTCGTCACACAGTTTTCTTCGTCGTCACCTCTTTTCTTTCGTCGTCGTACGCTTCTATGTTTGTCACAGTCGTAAATCTCAGGTGATAGTAAAATTATATGTAACAGATCAAGTATAAAAAGCAGTGAGTATTTAGATAGGTGATGGTAATCTATAATTTTACCATGGGTAAGAAATCTACTCTCAAGGTTTCTGATATCTACAAATACTAAGCAGCACGCCCCTACTCCCTTCCCGAAGAATCTAAAAATACCGCTACATCCGTGCATAGCCTGCCCTTAAAATAATACACAGCTCATGGAGCACGGCCTGTTTGCTAGATCTTAAGTAAGGCATTTTTGCCCGTGAGAATTGCCTGCAATAAATATAGCAGGCAACAGGCATACATCGGACTACCAGCCGTCACAACATCTAGTTTTAAGTCACAAGCTCGGGATAGCGCAATATCGTGCGCGGCACTCCCTCTTCCCACATTAATAGACATAAATCTGAGAGGAGGCAACAAGAGGCTCTGTGGGGAGCCCTTTATAATCGCATAGAGTTATCTGTTGAAGTATCAGCGGGTGACCCTTGAGTTTCATTGGCAACAGCCTCCAAAGTTTGACTGCTACATGCCACGTTTGCCGCTTGTTCTGCAGTCGCAGCTCTTGTTTCAGCCGCTATAGCTCGGATAACTGCCTGGTATTCGCGGTCTCCAGCCTGGCGGTAGATTTTCAGTTGATCTTTTGTGAGTGAGCCGCTGCAAGTTGGTCGAGCTAAACATCTATGACTATCAGAGCGGTGTGGACCCCCACAGTTTCTACATCAAGTCAGAGCTTGGCATGCCTCTTGAGCATGCATGGTCGAGCCGCAATTTCCGCAAGAAGGCGCTCTTGAACAATTCCTTGATGAGTGGTGGCCATTGCATCTCTTGCAAAAGTCTATGGGGTCTTGCTTTTTAAAAACTTTGGCAAGACCAGATTTGTCAAATACACGAAAGCCGGAGTCGTGATATACGCAGTCCCCCCTTTTGGATATGGGAAGTCTCCCCCCCCCCCTGAAATCCCATCTCACCGCTTCTGAATGCCAAATCTGTCGAGCGGTGAAAATTAATTCTGTCACTAGTTACAAAAACTTTTAGTTTCGATGTTGCTATAGTAATAAATGATTGTGATCATCATGATATTATGTCTATGTACACTGATTACGGTTCTTTCCTACACCAGATCTTTGCAATATCTCACAACCTTCACACGCACCATCAGTGACACAATCTCGTATAATTCATTCAATCAAAGTCCACGCAGTACCTCAGTCTCACACAACCAAGATTCCATACCTTATTCAAACCATCTTTGGAGTACTATCATGTGCGACAACACCTTTCTACTCTAAGCACGTCCATTGCGTGTCAGTATAACTAATTTCTATAGAATTCCCTCTATCGAACTACATAAATGGATCCCTCACCTATTACAGCTCTTTCTGCTCCTCCGGCTGGTTCCTACGCTTCATTCGAAGCCTTACACGAGGCTGTACAAGGCCATGCCAAAGCTGCCGGATATGCTATCACGATTGCTAGTTCTTCGAAGAGGAAAGGCAGAACAATGAAGATTCTGATCTGCAAGAAGGGTGGTTGTTACCGCAGTGAGGTCGATGAACCATATCGAAAGCGACAGCGACTCACTCGGAAGACAAATTGCTCCTTCAGGTGCAAAGCTAGGGAGAGGACTTATGGCACATGGGATATTTGTTTTCTACGAGCAGAAGATGGGAGTATCGTTATAGAGAGTATCAGTCACAATCATGAGCCCGCTGACCCATCGTCTTTCCCAGAGCATCGTCGTCTCAACGAAGATGACGTGGCACTGGTTCGTAATAACTTCAGCATGTGTATTCCGGCATCTAGGACTGTAGCAATCTTGAAGAACCGGGAGCATGCACCTGAGGTCAACCATCGTGATATCTACAACATTAATGCCCAGTTATATCGCTCGAGCCAATACGGCCTTTCAACTTATCAAGCATTCATCAACTATTTGACCCAGCAACGTGCGAATGGGAGTGTGTTCTTTGAGTATAGCCAAGACGCTTTAGGCCATCTCAACTACTTGTTTGTTGCGGATACACGATCCATCGAGTTGCTGAACAAAAGTCCAGATATCCTCCTTATGGATTGCACGTACAAGACAAGCAAGTTTGGCATGCCTCTTTTGGACATTCTTGGTGTTGATAATCTTAACAGTTCGTTTACCATAGGATATTTCTTTCTGGACCGGGAAAAGGAGCAAAATTATGACAAGACAGTGACTCACCTCAAATCTCTCTACCTGCATAACAGACATTCATCCGTGATTGGTACTGATTGCGAACTGGCATTGATGAACGCAATTGATCGTCACTTTCCGCATTCTGAGACCAGCAAAATTATCTGCTTCTGGCATATTTGTAAGAATTTGATGGTCAATTGCAAAGCCAGATTCGAAACGGAAGAAAGGTGGAAAGAATTTGAAAGGTTCTTTTCAGATGTCGTGCATTCAATGACACCCGAAGAACATCTAGACAGAGTCGAAGAATTCAAAACAGAGTTCAATTACAACGAGGGCGAATTGCACGAACTTCCGCCAGCCAATTCACCTGGTGATCTTGCTCGGCACACGACCAAAACCCTTGAGCAAGATGCTGTGAGGTATGCTCTCCAGCAATGGTTAGAGCCCCGGCACATGAACATCGTGCACGCCTGGACCAATCAGTTCTTCAATCGAAACACGACGACAACCTCCAGGCTTGAAGGTGCACACGCTATGCGCAAGAAATGGATTGGAACTCTAACCAAGAAGCTGTCGTCTGTTTGGGCCTGGATCTAGATAGCACTGTCTGATCAGATCAACGAGATCAGAATCAAACGCTCAAGAGCACGCGACAGCTTGCCTGCAGGAATTTCTGGAGAACTCTACTATGGAGTTCTGGGCAGAATTTCACACTTTGCTCTTCATGAAACCTGCAAGCAGGTCAAATATGCACGGAATGAGAAACTGCGAACGCGGAATGGACAGAGTTCCATTTGTACTGGGACATTCAATAAGTCGATGGGTATGCCCTGCTGGCACATCATCCAGGAGCGAATGTCCCAAAATCGAGGTATTTTAACTTTAGGACCCTGACCTCTGGCCAAGTTAAGCTAATTCATTCGTTCAGGTCTAACAATCAACGATTTCCATCAAAACTGGCACTCTGATCATCCGCAGCCTAATTTCCGGCAGCTTATTCCTGATCCTCTGATTCTTGACCCTGTGATCCGGCAACAGCGTCAAACTGAGGAATCTGGACGCCGTGCCCATGCTAGAGCACACAACAGGCAGCAGGCCGCTCAAACTGGCCGTATTCTTTCCCAATACGAGACCTTGCAACCGGTATTACGACACTGCACTGCTTGTGTTGAGTTAGAACACGACAAGATAAGATGTCAAGGTTGTCGGGCAACAGGCCATACTCGAAGTCATTGCCCTAACATCTAAGTGGGGTCATAATTTTTAGGCTGAAAGACGCATTTTATGTTTGTCATAATTTTATGGGTCCTGTTTTCTTTTTCAGGGATTAGAGTCAATTTAACTTTTTATAATTAGAAAAAATCTATTCTTGTCCCAAATTTAGTAGCAGATCAAAATAACCAGGCAGAAAAGTTTTACATGTGGGGGAACTTCCCATATCCAAAAGGGGGGACTGCGTATATCACGACTCGAAAGCCGGGGCGGGGAGCTTTTGTGAAGAGCCCTAACCATATTCTATGCGGGGGTTCAAGTTTTGCCCCTGTCAGAAAAAGTCCGTTTGTGGCTTGTAGCAATGCTTTGCGCGCGCTGGGGTTGCTAGGACTTAGGGCAAATCCTGAGCAAACTGGCTTAATCTGTCTAATATAAGCAGGTGAGGTGGCAATTTTTTTTACGACGATATCTCGGATCCCTGCGGGCGATAATTTTCTCCACTCGTGCTCCGGGGGTAGTCGGAGGAATAATCTTTTATCTTGAATTTTGAATGGAGGCTGTTGTTTCCCGAATAGCCCACTCACTTGTGATCGAGAAGGTATGTGGGAGTCTTTCTTAAGTGCTGAGTGTTACGGTTTGACCGTTGTACAATAATTAGGTGGCTACCTAATGGGTCACGTGATTGTAGACCTACAGATGTAATTTAGATTTGTAGATGAGATTTTCTCCTTATACAAATTAATCAATCGACTTCATTATAACCAGCTTTTTGGTTACCGTCACATTTTAATTTGTATCATCCTTTACGTCTGTTATTGAGCATATTGTGACTTCTTCACAGCTCAGGACTTCTTAGTGTGTGTTGAAAAGAAAAGTTGTATGACACGCTTTTCTCCACCACCTGACTCCGAATCTGGAACTGAAATCGAATCGACCAGATCCCTTGAACCAATCAGCCAGGTAAGCTCGAACTTGTACTGGCCTGCTGAAGAGCGTGTTGGGCAAACTCAGAGAACGGCGGATCATAATTTAAATGACGATCCCATGGAAGGTTATCCAGCAACCATTCCATCAGGTCAGCCGGTATACCCCAGTAGTAATCCTGCAGACACCAGAGAACATTATAGAATATTGGAGGAAACTAGAGCGCAAACTAGGAATCAAAGCCAAGAGATCCTAAGCTTACAGGCTATGATGGCAGAAATGATGTCCTTGTTAAAGGAAAAAACACAAGCACAAGTCACCATTCCGACTGAACCTCTGGCTGCCACCCCACAAGATACCACAACCACAACTAGCGCCAACCAAACTTCACAAGCTAGCAAAGTGAAGCCACTCAAATGGCCCCCTGTATATGACCATTCGAATTCAAACGAGTGGATCACAACTCACGGGAAAATTCTTTATATTTACCAGCGAGATGTGGTTGATTGGAAAATTATGGAACCATCCGATTTCTTCATGGAACTCTTCAGTCAGGCAGTGACTGGAGCCGCTAAAGCCATGATAACGGGCCCGTTCCAAACAATAATGAATAGCGGGAGAATATCAGATGCCCTGGGATTGCTCAAGGTAATGGATGACACGTTTCGCCACCGGAACGCTAACCAAAATGCATCTGCGCTTCTTTACGCATGCAAACAGTTTAGGGATGAGTCGTTATCATCTTTCCTAACACGTTTCGAGCAGCTTCTCTCTCGGAGTTTAAAATCATCTGCTGAAGACGAACATAAAATACATGATTTGCATAACGCCCTAAATCAGACTACAAGAACACATCTGATCGGCCACTCTCTTCCAACTTCATTTCGCGAGTTTGTCGAAAAGTTATCGGTTGTTGGCTTGCAGACCGATGGGGTAGGCTTAGTCAAGACTAGGAGCTATATTTCTGGTCAGCAGGGAATTTTTGACGATGGAACACGTGGAATTACAGGAGGTAAGTTATTAATTAATAACACCAGAAATAATTTCTTGATTCCTGCCTTGGTTCCGAATCCTGCAAGCTACCACAGTCCATGCACACCACCCGAGACTGTCAAAGACGCCGATGGTGATACAAGGATGACGGGAGTAATTAGGACAAGGGCTAAGTGAGTCTCACCAAAAGAGTTGGACCGCCGCAGATCAATAGGCGCCTGCGTCAGATGCGGTAATCGAGGGCACAAGTCGCCTAATTGTCAGCAACTATCTCCCCTGCGCCCGCAAACTGCGGTAAAGCCTGCAAATTTAGTTGAAGAATGTCACGAAGATGAAATAGACAATTATGTAGGATCGGAGAAGTTAAAAGACTAGCCCCTGGACAAAGTCGTGTCCAGAGGCTGGAAAGTGAAGTTTGCAAAGCGGTGGCAATGTCCCAGATAGCAGAAGATCGAGAAGCAACTAGAGATATGAATGGAAATTCATTTATCATAGACGTATTAATAAACGATCTCTATACTATGCCTACTTTAATCGATAGTGGATGTGACTGTCTTGCCGCTGTTAGCAACTCCCTTGTACGCAAAGCTAACCTACCAAGAATTAGAGTAACCCCTCGGAAACTCACAGAAGCCACCAGCAGTAACCATAGCGGAGAAGTGATCAAAGAGATGACAAAGATGGAGTTAGATATCGATGGGTACTAGAAGAATTTATATGCTTACATCATACCAAAGCTGTCGCATGGGCTCATTTTGGGAAAGCCATGGATGGGACTAGAAGATGTAGTTTACCACGCAAGAGATCGATACATTGAAATCCGAGAAGCAACTATAGGTGGCCTTCCTATGCGAGTCTGGGAAAAACAGAAAAATTTACTGAAATTGACGCTAAACATTTTGTCTCTTTCGGCAGGAGTATTTCTAACAACAGTTAGAAGGGCACGGAGAAAAAATAATGAAGCGTCCCAGGTATTTTCGGTGACGTTAGCTGATATACAAAAAGCACTTGCTCCAGACAAAAAGTCATCCATAAGCCTAGAGAAACTCCCTTCAAGATATAAAAAATTTGCCAATTTATTCAAGAAAGAGTTAATTGATAAGCTTCCACCTCATCGTCCTGAAAGTGATCATGAAATTAAGTTAGAGCCAAACAAGGAAATACAATGGGGACCTTTACATGGAATGTCAAGAGATGAACTTTTAGTTCTGAGGAAAATATTGACTGACCTGCTTGACAAAGGTTATATTCGTGTAAGTAGCTCCCCTGCAGGTGCACCGGTACTATCTGTTAAAAAACCTGGAGGCGGCCTCAGATTTTGTGTTGATTATAGGGCTCTGAACTCAATATCAAAGGCTGATCGGTATCCTCTACCACTGATTAAAGAAACCCTCGCAAAATTGAGTAAAGCTAGATGGTTCACGAAACTTGACGTACGTGCTACATTCCACAAGCTACGCATCAAGGAAGGAGATGATTGGAAGACTGCGTTTCGCACTCGATTTGGGCTTTTCGAGTGGTTAGTCATGCCGTTTGGCTTAAATGGTGCACCAGCTTCGTTTCAGAGATTTATAAATAAAACCTTACGAGAATATCTAGATGTCTTCTGTTCAGCCTATGTTGACGATGTACTAGTTTACACTGATGGTAACCTAGCAGAGCACGAGCACCACGTAAATCTAGTGCTCAGTAAACTCCAGAATGCTGGTTTGGGCCTAGAAATTGACAAGTGTGGATTCAGCGTAAAGAAGACAAAATATCTAGGTTTTATTATATCGGCTGAAGGACCAACTTCCTCAATAAAGATGGACCAAGCCAAAGTAAGGGCAATTTCCGAATGGGAAGCTCCTACCACAATCAAAGGACTGAGAGGATTTCTAGGACTCGCTAACTTCTATCGTGGATTCATCAACGGATTCTCTAGGATTTGCGCGCCGCTAACAAGTCTCACAGGAAAAGGTACGCCTTGGAAGTGGGGACCAGAACAATCGGAAGCATTCGAATTACTAAAGAAAAAATTAATTTCGGAACCAGCTCTCGCACAATGGGACCCAGATAGGGAAACTACGTTAGAAGCCGATTGTTCTGGGTATGCTCTTGGAGGTTGTCTCCTTCAAAGGCATGAAAATGAACCTTGGATGTCTGTTGCGTATTATTCTCGGAAACTCTCAGGAGCTGAAATGAATTACGAGATTCATGACAAAGAACTTCTGGCAGTGGTGGCGTGCATGAAAGAGTGGGATGCTGAATTGAGAGGCCTCGCGAACACTTTCACCATATCAAATGATCACATGAACTTAAAGTATTTTCTAACGACGAGAAAACTTACTGAGAGACAAACGCGCTGGGCAGAGTTTATGTCTAGATTCAGGTATAATCTTGTATACCGCAAAGGGTCGGTGTTGTAATTTTTAACAGACCTGCACCTGTTACCCTGGCCTTACACTATCTCGTTTTTCGTTTCTATTTTCTGTATCTTATTTTTAGCGCTTATTGCAAGATACATTGGACGTTATGACATATGCATGGTCTTGTTTTTCTCAGCTAAACTTGGAGGTCTACTGATGATCAAGACATAGGCACACCTTGATAATATCGCCACATTGGGACACGGGCGCATATCTTGGTTATTTTCTAAATTCGTCCCACTAGGACTAACTTTTGTATATATCTAGTGTTCTTGTCCTTCAGAAATCTTCAGTTCATTGCGTTTACTGAATATATCTGAAGGTAAGACATCTTACTATAGTTACTTCAATTAAGTTCATTGCGTTTACTGAATATATCTGAAGGTCATATTCATACCCACTTCGAGTTAACCTCTCAAGCTTTATTTCTAAAGCTCTATTCACCTGCTTCTTTGTTTGGCTGTCATTCTTCATTTCTCTCCGCCTTTTTCAGTATTCCCTCTCACGATCCATAGCCTTTCAATAAATACCGTCCTCCGAGGTAGACTTACTAGACGTCTAAAGGAACAATGTTGGCCGGCACAAATTTGCAATTGGGTGGCGTCTTTCTCAACTGAACGGGAGATCTGTATCAGACTAGATGGAGGAATTGGAAAACCGAGGCCGATTTTCTGCAGAGTACCTCAAGGATCACCAGTGTCACCGATACTCTTTATGTTATACATCGCCCCGCTATTTAGGATAAATGGTCTTAGAAAAGCATTTGGGTATGCAGACGATGTCGCAGTTCTTGAGATATCTCCGTCGCTGCAAGAAAACTCGAACAAGATAAGTGCTAGTATTGATGACGCGCTAGCATGGGGTATCGAGGAAGGTCTAAACTTTGACCATGGGAAGCAGCAGAAGACAAGCGAGATGCTCTTCAGCACATTGGTATGTTGGCAGGGTCGAACGAATCAGGGGCCGACAAGTTCTCCGATTTCCTGAACACTATTCCTAAGAGCGATATTCTTCTCTATACTGATGGGTCAAAGCTCCTGGACGGAAACGCTGGAGGAGGTTCATCAATTTTCAGTTAAATCGCCAAATAGGCTCGGGTGCTTTTCCACTTGGAAAAAACAAAGAGTCTTTTGATGCAGAAGCCCACGCTGCTCTCCAAGGAATGAAGGCAGACATCTCTCTCTCATCCGCACGTTTCGCCAGCAACTTATGGGTTTTCGTAGACAACCAAGAAGTTTGTAGAAGACTAGCGGCAAGCCCTATCGCTACCTCATCATCACAATCCATTTTCCATAGGATACAAGATGTAGCAAAGAATTGGAAAACTCGCTACCGGCTTCCTCATACTACAGAAGGCCAAGTCAAAATCCGCTGGGTTCCAGGCCATTCCAGCATCGAGAGCAACGAGCTGGCCGATTCGGAGGCTAAGAAGGGTGAATTAATGCCACATCTCGGCCCACCCAAGCATTCTATTGCATCGCTAAAAAAATGGAACGTCTCACTCAAAACCCAGATAAGGGGTGTTTGGTGGAAAGAACATATTCCTGCATCATACGCTCAACTCAAAATCCAGAGCGCCCCTCTAATTCCGAAAGAACTTCTTTTAGGCAGGAAAGCACATGGAATCATCATAGCAGCCAGAACCGGACACGGAGACTTTGCTGCTTATCACACTCGTTTTAATCACGCCGAAGCCAAACTTGCCTACCTCTGCGGGTCACCAAAGACCCCTACTCACTTTTTATTTTACCGTATCCTCCGCCGACGCCGTGGGGCCGCCCTGCTGGGCCTATCAACCAACTTCTTCCGGACCTAATCAGCACGCCGGAAGGGGCAATCTCAATGTCTAAATGGCTAGAAAACTCTCGATTTTTCGAGGAAATTTGCCTACAGTGAGAGGCTTACTCATCTTTTCATTTGTTCCGATAGGGGGCTCCACAGATGGGGCGGGGGAAAGAGACTGCTTAATCACCAGTCTGGAGCTAGCGGAGGTCTCATATCTTATATTCCTGTATGCTTATCGCTTCTTCTATGCGCAGTTTCATACAAAGCGGCATGGCTTTGTATTTTAGATTTTTTGGAGTCCCGTGGAGCCTAGAGCTCCTGCTCTAGCGTCCTTTGCCCTTCTAAGGGAAAAATGTGCACGTGCCTCAAGGCACGGGCGCACTATTAGACGCTAAATAATATCATCATCATCAGCTCTATTGCTCAAAGCTATCATTATGATTGATTTTTGTAGAGGGGTCTAATCCTGTGATTTCCAGGCAAGGACAAGGATCGGAAACGCCCTGGCTTGTGTTTTTAAAATATAGGCAAAATCAGTAATGCTATCTATCATAGGCAGAAGCAAAATTTATCAGACCTAATATTCAACTGCTCTTATTTTGATGGGGAGAGAAGCAACGAATTTGAGGACCTGGTATCCAGAGGCCTGCAAATATTTTCCATCCCATAGCTGGTAGACTTTGCCTTCTCAGGCCCATAAAACTAAGCTGGTGCATTCTCAGGTAAAAAAGCCCTGAAGTGGGGGATTACACTGTGTTTACTTTACAATCTGTAAATTTATTACTTATCAATAAAACCCTACAGCAAATATGTTAACATCTTTAACCACTGTCATTTTTTCATTGTTGGAATCGCAGTACTATATTTACAGATCTTACTATCATAGGAAAGAATCTGACTTGAAGAATTCGGTTCCTTAATCATGACAGATTAAAACTTTTGGAATAAGCAAATTTTATATGCGGAGATGAGGGTAATTTTAGAATTTGAAGCGACGTTGGATGGCCTAATAATATGTTATGAGCCTATGGACTGGTGTCAGGAGGAAACAGGTAGTCAGGAAACAATTAAATCATGAATTGAAGATGTATTTAGATCTTATCATAGCCTCTAAGCAGAAGATAACATGATTTTAAGATAAAAAACAACTAAATGATTGAGCACCATTCAGAGGAATTTTCTAGATTACACAACCGAGTGGAGGTTACTAGAAGATTCTGTGAGATTTCTATGGGAAAAGAAAGAGATGGTGTAGACATCCAATATGTGTGGATAAGATACCTTTTCCACCTCTTATATCTATGTGTGAAAGTCAAGATATCGGCAGTTGATGTTAATTCTGTTGCTCTTTTTCTCAAAACCTTAAGCTACTTTATCCCCCGCTAGCTCCCATCTTTGTAATAGTGTTCTAATGATTGAAAAATGAGAACGATTAGTTCTGGGATTTCAAGGCGAAAGACGGCTCACACGACTTGATATCTTTCAACATTCCAAACTTATCCAATCTCTCAAGCTACCTGATGCCTTAGGAATATTTTAAAAATCAAAATATTAGAGTCTCTCGGCCTAGCAATGAGAATACTTTGTGTGATATGGGTCGAGTTATGAATGGGATGATCCAGATCGTAAAGTCATGTCAGCGGTATTTCTGTTTGCTGTACCACGTCTCAAGTTCCTCATCACTAAAGTTTAGTCAGCGTAAGTTAAGTCAGAAAATATATTTCAAACATATAACAAATCATCCGCCACATGAAGTAAAGCACGATATTTTACAGCGTTTAATCTGTACATTTTTAATTTATTACAGGATGTTTGTTCAGTTGAGGGAACATGTTTGGTGTCCAAGCTCGTGATATCAGATTAGCCTGAATTACGAGGCAAATTCAGTTTAACGGAACGACACCAAGGCCAAAAGCTGTACATTCACAAAACTAAACGCTGTTCATTAGTTAACTTTATCACAAACACCTGCTTGCAATAACTTATCACTCCCTTCAATTTTAAGTTCACAATTCGCTGCATTGTCCCATCGTTGCGCGGGAAAAGAAATTATGCCAAAACGAAAACGACCTACGAATGCAAATGAACAATACTCAGGTGAACAGATTCGTGGTCAAGTAGTGATGCAGAAGATCAATCAGTATGTAAAGCAATTGCATCGCGTCCTCAAAACTGCCAAAAGTTTCGAGCGGCAAAAGCTTGGGAAGCGTTTGACACGTGCCGAGACAGCCGACGTTAAACAACGATTAAATCTCGAGATTGAAGCTTTAAAGAACTTGGACCTGGCAAAATTTGCCCAAGTACATTTGTACAAGTCATTGCTAAAAGTCAAGACTTTTGCTGCGAGTGGACTCTTGCCGGAAAATGTGCGTAATGTGAACAAGGACAGTGCAGGCGAAGGTGTCGAGAGATCAGTGCTGAATAATGTTATAAGTGGCATTTTAAATATGAAGGTTGTAAAACAAACAATGGATCAAGTATTCAAAGAGATGTACCACATTCTGGGAATTGCTGTCCCTGTGAAAACATCCAAGGACAACGAAGGAATACAGCGAATTCCCAATGAAACTCTTAGGGTGTCTGATCGTATAGGCTTTGAACTACCAGAAAATTTGGGCTCTCAATCTCCGTCAAGGAACAAGCATCAAGATACTCTCGGATCACCCGAGTGGGAGTCTTTTGGATCAGAGAATTCTAATATCGACAAACAAGATAAAGTATATGATAAAAGGGGCGTACGTGAAGATTCAATTGATCAGGATGGATTGGAGCACTTTGATTCACTAATCGCCAACGATTCTGACGAAGAAAGCTTCGATGAGACAAGATACCCCTCGAGGCAACGTCTTTCAGCTTCGCTTCGCCCTTCTTCTAGTAACTCCCCGATGTCATCAAATTCATCATCTCCAGAGTATTCTCGGAGTATTTCGTTGAGTGATTCTCCGGTACAACCTATTGATCCACCTAAGAGCACGTCTAAATCTAGAGCACAACCCGTCAAAGCCGGACTTTCGACTTTTCTACCCACTCTCATGGGGGGATATTGGTCTGGCTCAGAAGAATCAGCTTCTGATCTGGAAGATTTAGCTCCAGCACCCAAAAAAAATCGACCAGGTCAAATTGCTCGACGTGCCATTGCTGAAAAAAAATATGGTCAGAATGCGAATCATATCAAGCTGGGCAAAGTTTCAGTGATTAAGAAGGGTAGTCGTAATGATGGATGGGATCCAAAGAGAGGTGCTATCGAATCTTTCCCGTCAAGCGACCGCCGTCATGCGAGGTCTCAATCATCTCGAAATAGTACTGCCGTACAGAGGGAGATGGCCTCTCGAGGAGGACCGCCCAAGAGCTTAGATACAGGAAAACCCCGAAGAGTAGGGGGAATAAGAACTAGGGACGATGTCGGCACTCTACACCCGAGCTGGCAAGCTGCAAAGAAGGCCAAAGAAGCAAAACAAGCAGCCAAATTCCAGGGGAAAAAAGTCGTGTTTGACTAAGCCAAGGAATAATGTCACGGGGTATCATAATGAGAACTTTTTAGTATCTAATTAATACCATACCAACTGCCAGGTAAATCTGGGTGGAAAGTGCTACATTTCAAGAGCCTCTGTTTTAGGGATTTAACATTTGCAAAAGAATTTCTAATTTATGCCAAAATCAAACTTACAACCTAAAAATGGAGAGAAACGAAGATTGAGGTCATGGTCTAGTTTACGCGACTTTGCACATCGTGAGAAAGACATTTGTAACAGGTGTTGGTGGGGGATGAGAAGTGACAATTAGAGCAACGAACCTCAAGTGCAATAGCGTAATCATCTTCGATACTATTATAGGCCCAATCTAGATAGAGAATCAGAGATTGATAAACTTGCTCCAACAAATCGGATCGCGTGGCATAAATTATCTGAGGGTCCGAAATAATTGCAGAACTTGCTCATTCCATGGCACTCTCTCAACTCTATTTGCCAGACAAACCCTCTCTATTAACCAAGCAAGTTTCGTCAAAAACTCGTTTACAAATGCATCGAGTGTGTACACGTTGTCATGCGTGATGCGTGATGCTCCCCCTATAAGATATATGTATCCTGTGTATGTGTATATAAATGACTTGCCTGACGAGAGAGGAGTTAATTCGATGTATAAAATATCAATATTGTGTAACAGTGATAGATACCGGCGCATCAAGTCGTTACTTCCTAGTTCTCTAGTCGCATTCTTTTCTTCGATGAGGGCTCCAAGTAGAGGAGCCGGTGAGCCGGGTATGTAATCAACAGCCATGGGACTATGTGCATTCGTTTAAGCTCTGCAAATTGTTTAGTGCCAGTTTGTTTGCAAGGCACGTGTTACATCATGCAAATATTCATGCAAACAGGTAATGGGGTGGAGCGTAATTGGAATTGGAATTCAGGCAACAAGGGCACATTGGCCGGTCTACATACGGCGGGAAAGAGTGGAACAGCCCTACCTGAAAACGATCACGTTCTGAAGATTTTTACATGTATGGGTCTTGACAGCTGGGTTCATGAGGTAAACTTGAAATATCGATATTTTCGTGTCATCCAAGACCTGAAGCATCATGTAAATGGCCATTTAGAATAAACAAATACACATAATTGTAAAAGATCTCAAGGGCCACAATGCTTTTGTCGAGGAACTGTACCCACCGTTGTTTTTTTTTTTTTAAATCATTTTAGCTTATGCAGCCTGAGGCTATGACGCGAATGATTACGGAAGACATGTATGTTTCGCAGAATAACTTAGTTTGACGTTTCGAACACTCATACTCAGATTTCATTTGCAGATACCACTACGAGAATAACGCCATGCGACATGTACCCTCTTCCGTGAATACCCACCATGGGGAAAAGCGAGAAAAACCTATGGTTATCTGAGAATGCTTTTGTCATCCCACGAATACAATACCACCGTGAGAGAAGTGTCGTGAGGGTCTTGCTGGATTCGAAACAGCTTTCTCCTGTCTCAAGTGGGGCATGTGCCCAAACTCTAATTGGGAGAACGGTCGGGACGGTGTACCACTGCACTATCCGATCCTAGAATTGCCCTTGTGCAACTGCTATCTGGGGAAAGCATTTGATACGGGATACCTAAATCAGTAAAGCTGCATGTGATGAGGATCAAATCGCGTCTGTGAGTTATCGTTGCGAGGGGCCGAATATATTAAACACTAACGTTTTGAGTCTGCTTTCGCACCCAGATAGAACAAAATGAACACTTTTCCAATGCATTGATGCACAGTAATTTCTCCCACATATCAATACATGTATATCAGAAGTGATTGTCAGATATGATATGGTTAAAGTAATCTATGTACGGTAAATCTAGTGACTCGTGTCAGTAGGATCTCGGGGCCCCAAACTATTAAATCTAGTGATAAGCTCTGTGTACGACCCATCACGACATTAAACTGCCGAGAAATTGCATATGGGTCAGGACTAACATAGTTCTGTACTCCAATGGCAGAATTATATCCTACGTTAACTCAATGCGCCGTAGTCTCTACTGCATTCAAACTCCTTTTATTCCCAGCCTAGTGAGTAATACATGATGTTTTCTGAAAATCGTGCTAATGAGAGAGTAAATCTACCGATTTCGAGGTCCACAGAAACTGGCTTGCTATTACGCATAGCTTGCCAATTGATCAATGGTACTATGATAAAACATCAGAATGGACATTGGACTACCCTCCATTTTTCGCATATTTTGAGTGGCTACTCTCTCTAGTCGCAAAGGCTTTTGATCCACAAATGATTAATCTGTCCAACCTAGGATATGACAGCTGGCAGACAATATACTACCAGCGAGCAACTGTAATAGCTTCTGAGCTAATACTAGTATACGCGCTCCATATGTGAGTGAGTTTCTTTATCAGGATAGATTTGTCCTAATGGGAAAGCTATGTCAAATCTGCACCAGCTACACATCAAAGACAATCTCATGCGGCGGCTCTATCAATTCTATTATCACCTGGACTTTTGATTATCGATCATATTCATTTTCAGTATAATGGATTTTTGTACGGAATCTTGGTGCTATCATTGGTATTAGCAAGAAAGGAGTCGACAAATCTAGCCAGTGGCCTCCTATTTGCTGCACTCCTCTGCTTTAAACATATCTTCCTCTATCTCGCTCCGGCCTATTTCATCTTCTTACTCCGTCGATACTGTCTTGGACCAAAAAGCATCTTCCAAATTAGGTTTGCAAACTGTTTCAAGCTAGGCATTGGAATCTTGGCTGTATTTGGAGCAGCCTTTGGCCCTTTTATGCAGTTAGGACAAATCCCTCAACTCCTTAGCAGGTTGTTTCCATTTTCGAGGGGTCTATGCCATGCATACTGGGCTCCCAATATCTGGGCTATCTACTCCTTCATTGATCGTACTTTAATTTTCGGTATGCCACAATGAACGAAATTTTCTAGAGCTAATAGAAGTAGTTGCCCCCTATCTCGGTCTCACAGTTAAAAATAGTGCTCTCAACAGCGTTACGCGTGGCCTCGTCGGGGATACGTCTTTTGCAATTCTTCCCGAGATTACAGCTCGTACAACTTTTATCTTGACCACTGCTTTCCAGACACTACCCTTGGTTAAGCTCTTATTTGATCCAACATGGGATACCCTTGTTGGCGCAGTTACCCTTTGTGGATACTCATCTTTTATTTTTGGCTGGCATGTTCATGAGAAAGCTATTTTATTAGTAATTATCCCCTTCTCCCTCATAGTGTTGAGAGACCGCCGCTACCTGGGTGCTTTTAGACCTCTGGCTGTTGCTGGTCACGTCTCACTCTTCCCGCTACTTTTTACAACCGCCGAATTTCCCATCAAGATCGCTTATACGATCTTCTGGTCAGTTCTATTTCTCTATGCGTTTGATAGATTAGCCCTGGTGAGCAGAAAATCAAGAATATTCCTACTCGACCGATTGAGCCTACTATACATCACTGTTGGGGTTCCAGTAATTCTCTACTGCAGTTCCGGACATCATCTTATCATGGGAGGGAAGTATGAATTCTTGCCACTTATGTTCTCAAGCGTTTATTGTGCTATTGGAGTGGTCGGTAGCTGGCTGGGATTCCTAGTTGTCTTCCTGGCGAGCTAGAAAAAAATAAATCTATGGCCAAAGTTACTCCCACCCCGCAGCTGCGAATACATACCTCAAAGACTTTCGGAAGAGGTGGTAGTAAAAGCCGAAAAAAATCAGCAACTCTGGTCATGGGTCTCATCAACGTTTCAATCGATATGTGAATCACCTGAGCAGGTTCGAAAACAACAACATGACACTAGCGAGATCTAACAAATAAAATTTCTACGGATTCTAAACCCATGGACCTTATTAATATTAACCATAATTTTTGTTTTTCTGGGCGTTTATCTTGATGCAATCTGTATCTCTCCGATGTTACTTATTTCAATGCTTTTTGATCCAAGCATTCTGTCTAAGTGCTCTACGAATGTTACCTGGAATAACTTTGCAATCTCTCGGATTCTTGCGTTGCAAAAATTTATATCTTAGAATGCATAGAAACTGATATTCGCACGTACTGAGCTTCAAAAATACAGGAAAGAGACGATCCTCAACCTATTATTCTAGACATCTCTAAAGTTCACTTCATAATAGCCTTGCTTGACGAAGTCAGTAGGGTAAAGTAGTTCTCTCTCAGGTCTTATGAATTCAAAAAATTCCGTCTATTCTCAGATCATGAACGAAGCGGATGAACGACAAGACCGGATCGCCTCTAATTCCTAATTCATCAAGGCCTCCTCAACTTGAAAGGTATTAGTTTTCTGGGTTTGAGCAAATTCACACAGACAAGTTATATCTTGTCTCATCATTTAACTAAAAATTCTCGATCAGCTAAGTCACTAGTTCCATAATATTTACTAAGAAATAACCACCAGCCAATTTAACATTTACAATAAGCCTGTTTTGGTCTAAACTTCGATTTCATACTAGAGCTCAAGTACATATATCGCAAGCTTATGTTGCATATCTCGATCAGCATTTTAAAAATGTTTCAGAAGAGCAGAGTCTCTAGGAAACATAACAGTCCAGGAGATAGCAAATGAAAAAAGGTTTCAATTTATAGTTGATGGCATCTTCTAAAATATTAGGTCTGAAGGCTATCCGAGTTATAGGAATAGACTGAATACTGTGAATAATGATGCTTTTGACTTCGACAGATTAGTTTTGCTTAGCTCTTTTACATTCTAGTGAAATCTAAAATTCTCCCAGGATTTTAACCGCTTATTCAAGTTTAAGGGATCAGAGATTGTATTGTTTTGGTGATCTAAAAGATATCTATTCTGAGTACAGATGTTCTATCTAAACACATTACCATTGAAGTCCGTGCAGTCCTGCCTACTAATTATATACCTTAAATTCTAAGGTTGATAGACCGTCCTTTAACACACTCCATCGGTCTGAAGCCGCAATCAAAGCTTCTTCACACATTGGTTCAGATTTGAAATCCTCATTTTCTTCTTATTAGAATATTACAACTCTTAAGTTCAAAATTTCAATGAATTTAGAATGTTTATTTAGCGAAAGTGACTTGATCAGTCCATTTGCTGCCATTTTATACGTCGATATATAAGTAGCATTGACCCACCCTGCATGAAGATATCCACAAGTAAAATGATGCTTAACATCGATATGCTCAATGCGCGAGTTTGATTCAGGATTATTACCCAGAGAGAGGCTATTCTGGTTGTCCGAATAGACACTTGCAGAAATTATATCTTTTTCAGCATATTGCATCTGAGACATGATCTTTTGAACCAATAATAGCCCTTTTATACATGAAACATATGTATCATATTTCGCTTCTATAGAAGATAACGCAACATTTGATTGAATTTTAGCAGAAGCAGAAATCACCCCTACAGCGAGAAAAAATACACTCCCATTAGTGGATCGGCGCGTCCCCAAATCATCGCCCCAATTAAAGTGGCAATACTTGTGAAGCTGCTGCTTTGAAGAATTCCCATCACACAATATCCCCAAGTTGATAATACGTCTAATAAAATGAAATATTCCGTCAAAACCATTTAGGTGTTGTGTAGACGGACTCGACAAGCATCAAGAAAATGATGAACATCTAAATGCTATGTCTGACCGAGTATGGACTACCAAGTATGGAAGGGAGCCAACTGTTACAGCTTCTACCCGGTATTTTGTGGTTGGGCCGTTAAAGGCCCAGCCTTGCGCGTTATTAGCCAGACAATCAAGTGGCTGACTTGATGAAATAATAGGGGGCTAGCTAAAGCGCTTGCGGCCAAAGTTTAGGGGTTGTTCAGAAGAGCGGAGGGCCCATTTATGATCGGTACTCTGCCGTTTTAGTCAATCTCTTTATAGTAAAATATGAATGATTTGTGGCAATGTGTACGTGCAGTGACCATAGCCCTTGGCTTCTTACATCAACTTGAGATCGATACTCTTTTATCTGTGCTGCTAACGCAATATGATAATTTGGAACCAGAAAAATTTCAAATCCGTGAATAATCGGAGTATCAGCCGGTCAGTAGCTTTCGAGGCAATACCTCTCCTGAATTTAAGGCGCAGAGATATCCTAAGTGAGGTGAATTCTTTTACTGGCACGATCTCTCGTTATCCTTATTCCAGGAAGGTAGCTATCTGGTCCGAGGTCTTCGAGTTGTGATTTTCTCGCAAATTTTTCTTTGGTAGATAAATAAGGTCAATGTTCTTTACAACTATCAGAAAATCGTGGACCTACGGTTTAATGATGAATCACATTTACTCACTCAAATACAGGCAATGATCAGAGCCTAAGGGTTCAAACTCTACTTCAGCGAAGCAGCTCCGAAGTGCTTTTGCCAGAGTCTAGGAGCTTGCTTTGAACCATATAATGCTATTTCAAGCTTGCACATGAACGGATAAGTTGAAAGAATACCTGGCTCTATCCATCCTGGCGGCACTTCTATATTAATGTCATTATCTGCCTCACTATTCAAAAAGGCCCTTAGAGCATCTATCTGCTCTAACTCAAGATTGAAATCAGCTGCTAAGGCAATCGTAATTTCCGGGTTGTGTTACGACAAGCACTGGCAAATATCTGTTTAGTCGTGTCCGTACTCCTACTCAAATCCACTAACAACCCAACATGCCTTCTTTTTCACAGTTTGTCTTGAGGACTAGCTTTCCGAGTTGTTGTGCCAATAATCCTAGGGCTCGCGTAACCATAGCACTAGTGATATCATGGCGCACAGCTCAAGTCTAGTAGGCCGCGCGACTGGATATGTTTGCTCTGTTTGTTCTACCGGATCAGGTTAGCATTATCTAGTTAGCGTTTGTTATAGAACTATAAATTGGGAGCTTACTTCCAAGTAGTTAATCCTTAAAGATCTTCATACAAAAGCATCAATTCATACTCTCTTCTCAAACTCATAGTCTGCACCATTGTGATCAGACAGCTCACTCCCAATCATCATGAGTACATCCGAATCACATACCTACAACAGGTTATAAGCCCGGCGCACCACGTTCGTATTGGAGCATAAGCCAATGATTGTGATCCACTGCAGCAGAAAATTCAAAACCATGAAGACACCGCAACCAGACGGAATTCTTGGCAGCTGCCCATTGTTCACCAGTTAGAGCATGGCACTACAGGCAAAGCTCTGACAAAAGAATGCTCTGGGTCACGTCTTTCACGACATTCCCGGGATTCATCCCATCACCGCTCCAGTTGACCCATTGATGACCAATCCTGACGCCGACAACCAACCACAATTACTGGAGCAACACTTGATAAACTTGGAACAATGGATTTTTGGTGAAATCGAGGCCAAAAATATACTTTTGCAACGCCTCGCCAATTCTACACGCACCAATCAACTACAATAACATGACGGCCAAAGCTCTTTACGACACCATTCCCGACACACGAACAGAGACTGCCACAGCACCAGATACCAGCGCACTCGAGGACCTCCTTTCAATAAGGTTCGTAACTGCAGCTGGTGAATATATAGATCGCTTCCTCGCAGCGTTCCAAAGTGTCAATAATACTGTGGATGCAATGAATACTCTGCAAGCCGCACAATTGCACAATGGTTACTACATCGGAGCAGGACAAGCGTTTGCGTTATCCGTCCAGGGTACTAGGAGAGTCGAGTGGCTAAGCATATGGAGAGATACTCGGGCATTGTGGGCTCACTACTTGGGTGTAATACCAGTATACGAAGATGTTGCTCTTATATCTACAGTACAATCTTGCTATAACAATGTGGGGCAAAATTTAAACAAGGGTTTTTATTGGCCAATTCAATTGAATCCTCCAATCAGGAGCCTTGATTAAGTTTTGTCCCACATTGTTATGGCGAGATTGTACTGTATTCTCGACTATGTTATCTACAGTATAACATAATGAGAAGGAGGTCGGCCTTGCCAAGGCGCTAATCCTGATCTAGTTATCAGCGTGCATTTCACAGCCTCACGGAATCCTAGTTCCAATTGGTCGTTTGGTCAGACAGGCGTACACTGCTAATAATGAAGATGTGTAACTACAGACTACGATGTCTTCGTTGCAATCTGTCGCAGGCAACCAGATGCAGCACAACCCCACATGTGCTGCATCCATACCCAATGGTAGTAACTCAGATCCAAATGTATTATATATGTCACAATTTGACCGTTGGACAATGAAAAGGTGGTAGTCTAATCTAGCACGTGACTGTAAACGTAAATTTGTAATTTAGACTTCAGATCTGATTTTTTTCCATACATGATCTATTCAAATCATTGGTGATGTCAAAAATTCCAGCTATATCTTCTACTCTACCTCCACCTCCACCGCCACCTCCCCCTACCCTTCCTTGTCCCTACATACAAGTTCCCGTCCAGCAGGATGGAGAGGTTTCGTTGACTGATTTACTTTTGTCAACTACCTCATCAGCTACCACCAGGAATGAAGAGGCCATATTACTCTTCCAGAATATTGCATGTGTCCTAGACGACGCCATGAATGGGTCAAATCTCCCTCAACACCTTCAACAACCCTTCCGCGAATTTGTGGCGGATATAAATACTGTGGCTCGAAGGCATTTCGAGCGTCACGTTAGAGGCTCCCGCAGACCTCAACCACCATACATCGTCGCCAGAGGCTTGCAAGAGGCCCCAAATCACATGACACATTACAGGAGTCTACGGGTAGCACGCAAACAAGATTGGATCCAACTTTACCCGTTCAACTGTCCATGCAATCGCATCCTACAGCTACTCCTTTTCAAAAGGTACCACAGCGACACACGTTTGCTGCTGCGGTGAAAGCAGTGGCTCAAAGACAGCCCACGCAACCTGCACGGCCAACCTCTCTTAGCCGCAAGAATAATGCCAAAAAAAGTGAAATTAGCAATGACAATTGGCTTCTAGTTCGAGTCACTGCTGGTCATCCTACACTCAGCATGTCACCGTACGCAATTATGTTGGAACTTAATTTGTTCCTCGGAGAAAAACTAGTCCGCGAGGTACAGACTACCGGGACTGGATTTGCGATTTGTCCTATCTCGACAGCTGCCCAAGAAGCTCTTATCGCTCGTATGAGTGAAATAGAGAATCATCTTTGCTCTAGAGGATCGTGCAAGGTTGAGAAAGCAGAGCAGCATATAGCTTACAGACTCTCTGGCGTACCTCGGACTTACGCAGGTTACAATGGTATATCAATTGAATTAATTGAAATCACTGCTGCAGTTGTAGCAGAAGCCTTGAGAGATTTGACTCATATTGCTCCAATCAACGTACTTGAATCACGAGGGGCTTTCGAATCTGAATTCGCCGACACGAAGAGCTGGATAGTCTTTTACCCTAAAGGAAGCAAACTTTCCTGGAGCCTACCACTTTTTGGAGTGCGAGTCAGGGCAGAATATTTTCCCCGTAGAATGAAAACGCCTCAGTGCAGTAAATGTTTTGGCTGGCACAATGAAAGATCTTGCATCAGACTTCCTCGCTGGAGGCTATGCGGCTCAACTCAGCACTTGGAAATTAACCATGTTTCTTGCAACCCTGAAATCAAGCACCAGTGCCCGGCAAAATGTACTAATTTCCACGGCCCACACCCTGCTGACTCTCTAGAATGCCTAATCAGACCCAGGAAAGATCAGTCAATGCCTTCGAAGTCTGAAATTTCCCATATAAGACAGGCAGCAGCGGCAGCCAGGTTACGCTTAAAGGCGGCCCACTGCGATGCGATTAAGGCGCAAGCGATTGCAAAGCAACCTGAACAAGAGCGTTCAGCTTCGAAAGTCCCACACGTTACACAATCAGACGCAGCTCGAGGTACTCAACCCACTGCGGAAATAGATATGATCCCGGGAGCTCTAGCTGCTGCAAATGTGGATCCAGTTTCAATTACTCAACTGATGATCGAATGGATATATTTCCTAAAACTCCACCATCAGTGAGAAGGCTATTCTCTGAATCACCGATCTCTAATGGTAACAAATTTTCAGCCTTATCTAGTCTTGCTAAAAATAGCCTACAGGATGACTCAGAGGAGTACTAATGAGTAATAAATTTACGTCAATTAAAATAATTTCAACTAATGTTGGACGAAGCTCGGCCGCACACGAGATCGCTCTTGAACTAGCCTTCAAATCTCAAATTGACGTCCTGCCGGTACAGGAGCCATATATTTACAGAGATCTTGCTCGAAGAATTACACGCAAGCATCCTTCTTTTGACTGCTTCACACCGGTGGATGATTGGACGAGACGGCCTCGGGTATTAACTTATACAAGGAAAGACAGCAACTTTTCAGTCACTCAAGACCGCCCTCTAGGAAATTTAGAGCAAGGGGAAGAAGATGTTTTACTCCTTACCATTAAGTGTAGAGGAATTTCCCCTATACAGGTCATAAATATTTACAATGCCCCTCCTGGAGGTACTAATCCAGGTGCAGGACTATCATTTCTTTTTTCATTACCAGATTCAAATTTTCCCTCAAAAACTCTTCTGGCTGGAGACTTTAATCTTCACCATCACAACTGGCACCCGTCTTATCAGGGCTCTTCATCAAGACAGGCAGAAGACCTGGTTCGCTGGCTCGAATCAAGGAACCTCACATTCATCTCAGATATTGATATTCCAACTCACTGTCGAGGGAACGTCATCGACCTAGCTTTCGCTTCTAACCCACTACTAGCCTTAGGCACTTGCGCTTCAGTCCAACAAGATTTGGACGTTACTTCTGACCATTTTCCTGTGTCCATTAATGTACTATGTCGTAGACAAGATCCTGTCCCTTCCAACAGACTTCGCTTTGCAACTATAGATCAACATTCTTTCTTTTCCTTACTCACTACCCAATTAAATTCGCTAACCCAATTATCACGCACATCGCCTGCTAGTCTAGATAAGAGAGCAGAAGAACTAACTCAAATCTTACACGGTGCATACTCTGGATCGGCAAAGAGGTCCCTACCTCATAATAGGGGACAGCCATGGTGGAACAACAGCTGCAAAGAGGCTAGGAAAGCGTATCGAGAAAAAATTCGCAGCGGTCACCTGTGCCTTGAAGATAAGAAGGCTTTCCGAAAGATAATAAAACAGGCAAAGTCTTCTTTCTTCCAGAAGCTCTTGGAAAATGCTTCTAATCTGAAGGAAGTCTTTGATATAGCAAAATGGCATAAAACACAGGGATCCTTTGTAAGAGGCTCAACTCGAATAACTCAAAAGTGAGGTTCTAAAATTGTAAATTAAATAACTAAGAAGTGCATGGAGATTATCTACAAGAGAAGAACGCAGGTTTAAATAGTTATCCCGATCTATCACCCCCGAAGCCTTCCGAGCGCCATAGAATTAGAACTTGCAATAATCCATAGAAGATGCTAGAATAATCTCCACGCCTTAGGATGCCAACAAACCGTTTTAGAACTTTCTGGAAGCTTTTTTATTATTCCCCAATATATGCGGACATAGCTATCATCCAAATTGGGTAAGTAAGCAATGATCATTATCTAGACGAGGATCATCGTAATGATAGCTAGCGCTTAGAAATTGTTACCTAATGTAAGCGAGAACTCCTTGCGCCACAACATCCTGATCCACGTCATCCAACGCCGCACAGAGAGTAAGGTAATTATACAAGGGCAAGAGCCCGAGTCATTAGCAAGGGTCCTGACCCTCACATCACCCCCCTCCTCATGACTTCATTTGCGGCCTGGTTTTCGCCTCTTGTTGGTCTTAGATATTTTCATCTTTTCTGATCTGGGTAGGTTTGTCCATTTGTCAAGTGCAGCTGTGTCTTTGAGAAAAGATTCAGGTTCCCATGTTGGTTTTGCATACCCGACCTATTTGACTTAATATTTTAGATGGTTTCCCTTTCCTGGAGCCTTTTTTTGGCTGTTGTTTGAATATATGGGCCTTAAAATCTGATTCGCCAGTAAGACCTCTGGCTTCAGGAGTTGGATACTACGATTTGTAAGGCGCTGGTCCGCTTCGTTATTAGGCATGTCTTGGTCTCTTCTAGAAAGGGCGTCAGCTCGTTCATTTTGTTTGCCAGCTACGTGTAGTATCCGGAAGTTGTATCGAGAAAGGATCAAGGACCACCTCATTTGCCTTTCTGTAAGTCTGTGGACCGTCATAAAGTACTCCAAATTCTTGTGATCGGTACAAATGTCAAATTGTTCCACCCCCCTGAGTTCGGCATCCCATTCTTCTTAGCAGCGAATAATTGCAAGCATCTCCTTGTCGTATATTTCATAATTGCACTCCGCAGGATTACTTTTCTTTGAAAAGAATGCGCATGGAATCCACAACCCTTTATCATTCAGTTGCTGAAGTGTCCCGCCGACGCACCATCCTGAAGAGTCTGTTTCGATTCGCGTGGGCTTATCATAGTCGAACTGGCCGAGAGCAGGGGCGCTTATAAATATCTCTTTGAGTTTCCGAAATGCGAAATCTGCCTCTGAATTCCACCGGAATTTGCAATCTTTACGAGTGAGGTCTGTGAGGGGCTTTGCTAGTTCTGCAAACTTATGGATGAACCTCTGATAAAAATTAGCAAACCCGAGAAAGCCTCGAACACCCTTTACTGATGTTGGAGCTTCCCAGTTCTTAATTGCTTCAATTTTGTCTGGATCCGTCTGCAATCCCTTGCTAGCTTCTATAATGAACCCTAAGTACTTCGTTCTTTTCGTTTCGAACTCACATTTATCGATGTCGATTTGCAGTCCAGCTTCTCTGAGTCGCCGTAACACTTTCCGTACATGTTCTTGATGCTCCAATCTGCTCCCGGATGAATAGATCAGAATGTCATCGACATACGCTGAACAGAAATTATCCAAATACTCGCGCAAAGTCTAATTAATGTACTTTTGGAATGTGCTTGGAGCGTTGGCCAGCCCAAACGGAGTAACAAGCCATTCGTATAGGCCGTATCGAGTCCGGAAAGCGGTTTTCCATTCGTCTCCTTCAGCAATCCGAATCTTATGAAAAGCGGCAATCCCGTCGAGTTTAGTGAACCACTTCGCCTTGCTAATATTTCGTAGGGTTTCATAAATCAATGACAAGGGATACCGATCTTTTCTAGTAATTCTATTCAACCCTCTGTAGTCGACACAAAATCGTAGTCCCCCTCCGGGCTTCTTAACAAACAAGACTGGTGCAGCTGCTGGTGAATTGCTCACGCGTATAAAGCCTTTGTAAAGCAGCTCAGTTAATGTTTTCCGGAGGACCAGTAACTCACCACGGGACATACTGTACAATGGGCCCCAGGGTATCTTAGCTTCCTGGCCGTCTGAGGCTTCGACGTCAATTTTGTGATCAATGCCTTTACCTCTGAGCGGTCGTAGTAATTCCGCCTTAGTATGATCAAAGACGTCTAGAAATTCGTGGTAGTGCTTTGGTAAACTTATCACTGGATCTGATTGCTGCTTTCCTGCTAGTGCTTTATTAATATCTTTCATGCTTGCTGCAAATATCTGAACTTTGTTATTCTTGTGCAGACTCCTAGATAAATGTTCAAAAGCCACAGCTGATATCTGCACTGGACCTTTGGTCCGATCATAGGCAGCCAAAAATGATTCCTTACTATGAGTTATTATACCAGTAGATTTTATCAGCATCTCGGATCAGGGACCGTTAATTCTGGCGTCTTCAGATATGATCCACGGCATTCCCAAGATTACATCATAATATCCAATCGGAGCAACATAAAGAAATACTTTCGACTGTCTGTGTCCTTCCAAATCCATATTTATAACAGCAACTTCACTCACAAATGAAGCTACTTTTCCGTCAAAGCCAACGACTTCACGTGGTCTTATTTTTAAGCGCTTAAGGTTGTTTCTCTGAGCGAAGTAGGAATCACAAAGACCATATGATAGGCAACCGGTATCAATGAGTGTATTAGCAAATATAGTATCATTAATTAAAGCAGATACAACAAAAGGTTCACCATCCATGACTTCCTCAAACCGATTCCAGTCTTCTCTCAGATTACACTCCCTCTCAAGCCCCTGATTGCGACTTTTATCAGAGGCTATTCTTTTCCCGAACCATCTTCACCATTAAGATCCACTGAAGCTGCAGATACCGAGACCCTTGACTGCTGCAGCTGACTCCTATTACGACGATTCGGATTCAACGCGGGAAGCAGCGAGCAGCCTTTTATTCTATGGCCCCGCCCCCCACATCTAATGCACAGGCCTTCAGAAATTCTTCGCCTTATATCTTCCTGCGACACTCAAGTTGCTCGAATGCGTGAATGTTTACTCACCTGACCTGAGGGAGTTCGCTGAGCTGCAGCAACGCTAATCGTTGCGGTCGGTTCCCAGTCCATTTGGTCCCCACCTTCTTGGGTATCAAATGTTGAAGTAGACTGAGCATTGAGTATCCGATTATGCCCCTTTCTGCTATTCCAAGCTTTCATTCTCTCCATCTTATCCGACGTCATGCGTAGTTGGGAAACAAAATCATCATACCCTGGAGATTCAGTCTGCGAAACAATCCGATCCGTAAGATCACGATTGATCCCAGCCCGGAGATAGCCTTTCTTTGCCTCGTCGCTCCAATCCCATGCCTGCGCCTCTAATAGGGTCTGTTCGAAGTCTTGGAGAAATTCTCGGAAGTTGCGGTTACCTTGGCGTATTGTATTCAACTTATTGATGGCTTTTGTTGTCTTCTCCGGGTCGCCAAAGGCCTTATCTAGTCGTTCAAAAAATCCCGCAACGGTGAAATCGTTCTTTCCTTTAGCGAATTCGATCCAGGGATGAATTCTTTGTAAAGCAACGTCTGTAAGGCGCCCAAATCCGTACCAAACTCTCTCCTCTTCACTACCGATCGCATTGGCATCAATCTTTAGCTTAGCTTCCAACAGGCTTCGAAATTGGGGGTACTGAGAAGAGTCGAGTCCTGAGAACTTTTCCGGGTGTGGTTGAGAGTGTCTTGGTCTGCTTTCTGGAGTTCCAATCTGCTGCACTGATTGTTGATTTCTTAAAAAATTGGTCAAGGTGCTTATCAAGGTTGATACCCATGAGGGCGCCTGTTCGCTGCCAGACTGACTTGATTCTGGTGCCATATAAAATTGGTTCCCTGGGTCTTGCGTCCCACTGACTCTAATTCCGTCATCCATTTCTACGTCCTTGAATCCCGACATTACGATGAAACAAATAACTAAGAGAGTGATTTGGCCGACTGATAGACTGACTGATGAACTGACTGATAATTGAAGATCTGACTGATAAACCTACTGATGATTGATGATCTGATAAAAAAAAAATCTGAAATCTCTGGTCTATGAGATAGATGAGAGTGATGCACTTCTACTGTAAGAGGCTCAACTCGAATAACTCAAAAGTGAGGTTCTAAAATTGTAAATTAAATAACTAAGAAGTGCATGGAGATTATCTACAAGAGAAGAACGCAGGTTTAAATAGTTATCCCGATCTATCACCCCCGAAGCCTTCCGAGCGCCATAGAATTAGAACTTGCAATAATCCATAGAAGATGCTAGAATAATCTCCACGCCTTAGGATGCCAACAAACCGTTTTAGAACTTTCTGGAAGCTTTTTTATTATTCCCCAATATATGCGGACATAGCTATCATCCAAATTGGGTAAGTAAGCGATGATCATTATCTAGACGAGGATCATCGTAATGATAGCTAGCGCTTAGAAATTGTTACCTAATGTAAGCGAGAACTCCTTGCGCCACAACATCCTGATCCACGTCATCCAACGCCGCACAGAGAGTAAGGTAATTATACAAGGACAAGAGGCCGAGTCATTAGCAAGGGTCCTGACCCTCCCATCCTTCCGCAGTCCTCCACTAAGAGATCCCCTCTCACCAGACTCGCCCCCAGCACAGTCTACCGCGGAAAAAATAGAAGTTATTGTGAGAAATCTCCTGACAAAACAAACTGAGGTGGAAGACATACCTCTATCTTCTCCATCAGTGGCAAGAAACTCTCTCCCTTTTCCGAAGCTTACTCCAGAAGAAGTATCAATCTCAATCCTGGGCGCTGGTAATACTACTCCGGGGAAAGATGAGATACCCACTGTGGTTCTACGCCTTGCCTGACCTCACATTTCAAACCTAGTATTAGAACTTTTCCAAGCATGTATTGATTTAGGCCACCACTCAAAATGCTTTCATATTGCGATTCTAGCAATAATAGGAAAACCTAATAAAGTAGATATGTCATCTCCTCGCTCGTACAGGCCAATAGCATTCCTCTCAGTTTTAGGCAAAGGACTAGAAAGATTGATAGCAAGACGAATGTCATGGCTAGCCATCCAGCATGGTATACTCGCTCAACAGCAATTCGGAGCTTTACCACAACGCTCAAGCGTGGACCTGACTACGTGTCTCACACATGATGTCGAAGCCGCCTTAGCCAGAAATCAAACAGCCTCAGTAGCCACGCTCGATATCAAAGGCGCTTTTGATACTGTCCTACCCGACCGACTTGTAAGACGCCTCAGGGAGCAGAGATGGCCAGCACACCTTTGTAATTGGGTTGCCTCATTTGCCACTGAGCGTAGAGTTTGTGTCCGGCTAGATGGGGAAATCGGGGAGCCAAGGCAGATTGATTGTGGACTACCACAAGGCTCTCCTGTTTCACCAATTCTATTCATGCTATACATCGCTCCTCTTTTTAAGCTAGATGGTCTTGAAAATGCTTTCGGGTACGCGGACGACGTTGCGATTCTCAATACTTCGCCGTCACTTGAAGAAAATGCTGTAACCATGGGCTTGTCTATAAATCTAGCCCTAGCTTGGGGCACTGCTGAAGGGGTATCTTTTGACCCAGCAAAATCAGAGCTCCTGCATTTCTCTCAAAGAAACAGGGACAGGGGAGTTAGCCCTCAGATTGTTACAAGTCATTTTACCATCTCTGGAAACCTTCAAAGACCGTATCTCAAATGGTTAGGAGTACATTTCGACAAGAGGCTCACCTTTAAAAAGCACGTGGAAATTCAAACAGCTAAAGCTCTCAAAGTTGCACACGCCCTGCGCTGCCTGGGAAATACGTGGCGAGGGGCTCCACCACATCTGTCAAGACAGGCAGTATATACGTGTGTCCTACCCATTGCCTTCTTTGGGGCTGAGACCTGGTGGCCAGGAAAAACTAGAAACAAAGGGAGAAAAATTGTTAGCAACAATGTCACATCACACCTCAAGATGCTTGATAAGGTACACACAACTGCTGCCAGGGCCATCCTGCCCGTATTTCGCACCACCCCCACTGCAGCTCTTCTCAGAGAAGCCGGGATTTCACCAGCTGAGATTGTTCTCGATACAATAAGCAGAAGAGCAGTTATACGCACACGAAGGTTAGATCCGCGACACCCCTTGTTTCTGCGCACTCAATCTTCCTCACTATCTACCCCAAAGACTAGATTTGCTCGCTCTTGCAGGAGTGTCCCGCTTTCAGAGAAGCTTGACCCTTTACTGAATGCGCCATAGGAGCATAAGGAAACAGTCCAAGAATCCCTCCTACGTATAAGGGCAATCACCGGATTGTCTAGGGCAAGTTCAAATAGTATTCGTAACTTCATCGATAATCTCCCAAAAAATGATATTTTGGTTTATACAGATGGGTCAAAACTTCTAGATGGTAAATCAGGCGGAGGTTTTGTCATTTACCAACTTGACCGTCAAATCAGTTCAGGGGCGCTCCCTCTGGGAACTCACCAAGAAGCTTATGATACGGAGGTCCATGCGACCCTCAGAGGCATATAAGCTGCCATTGTCCTTCCTACAGCACGTTTTGCAAATAATCATTGGATATTTGTTGATAATATTGAGGTTGCAAAAAAGTTACTAACAAAGCCATCATTCACGTCATCCCAGTCCTCATTTCTTAGTTTCCTAGAGATAGCAGAAAAATGGAAGAACCGTCCTAGGCTTCCACACACACACACACACACAAACCAGGTCAATGTTAGATGGATCCCTAGCCACTCAGGAATTTCGGGGAATGAACTAGCAGACCTTGAGGCAAAGAGAGGAGCAAGGATGCCCTTCTTGGAGGATTCAAAGTTCTCGCCCGCAGCTCTAAGAAAATGGCACGCCGAGAAGGCGACTCAACTCAGGGATAGTTAGTGGAAAGATCATATTCCGAAGTCATACGAAAACCTTGAAATTAAAGAGGCTCCAAGCTTTCCCTAGGAGCTTTACTTAGAAAGAAAAGCACTGGGCAAATTTGTTGCCGCCATGACAGGACATGGAGATTTTGCTACCTACCATACGCGTTTCAAACACGAGGAAGCCAAAAAAACCTGCCGCTGCGGGTCCGCAAAAACACCCACTCACTTTTTATTTTGTCGCATTCTCCGACGTCGTGGGGGTCGACCTTCTAGGCCTATCCAACAACTTATCCCTTATCTTCTCGGTACTTCCGAAGGGGCATTCACTTTAAGTAAATGGCTGGAAAGCACACGGTTTTTTGAGGACATTTGTCCTCGATGAGAGGTACACGATTTTTATTTAAAAGTCATCTGAATTTCTCAGCATTTTTTACTATTATTATCATTATTATCATTCTCTAGTTTTTTTTTTTTTCTATACCTGCAGTTTCAAATAACGCAGCGTAGCTTTGTAAATATAACTTGTATAAGTCTTGTAAACAAGGACTCCGGCTCTAGCGTCCTTTGTCCTGAAAAACGGATTCAAGGTCATGTGCTTTTGAGTCACATGACTTTAGCATAGACGTTAAATAAAAACATCATCATCATCATCATCTGCAACCCTCTTTACCTGCTCCATCTTGGCGAATTCTCACAAGCAATACAATATTCACCTCATGACAAACCTTCCCCTTCCACCCCTACGCGCTTCTGCCCTCGCAGGCGGGACGGAGTCGTTGACAGATTTGCTACTGTCAACTACCTCTGCTGCAGACACCAGAAATAATGAGGCCGTCCTCAAGCTTCAACATTTCGCAAGCGTCCTAGATGACGCAATCGGAGAGAGTAGTACACTGCCCCAACACCTTCACAGGCCTTTTCGAGATTTCGCGGCCGACCTAAATTTAGTAGCACAATGACACTTCGAGTGTCATGTCAGAGGCTCTCCCCGCCCTCTCAAGCTGTACAATTCGGCACAAATTCCTATCCAGCCGGTAGTACACCGAGCTGCAACTACCAGGGTTCCACAGAACAATTCATATGCCAGTGTTGAGTCTGCTGCGGCTCCGAGGCAACGAGGTCGTTCACAGGTAGCGCGGAAGCCAACAGCACCCCTGGAACACACACCAAATAAACCAATCAATGGTAACTCAATCAAAGCAAGAATATCTGAAGATAACCGACTTCTGTTAATTATTGGTAATATGGGAGTATATAAGGGCACGGTGTTGGATGATACCCACGGAATAACGGAGTTACTGCGTATTGCTTACACTCACTTCACGGCTCGCGTAAAGATAACCAAGAATACAAATTGCCTTTGTAGATTTAGAGTAGCTCTTTAGCTTTATTAAACTTCTTATCTGAGTTCTTACCTGTCTTGCCTTAAGTGTCATAACAATAAAGCTCATCGACTTGACACCTGAGAACTCACATTTTTAACTTCATCCCACCATGTCCTCACTACCAGAAAATTTTTTAAGTGGCATTGCCACCGACAATATTTTAACAGAAAAACGGCATCGACCACAACAGTCTACGCATCATACGGAGGATAATGAAAAACCCTCCCTCCTGTCACGGTTCGGGATATAGAGGCAGAAGCACTGTATATCGTAAAGTAGTTTATATTTATCTATAAAGGAGGAACAAACAACTATATCTGACAACAACCACTTATACGCCCTGCCTCCTACCTGTTCTTCTAGCTACCTATTCCCGAACATTCTCTCGACTTCCACAATAGATAGTTAGACGATATCAATCTTCGAGAATATTCCATCTGAGCTAAACTAAATATATGCATCTGCCGATCGCTAGCGGGGAAGATTGCATTAGAGAATAGGGCTGTATAGAGCCCCACCTATGCTGATCCTATGCATAGTTCGCCTGTGATAATCATCATAGGCTACAGGTACATATCGGCTTATCAGCCGTCACACCTCCTACCCATTCCACCAACCCCAATTCTTAAAACACCACTCTCCAAGCCGCCCACACAATCCACGACCGCCCCAAATCACAAACATTCCACAACTCCAGCCGCTCCGCCACCTAAACCAATTACACAACCCCAACCACAAAGTAATGCTCTGGAAAATACCAACATTACGTCAAAGATAGAAGAAAGGCTATCAGCTACTCATGAACAAATCGCACTCGCTAATGAAGCTAACCTGCAACAGCAAAAGCAGCAGCAACAACAGCTACACCTTCTGCAGGAACAAATCCTCCTGCAAATGCAAATGCAACAGCAGCAGCAAATGCAAACTAATACTCATCAACCGCAACCGCAACCGGAACCTCAACTACAGCCTCAGCCAGCAAACCTAACTAATTTTCAAGCAAACATTCCTTCCAATTTCTCGTCAAACATTTCGCATCCTTCCTTCCAAACGCCCGTCCCTGCTATAACTAAGTATTCTGGACTAACCAATATAGATCAGTTCATTGAAGATCTCAACACTAAATACATACTTCAACCACACTACCACGCCACTGACTGTCAAAAAGTCATGGTAGCTGTTGAAAGCCTTGAAGGATCTACAAGTGACGGCTTACCTGACGCGCCAAAAGAATGGGCCAGACTAGAATTGCAGCTCTTTCCCGAACTTAGAGATAATTGGCCCGCTTTTACGCAAAGGCTAAGGGAGCGTTATCTGAACCCCGCCCTCCGTCAATTAAGGGTTCAGGAAAGACAGAATTTGAAGCAAGGCAGTAGGAGTGTTCTGGAATACAAGCAACGCTTTGAGTATCTCTGCAAAGAGACAAACTATCCTCCGCAAGTCTGGGCAGAGGAATTTTTTAAGGGTCTTTCCGACCCGATACTAAACAAGCTTGCCGGTGTTGCATTCATAGATTATACTAACTATGAAATGATATCACAACTTGCTATTCAATTCGATACCAGTTATCGGATTCGTCAAGAGTTGAGGTCGGTTAGCAATGGTGGATCGGACATACCCCTCAAAACACCACCCAAGCTTAAAATTACACCCCAGAATAACGTCTCTAATGCCTTTGTCAGTGGTAGCCAGCCACCCCATCAATCCACAGAAGCAAGAGATAAAATCTCTCAAGAAATCAGAGATTACCCTAAAGACAACAATCTATGCATGTTTGATGGTGGTAATCACCCCACCCAGATGTGCCAACGTCTAATTGAAAAATTGGCCAGAGAAGGAAAACCACCGCCACCTCCACCATTACACATTTCCAAGGTACGCCAACCCACACCCGCTCACTTAACATCATTTCTCCCACTGACAATAGCCAGTCTTAATAAGGGCAAATCTATTGGGGTGATGGGCTGGATTGAGGGCATAGAGATAAAAATGCTGGTTAATGGAGCTGCCCAGGTCAACGCATGTAATTCTAAAATAATGAATGCAAAACCTGATAGAAATAAAATTTTACTCAATAAACATATCTCTTCCTTCGACGGAAACATAGCTGTGCCTTCCAATTACGCGTATGAGTCGACATTAAAAATTAACGTACCAGAGCTCTTCGAGGGCTATGCCAACTTCGTAGAGGCACCTATCAAGTCTCACAATGTAATTTTAGGCCTTCCCTGGCTCGAAACTGTCAATCCTGACATCGACTGGGTTACAAAAACAATCAAGCAACGACCGCTCAGCTATAAATTATCTAATGATATCAATACCAAAAATCCAACTAAAAATGTATCCCTGGAAAGTGTACTCCAGAACCCTTTAGAATTGCCCCTTTCAGTCTCAAAAGGACTCAAAGAAGGTTCATCGTCCAGTAATGACCACGAAATAAACGATCTAGTTGAGGATTTAGAAATTAACATACTTCTAAAAGATGATACTCAAGCTGAAGATAATAATGTAACTATTCCTAGAAACCTCGAACGCTTGAGTGAAGCATTCTCCAAAACAAATGCAGCTCAACTTCCTCCACATCGGAGTGGCATTGATATGACTATTGATATCGCAGACGGCAAACTCCCTCGTGTCATTCCTATGGCAAGACTGTCCGAAAAGGAAAGAGAGGAAGCAAAATCGCAAACAAACGAATTAATCAAAAAAGGCTGGATACGAAGATGTAAAGCCCAAGCCCCTGCAAATGTCCTGTTTGTTAAAAAACCTCATTCTTAAGAACTACGAATAAGCATAGACTACCGCAGGCTCAATGCCATCACAACAAAGGATAAATATCCGGTACCCAACATCAATGATCTGCTCGACAAACTTCGCGGTGCAAAATATTTCACACGCCTTGACATCATCTCAGCATACAACATGATTCGCATTTGTCAGAGTCCGTCCAACCACAAATTAATCCTGGATGATGTACCTTTGACTTGTTGTATTTGGATATCATGGCGTTTCGGATTGTAATTATCGGATAGAGGTGTGTCTATAGAGTTGATCAATGGCGTAGTCTGTGGGGACGCGGGGATGCAGGGGTGATGGGGTGATTGTCACGGCTCTTCTCAGCTGATCAACAAATGGACATGGGCTAAAGAGAATGCTTCATACGAGTATCTAAAAGCTAAAGAAGGAATCTACTATTACAAGAGCGCAAAGGTATTGTCACCCATCATTATGCTGGGTGCACCAGATGGCCCGTGCTTCAGCCTCGCACTGCTCCTCGGTGCAACACCGTTCAGCCTTGTACCTAAATTGTAACACTATCCCCCTCTTGCAAAAAAGCGCGTCCTCGAGCTTTGATTCATGCAACCATTTGCTCTTAAACAAGAATAATTGTCAATTCCTTTATTGTAAGCTTCGATCCAATCCGGTAAAAGTTTGGGCGGACCTGGTACATTTGGATAGTTAAGGTGAAATTCTCGAACTAAGTGAGGGGCTGTCATAGCATCCGAGCAGGGGTACCAAGTGTAATCATCGTCTGCTCCTAAAAATTTAAACCTGTATTCCAACCTTCTACCATTCATTCTAGCGCCAATAATTTTTTCCAATTCCCATTCTTCCTCATCTGGCGTCACTTTTATTGGAGCAGGCTCGGGTTTTCTCTGTCCCGGTAGAGGGTTGTCCAGGTATTTCCGAAGCGAGTTACTGTGAAAGACTGGATGGACTCTAATGTTACCCGGAAGATCCAATTTCCATGACTCCCCACATTTTTCGATGATCTTAACTGGACCATACCATTTTTCGCTCAACTTTTTGGATGGTCTATCCAAATTCCAATGTTTAGTAGAAACCAAAACTAAATCACCTACATTCCAATCGACAGGCCGTTGTCGCAAATTAACAATGTGGCGCATCTTATCTTGCGCAGATTGCATTCCCCGGCAGGCAAATTCGATGGCTTCATTCATTCGATTGGAGATCCTAAGAGCTTCCTCTTGATTAATCATCTCATTATTATTCATGGCTGGCTCTGGGTCCCTTAAGTCCCATGAAGTGCGCGGCTCGAAACCATTGCAAACTTGGAAAGGTGTAAGTTTTGTCGTATCATGAGGTAGTAATAGTTGTGCAAGATCTAGTAACGGTAGCATCTTGCTCCAATTGTCCTGATAAAATTTAACGAATGGTCGGAGTCTTTGTTTCATATATTGGTTCATAATTTCAGTTTGGCCATCCACATGTGGATTGAAGGCCGTCGATAATTTTATTTGAGTCCCCGACAGTCGACAAATTTCTCTCCATAATGAGGAAACAAATTGTGGTCCTCTGTCAGAAACGATAGAATCTGGCCAGCCCCAACTAGAGACCCAATGTTCCAAGAACAACTGGATGAGTTTTTTGGCATCCACGTTTTTGTTTGTTGGGATAGACTTGGACTTCTTTGATAATCTATCCATTATAACAAGTACCATATCGTAACCTGATTTATCTTTTGGTAATTCAGTAAAATCCATAGTGATGTGTTGGAACGGGCGTTTCGGAATTTCTAAAGGATTCAAGTATCCTGGAGTCTTGTCATGCTTGGGTTTCATGCGAACACATTCGCAATTTGCTACAAAGGTATTAACGTCCTTTCCGAGACTTTTCCAGTGATACTTGTGACCAATGAGCATTTTCATTTTGCCAACACCAGCATGAGCTACACAAGGTTGGGCATGAATATGATGAATTAGTTTAGTACATAGCTCTGGTAGTTGTAATGGCACTTCTAAGCGTCCTTGGTAGAAAAGAACTTCATTTTTTAGATACCAGTCAGGATGCTCTTCCTTAGCCATAACTCGATATTTCTGCAATTCTTGAGAGGTTTTGTTTGCTTCCAAAATTTGGTCGATAATGTCAAACTCTTCGATATCAAATGCCACTGTTGAGCCTGAGCTTTGTGGTCTATTTAGAGCGTCAGGTGACTTTCTATTTAGACTAACGACATTAATAGATTGTAGTTTGTGAAGGTCACTGTTTGTGCTCTCCACTGGCTGGTTTTTGGGATGGAGCATAGCAGCAAGGCCAAAACACAGATGTTTGTCTTGGAGAAGATTTGATTTCTCTTTCAAGGAACTAATGGCGAATTTGCTTGTATTTTCCCAAATTTTAGGGTCCACTTGATTAGCTGATAGAAATGTTTGTTTACGGATTTCCCTTTTTTTAGCTTCCTGTAATGAAAGATCTTGTTCTCTTCTGGAAAGAGCGTCAGCGATTGTATTTGAATCCCCTGATCGGTAAGTTATAGTGAAGTAGAATTCAGAAAAAAAATGTGCCCAACGAGCCTGTCTAGCGTTCAGGTCTTTAGTTGTCATGAAATATTCTAATGCTTTATGGTCTGTATAAACCAAAACCTTGTGACGGGAGCCAGTTAGTTCCGTTTTAAAATGTTGAAACGAGCGAAAGATTGCTAGCATTTCTTTATCATATATAGGGTAATTGAGCTCTGCACTCGTCATTGTTTTTGAAAAGTAGCCCACCGGATGCCATAATCCATCTATCTGTTTTTGCGAAAGGATTCCAGCCACCACGCCGTCTGAGGAATCAGTTTCTAACCTGATTTCCAATTTAGGATTGTAGTGTGACAGAATTGGCGCATTTACGAGTGAATCTTTTAAAATATCCCACGCAGCTTTGCACTTTTAGTCAAAAATCCACTCGGCTCCATTGCAAGTAAGCTTTGTCAGAGGGCGTGTGATTAGACTATAATCTTTGATAAAACGACGATAAAAATTACAGAAGCCTAGAAAGGCTTGAGCTGCGCGGACGTTATCGGCATATTTCCAATTTTTTATTACGTCTATTTTTTCTGGGTCTACTTGGATTCCATCTACTCCAATGACGAAACCTAAAAATTTTGTTTTTTGTACAAAGAATTCGCTTTTCTTTATATCTATTTGAAGCCCATGTTCGGCTAGCAAGGTCATTACCCTTTTCACGTGAGTCTCATGTTCTTGACGATTTGTGGAGTATATAAGTATATCATCCACATAGGACGAACAGAATTCGTCCAGGCATTCCATTAAGATATCATTGATAAATCTCTGGAAAGTTGCGGGTCCATTTGTAAGTCCGAAGGGCATTACTCGATACTGATAGCAACCGTATCTGGTGCGAAAAGTTGTCAGTTGCTCTGCATCTTTGGCCATTCTAATTCTATGAAAAGCCTGTTGGATATCTAACTTTGTGAACCACTTTGCTTGGGAAATGCGAGCCATCATTTCGTCAATTAATGGGAGAGGATAGGGATCTTTTTTCGTAAGGGCGTTAAGCTTTTGGTAGTCAACACAGAATCGCAGTGAACCGTCTTTTTTTTTAACAAATAAAATGGGTGCAGCAAAAGGGGCACTGGATGGGGCAATAAAACCCTTTTGAAGATTTTCTAAAAGGTACCGCTTTGTTTCTCGGAGTTGATCTTCTGTTTGCCGACGAAGAGGTTCGAACTTTAAGTTGTTGTCCCCTGTTAGCTCCATGGTGTGATCCGATGAACGACTTTGAGGTAGACTATCTGAAGCTCTCTTAGAGAATAAGGGTTTCCAAGGGTGATAACATACAGGGAGTTTCTTATTCACTAAAGCGTCATTCTGCATATATTTAGCTTCGAGCAGTTCATCGTTTGTTAAATCGGAATTTCCTAATTCTGCAATAATAGTTTCCTTGGCTATATCTTCTTGCTTACGTCGCTGAAGCTCATTTTCAATGTCAGCAATGCTGCAGATATAGGTTTCATAATCTTGCCGTTGTTTTCGAGTTTCACCAGATTTCTGCTTTTTCAAGTAAAAAGTATCCATTGCTGAAGTGGAAACACTTGAGATGTTTACCTTGTATGGTTCGTTACATGTGTCATTTAACGAAAGCGGAGGACTCTTTGGTGCATTAGGATCGATTTTAGAGTCACTTAGAATTTTTTCCATTTTGTCGACACTTCTTTTGAGATCCCTCATAAAGCTGCTAGGTCTATGAGATTTTCGCGTAACAACAGGAGACGTTGTGGAGTCATGATCAACGCCTAAATTTAGTGCGCCAAGGGATATTTTTTTTTCGTTTCGAACGAAGTATCTAGGTCAGGTCTTATTTTTAACTTTATTTTCTTCATCGTCTATAGCTTTGTCACGTCGCCGGGCATCTTGTGTATGTTTTAGTGAAGCTGGTAATTTCCAATTTGTTTTGTCAAGAAAAAGTTCTCTGCCAAAGTACGGCGATGGAGGCATATCAGGCGGCCAAACCAGACGCTGGTCTCCGGTAGCATAATGTTGTCTTATGCCATAATGTTCTAGAAACTTTTTGCCGATGAGAATATCATTATGACCTAGTTCTGTGATTAAAAAAGGGAAGTTAATTCGGCGTTCTTGTATAGTTAAAGTTAATAAGATAGCATGAGTGATAGGTAAGCCTGGGCGGCCATCATATCCTGTTGGTTGAAATGGGAAGGGTAATTTTACGAATGTTATTCCGAATGCTTTAGCAATTCTGCATGCAGTCAAAGTACGAATTGCACCAAATAAATTTGCTCCTCCATCAATATGGGCATCAGTAGAAATGAATAGTCCATTGCGTGATAGTTTGCAATTAACTAAATACTGTTTACCGCCTATCAATGTTCTATGGTCAAACTGTAAATCTTTCCATAGATCAGTACTACGGCCGTGGGTGGAGTCTTTTCCACAGCCTAATAGTTTTCCGACAGCGGGTCATCATCTAATTCCTTTGCGATACTTATTTCCTTAATTACATTATGATTTGCAGTTTGGAGTAATTTACTACTGGGACAAACGGAGGACATGTGTCCTTTGCCCCCACACGTATAACACTTACCCTCAGGGGTGGGAGAACGAGAGATATGTTGGTGATCAAAAGATGGTGAGTGCGTGCGTGCACGTATAGGATCAGGGGATTTGTTCCGCCAGTTATCCCTGAGAATTCCTTTGGGTTCTCTCGATTCTAAGGCAAAATTTACTGACTTGCTTTCGGCGATACGGTTATGGATCTCTCGGTTGGTGCGATCCACCTTGCAAAGAAGTTTGTCTAACCTCTGATAATTGTTGCGAAGTCTTGTAAGCTCTACTTTAATATCGTTTAATAATCGAGGGTTTATTTTCCTCAGTAAGTCATCATATAGGCGGTCCTTGTCAATTTGCGCATCGGATGCAAGGGTCCGGAAACGAACGCGGAAGTTTTTGTAGGATTCATTTTTTCCCATGATCGTTTTGTCGTAATTTGCCTTAGCATCCTCCAACTTATTCCAGTCAAAGAACTCTTCATCCAGTGCTTTCAATACCTCCTTCGCTGTAGCCACATGCTGCGGATGATTTTCATTCATCAGGGGCAGCAGAACTTTTTTAGCTCTTCCTTCGGTGGCTTTGTAATATGCCTGAACTTGTAGTCGGTTGGTATAAAAATGAGCCTTGTAATCTTCAAGAAAGATTTGCATGTCTAATTTCCAGGCGTCGTAATCCACGTCTCCCTGATTGTCTGTAAAACATTTTGGGTAATGTCCACGGAAGTGATCATTGGTTTCAGGGAGTTTTCCACTTGGTTTGATAGGGAGATATTGTGTCTGATCAGGGCGCATGTCTGCTTGGTTGAAGGAATTTTCCTGTGGAGAAGCAATCTATTTTTCCTTTTCTCTTAACAGCTTAGCTTCCCATTCCTCGTCCCTTTCGGCAAGCATTTTCTCCATCATCCTTCTCACAACTTCGGTTGTTAAGTCTCCTGGCATATTTTCTTGGACCTGAATGATTCCTTTGCTGAGACCAAACCTTCTTTCCTCGTTAATCTGGAGCAGATTTTGATATTGGCTAATAAAGTTTGGGAGTTCCGTAGCCCAAATCTGGACACTTTGAAGGACGGATTTTTTACTTTCAGTCCACTCGAGCGGCGGTTGGCAGATTTCTTTGTCCTGTGGGGGTAAAATTGATTGGAATTGTTTTAGTTGTCTTACAATTTCGGGATCAAAAAATTTCGTGTGTTTACCTGGGACCTCAATGTAGTTGAGCAAAGATCGTCCGAGTTTTAAATGATGCTCACGATTCATCAGCTTCTCGGTTTAGGGGTCCAGCTTTCTCTGGGACTGCTAGGAGCGTACGCAGCTAGAGGCACTTGCGGAACAAGTAGTGATTGCGGCTCTGTACTGTTTGTGCAATAGGCATGTTGTACAGCGCAAGAGATACTAAGCTTCTCAGCGAAAAAATTAGCTTTTAGATTCTGTCACAGCTCTTCTCAGCTGATCAACAAATGGACATGGGCTAAAGAGAATGCTTCATACGAGTATCTAAAAGCTAAAGAAGGAATCTACTATTACAAGAGCGCAAAGGTATTGTTACCCATCGTTATGCTGGGTGCACCAGATGGCCCGTGCTTCAGCCTCGCACTGCTCCTCGGTGCAACACCGTTCAGCCCTGTACCTAAATTGTAACAGTGATGGGATGATCACGGGTAGTGCGGGTGCTAGTGGGAGCTAGCGGGCACGAAGATGAGTGAACAAGGCATTGAACCAAATGGTAATTGATTGACCGAAGACAAAGCGTGAGCGTCTAGTGAGTGGCCTAGAGCACTATTATATACATCTCAAGGAAATCTCAAACAATTGAAAGGAAGGTGCATCGTAAAGGAAATTCACTCAAGGGGACACATCAACCCTTATGATCCCAAACGCCACGGTATTCCACTCAAGAAGACACACCTCTATCCGATAATTACAATCCGAAACGCCATGATATCCAAATACAACAAGTCAAAGGTACATCATCCAGGATTAATTTGTGGTTGGACGGACTCTGACAGCATTGCACAAGGTCACGAATGGAAGACCGCATTTCGAACTCCTGATGGTTGTTTTGAATGGCTAGTCATGCCGTTTGGTCTTGCAAATTCTCCCCCAACATGGCAGGCATTCATAGATCAAATTTTTCGAGACAATAGTAACGGCATCGTCTCATATGTAGATGACTTCCTAATTCATGCACAATCAAAGCAAGAATTGCATCAATGAACAATAGCCGTTCTCCAAAAACTGCTCAAAAACAACCTGTACTGCAAACTGTCCAAATGCGCATTCGAAGTACAAGAATAGACTTCTTAGGTTTTGTGATAGAGGGGGGGGTGTTGTGAATTGCGACTCATGAGTTATGGTACATATGTAGGAGTGGTAATCACGCATACACGTACCATGAATGCATACATGTAGAAGCATGAAATAACAGAGATTGCTAAGTTGACAGCACTGACTAGCAGATACCGTGTTGCATAGATTCAATCTCGTGATAAAAGTCATGTAAGATGAGTTGCATAAAACAATACTTATCGCATGATGAGGCTGAGATCAAGTACACGACTCGATGGACTAACAGCATGAAGAGCAACTCAGTCTGTGGAAAACAGTGAGTATAACAATAGAATAAGGGTGTTAGGATTATGTATATAATGAGGATACTTCAGCCTCCATAGAAAATAAGTCAATAAAAATCAATACATCTTTACATAACTCACATACTCTTCTTTACCACATTCCCGTTCTATCCTCGATTAGAGGGATCATACATTATACTCGCAAGTCAGAACATTGCATCAACTCCTCACAACTGTAATAGGGGGGGCTAAAAATAAGTCCAAAAAGAATCAATACGATCACAGACTGGCCGGTCCCAAAAACTCTTCAACAAGTGCAGCAATTCTTGGGATTCATCAACTTCTATAGGCGATTCATTTTCCAATACTCCAAAATTAGTGCTGGAATTTCCAACCTATTAAGAAAAGAAGCCACACAGAAGCCATTTGAGTTCGACCAGAAAGCACTAGAGGCATTCAATAATATCAAAGAAAGCTTCAAGATTTCACCAATCCTACAACAATGGGACCCAAAATTACCAGGCATTCTTGAGACCGACGCCTCAGGCGGGGGCATTTCAGGCATACTCTCTCAAAAACACAATGGAGTGAAAAGACCCGTTGCATTCTGGAGCAGAAAATTACAGCCCGAAGAAACTCGCTATGGTACTCCAGATCAAGAACTACTCGCAGTAGTTGATGCCTTAACCCATTTTCGAGTTTACCTAGAGGGTGCTCAACACAAAATTCAAATTTACAGTGATCACGCAGATTTAAGGTACTTCCAATCCACAGTTAGGCCCAACCGTCGTCAGTCTGGATACATCAAAAAACTGGCTGGTTATGACTTTGAAATCCACCACTGTGAGGGAAAAAAGAACCCAGCTGATGCGCCATCTAGACGTCAAGACTACATGACAAAAACCGAATTAAACGATCTAGATTGGGGTCTTAACTTAAAAGATGATTGCGAGAAATCAATCGATATAAATTCAGTGGTCCCTCTTGAATTCAAAAATGATTTATCGAAAGCCTTAAGCACTGACATATTTGCTCTAAAACTTCTAGATAATCAACTTCCTGAAAAATGGCACCTCGAGGAAGAGGCTTTATGGTACGAGCTTCACAGATTGTACATTCCCGAATCTCTTCGTATCAAAGCCAAAGAACTAAGCCACGACAGCCCTTTGGCTGGCCATTGGGGTACAGCAAGAACTATAGAACTCGCTCAACGCAACTACTTTGGCCCAATATGACTCGAGATATACAAGAGTACGTCGCTGGGTGTCAAATATGCGCTCGTAACAAGTCTAAAACCCACAAACAATATGGCAATCTTAATCCATTATCGGTACCCGAGGGCAGATGGTCCAGAATCGCGATGGATTTTATCACAGACCTACCAAAAACTAAAAATGATAATACAGCAATACTAACATGCATTGATGTAGTAACTAAACGCAGCCGCTTTATAGCTTGCAAGCTTGCAGGCCTCACTGCCGAAAAAACTGCCGACATTTTTCGCAGACACGTGATTAGACAACACAGTATACCAAAATTAATTATAACAGATCGGGGAAAACAATTCATAAATAAATTTTGGAAACAATTAGGACAAAGCATGGGCTTCAAAAACGTACCCACCACCTCAGCCCACCAACAAGGAAACGGCCTCGCGGAACGAATTAACCAACCAATAGAAGCCTACCTGCGAGCATTTGTTAATTTCGAACAAAATGATTGGGACGATTACTTAGACCTCTGTGAGTTCTGTTGGAATAATTCAAAGCATGCGGTGACAGGAATGGCGCCGTTTTACGCCGATCAGGGCTACCTGCCAAATTTTCAAATCAAAGATGAAGAACAAGGTATCGAGTTAACGAGTGAAAATGCGGCATCACATGCCAAAAAAATTAACGACATCATGCTCAATCTAAAAACCACAATTGAATTGGAAAATGAGAAAATGAAACAATATTATAATAAAAAACACACTAACGTACAATTCTCTATCGGCGACTGGGTAATGTTGAAAACCACTCATATTCGTACCAAGAGAGCCTGCAAAAAGCTCGCCGAGAAACAAATCGGACCCTTCAAAATCATCAGAAGAGTTACTGACCAATAATACCAATTAGAGCTTAAGAAATTAGTTGGCAAGATTCATGACGTGTTCCACATTGAAAAACTCGAGAAGGCTACTCTTCCACAACGAGGACAACAAGAGTACGGTATGGAATGGTTTGTAGATGATGAAGAATTGTTCAAAACAATAAAGGACGTCACCAACTCTAGACTCAAGAATGATCTCTTTGAATACGAAGTCACATGGAGTAATGGATCTAAGGAATGGATCGCAAACAATGATTTTGAAGATGAAATTGGAATCCAAGCCTTTCATAATCGTCACCCCGAAAAACCATGGCCAGCCAGTAAAATTCTTGAAAGAAACTCAAGAGCAAGGAAAGCATCTGTACGATTTGGCAAATAAGTGATCGGGTCAATCACTTGAAAGGAGGGAGGACTGTTAATTATTGGTAATATGGGAGTATATAAGGGCACGGTGTTGGATGATACCCACGGAATAACGGAGTTACTGCGTATTGCTTACACTCACTTCACGGCTCGCGTAAAGATAACCAAGAATACAAATTGCCTTTGTAGATTTAGAGTAGCTCTTTAGCTTTATTAAACTTCTTATCTGAGTTCTTACCTGTCTTGCCTTAAGTGTCATTACAGCTTCTAGTTCGAGTTGCAACTGGCCACCCTATGCTTAGCATATCTCCGTTCGCCATAATGCAGAAAATCAACACTTTCTTCAACAAAAAACTAGTAAGGGAGATACAGAGCACCAAGACCGGTTTTGCCATCTGCCCAGCATCTCCAACCGCCCAAGAAACCTTATCAAACCGTATGAGTGATATCCAAACTTTCTTGTCACCCGAAGGGCAATGCAAAATTGAAAAGCCAGTCTTGCATTCTGCCTATAGACTCTCGGGGGTTCCCCGCTCCTACTCTGGATACAACGACTCTTCTAATTCAGTAGAAATAGTAGAAATTACCGTGTCAGTCATAGCCGAGGCACTGACAGATTTGACAAAAGTTGCTCCAATAAGTGTCCTTGAATCAAGAGGTTCTTCCAACTCTGATTACTATCACCAGAAAAGCCGGATAGTCTTATATCCTAGTGGCTCGAATCTTTCTAAAGTACTACCTCTTTTTGGCGTGCGGGTTCCAGCAAAGCTCCTCCCGCAAAGAATAAGAACTCCACAATATGGAAAATGCTTTGGGTGGCACAACCAACTGGCCTGTGCTCGATTTCCCCGTTGCAGAATCTGCGGCTCAACTCAGCACGTAGAAAGTGGACACACTACCTGTGATCCGAAAGTAACCCACGCGTGCCCTCCGAAATATGCGAACTGTCACAGGCCACACCCAGCTGACTCTTTAGAATGTCTTATTCGCCCCAGAAAGGATAACTCTTTCCTATCAAAACAGCAAATATTTGCAATTAGGCAGACCGCAGCTGCTGCAACACTTCGCCTCAGAGCCGCTCACTGCGGCAAAATTGGCAGCCAAGCAACTGCTACAGTTTCTGTCGACGTCCAAAGTACACCAAATGCTTCGCAATCACAAACTCCTATCCCAAATTCCCCCACGACTCTACCAGCAGGGTTGGGCAGGTTCAGAATTCTTGCACAAGACGGCTGTCAAGATAAGGACAACAGAATGAATGAATAACACGCCGACTTCAATAAACATACTCTCAGTAAACGTTGGCCGCTGCTCTTCTGCGCATCAAATCGCTATCCAAACTGCCTTCACTAACCGTATAGATATCCTGCTGATTCAAGAGCCATACATTTCCAAAAAAACTGATAGGAGAATTACGTGCAAACACCCTTCGTTCGAGTGCTTCACCCCAATTGATGACTGGTCAATTCGACCTAGGGTATTGACCTCTACGAGAACAAGTAATAATTTAACTTATTCATAGGTACGCCCCCACTCTACCATGGACTTAGGTATGGGAGACATTCTCTTTCTTTCTGTTGTATTTCGTGGATACCCCCGACTGCTAGTAATAAATATTTACAACGCTCCTCCTGGAGCCATAGATCCAGGCACCGGAGTAGCGCGATTAACTGCACTGGCCGACGCCCATTTACCCCCTAAAACAATCGTAGCTGGCGACTTCAATCTCCACCACCCGATGTGGCACCCATCTTACCCGGGCCCGCCCTCCACTCAAGCTAAAAGCCTCATCCGCTGGCTTGAATCAAAGGATCTCTCATTAATTTCTGAAATTGACAAGCCTACCCATGCCCGTGGAAATGTTCTCAATCTTTACTTTGGAACATGCCAATTGGTAGCAGCTGGAACCACCGCAGTAGCCCAACAAGAGTTAGACGTGACATCAGACCATACTCCACTACTCGTATCTGTTGCCGACGGTCCACGTGGTACTTCACACACGACTGCACTTCGCTTCGCCACCATTGACAAGGATAATTTTCTAGCTTTACTTCGCATGCAACTAGAAGGCATGCTCAAATTGTCGGACAAATCAGCAGCGAGCCTAGATACAAGAGCTGATGATATAATCCAAATACTATCGAGATCATTCTCAGGCTCTGCAAAGCGCGCGTTACCACATAACAAGGGACAGCCCTGGTGGAACCAAAGATGCAAAGAAGCAAGATTAGAATATCGCGAAAAGATACGAGCGGGAACACCTTCTCAATCAGATAGAAAGGCATTCCGGAAGGTTACGAATAATGCTAAGGTAGCCTTCTTCCAGAAAAGAGTCGACGAAGCTACGAATGCGAAGGACGTATTCGACATAACTAAGTGGCATAAGTCAAAAGGGGTTTTCCGCTCTCCCCCTCTTAAAGACCCTCTCGCGCCAGACTCTTCTCCTGAACAACAAGTGGAGGGCAAAATGATGATAATTGCCTGGAACCTCTTGACCAATCATTCCGATGTCGAAGATATACCCTTCAACGCACCTACCGTTGCACACCAAGCTCTCCCCTTCCTAGAAATTACAGCCTCAGAAGTCAGTAACGCTATTCTTGGAGCTGGCAACACCACTCCTGGGAAAGATCAGATTCCAACTGTGATTCTGCGTCTCGCTTGGCCGCACATTTCGGCCCTGGTGCACGACTTGTTCCAAGCATGTTTAGATAATGGCCATCATCCTAAGTGTTTTCGTACAGCAATCGTAGCAATAATTGCCAAGCCAAAGAAAGTAGATATGTCTTCCCCTAGATCATATAGACTGATCGCCCTGCTATCTGTTCTAGGCAAAGGACTTGAAAGACTTATGGCAAAGCGCATGTCATGGATAGCCATCAAGCACAAAGTGCTTGCTAGCCAACAATTTGGAGCTCTACCTCAGCGCTCTAGCGTAGACCTAACCACATGTCTCACTCACGACATTGAAACGGCATTGGCTAAAGGCTTGACTGCGACGATGGCCACACTCGACATCAAAGGTGCATTCGACGCTGTACTTCCAGGTAGGCTTATAAAAAGATTGAGAGAACAAGGCTTGCCAGCCCAGCTCTGCAACTGGATTACTTCATTCGTGAGCAACCGCGAAGTCGGTATAAGACTAGACAGACAAATTGGTAAACCCATCGTGACTGACTGCGGACTCCCCCAGGGTTCGCCAGTCTCCCCTATTCTTTTTATGCTATATATTGCTCCTCTATTTAAGCTTGATGGACTCAAGAAAGCCTTTGGATACGCCGATGATGTCGCAGTGCTGGAAGTATCGCCTTCCTTACAGGAAAATGCTACTAAACTAGAAAACGCAATAAATCAAGCGCTTGCATGGGGCTCTTCGGAAGGGGTGACCTTCGACCCCTCAAAATCCGAACTTCTCCATTTCACCCGGAAACACAAAGATAAGGACTCGCGCCCACTGGTAGAAACAAACAATTTCACCATCATAGAGTTAGTACAAAAGCCCTATCTTAAATGGCTAGGGATAAATTTTGATAAAAAGCTCACGTTCAAACGACACGTCCAAATTCAAGCGTCCAAGTCCCTTAGTGTCGCTTACGCTCTTCGCTGCCTGGGAAATGCAATTAGAGGGGCACCACCACATCTCTCGAGGCAAGCAGCCTTCGCCTGTATCTTACCAATAGCACACTTCGGTGCTGAGACCTGGTGGCCAGGCAAGTCTCGAACAAATTTAGGAAAAGTTGTCAGTAACAGGGTTGGATCTTATCTTAATATGATAGAAAAAGTACATAGAGCCGCCGCGAGGGCTGTCCTCCCAGTGCACCGCACAACTCCTTCCGCTGCTCTCTTTCGAGAGGCTGGCCTTAATCCCGCTGAGCTAGCCCTCAATAACATATCAAGAAGAGCTGCTATACGCACTCGTCGACTCGACCCCCGTCAACCTCTTCGTCTACGTGTACAAAATTCTGTGTCATCTCCTGCACTATCCCGTTTTGCGCGCTCACATAGAGGTATCCCAGTGTCAGAACACATAAATCCAATTGTCAATGCCCCATGGGAAGTCATAGAGTCCAAGCAGGACTCTCTTATTCGTATTTGTGGCCCTTCTGGACCAAGACACACGAGAGCGGACAAATTTTTCAATTTTTTGCAAACACTCCCCAGGAGTGATATCTTAGTATTCTCAGACGGTTCTAAACGACCAGATGATAAAACAGGCAGCGGCTTTGTCATTTACCAATTTGGAATTAAAGTTTGCTCTAAGGCCTTCCCGCTCGGTCATCAAAGAGATTGTTTTGATGCAGAAGCATTCGGTGCTCTTCAAGGGATCCGCGCAGCTATTGCGCTCCCCTCAGCCCGCTTTTCAAATGACATATGGATATTTATCGACAACGTGGAAGTAGCAACTAAACTTCTTACAAAAACCCTAACAGTCTCTGCCCAACCAATTTTTCTCGAAGCTTTAGAAGTGGCCAAAACTTGGAAAGCTCGAACACGGCTTCCCCATACCCTGTAGGGCAATATTAACGTCCGATGGGTCCCTGGACATTCCGGTATTGAAGGAAACGAGCTAGCCGATATGGAGGCTAAGAGAGGCGCATCGATGCCATGCCCTGAGAAGCTCGAGTTTTCTTTTTCATTATTAGAAAAGTGGCAGGAGGCCCAAAAAAGAAGAGAGAGAGAAGACTGGTGGCAAAAATATTCTCCCCCCTCATACCAGAAACTCGAGATAAACGACGCACCTTTCTTCCCAAAAGAGCTCACTACGAGTCGCAGACATTTAGGCCGAGTCATAGCTGCCAGAACCGGCCACGGGGACTATGCTACCTATCACACCCGTTTCAAACATTCGGAGGCTACTAACGATTGCTCATGTGGTTATTCTAAATCGCCTACACACTTTCTCTTCTGTCGGATTCTTCGTCGACGCAGGGGTCGCCCTGAAGGGCCCATCAACCAACTTATTCCAAGTCTACTTGGCACGCCGAAAGGAGCGATAGCTTTTAACAAATGGCTCGACCAGTCTCGGTTCTTCGAGGAAATCTGTCCTCGTTGAGGGGCAACTTTGTTTTTCCTTTTATTTATTTATTTATTATTATTATTATTATTTTTTTCAACACGATTGGAGGCTCCTGGACGGAAAGGTGGAGCGGGCGAGTGTGACTGATTGATCACCAGTTGTGAGGAGGGGGAAGTCTCATCAAACATGCTGTAATGGCTCATGTATTTCTTCTGTTCGCAGTTTCAGATAATGCGGTACAGCGATGTATTTTTAGACTTAGCAAAGTCCCAAATCCTAGAGCGATGGCTCTAGCGTCCTATGTCTCAAAGGGGATGGACGGGCATGTGCAGGAGGCACATGTTCGGAGCCTAGACGTCAAATAGAGTCATCATCATCATCATCTGATTATAATGACTCTTACGCGTCATCATACACCAACTTTCATCCTGATCACCTCAACCCAAACAAGTACCCGCCCCCCCCCCTCTGTATCTCCGAATATAAGCCCTCCGACCGGTGCAATGGGTTCTTCCAGCGCGCCGTCATCATCGTTGCCTGTCGCTCTAAGCGACAATCTACATCCAAGCCTTCAGGTCATTGCCGCTATAATTGAACAAGCTGAACGCCAGACAAAGCAGAGAATGGGCCTGGCTCAAGAATTTCTGCAAAACATCGACGCCTGGGCTAAAACCAAGGCAGGAACTAAAGATGCACTACTACTGGCGCCATTCATCAAAAAGATTGCACTAATCGTGACTGCGTTTGCGACTGGTAATGCTCAAGCACCCGAAGCACCCTGTAAGAATCCTCCCCCAAGATCAAGCACGGTAACAGCTGTCCCTAGGGTGACAAAACCGGTGGAGGGCCCCAATCTGGCCCTCCCCAAAAGGCCGCAGGAGGTCAAGTCTCCTTGGGTCACAATAGCCAGGAAATCAGCAAAACTTCCAACACCACCCGCCGCCACGACAATCCGTAAGCCTGTTATACAGAAAAAGCCGGTTGTACAAGAAATGCCAAAAGAAGACAGACGCCTTTTTCTTCAGCTGGGTCCAGAACACGAGTGGCGCAAGCTGTCACTAGTAACAATCAAAAAGATAATCTCCGAACGGGCTGGAGTAGCGCCCTCGGCAATTACGGCAATTTCACAAGTCAGGTCCGGTCTGGCAATTGAGTGTGCGTCAGACGCGCTCAGAGAGTCAATCCTAGGGGTGGCACCATCTTTAGAGAAAGACAACACGACCATTGAGGCGGCGTCGAACTGGACATCCGTCATTGTGCCACACGTACCACTCCACATTAAAACAATGGACTGCAGGTTAACCGTGACTAAAGAAATGGTGATAAAAGAGTGTGAATCTGCCTGCGGCGCGACACCAGTCCAGGTCCGACCTAACAACGTGAAAGAAGGCCAGTATACTACGAGCTGGATTATTCACTTCAAGCAAAAGCCAGCAAACCTGAAATTTAGGTTGTTCGAAGAGAGTGGACCAACCATGCCATTCACACGACATCGGCCTATAGAGCAGTGCCAAAAATGCTGGGGCTTTCACGCAACGAGGGCCTGCATCAAAGGAAGCCGATGTGGAAGATGTACCGGTGCACATGAGACATCAGAATTCTCGATCAAGGTGCCCAAATGCTCAAACTGTGCAGGACCTCATGAGTCGACCAACCTCGGATGCATGGCTCGGCCCAGAAGGCAAAATGGACTAGTGGTTACCGCGCACTCCGTCAGAGCTCCGAGTTATCTGGGAACGAGGCCACAGAGACTTTAAGGCGGCACTGGCAGAGTCGGAGGAGAAGGGCAAGGGAAAGGCTGTCGAGGTCCCCTGCACCCAGGAAGTAACCATGGAAAACCTATGAGTAGCACAATACTACTCAAACACCAAAACGAGAAAACTAACACCCTTCTATTTCACCAAGTGAACGTGGGAAAGGGCGGACCTAATATGGACATCGCACTACAGCAAGCCTGGGATGCAGGTGCAAACGTGGTTATGGTACAGGAACCATGGACAATGCAGAAAGACGGTGATTTTATCACCAAAAATCACCCGGGATTTATAAGCCACAAACCAACGGCAGCAGCTGGGACTCGCCCCCGGGCAATAATTTTCGTCCGTAAAGGCCTGGCGGCTACGCAAATCTTTCCTTCAGTCGGAGTACAAAACGGTGATTACTGCTTTGTGAAAGTCTCTGGGATAACTTTTGTAAATGTATACCGCGCTCCGGGACTGAGTGGGACTCTCGAGCCCTTACTCAGATGGAGCCCGTCAGGTCTTGCAATTGTAGGGGGAGACTTCAACGCTGTGTCAAGGCACTGGCAACCGCAGACGACTCGTCAGTATGGTAATGGTGACCAAATATTTCAGATATGTGAATTGAATAGACATAAAATGACTTGTTGAAAAATTGATTATAGAAGATTCTGCTTTTGTAAATTGAGAGCTACGCTATCTATATCAATACTATGTTTCAATGATCGTCCAATCTGATCTCATGACAAAAACCCGAATAAAACAACTCATGTTTCTCCTGAAACAAAATATACAATTAGTGTAATCATTATGGTTTTACCTGAAACATCAAGTCAAATTTCCAAACACCGTATTCAAGCCGCAATACCCAATAAACATACTAAAACTGTAACACACCCCCCAGGCAGCGTCGATGATGAGAGATGTCGATTAAAAGCAGTCTAGATCTCAGTCGATGATGGCTGACTACAAGTTATTTGGGTAAATAGCGATGAGATCATCACTGGAAACTCTTTTCAAGCTGCGGATACGAGTGCTGATGTCCACTAGCCCAAGTTGCTTAACAAACTCCTTGAATTTTTGTCTTGGTAGGATTTTGGTGAGACCATCTGCTGGCATCTTATCTGTTGGTACCTATACAACGTCCAGACGTGATGCTTCTACCTCCTGACGAACCCAAAGCTGATGAATGTCAACATGCTTGACTTTAGTGTGAAGTTTCTCTTGAGACTTGTTAACAATACCCATTGTCTGCTGATTGTCGCACCAAATGGTCGGTTTGCAATCGAGGGTGAGAGAGATGCCATCAAAGAAGCGTATCCACTCCTGCATCTGTGAACCAGCAAGAGAAAGAGATAGGAGCTCTGATTCTGTTGTCGACTTGGTAATTGTGCGTTGTACTGTCGCTTTCCAGTCAATAGTCATACCCCCGAATTTAAAAAGATAACCTTGAGAACTACGGCGTGTGTTTGGTTCATCTGCATAGGAGGCATGCGAGTACCACGTGCGCACGAGCCACATCAGGTCTGCACCAAACTGCAATATATGCTAATGAGCCGACTAATTGCTGGTAAATTTTGATGCGATTTTTGTCAGGCTCCTCTGCTGACTGAGGTAGCCAATTTTCTGCCAATGGTATATCTGGAACTTTACCGATGTTCTGGATGTTAAATCGCGCACAGACTTTATCAATGTAAGCATCTTGAACTAACCAAAGTGTTGGTTTCTACATGTTCTCACCTTCGTTTTGTTCGCTTATGTAATGGTTGGCGAACACAGATAAATAGGGATAATCGTAGAACTTTGATAGAAAGAAGAATCAATTTTTTTGAAAACGTTTTACGATAACAGGTTTATCGACACTGATCAGTTTCGAAACAGATCAGAACCGCAGGTTAGAGTAATCTTTCCTTTGTCACACAAGCTAGATCCTCTTGTTAGCAGTATAGCAGACAATCGCGTCCTTTCGATAGAATAGATTATCCGCCGAACCTTTCATAAGATCGCACATCAAGATGTCCAACGATCAAGACGCAGCGGACTTTGTTCCATGGACTATTGAAGAGGCGAACAAAGCCTCTGCTCAGCAAATCTCAGAATACATCTCCGAACGAATGAGCGAATACGACGATGATAAATTGGCTGCATCTTTGCTCCACGAATACTTTGCACATGACTTTCAAAGTTTTAATGAGACTATATTCCGCAAAGTATCAAACCTTAAGCCACTCCGCGATTACCTACGGTCTCACAACGTTTTTGTCGAAAAACGGCGCGGAATAAAGATAGCGCCCGCTTTAACCAAGACCTGCACTTCTCAGTACGCGCCATTACCTAGCGGAGAACAGATTGAAGTTTTGCCTCAGTTTAGAAGTCAGCAACTCCTTCCGAACCCACAATCTCAGCCTCCAGCACAGCTCACTTCGCAACAACCATACCAGCGCTCAGAAGAAGATAAAAAGACCGCAGCCTTGATCAACCTGAGCAAGATATGTAAAGACGGTCAGAAATATGGAGGATCGCCGGATGAGTTTTTTGATGATAAATTTGCGGCATTCATTGAGTGCTGTAATACTGTAGGGTTACCAGCCACACGACAACATGAAGCTTTCCATATAATGCTCGAAGGTGCTGCCTTACAGCATTATCGAACCATTGTCAATCAAAATAAATTGGTTATCCCACCAATTTCTACGCTCGTGAGCGATATGAAACAATTCTTTGAAGGCAAGGAGCGTGAGAGCATGCTTCGCAATCAGTGGAACGAAACGTCACTTTTTTCAATTCTTGCCGAACAACCAGAAACGCAAAAGAATGTGGATAAAGCCCTAACTGTCCTTGTACAGCGTCTGCGTCACTTACAACAGGGGCTTCCCGCATCTTATAGCTCTGAAGTGTCACAGTTGGGCTATACAAGCGTAAGGCAATTGATATAGACTATGGTAATCTATAGTAAATCTTTGGAGAGTAAACTCCAGTAATTACAAGGTCAAATATTCCATACTCTGTAACACTTCTGCCTGAGGCAAATACTACAAAATATACGTTCATTACCTAACCAATATCACATGATCAGATTCCCTAGGTGCCCCTCTGCATAAGCCTAAGACTGCGCTACCAAGCATAGTCTACAGATCATATTAAGGCTTGCCAGCCGTCACATTGCCCCTCTCTCCTCAACAAGCTATTTGCCTGGGTAAATCCGTGCCTTTCGTTGTTGTTTTGTTGCTTTTTCAGCGGGCCCGACAAACGCTCCAACGCTATTTTGAGGGGGGCCATCATTTGATTTTATATTCCCATACTGAGCCTCAAATTCTTCTAGCGCTTTAGTTTCTTGCACGGATTCAATTGGCTCCCATGTTGGGTCAATCCATCCGATCCACTTGACAAGCGCCTGCCGGTATGTTCCACGTCCGCGTTTTACTGTCCGCGCTCGAAGTATAGATTCTACTTCATATTCAGGCTCTTCCAGATCATCAAGTACCGGTGGGTTCTGTCTATCATCCTGCGTTTGGCTTGGTAACGGGTCGTTTCCGACTCGTTTTATTAAGTCGACATGAAATCGTTTGTGGATATTTCCTGGCACATTTAATTCCACTGTCAGTGCGTCGGGAACCGCCGTCACCTCATACTTTGCATGTTGCCATGCTAATTTTTTGATAATTGGGGTGTCTTAACATTTTTCAGATTCAGCCAGACCTTGTCCCCAATTTTAAATCTTTCTGACTGTCGGCGAAGCTGATTTGCATTACCTTCATATCGTTGCTGGGCTGAGGCCATAGCCGCTTGGGCATAATCTTGGGCATCTCGAAGTCGCTGCACATATTTCTCACCTGATAACTTTCCTGGGTGTCGACCTTTATCATGGTCTGATATTGGTTCTATCAATGGGTCTAAATCATATCCATTCCGCAGAAAAAATGGACTCATGCCTCCAATAGCTGAGTTTGGTCGCGCGTTCAGGGCCAGTTGAGCCAGTGGTAATAATCCCATCCAGTCATCTTGTGCATAACAAGTAAATTCTCTCAGGTATTTATAAATCTCCTGATTGGCCCTCTCACTTGCGTTTGATTGTGGGTGATACGCTGTGGTTAGCCTTTGTTTAATACCTGTTCGTTGACAAAATGTTGTCCAGAAATGACTAAGCCAGTCACTACCCCTGTCGCTGGTCAAAAAACGAGGGAACCCAAAATACCGATAATACCGGTCCACAAATATTTCAGCACACGCTTGAGATGCCATAGAGTCTGTTCCAAACACAAAGATATCTTTCGATAGCCTGTCCGTGATGACCATCATGTTGGTGCAGTTCTGCGATTTTGGGAGATCCGTCACAAAATCAATAGTCAACTCGCTACCAATGCGTTCTGGAATCGGCAGTGGCCGCAGAAACCCCGCTTTTGCCTCTCGCCAAATGGTCGTACGGCCGCAAACATCACAGTTCCGGATAAATCGTCGTACTGATTCCCTCAATTTCGGCCAAACCCACCGCCGTAAAATCAGTCCAATTGTGGTATCTCGCCCCGGATGACCTGTCAAATGACTGTCATGCGTTTGTTGAATTATTGCCGTTCGTAACGGTTCATAATCCGGCACCCAGATACGGTTTTCCCGGCCTCGCAGAACTCCATCTGCGGCAACTGTGCACTCAGCGATATTAGCCCTCATTTTCTCCGCAATATCCGGTGGAAACCCTCTTTCACCTGACAATACCGCATCGCGTGCCCTTCTCCAATTCTTGTCTGATTCAACCCCTTGTTTCCAAAGATTTTGCATCATTTCATCTTCAAACAGGCGAGCCTGGGCCGCTGGGTCCTTCAGATTATTTTTTTCATGGTTACTTTCAGCGTTCGCGGGGCTGAGAGAAATGGTTGGGAGGAGCTGCATGATTCGTCCTGCTGTTCGCTCGTCATTGATTCCTCTCGGCTTATCTTGATCGCGGCGCGATAGAGCATCAGGTCTCTCGCTTGCACTTCCTGACCGCCATTTAAGGCAGTATTGAAACCGCTGCAGCACATCGTTATACCTAGCTTGACGTTCGTTGAGTAAACGCTTTGTTGCAAAGTAACTCAAATTTTTATGGTCAGTTAAAATCACAAATGGCTTTGCGACGGACTGCAGCTCCGCTTGCCATTCCTGCATACAAGCAACGATAGCTAACATTTCCTTATCGTGAATAGGATAGTTACACTCTGCACTGCTCAATCGCTTTGAGTAGTATGCAACCGGTCGTAACCTTCGCTGATCATCTCTTTGGGAGGGACATCCACCCAGCGCATACCCTGAACAATCCGCTTCCAAAACAGTATCTCTGTCCGGATCCCACTGGGCAAGCACTGGCTCCGATGAGAAGATTTCTTTCAGCTTTTTGAAAGATTTGTCTTCGTCTGGTCCCCATCGCCACACCGACTGCTTCTTGGTCAAATTAATTAAAGGAGCTGCAATTTTGGAGAACCCATTGACAAAGCATCTGTAAAAATTTGCAAACCCTAAAAAGGATCTCACACCCTTTACTGAAGTTGGTGCCTGCCACTCTAGAATAGCTTTTACCTTTGCCTGATCGACACTTACGCTTTTGCCTGCACGAATGATAAAACCCAAGTACTTGACTTATTTGCATAGAAAATCGCATTTATCGATATCCAGATAGAGGCCTGCACGATCCAGCTTGCTGAGGATTGTACGGACCGTTGCCCAATGTCCTTCTTCGTTTCTATCTGTATAAACTAAGATATCATCCATGTAGGCCGTGGCATCTACGTCAAGATGCTCCCGGAGCTGCTCCCGGAGCTGCTCGTTGATGTACCGTTGGAAAGTCGCTGGGGCATTTGCTAGGCCAAAAGGGGTCACGAGCCATTCGAATAGGCCAAATCGGCAACGAAACGCAGTTATCCACTTATCTCCCTCTCTAATTCGTAGACGATGGAATGCTGACTTTACATCTAGTTTGGTAAACCATTTTGCCTTAGACAGTTGTCGCAACGTCTCCTTAAACAATGGCAGTGGATACCGATCTGGGAGAGTTATCGCATTCAGTCCTCGGTAATCCACACAGAATCTAAGACCGCCGTTTGGCTTCTTGGCAAACAGAACCGGCGCTGCCGCTGGCGAGCTACTCGGCCGAATCCATCCTTTATTTTGAAGGTCAGTCAGTGTCTTTCTCAGCACTAATAGTTCCTCTCGCGACATGCTATATAGTGGGCCCCATGGTGGTGACAAGGGTTTACCATTTTCATGCCGAAGATTAATTGCGTGGTCCAAGGCTCCACGCGATGGAGGCAGTTCGATAGCGCCACCATCATCAGCAAATAGGTGAGCAAACTCCTGAACTTCCTTTGGTAGGCGTTTTCGCGCCTCTTCGACACTCAGGTTTGGCTTACCTCGAAGTGCCTTGTTGATATCTCCTATAGTCGCTTTACAGACCGGAACCGTCCCAACCATATTCTTCAGTGTTTCCACCGATGCGGCTATCGGTCTTGGAACACCCTCTAATTCTGTTTGCCATCGTTGTACGCTATAGACTGACTTGCCACTCTCTCTAAGCTCCAATCGCTGTTCCTTAGAATGTATCACTGCATCTTGATCTTCTAGCCACTTCTTGCCAAGGATCATCTGGTACGTACTTCCTGGCACCCTATATAACCAAAGCTTCGGCGTTACAAATCCATCCAAGTCAAGAGAAACATATGTTATGGCGTCAACTATGGGCTTATCAACTGTTGAGTTTTCTACTGTCTCAAGTGATCGCGGGCTTATGCGGAGACGCGGTAGCTCCAGCCGAGTCGCGAGCTTATCATCAATAATGCCCGAGCATAGACACCCACTATCAACTAACGCTTGTACCATGGTGGCTTCATCGAGTAGTGCATTAATGAGGAACGGACTCGTATTCATCTCAGTCGTCTGCTTGGTAAGTAACTTCTCGGGCTCTGTCAGGCCAGCCGATAGAATTTTAGAAGTATCATCTGCTGGATTTGTAGCCGGTAAGAGGGGGCAAACCTTGGTGTTGCAACCCCAACGTTCACACCGGAAACAACTCTTGTTTTTTCTTAGTATAGCCAGTTGCTCTCGTGTCTTCCACTTAGCTCTGCAGTTTTGATATTTCAACTTCTCGCTTGCTCTTTGCTGAAAAATGCTCAAATTATTTTCAGCCATATTGATAGCTAATGCAAAACTACGTCGATTATTGTAGACAAGTAGAGTTTTCTTTTAATTTTTTTCTGAATGAATCTAGGATATTCTTGACTACTGATTAACTGGTATGGAATTTATTCGAGCACCGCAGTCGTCTCCAATCTTTTAAACACTGAACAAATTAGGGGATTCTAATCTTCCCCAAACTTCTGAGAGCTGAATTTGTCCGAGGACCGCAGTCGTCTCCAAGCTTCTGAATGCTGAACCAATTCCAAGACCTCAATCGTCTTCGAACCTCTGAATGCTGAATTTGTTCGAGGACCGCAGTCGTCTCCAAACTTCTGAATGCTGAACCAATTCCAAGACCTCAATCGTCTTCGAACCTCTGAAGGCTGAATCTATTCGAAGACCGCAGTCGCCTTCAAACTTCCGAAAATATTATCTCAATCCGACGTTTTCGACCTTACTGAGTCATCACTGTTCATTGACAAACGCCGATTGTATATTTCGAACCGCAGTTGTTAGAATGGTAAGAAAAGATTTACTATATGTCACGGTTGGGCTATACAAGCGTAAGGCAATTGATATAGACTATGGTAATCTATAGTAAATCTTTGGAGAGTAAACTCCAGTAATTACAAGGTCAAATATTCCATACTCTGTAACACTTCTGCCTGAGGCAAATACTACAAAATATACGTTCATTACCTAACCAATATCACATGATTAGATTCCCTAGGTGCCCCTCTGCATAAGCCTAAGACTGCGCTACCAAGCATAGTCTACAGATCATATTAAGGCTTGCCAGCCGTCACATGAAGATATCTTTTACGGTAAACTGATGGACTCCTGCAAGGGTCACCCAGCGACATTTATCGCCTGCTCGACAACACCAATCGGAGATACTTCAATTGACTTTATCAATCGCGCTAAGGCGAATATCTCGACCTGGAAGGCTTCACTCAACTTAGCAAATCACCCGCAATATCAACAGTATTTCGAATCTGCCCTTGAACAAGAAGATTGTTTTTACACAGATCGACGATTTCTAGGTGGCTCTCACAAGGGACGAAAGATAACTCAAGCAAATCATCAGAAAAGATACCCAGAAAACCAAAGAGGAAACTTTAACCGGACTCGCCGTGCTTGCTACGTGTGCCGAAAAGAGAATTGCTGGTCGACTCATCACACCGAAGAAGAACGTCAGCAGGCTCGCAAACGCCTTAAAGATGCTTATCATCGCCGAAACTCGGCGTACATGACTGATACTGAATTTGATGTAAGGTTTGACGCCTTTGTAAATGAATTGGAAGCGCAAGATTATGATGATGAATTTGTTAAGCAGCTTGCAGTAATGACCATTGATGAGGCTCACGAAAGCGAGCACTTTCTCCTAGCCTCAGAAGAAGAATATCCATTGCAGCAACTACTTGCAAACCAATCAACCGCACACGCCCTTACTTCTTCAGTACCTCTGGAGGACGTTAAAATTGAAGATGAAACCTATCTTATTCGCCATCGATACGGCCAGGATGTGTTTCACGGCATCTTGATAGACACAGGAGCTGCTGGTCAATCTACGGCTGGCTTTAGTCAGTATAAGGCATTCGAATCTCTCTTCGGACCTCATCCACTTGACAAGTCTCGTACAATTAATGTAAAATTCGGCATCGGTGACGCACCATCTATCGGTTCGATATCTATCATTACACCTATCGGACCCTGCACTTTTCATATTATTGAAACAAATACACCATTCTTACTCTCCCTCCGCGACCTAGATGAGAAGAAAGCATACTTTGACAATCTCACTGATATGATTTGTCTTCAGAAGGACGAAAAGCGTATTTCAATTCCTGTAGTTCGAAAATTTGGTCACGCATTTCTACAGTGGGGACTAATGACAGCCACAACCTCATTTTTAACAGAAACAGAACTCCGCGTTCTTCACAGACGCTTCGGCCATCCCTCCGTACAGCGACTCGTTAACATGTTAAATAGGGCTGGCCACATAGATGAAAACCACCGCCACATCCTTAATAAGATTACGGAGCACTGTCAGAAATGTCAACGTTACGGTCCCGCCCCTCTACGTTTTAAATTCACACTTAGGGACACTGATGATGTAGATTTTAACCAATCAATATTCGCTGATGTTCTCTATATCGACGGCGCTCCGGTACTTCATGTTATTGATGAGGCTACCCGGTTTCAAGCGGCACGTTTCCTGCCAAACATGACTGCCTCGGCCCTATGGGAGGCTCTTCGAATTTGCTGGATTGATACCTATCTTGGACCTCCAGCCATCATAAATCATGATGCAGGAACAAACTTCACTTCAGTTGACTTTCAACGATACAATAAGTCGCTTGGTATTGAAACAAATGAAGTCCCAATCGAAGCCGCACAATCCATGGGTATCGTCGAAAGATACCACAAGCCACTCCGGAGGGTATACGAGGTAATCCGCGAAGATTTATCACCGAACCAACAGACAACGCAACAAAATCGCTCTTTAATTTTACAGATGGCCGTCAAGGCAATAAATGATACAGCCGGTCCCGATGGTATTGTTCCAACCCTTCTTGTTTTCGGCGCCTTCCCTCGTATTGTTAAGGACGATGTACCCACACCGGACATTATGCATCGTGCAAAAGCAATAAATAGAGCAATGGCCGAAGTATCAAAGCTACGTGCAAAACGGCAAATTCAAGAAGCAATCAACACACGAAACGGCCCATCTTCAAAAGCAATTCCAATCGGTTCGGATGTTCTAGTTTGGCGAACCCATCGCAAAAAATGGGAAGGCCCATATAAGCTTATTTCAACTTTTAACGAAACAGTCACAGTCCAGCTTCCCTCAGGTCCAACTCAATTTCGCTCAACATGCATTAAGAGTTACACCTCAGACAATAACCCCAGCGAAAGCGGAGATGACAGAGACAATGACCCTCCCACTAACCCTGTCGCTACTGATTCTTCTACTCCAATCACCAGTCAACACAACACAACACCACGCCCGCAACGCCAGAGACGACTACCCGCACGTTTTCGCGATGATACCCCAAACTTGTCAGTTTTTGTGATGAACACAACAATGCCAACTGACTTCACCGCATCTCGTCAAAAGGAACTCGATGGACTTCTCTCCCGGGGCGTCTTCGAAATGGTAGATTCCTCCCAAATTCCCAAAAGCACGCGTATTTTCAAAAGCCGTTTTGTTGATACTATCAAATTGCAAGGAACTCCTTGTCAGGATGATGGGCGACCGAGTGAGTAACGGGAAGGATACTGAGTAAGGTAGGTACTAAAGAGGTCTCAAGAGACGGTGGGAAGTGCTGAGGAAAGTATTGAGGTACTAAAGGGTTTACTAAAGGGAACCTGAAGGTTGTCTGAAGGATGTCAAAAGACTTTCTGATGGTTATATTTGTGACAAAGAACTAAGCGTGAAGAGCGCTATCTACTGAGAATCTTTCTCTTTATATACGCCTTTCCTTCCTTCAGTAGTTGCCGCCTCGACTTATCTTACTCTTGTCATAGAGACGTAAATAGAATACATACGCGGCCTATTAATAGCTGCTACAAGATGATTAACTAGAAATGAGATGACTTCAATGAGTAAAAATAGAAATGAAATAATGGTATAAATAGAAATGCCATAATGTTATAAATAGAAATGTGTATTCTTAGGGCAAAACCTTACATTACCCCCCCTTTTTTTCAGGACGCGAGGTCCTCCGAGCGAGGTGCTTCTGGGTATGCATTATGGAAATCTTTTAGAGATTCTCGACAATTATCCAGATGCTCATAGGGTTCCCATGTGGTATCGTTCGTGCCTGTCCATCGCACTAGGTATTGTACTTTATTTCGACGAATCCGGGAATCCAGTATTGCTTCCACTTCGTGAACTTCGTGACCAGATGGAGCTATTTCAAGTGGTTCTGGAGACTCCAAATGTTGGGATGGGTATCCAATGTAAGCAGGACGAAGTAGGCTAACATGAAAATTATTGTCGATTCTGAACTGAAAAGGTAAATCGAGCTTTGCGACAAGAGGTGTCTTCATAGCCGTGATCTGCCATGGGCCTGCGCGAACGTTATCAAGTTTTTTAGACGGTCTTGCTAGAGCCAAATTTTTTAAGGATAAGTAAACCATATCTCCAACCTTATATCTGGGTGCTGGGAGGCGTCTTTCGTTTGCGTATGTCGATTGATAGGCTTGTGCGAGTGTTATTTGTTCCGTGCAATGTTTAACTAGGCTCTCCATGCGTTTGACAAATTCTGGGGTGTCACGAGGCTCGGCATTTTCGGACTCTGGAATAAAGTTCATCCGGGGATGATGTCCGAAACTAGCGAAAAATGGCGATACTCCTGTCGATGTATTTACGTGATTGTTGCAACAAAATTCCGCCAGCGGTAGGTATTTAACCCAATCATCCTGGTGATAATTAACATAATGGCGCAGATATACTTCAAGCGTTTTATTAGCCCTCTCTGTTTGTCCGTCTGTTTCAGGATGATAAGATGTTGAGAGTTTGTGGGTTATTCTAAGCCGAGAACAAATTTCTTTCCAAGTTTTATCTATAAAGGCCCGGCCTTGGTCTGAGACAAGGGAGTCTGGAAGACCAGCAAAACGAACGACGTTCGTGATGAAGGCTTCTGCTGTGTCCTGGGCAGTGGGCCGTTCTGTCGGGATGATCCAGACTCGTTTCGTGAGTCGATCTACTACTTGAAGGATATAGCGGTACGAAAAGTCACGAACTTTGCATGTTGGTAGAGGTCCGACAAAATCAAGAGTGAGATGACGGAATGATGCTTGTGAGGCTGGGAGTGGTTTAAGAAATCCATAGGGTTTTTGGCTAGAAGGATTGTTCTTCTGGCAACTTTCACAACCTCGGGCATATTTTGTTACGTCTTTATGGCATCCAGGCCACCAATATTGACGGCTTACCATAAAATAAAGCGCAGCTGCTCCACGGTGTCCGTACAGAGGAGATTCATGAAGCTGTTTTAAGATTACTTCACGAAGTATTTCGGGTATATATTCTTTTCCGTGTAGAGTGAAAGAATGTTTGGTGAGTGTGCAATTTGAAAGCTCGAGGTCTGGTCGTGTTTTTCTTGGATTTTCCAGAGCTGATCGTATTTCCTGGCAGTATTTGTCTTCTTTACAATGCTTATCCCAGTTATCTAATGATACGCATAATGTATTACTACTTTCGGATACACTACCACATCGAAGGGTTTGGTGAGGTTTTATTAAGGTTTGATATTGGTGTTGGTTTCGTTTGTCGGAGCTTTCTGTGGGTCGATCAGAATGAATTCGAGTCAAGGCATCCGGCTTTCCTCCGTGTTTCCCTGGTCGGAAGACTATTTTGAAGTCAAAATCGGCCAGCAGCTCGTTCCAGCGTGCTTGCCTTCTATTTAACTTCTTGGTGGTAGTGAAATGTTCAAGATTTTTGTGATCTGTGAGAATTAAAGTCGGCATTTCCACCGATCCAAGTTCGGCGGTCCAAGTTTCAAAGGCATTTACAATAGCCAACAATTCCTTGTCAAAAGTCTCGTAGTTGCATTCGGCTGGAATCATTTTCTTGGACATAAAGGCAACTGGTCGGAGAATTCCTGCCTTGTCATACTGAGAAAGTACTGCCGCTGTCACGAAATCTGAAGCGTCGGTTTCTAGAATGGTCTGAAGTGTGGGGTCAAAGTGAGCGAGCATGGTTCCGTCTTTGAAAGATCGCTTAATCTTAAGGAAAGATGATTCACAAGTCTCATTCCAGGCAAATGGAACGTTCTTTTTCGTCAAATTAGTGAGAGGTGCTGCTAGTCTTGAAAATTCTGGAATAAATCTGCGATAAAAGTTTGCAAAACCTAAAAAACCTTGTATGTCCCGGACACAGCGAGGAGTTGGCCATTCTTGTACGCAGGCAACTTTATTGGGGTCCATACGTATACCTTCAGTTGAAACAATGAGACCCAGGTAGGTAACTTCTGTGGTCTCGAAGTTACATTTTTCGATATCGACCTGTAGCCCATGCTCTCGGAGACGCTGTAGGACAATTTTGACATGTTTTCTATGGTCCACTAAGTTTTCTGAGTAAATTAAAATATCATCCATATACGCAGTGCAAAAATTGTCAAGGAGACCCCTTAAAGCATGATTTATGTAGGCTTGGAATGAGGCGGGCCCATTGCAAAGCCCGAATGGTAGTACGACTGGTTCAAAAAGTCCGTATCGACAGGTAAAGGCGGCTTTCCATTCATCCCCTTCTTTAATACGGAGTTTATTGAAAGCTGATATTATATCTAGCTTCGTGTAATATTTGGCGTGAGAGAGCTGGCTAAGAGTTTCCGTTATTAATGGTAACGAGTGTCTATTCTTGATTGTGATTGCATTCAGTCCCCTATAATCGATGCAAAATCGGAGATCGCCATTAGGCTTTTTAACGAAAAGTACTGGGGCTGCAGCGGGAGAACGAGAGACGCGGATAAATCCCTTGTCAAGTTCTTGATGAAGGTAGTCTCGTAGAGCTCTGAGCTCACGCAGATTCATTGAGTAGGGTCGCGACGCTGGGGGATGTTCGTTAGGCTGTAGATCAATGGAGTGATCCCAGGGGCGATGAGGCGGTAGTTGATTCGCCTGGTCACGATTGAATACATCGAGAAATTCATGATAGTGGGAAGGTAAGTGTTCTTTAGGGTTTGCATATTTTTTTCGCAACTTGGGGATTCTGTCCATAGGAGTATCGAGAGATTGCTCCGTGGTGTCTTTAGATAAAAGATCGAGGTCATGGAGGCTAAGGGCAAAGTTAAAATTTTCCGGCTGATGGGCCATCATTGCGAAGGTGGGTGCTGGGACAATCTTTGGTTTTTGATAAAAAGGGGGTTGATGATGACTCTGAGCAACACGATTTGCTAAAACAGAGTTTGAGGCTCCAGAATTGAAATAAGGTATGGTAGTTTCAAACTTGCAACAAGCTTTTCCTAAACAGTTTTCACCGAAAGTAAGGGTATTCTCCTTCCAGTCTATATATGGCGCGTGTTTTTCTATCCAAGGAAGGCCCAAGACTAAATCTTGTTTACATTGAGATATCACATAGGCGGTCGTGATTTCGGCATGTCTGCTTAGGTATAGTGGGAAAGATACTTTGTGGGTTATTTGAGCTCCCTGCTTTCCATCAAATCCAAAGAGATTAATAGGGCGCAAGAGTTTATGTGGGTTTAGGTTAAGAGTTTCACAGAGGGATTTTGAAATGAAAGCATTTCCGGAAGCGCCAGTGTCAACAAGAGCAATTAGAGGTATATCATATATTTTTGCGTTTATATACATGTGACGTGAACTTGAGACGTCCTCTGAACTCACTTGTCCTACTGATAACGACTCCAACAGGCGACTTACTGCTGGAGTTGGTCTTTGCTCTACTTGATCAGGCATTTCAGTTATTGCAGCGGACGCAATAGTGCGTGAGCCTAATGGGCAGTTTTTTGCTATATGTCCTGGTTTATTGCACCAAACACATCGACCTAAAGCTCGACGTGCATCCTTGGCTTGTGGAGTAAGGCGTCCGTCGGTGCCTTTTTGTCTTGATATTGTATCAAGATCCATTGCCGATCCTCCTTGAGAGACGGTAAGCTCAGGGTTGAGAGACCTCCATGGCGTCGTCAGGGGTGTACTCGGCGCTTTATAGACTGAGGCGGGTGAAAAGGTTGGGCTTGGCTGGTGGGTTGGCGCGCTTGGGAAGGCGGTCCTGAACTCATGGACACGAGCATCTTTAGCCCTTAGGTAAGCCACGAAATCGTCATAATTTTCTGGAGCATCTGAAGCAGACAGTAGAATCTCCGAAAGTTTCTCAGAAAGCCGTAGCTCCAGCATCTTCTTCCAGGTGATCTTGTCCACATTGGCGTAGGTGGAGTCAACCATGTTATCGTGAAACAAGGTTATAAAATCATGAAATCTCATATTTCCTTGCTTCATTTTTTCCACAGCGCGGGTGGCCTTACCTTCTCGGCCGGGGTCATCACATTCTCGCTTGAGCGCCGTCAGGAATTCGGATAGAGTTGTTATTTCTGGCTTTACTGCTAGATCTTCGAGACACCTGAATTGGGACCTCATCTTCCTCAGAGCTCCTGGCCCCAGACATTGGTAGGCATAGCGAACCTTGGAGATTTCGTCCGGGAAAGAATGGTTTTGATCTTGTAACTGATTGACAAGTTGCGAACAGAAGGAGCGTAGATTGCTCGGGGATCCATCGTATAGGGTGATCGGAGGGGCAGTGAGTCTCATCAAAGGTGTAGAGTAAGGAATGTGAGAAGGAGGTGAGAGTGGTTTTTGAGCATTGAATAGAGCTGCTACTCGCACGGAGTCAACTAACAAGGCGTTATTCATGGCTCCAGGAACCTGAAGGAGGTATGGAGTACTCCAGAGTTCCGGAGGAAGGAAATTTAAGGTCGGTATCTGAGTTGTAGGCATGGGAATATCTTGGTCTAGTTGCGGGTTCGAGGTGACTTGGATGCCTTGCATGTTGCTGCTTGTTGTCTCAGCCATTTCAGATCCTGAAAGACTGAAAAAAGAGTTGTCGGTTGCTGTTGAATGAGAAAGAGTATCTGGTGAATCAGGTACTCTATAACTCATGTAATTTCGACGCTTAGTAATGTCAGGATGATGGGCGACCGAGTGGGTAACAGGAAGGATACTGAGTAAGGTAGGTACTAAAGAGGTCTCAAGAGACGGTGGGAAGTGCTGAGGAAAGTATTGAGGTACTAAAGGGTTTACTAAAGGGAACCTGAAGGTTGTCTGAAGGATGTCAAAAGACTTTCTGATGGTTATATTTGTGACAAAGAACTAAGCGTGAAGAGCGCTATCTACTGAGAATCTTTCTCTTTATATACGCCTTTCCTTCCTTCAGTAGTTGCCGCCTCGACTTATCTTACTCTTGTCATAGAGACGTAAATAGAATACATACGCGGCCTATTAATAGCTGCTACAAGATGATTAACTAGAAATGAGATGACTACAATGAGTAAAAATAGAAATGACATAGTAATATAAATAGAAATGAAATAATGGTATAAATAGAAATGCCATAATGTTATAAATAGAAATGTGTATTCTTAGGGCAAAACCTTACACTCCTCAAGCATTCAAAAAGTCCCGCTTAGTAGTTCAGGCATACAATGATGAAGAAAAGTACTCGGTTCTCACACAATCGCCAACAATACAGCGCGCTTTACAACGCCTATTGTTCTCAGTCGCCTTGATGCGTGGTCACTCAATTTACTGCCGTGACATCAGTCAAGCTTATACGCAGTCAAAAACGCTTTTATCTCGGAAGATTTTCGTCAAACCACCTACAGAGCTTAACCTCTCACAGAACGTGGTCCTCAAGGTCTTAAGACCTTTGTACGGCATTCCTGAAGCAGGAAATCACTGGTTCAAGACTTATTATGAACACCATAGGTCACAGTTAAACCTCCAACAATCTTCCAGTGATGCCTGTCTCCTGTTCAATGACTCCGCAATTGTTGCGCTACAAACTGACGATACATTGTTCGCCTGCAATGATGAATTTAAGCAGAAAGAACAAGAAGCTATCGATGCTGCCCGGATTCAGGCTAAGGACGTAGAGCAACTTGCACCAGGAAGCTCAATAACATTCAACGGCGCGAAACTCTCCCTCTCCAGTGACTCTGCACTGTTGTCTGTCACCCAAGCACCACATTGCGAAAATTTATCAACTTTCAGTAATAAAGAGGAATACATCGCTCAACGAGCTCGCGGTGACTATGTTGCCACTGTATGTCAACCTCAGGCAACTTTAGATCTTTCTCAGGCGGCACAAACAACGCAACCCACCTCTGACCAGATGAAGAAGTTAAACAAAAGACTAATGTGGCAAAAATCGTACGGCCAAAAATTCGGACTAAACTTTATCAAATTAGATCAATCTAAACTTCGTCTCATTGCGTTCAGTGACGGCTCATTTGCCAATAATACGGACTTCTCCAGTCAAATCGGGTACGTAATCATTTTGGCAGACGATCACCGCTGTAATTTAATACAATGGTCCTCCACAAAATGCAAAAGAGTTACGCGCAGCGTTCTAGCGTCTGAGTTATATGCGATGGTAAATGCATTTGACGCAGCTTGTGTTCTCAAATACACAATCGACGCTATCACCAAGAAATCTGTGCCTTTAACCTTATGCACAGACAGTCTTTCCCTCTATGAATGTCTAGTTAAACTTGGAACTACGAAAGAGAAGAGATTAATGATAGATCTTTCGTCTATTCGTGAAGCCTATGAGCTTAGGGAAATTGCGGAGATTGTTTGGATCAAAGGTTCATCAAATCCATCGGACTCTATGACTAAAAGTAATAGCAATCGAGCACTTGAGGAAATGATTAGAAGTAATCGCTACAACCTGGAAAAAGAGGCATGGGTTGAAAGAGATGATGAATCAAACATGAATGATTGTTGATTGAAAAGAATTTGCCAGTGTTGGTTTCTACATGTTCTCACCTTCGTTTTGTTCGCTTATGTAATGGTTGGCGAACACAGATAAATAGGGATAATCGTAGAACTTTGATAGAAAGAAGAATCAATTTTTTTGAAAACGTTTTACGATAACAGGTTTATCGACACAAAGTTTTCGCACAGCTCGGTCGCGAATGATACAAATACCGAGAAACCATTCAAGGTTACCCAACACCTTTAGGTCGTAAATTTTCACCATCTTCTGTTCAAACTCGCGATGAAGATGTTCGTTAGATTTATGATATGCCATGGCGATATCATCGACGTATACAAAAAGAATGAGCCAAGAGTTTGTATAAAGACATGGAAACCCCGGAACGGTTCTCAGCCCTAATTCAATGAGAGATCTCTTTAAAGTCTCGTACCAGAGAAGTGGTGATTCTTTAAGACCATATAACGCCAGAAGTACCTCCAAAATTTCTCCTTCGCTACTCTTCAGACCATCTGGCGTCTCTGCATATAACTTACGGTTTAGTTTTGCATTGAGAAAAGCAGTAGGGACATCATACTGTTTCAACTCAAGGTCAAAATAGTTAGCAATTGACACAAGAGCACGGAAATTTCGAATTGCCAAGGTTGCGGCATATGTGTCGTCCAAAGGCTCTTGTAAATTACCACGTACAACAAGGCGTGCTTTGAAAGACGTCAAATATCCAGCCTCACTCGTCTTGTAAGTGAACACCCACATTAACGGAAGTACTTCAGCATCCGCTGTTGCCTTTATAAGGTTAGTCCTCCTAAAGCATCCTTTTTGTCTCAGCGAACTCCATTCTTTCAGTACTGCCTGCTTGAATTATTTCCCAAATATATGTTTCTCGAGAGCTCTGTAGTGTTTGGGTGGCGGCGGTAACTGACTATGGTGAATATTAGGAACGTCATTCACTAACTTATATTTAGAGGTCTCTGCTACAAAAGTATTCAGATATGTAGACAATGAAAGCGCTCCCAGTGCTTTAATGTGGGTTTGAATCGCGAACACATTACGATTAGGTGCCTGTCGACGATTGCGCTTGCCAGTTATTATCAAGCTGGTGTCATGTGGATTCAGATTAATTCGTTGAGGAGCTGGCTCATCGTTTGCACGGTACTTTTCTGATACTCCCTGGGCTATGGTGACTTTGTTTCCTTCATCTGAGGATGGTTGAAATTCTGGTGACATGGTGATCATGGACTCCTCGATTGCACTATTAGACTCAAGTTCAATCCCAAGCTCCGAAAGATCTGGTGTCAGTAATTGACGCTGTGATTGATACTGATCAACTATATCGCTGGAACACATATTTTTTTCAAGCACATCATCTAAATGTTCACCCCCCACCTGCAACTCCTTGGTTACAGGTGATGTATCAAAACTTTTATGTCGTTGGCGTCTGCTTAGAAGTTCCTCGATGCTAATTTCGTCTCTGTGATAAAGTTCTGGATACTCGAGGAGCTCAATTGTCTGTTGAACCACTGAACTTTGCGCATAGATGTTTGTTTTATCGAAAAATTGAAGAGGATCAAAAATGACGTCACGTGTGACAATTATTTCATCTTGAATAGGAAGCCAAACACGAAAAATATTGGTTCCCTGATAACCAACTAGATGTCCTATCAATGCACGAGATTCAGTTTTGTCTGCTTTCTTGATATCATGATTCAGTGCATATGCCTGACATCCTATTGGCCTCATGTGTGCGACGAGAGGTTTACGACCCCAGACCATCTCGAATGGTGTTTTCCAACCAAGAGCTTCGGTTGGAGTGCGGTTGAGAATGTAAGCTGCAGTTTTATACATCTCGTTAGCCAAAGATTTGGGCAAATTTCCTTGAATCCGCATAGCACGAGCTCTTGCTGTTAATGTTCCGCCAGCTCTTTCAGCCAGACCATTCTGCTCAGGCGTTGCTCTAACCGCTGGCTCAAAAATAATGCCAAGTTCTGAACATAAATTTATCAAATCATTTCCGAACCCGCGCTCGTTGTCAGAGCGAATAATGCAAACATCGGCATTATAATTGCGCTGAATTTTTCTGATAATTGATTTAATCCACCACATCAATACAGCCTTAGATTTACTCCTTACGGTAGTGATCTCATGCCATTTCGTATATTCATCGATTGCGTGCAGCATATATTTATCTCCGTTCCAGCATTCTTCTGTCATAGAAACAATATATACTAAGTCGATTCCTATTCGATGGAATGGTTTGACAGCCTTGCTATCTGCTGGTCGTCGTGAAATTATCTTTGAGAGGCGTGTTTCTGTACAAACTTTGCATACACAGTCTGCAACTGATCTTCCGATTATGGAGACTCCATCTACATTTTTCTCGATCATGTCTATAACTTTTTTGCTAGGGTGGCCCCATGTTTGATGTGCGATTCGTCTATCGATTTTACTGACTGGCTTAGGGGCGTAAGACGGACGGTATGACATGCCAAAACTGCCTAAATGTCCCAAGATATCTGTTGACTTAGGACGCCGTGATTCATCTGCATCAATGAGCCAATGTCCGCCATTATATTCTAGCTGGGCAACAATATTTTTTGAATGATGTTTATACAGTATATCTCGACCTGAATCGAAATGAATAGACTCATTACGACAGCGTGCAAGACCAAGAACACTTGTGAGGAACCCTTTAACGAAGGCTACATGGGTCAAAAGTAGCGTTTGAAGTCCACGTGGAGTTCGTGCAACTATTTCGACACGGCCCCAAGCTGTAATGAGAATTCTGCTGTTTCCTGCGTTTATTGTTTGACGTTCGGTATTCTCCCTTTCGCGCTTCCATCCTTTCCACGACTCACTGTTGATAACATGAGTATTAGAGCCTGGATCAACGATCCACCTTGTTAATAGTTCATTCGTTTTATCATCTTCAATAGCCATTGTTGTTAGCTCTTTTTCATTGTCCATAACATTGTCGATAGGTTGGATATTTAGGTGCATTCCGGAGCATATTTCTTCGTCGTCAATTCTACCGCCTAGACTTGTTGTGTATGTGTCAAAATTTGAAGGTGGCAGCACATCATCTATCTGTAGTGTGTTGTTTTTGCTATTCCATTTTCTCCATTTTTCAAGCGCACTCACTATTTTTCCTTCGATTTTAGGGTCCCTCCGTGCTTCATCCACTAATTGCTGAGCTGCTTGAGGAGGACTAAAGTTTGCTGGTCGTTTTGGATGTTCCTTATTGATAATGAAACAGTCCGAATACCAATGTTTCATACCGCAAACGCATTTGGGTACTTTTTTACCATTGTTGTTGTTTTTGTTATTGTTGTAGTAGTGTTCATCATCGAAAGGGGTTGCTACCTTCAGATTCGCTGCGACGGTAACTAGACTAGACGAATCAGGTCTATTACGTCGTAAGTATGCCGTAAACTCCGCTACATAGTCATCTAGAGTAGGGAGTGTGTCCATAGTGCCAGTGTTTTCTGCCTTGTAAACATCACGAAGACAAGTTGTGGCGTATTCTTGGTCGAGTGCTTTGCAGGCAACAAGGAAGTCTTCCTGTGGCCTAATCCCATCTGTTTCTGGCAACCTGATCGACTTGCCCATTGAAGTAATTCGTGTCCATTCTGCAAGCCATGATTCAATTTTCTTTGATGAACTAGGTGCAATTTTGAGTGCATTATACCTATCTGTCAGTTCGTGCCGGCGTGTAGCGACGTTTGGCGCAAGATGTTTTTTCAACGCTATCAAGCGATCATGTGGCGTCTCACAGTCTTGGATAAGGTATATGCGTTTGTATGAGATAGTCTTACTGATTTCCAGATTGAATTCCGCTAATGCCTGAACCGTTTTTCTATATTCCGCAAGCTTCCGTTCGTATCTTTCGTAATCCCATATGAAACTTTGGCGATCTCCGCGCTCAAGGTCCGCGAGGGAAGCAGCAGTGTCCAAATAACTTGAGACTTGTGGCTCAGTCGGCTCTTTCAGTTGTGATACTTGATTCCTTGGAGTATCTGGATCTACGTACTGCCAAATATCGTTACGGCGACAAGAATCTTTTCGAACGAATAGCCAGCTGAACCAGTCACCTGGATTATTTAAGATGATGGTGACACGAGTCACAGCAGGATCGTAATCTGAATTCATTTTGAGGTAGAGAATATGAATATGGGTATGTGTAAGGAGTATTGAGTTGCTTTGAGTCGCAAAAACCGTTCGAACTGCTGCTCAAAGAGATAGAGCTAGAGTTGATATATACCGTATGAGAATTCTATATAGTTTCCGGGCTCATAACTATTTCAGATATGTGAATTGAATAGACATAAAATGACTTGTTGAAAAATTGATTATAGAAGATTCTGCTTTTGTAAATTGAGGGCTACGCTATCTATATCAATACTATGTTTCAATGATCGTCCAATCTGATCTCATGACAAAAACCCGAATAAAACAACTCATGTTTCTCCTGAAACAAAATATACAATTAGTGTAATCATTATGGTTTTACCTGAAACATCAAGTCAAATTTCCAAACACCGTATTCAAGCCGCAATACCCAATAAACATACTAAAACTGTAACACCAAATCATGGAATGGGCAACAGCTCAGGACATGCATCTACTTACTACCATCGGCGCACCCGCGCATCGGAACGGAAATGTGCTGGACTTAGCCTGGAGCAACACATTAGCGGAGGTAATGGTATCAAGCGAATACAACTGCACATCAGACCACATGACTATCGTAGGGACCGTTCAAGTGACAAATAGGCCAGACTTCTCCGAAATAAGCCAGGAACTCCGTCTACGTGACGAGGATCTTTCTAAGTATGCCCAGTACGTCAAAGCCTGGGTCAAGCCAGGTCCCTTGGACAGTATAAGCGACATTGAACGCCAGATATCGAGCCTGATGGAGCCCTTGGGAGACGCTCGCAAGGCAGTTGGACGGAAACCCACAAAATTCTGCGGCAGCACTGCACCATGGTGGAATGAGGTTTGCAAACTAAAACATCGCGAGTTCAAATAGGCTAGAAGCTTCCCTGAAAGTGCGGTGCAGGCTCGAAAGAGTTTCAAACATGCAGTCAAAACGGCAAAGAGAGAATACTAGAGGAAGCAAGTTGAGAATGCTACTACGGATACACATGTCTTTAAAGTGATGCAGTGGGCCAAACCAAAAACCAGCCGAGACCCTCCTCCCTTGAAAACCGCGGAGCATACATGGATATCGGATCCCCTCGAGCGAGCAGAAGCCCTACGAGACAGATTACTAATTCGACTCGATGCAGCTCGTGACCTGCCCGCGTGGGAATACGAACAACTGGAATCTATCCCGTGGAGCGCGACACTTTCTCTAGAAGACGTGACGACAAGCACTCTTGACACAGGTGACAAGTCGCCAGGCTCAGATAGGATAACCATTCGACTGCTTAGAGCTTGTTGGCCAGCCATAGGTACCCAGGTGAAGGATATCTTTCAAGCTTGTTTGCAGCATGGACACTTTCCGACTGCATTTCGAGTAGCTGAAGTCATCCTAATTCCAAAGCCAGGACGAGATCTAGCAACAGCTAAAGGATGGCGACCGATATCCCTTCTCTCTTGTCTGGGCAAAGGTTTAGAACGACTTGTAGCTAAGAGAATGGCTTGGCTAGCGTTTGAATATCGAGTTGTCCCCCAACAGCTTTTCGGTGCACTTCCGGGACGTTCAGCGGTCGACCTGGTTTCATGCGTCATACATGATGCAGAGGCTGCAATGCGGAACAACAAGGTAACAGCAATGGTCACTCTGGACGTGCAGGGCGCATTTGATGCCGTCCTCCACAAACGGCTATTACACCGGATGCGGAACCAAGGATGGCCCAGATCACTTTGTCGATGGGTTAAGTCCTTTTTGACCCGACGGAAGATTCGTGTTCGCCACCAGGATGGAATGACTCGAGATAAAGTCATGGAGTGTGGAGTCCCATAAGGCTCGCCGTTATCACCGCTCCTATTCCTCCTTTACATCGCTATCTTAGCTCAAGAGGGGAACATGGACAATAAGTTTGGCTATGCCGACGATATCGCAGTTCTAAGCATAGGAAGCACAGCAGCCGAAGCGGTGGAAAATGCTCAGGCAGAGGTAGAAAAACTTTTGCTGCTAGCAAAGGAGCATGAGATAAGTTTCGACCCGGCCAAGTCTGACCTACTGATAATCGGAGGAGGGCCCAAGAAAAAGATGTACACGGTAGGCTTAGCCGTCCAAATCCAAGGCCATAGGATCACCCCATCTCCGCATGTGAAATGGCTTGGGGTATGGATAGACTCCCAACTTAATTTCAAGTAGCACGTGCAAGAGTGGTGTGGCAAAGCTCAACGCATAACGCAGTTTATACGCCGAATAAACACCGTACAGCGGGGTGCAGACCCAGGACCAATGATCAAGGCAGTGCAGGCATGTGTTCTGAGCACGGCTCTCTACGGAGCTGAAGCATGGTGGCCAGGACTAACTCGGATCACCACCCAGCGAAGCAAGAAGGTGGGTACAGGAGTTGGCTGGCATACGGATCTCTTGGATAACACAATCATCACAGCGGTTCGGGCAGCACTACCAGTTTGGCGAACCACTCCTAATAAAGTTCTACATAGAGAATCAGGAATTCCTCCGGCAGCAATTATCCTACAGCAAAGGCAATTGAGAGCCGCGGCGCGAATTCAGCGAATGGATACATGGCACCCCCTAGTTATCAGGTCTCAAGAGGAACCAAAGGATACTATAAGCCGCCTAGGACTCCGTGTAGGACAGAAAAGCCGTGCGTTCACGAATCAAGAGCGATACCTAACACGACTACAGATGGGCCTTCAAAACGTACCGGTTGCTGTAGAGTCTGGCAAGCTGTTCTACCCGCAAACGAAACGTAATGGCCAGGGAACAACTGTCGACATGCAGTCTGAGGCTGCCCAGGCCAAATTGTGGATTGAGAATCTGTCAGCGGATACTGTATGTGCATATCCAGATGGCTCGTCTTGCGGCTTGGCAAGATCTGCATGGGGCTACACTCTATTCAGAGGAGGACAAATGATCGGAAGGGGGTCAGGACCTTTACTTGGGGCAGAGGCGTACGACGCAGAGCTGTTAGGGGCCCAGAAAGCTCCTGAAGCAGCAATACTAGTAGCCGGAATTAACCCTATCAAGGTACTCTTAGACAGCTCAGAAGCCTCCCAGGCTCTACAAAGTGTTAGGTCGAGGTCCTTCCAAGGAATAGTTGATAGGTTTGTTTTAGACTGTCAAAGGCACCGATCAGTCGAAATCCGGTGGATACCTGGTCACTCAGGGATCGAGGGAAATGAAAAAGCAGATGAGCTCGCCAAAGCTGCCTTAAAAGACCTTCCCGACGACGGAACCGATGCGATACTTTCTGCAGAAGTAAATCGGAGAACAAAGTTTACGTTTGCATCACTAACCAGGTTTGTAAGGGAGCGTGCGGATGAGCTTGCTGCATTGTGGTGGCAGAAACTTGGGCACAAGCACTACGCAGATTTGAATTTCAAGATGACACGCAAGCGACCGCCAGAGCTTGCCTTACCGAGATGGGCGTACCACAGGTTGATTGCAGCTAGGACAGGACATGGCGATTTCGCCAATTATCATGAAAGATTCAAGCATGAGGATATTGATGGCAAGTGCGAATATGGACGAGAAAGACGCCCATGGCACTTTGCAGAATGTCGACCAGCATTACAACGTTGGAGAAGTGAGAAACGGGAACCCCCTCCAAAGGCAAGGGAGATGCTGGCAGAAAACGGATGGGAGAAATTTCGTGAATTCGTTACTATAGCCAAATGTTATAATGCACAAACTACTGACCAGGAGGCTTAGGCTCTTCCAGAGATATCATTCATTTTTCCTTTGTTTAATCGTTGGGAAAATTAGGACAGGGCGCAGGGCGCACTCGTTCGGACAGAATATTTTTATTTACTTACTTATTTTCTTTCTATATCTTATAGATTATCTGGCAAGTTAAGCCATTCATGTAGGTAGTAGTGAGTCCGTTTGGATCACACACCCGTATCACGCCTCTCGGGTGTAGGGCGTAAGCCTGATACGACTAGAATTCAAATCAAATCAAATCAAATCATCATCTGATTCTTTCCCATTACACAGAATTAATCAATCGACCTCATTACAGTAGAACCTCTCATAGCTAATAGTGGTCCCGGTATAAATATTGAAAATATTCATGGTAACTTGGACTTTTATATTTGCAACACTTGCCCTTACAGGTCATTTTGCGTGCAGGGGTAAATATTGCAAATATAAACGGTAAAATTTCTATGAATTTCTTCAGTAATTATACCGGGACCCACTATTAGCTAAGAGGGGTTCTACTGTATAACCAGCTTGGTTCCGTCACAGCGGTGTATGCGGATGACATAGTGTCGTAAAACCTCGGGTGGTTTATATTAAGACAGTATACTGTTGTTCAGTGATCCTGTATTAACGTTAATGGTTATCTTGTAATTGTTGCTATTGTAGTTGTTATTATTATTATTATTATTACTAATTAACGCCAAGTAGGCTCACGGGGTAATCCCGGCCTCTTACCTCCCATGGGGCATTTGGCGTGCCTGCATAGCTTTAGGCCATCAGGCATTTCAAGTTATCATATGACGACAGTATTATCTACACAAACACCCGATAAAACTCGAAGGTGAATGGGGTACTTCTACAGCCCTATCAGACGCGACTTAATGTCGCGTAAAAGCGATTCTAATATAAACTAAAATTAAATACTTATTTACTCCCCATTTAAACCTTTCAAAGCCATTTGCCATTTGTGAAATATTCGGGCACCAGAGTATGTGCCCAATACCCACCTTATCTTTTCAGCAGTGCCTCGTATAGCTCCAAGGAGCTTTTTCTTCATTCGCCTTGTTAATCGACATGAAAATGGATGTTCCGGTGATTTTTCTAATCCACACGTGCAGTGTAGGTCTGCGTCGGTGTGATGGAATCGACGGTGATATGATGCAAAATCGCCATGTCCGGAGCGAGCTGCTAGTAGTTTACCAAGACTATGTCTAGGAAGCAAATTTATTTCTGGTGGGGTTCGCGAGCACACACTAATTCCAAGGTCTTTGTAGCGTTTAGGTGCATGAGAGTTCCAGTAGGAAACTAGTGAGTCGTAGTATCTCTCTTCCACCAACCTTTTCCCCCGAGCAATTGATGCCTCTGTGTATTGCGATTCTAAACTGCAAGCCTGTTTTGCTAAAGTATCTGCCCTCTCATTTCCAACAATTCCCTGGTGTCCTGGGATCCATCTTACAAAGACCGACCCTTCTTCTGTTGCTGTAGCCTTTACTCTTTCTAACCAACTCGTGCGGAGGGCTTGGAACTCTAGAAATCGTGTCGAGCTCGACGGAGTAGCGCACCCAGTGTGAAGTCGGATAGCGGCCTCTTCGTTGTCCAGACAAACTATTACATTTTTTGCAAATCGTGCCATCCAATGTGAGCAAGCTGCTCGTAGGCCTGAAACTGCTCCTATGATTTCGGCGTCGTAGACTTCAAAATTTCGGCCTAGAGCTACACTCCCACACATTATTTCTTGCGAGCCCCGATATACGCAGTAGCCGGCCCCTGCCCGCCCCTCCCGATCAAGTGATCCATCAGAGAAGACAGTTAGATCGAGCGGGTTCTTGAAACGGTTCCAGTGCTCAAAGGTCTTGAGACCTTCCTGGCGGCCGACTGCCCCAATTTGTTGGCGAGCACGGACTTGATCTAACCCGAGCCACGGCGGTTCGTCTATTGTAGTAGACAGTTCAAGTGCTTGGCGACGTCTGATCCAAGCAAAGTGGGACGAATTCCACCTACGCCTGAGAGGGTGCCTTGGATCGACTGAAGCGATTCTTACTGCTAGACGGTCGTGAATTCTGTCAAGCCATAATGTAGCTGGCCCCCAACCAGTTTCGCGGAGAAGAGCAGGAATAGGAAAAGTTTTGTAGACCGGGAGGACGGCTCGTGCAGCCCTATTCATAACTAGCTGTATTTGGTTCATAGCCCACTGTGAGGTATATGGCCCATACCAAGTTTCCGCTCCATAGAATAATGTAGCAAATGCGCAGCCTTGTATAGCTTGTCGTAGCAGTCCGGGAGGTGCTCCACGAGAAGTATTACATAACCGTCGGACATGATCTATTACAACTCTTGCCCGCTGACTAGCTGCTCGTACCTGCCCCTTAAAGCTAAGTTTTCTATCGAATAGAATTCACAACCATTTAAGTTCGTCTTTCGCCTTAATTAAAGTCCGGTCAGCCCTTAGGGGCATTTCTACGTACTTTCTCTTCTTGTGAAAGTATATTAACTCCGTTTTTTTAATATCAAATTGGACGCCATTTTCCCTTGCCCAGAAAAATGAAAGATCAAGCTGTTTTTGTAGTTTATTATGACACTCTTCCAGGGAGTTAGCCGAAGAGAAGAATGCTGCATCGTCTGCATAGCCAAACCTTCCGCGCGATAGGTGAAGTAAAGGTTCCATATACAGTAAAAATAAGATGGGAGATACCGGAGACCCTTGTGGGAGTCCACAAAAAATTGGCAATGGGTCGGTTGTTACCTGATCAAGACAGATACTCACAGACCGTTCAGAAATAAAAGACGATACCCACAAGATAAGATTGTTTGGCCAGCCCTGTGAGCGTAACCTATGAACCAGTCGATTCCCTAGGACTCCATCAAAGGCACCTTTGACATCAGTTGTAACTATGCCCGCAACTTTTTTCTTATCCCATGCTTGACGTATGTCACAGAGAAGTGCTGTTGTAAGATCGGATGCCGAACGATGTTTAATAGCACTGCATTGATTGGGTGCTAGAATCTTATATCTAATAGCACAGTAGGAGAGTCGGCGGGAGACAAGTCGTTCAAGACCCTTCCCTAGACATGAAAGAAGAGCGATAGGTCGGTATGAATTCGGGTTAGACCGATCTCTTTTTCCAGGCTTGGGAAGAATAATTACGTTTGCTTTTTTAAAAGCCCTAGGATGAAAGCCAAGTTGAATGCAACAGTTAAAAAGATTGGTTATTCTCTCTCCTAAAACGGACCAAGATAGGCGTATGCTATTTACGTTGAGCTCGTCTCTACCCGGAGAAGTCGATGTGACCTGACAAGTCGCTTTAAAGGCCTCATTGCTGGAGATGGGTTCCCAAAGAATGCTTCGTGTTGGTACAGTGGGGACATTGTCAATTATGTCTTCTGCGTCATGGTGTCGGCACAAAAGAGTCTGGTGGAGGAGACGAGCTTTTGCGTAAGGCTCAAATATAGGCTCACCCCCTTCATATGGACTAAGCGGAGGAGATTGATATCTAGGGGATGTATTATGCCATTGTACTATCTTATATGCTTGAGCCAACGATTTTGTTTCTGCCACAATAGTATTCCAGTAATTTTTCTTAGCCTTCCGCACAGTATTTTGAAGTTCATATTTTTCCTGAAGAGCACGGCCCTGTCGACGGGCTCTACGATATAGGTTGGCGGCCAACCGACATTCATCATTCCACCATGGAGTTCCATAGTTCCGAGCTCTTTTTCGAGGACAGGCACCAGATAGGGCAGTATGAATTATCTCTATTATAGAGTTCGTTTCATTTTCTAGGTCGTCTTTAGATGAAAGTATGGGTAAGCTATGGTTGACTCCAAGGAGCCGGAGGAAAAGATCTTTATCAAGAGCATTGTACCGTAGTTTACCAGGCTTTTGAGAACTTCTTATCCATCGTACAGTAGTTACTAGTGTTTCATGATCCGATGTAGTATGTAGATCAGACCGTATTTCGCACTTTGCATTAACGTCCAAACAGAGGGCAAGATCTAGAGTACCGCCGCAGTCATGTGTTGGAGTGTCGATTGGGTTTAGAAGTTTAAGGCCCTTGCTATCATACCAATCAATGAAATCTGAACAGGATCGTTGGGCGTGAGCGACGGAGGAGTCCCAGAAAGGATGACGTAGATTAAAATCGCCCCCGATAAAGAAGGGTGTTTCTGTAAAATCTAAAAGAGTGGAAAGTCCCTCACCGGCATCTACTGACCCAGTGGGAGCATTATAAATATTCCAAATTGGGAATCTTGTGTTGTTTCCACAAGTGATAATTATCTGAAAAATATCTCTTGAAATGTCACTTGCTACTTGCAATGGCTTTAGTCCAGATTTTTTCCGAATGTATGTAAATACTCTGGGCTGTGAACACCAGGTTGATAATGGTGAAAAGGCCTCGAAATCTTGATGTGCTTTCGTTTTTCGAGTAAGAAAATCTGAATGGATCCAAGGCTCTTGTATTAGTAGGATATCTATATTATTTTCTTGTGCATAAGAGAGTGCAATATCATGTGCTGATGAGCATTTTCTAACGTTAACTTGCATAATGAGAAGGGGATCTTCTCTTTGATGGTTATGTCTCCTCACCATTAATGACTTAATGGGGGGGTGCATTGAATCTCAGTAGCATCGCTGGATGTTAGAGATGGGGAGAGGTTATTAGCTTCATGATTTTGAGTTTTCAAAAATTCCCTTCTACCTGCAGCTCTAATGTGTTTCAGCTGTAGCCCGGTTGGGCGGATGAAGACTCCATTCATACGACGAGGTCTGGCAGGACACACTAGATCAGTTGAGCAATGAGGTCCCAGACAATTGAGACATTTCGGGGATCTATCGCAAGGGCCTTCATGTGCATCTATTCCGCAATTTTGACATTTTATTGACCGTGCGCATGTTCTGGCGGCGTGAAAGCCATGGCATTTAGTACACACTATTAGTTGTCCACGCTTTCGAATCTTCTGGATGGAGACTGCCTCCCCAAAAACACGAAGTCTGGACGGAAATTTTCCTGCTTTCGAATCAGGCACACAGATTCTAACATATCCGTAAGGCTCCTCATTTTGTGACCGCCTAGTCCAGCCCATATCCCTTATAGGAACAGTATCTCTGATATGTGCTAACTCTTCATGTAAGAGACCATCCATTGGGTCGTGCATCCCATCAAGGCACCTTATTTTCTTATTTATTGGTCCAATGACGAAAGTCGTCCAAGTTTCTTGACGTTCTACGAGTGCGTCTCCAAATCTATCTTCTATGGCCTTCTTTGCCTGAAGAATGGCCGCAGCCTTGGCCGGAGTAGGTGCTAGAACGGCAATGCCTGAAGGAACTACCCATGCATCTGTCACTAAGGAGCTCTCGGGTAATAATTTCTGAATTGTTTGGCGAAGTTCAAAGGAACCGTTCTTCCGCGCCTCGTGGTCTGGCTTAAGCCTAATCATCACGCGTCTATCTTCTTTACTTTGGCTTTGTGGGGGCGACGCTTTTAGGGTCTGCCTTTTGAGATTGAAGACCTTAGTCCCTGAAGATTGATCTTTAGCCTTTTGAGCCCATGTGTCTTGTGAAAGATTTTTGCTAGTGGGTTCTGTCTTAGATATGTTGCAGTAGACACGCTCTCCTCGCATCGCACGTGAGGCACCGTCCGCTATCAGTGCTAGGAAGTCAGATCCAATTCCTGGGTGTTGTAACTCAAGATTTTTCAAATAATCGTTGGTAAGATCCAACAAACCCTTGATTCCTTCAATGAGATTTGCCCTGCCATTGTGACTTTGGTCGCTTGACTTTTGCGAGTATTCTGGGACGCTTGTAGCACTTCTTGTCTGCATGTTTCTCGAAAGCCCTTGAATATCCTCTCTGTTATTTTCAATTTTTGAGCTATGATCTGCCCGTTTGTCTGTAAGAGATTCCATACTGTCATCAGAGTCGTAGTTTATTTCGGACGATCTGTGCCCCTCACTAAGCACCTTCTCGGATACGATGCCCTTTCGGGGAGCATCAGCTGTCTCAAGTAGCAGGTGAGCTTTCGCGGCAACTGCACGAGATGTTTTACCTGACGTAGATTTCGGTTTCGAAACGCGATTCCCCGTGTCTGGAGGCTCAGGTGGAAGCGCACGCTTGGTAGCCAGAGGCGGCGCCATATTCTTACCTTCTATAAAGAAAGCAAGCTTACAAATAATTTGGAATTTTATGAGTTGCAAACGAGTTTTAAGTGAAAATGTGATGAAATGTCTGTGTGAAGAGGTGTGCTGTCGCACTTGGCTGGTGGACACTGGATGCTATTGTAGTTGTTGTCTACATTTCTAATGCTAATGCTTGTTTAGATACACTTCTCAATCACGTGAATAAATTCCCATAAATCCAACTTCATAACTCAAATGAAATAATGCATAACTCGAACTATGTTACACATAGTTGGTATCTAGGTATTGCTAGTATAGTAATATACCGACACATAGTATTATTAGGAGAAAAAGGAACGCTTAAGGACGAAGTTGTCAACCAACTCAAATCTGAATTCAAGTCAGATTGAGAACCTAGGGTTGATACTAAGATCTACCAGCAGATTATTGGATCTATGATGTTTGTTGTGTCTGCGACGAGGCCTGACCTGGCATATACTGTTTCACACCTCTCTCAATTTTGCTCCGATCCTTCTACTGCTCATATCGCTGTGATAAAGCGAATGTTACGTTATCTGAAAGGGACTAGAACTCTTAAATTGATCTATAAGCATAGTTCTCCCTTGATACTTACTGGATTCTGTGATGCGTCAGACGGAAATTGTCTTGATACTCGTCGGAGCTTTGGTGGTTATTTATTTCAACTTGGTAAATCCACAATTTCATGGAAAACTAGGAAACAGCGTACTGTTGCTCACTCAACCTGTGAAGCCGAGCACATGATTCTCTCGCTTGCATCTAGACATTTCATTTGGATTGTACGTGGACTTCATCAATTAGTTGACAAAAACATACCCACTGCTCTATCAAGTGACAACCAAGCTGCTATCGACCTTGCTGACAATCCCAAAACCAATGATGCTACGAAACATATTGATATTGATTACCACGCTATTAGAGACAAAGTAGAGGATGGAACTCTCACATTGTTACATATTCCGTTATCTGAAAATCTAGCTGACATATGTACAAAAGCCCTACCAGGCCCGAGATTGAGTCACTTGCGTACCTGTATATTCGGTACAAAGTGAGGAGAGGTTTTGAAATGAGCGTTCCTAGTTTACAGTATCCGGTGGGGATCCATGGATACACGTGATAAGTATGAGTCTGATCTGTCGGAGCATGGTGACGCTTGGACCATGATAAACGTGAAAACTCTTCTGCTTGTCCCTGTTTGTTTGTATAATGAGTTTATATCTGGTGTCGGAACTTTGTTCCCCGCCCTCATGAAAATGTCAAAACACCACATTTTCAAAAAATACGGCAACCTCTACAAGCCTTCAATTTTAAAGAGCTGGCGTGAATCGATAAATAACCATTAGATGAACAAATATATGCGGGGATTAAGCAATCAACGAGAGCGACGCGGACTTATTATTGTTACAAGTGGGACCTATTTTGGTGAGGGAAAGAATATTGAACCCTCCGAGCGCCACAGTAGCGCCACAAAAACGCCACATATAGCAGCCAATGAGATCGCACCAAATATGGTTATGTAACCCCAAATTCTCACAGATTGACAACGCCAAAATGTGCCATGAACATGATTAACATGCCTTTCGCGCTGCTACCTATCCTCCCCAACTGTGTAGGGCTTATGCTGCGTGGTTCTGAGTTTCCACTCTGTCGAACCAAAATCAATCCCTTCTCGATACGACTTTATCTTTCTCCTGATCTATCTTCTTAGCCAAAAGAACTTTCAGATCTGCTAAAGCAACTCGTGTCCGCTCCTCTTTAATGGCTTGGGCGGATTGTGGAGCTGCATCACCACTTGGCAATGATGAGAGAGGATGGGACTCGACAGGCACATCGTCATGCATCGTGGGAGAGGATAAATTCAAGTCACGTTGACGATTGAACAATGCTTTGATATTGAAAGACTTTGCAACCTCAGACTGCAATTCTTTTGCATGTTTTCTAGCTCTCTTCCCAGCTAAACGAGATCCATTGCCATAACTTGCCCTCAAATGCTTGTCAGCATCTGCAGACAACGACAGTGTTCTCTTCCCTTGGGTATTTGTCTCGGTTTCAATCTCAACATCATCTACACCGGCTTGTTGGACTTCTTTCAAGGCTTGCCGCTTGCGACTCATGATTTACCAGACATACCTTTATAGTCCAAGTCCGAGTCTCCACCCAAGTCCGCAACTTCAGTGTCCGTATTGCATTCTTCGGCGTCAGAGTCCCAGAACCAGACTCCATTATTCTCTTGTCCTAGGGTTTCTCCATCAGAGTCTTCTCTAGTACTGTTAATGATAGAAGTTTCTGGGTCTAGAAGACGAGGAGTTGAGCTCTCAGAAGTGGTTGTGTGCTTTCTGACGTGTCGGTTCGTGTCTTGTCCTTGACGAATACGCTTCACATGCGCTTTGCGTGCTCTTGATACCATGATTAATTCTGCGTGGTTAACAAGTGTAGGTAGTTACAAGAAATGGAAGCTCTGCAATGGATGGTAACTGATTTCACGGCTTGAAAAACTTATCGTGAGTAGCTATGTACTTAGACAGGTAGTAGGTATCATATGATGATTGAACGAGAAAGATTGCGACAAACTCGAAACATCACGTGCCAGGACGCGTCTATCAGACAGAGGTGCCATAGGCAATTAACCGTGAAATTCGGAATCATAGATGCTTCTCAATTAAGACTAGCGTCTTCAAATCAGGACTAGTGCGACCACTAGCATCCACTAGCGCACAGATTAAGCGAGGACTGAATGAACACCGAGGGCGGGGAACAGAGTTCCGACACCATAGCATCATAAAAAGTTTGGAGCCGTTAATAGGGGGACTCGAAAAAAAGTGATTGGATATTTACCATTCAGATATGCATCATGTGATGGCATTTTTTAGTCTATGTGTTACGCTCTGATCTCAGCTACCCATGGGAGAACGGCTCGGATGGTGTACCACACCACCATCCGACCCGTTTACAGTAGAATCCCTCTTAGCTAATAGTGGGTCCCGGTATAATCACTGAAGAAATTCATAGAAATTTTACCGTTTATATTTGCAATACTTACCCCTGCATGCAAAATGACCTGTAAGGATAAGTGTGCAAATATAAAAGTCCAAGTTACAATGAATCTTTTCAACATTTATACCGGGACCCACTATTAGCTATGAGAGGTTCTACTGTACAGCGTTTATAATTACAGCTATGACAGAGAATTTTCTATGCCACCGAGGATCAGGCATAGAAATAAGATCAAAGAAGACATTCGGTAGTGTTATAATCCTTTCGTTGAATCTTTGGCAGAAAGGTTAGGTTTCATCTCGAGAAATATACGGTTGTCAATCTTTTTGATTTATTCATTTCGTGATCTCCATAATCTTAGGCTCTTCATTATTTTTATCATTTCGGCTTCGTCTAGACGACGGTTCTAGATTCATCGCCATATGTAAATGCAAAAGTGGACTAAAGTATTTCACGTAATTGTGTTTCGCCGTGACTCGGTACCGACTTTGATTGCAGGGCTCGACCTTGAATGAAAATTTTGGGTTTAGACTAAAGTCGTCCCTCTCTAACTCGATAGTGGGTCACGATATAAGTGTTGAAAATATTCATTGTAAATTGGGCTTTTATATTTGCAACACTTACCCTTACAGGGTATTTTGCGCGCAGGGGTAAGTATTGCAAATGTAAATGGTTAAATTTCAGTGAATATTTTCAACACTTATACCGGGACCCACTATCGAGTTAGAGAGGGACGAATGTATTCTCCTGATAAGCCTGGATATCGGAAACGATAATTCTAGTCTGTTGTACCAGAGATTGTTTGAATATTATATGCGTTCTGGGCGACAATAATGAAGGATTTGCACACTTCGTCATCCAAGTGCTGACTAATCACGTGGCCTAAATTTGAATTTGATTTTATGGACCTGACTCGGCGCCTCAAATAACCCACGAAGGAATCTGCGTACTATAATATTTACATGAGGGGAAACCTCCAAGTAAAAACCTATTGATTTTGCCTGATTTATTCTTTACATTTTTCCCCGAATTTCCTAGGGTCTCCTTTAGGAAGTGCATTTACACTGCTATACCCAATATGGCTTCCGTCTCGTCAGTTACATCCTCTTTAATTCCTTCGTGAGTGTTCTCCCAGCTTTAATTGCGCCTGAATTTCCCCAGCCAGTCGAAATTGTTCTATCTATCCTTGTTCCAAGATCCACTGTGTGATTCTTCTAATGTCTTTCGAGTTGCTCATCATTGCTTCAAATGACCGATTTTTGGCCTTAGGCTAGACTTTTGTTCTCTTGGATCTCAGGAGCAGGCCATTATCATATGTTCGACGTTTTGAGATATGTATCCACATGGGCATCTTAGCTTATCGACTCCGGGAACTTTTCTTCGGTACAGATAAGATTTGAGCTCGATATGCTCGCTTCTTATCTACATGGCTATACTGTCTTGAGCCTTTTTGAGGGTTTTGTGGACCACACATGGTGTGCCTCTAAGACTTACCTTTTTCCTACCGGTTAATTTATCCCTCATAAAATGAACTGGTCCCCAGATTTCGGGGTCGGCTGTGACTCTGCGTTTTCGGGCGAGCTTAAATTAGGGGAAATAGGAAATCATGATATGCCTGAGCAGGCCGCTTGTTATATCTCGTCCGAGCTCAACCGGACTTATTCAACCTGAGGCAGCTAATAGCTATTCAAGGGGGATCAAATTGAGGCAACAAGAAGCTCCGGGTGACCCCTTGTTCTTAGAGATTAGCCCCACAGACCGTTTTGTTTGAGGTCAAAAATAAAAGTTGCCAGTTTATCGTGGATATGTACAGTACTGCAAGGTAAATATTGTGAGTAACAGAAATTTATGATGTCTGTCGTAACAAGCAATTATAAGGCAACAAGGTACAAAATTGGCATCAGTGGCGAACTGTCTTAGGGGTTGAGATACATTACATTTACAAGTATTAGTACTAGTATACAGTACAATCTCGCTACAACAATGTGTGGCAAAACTTAACCAAGGCTCCCGATTGGAGAATTCAATTGAACTGGCCAATCGGGAGCCTTGGTTAAGTTTTGCCCCACATTGTTATAGCAAGATTGTACCGTATGTATCTACTATCGGTCGCGGCACTTTTGGATCGACTTAGATTCGCCGGCATTAAACGTTTACCTCCATGTAGGGCTAAGCGGAGTCGAGCGGTTAATTTGTAGTTCGGAGCTCGTCGGAATAACCGAAGACATGTACATTTCGCTGTGTGATCCGTGCTTCATGAAACAGTAGAGCCCCTCTTAGCTAATAGTGGGTCCCGGTATAAATGTTGAAAAGATTCATTGTAATTTGGACTTTTATATTTGCAACACTTACCCTTACAGGTAATTTTGGATGCAGGGGTAAGTATTGCAAATGTAAACGGTAAAATTTCTATGAATCTCTTTAGTAATTATACCGGGACCCACTATTAGCCAAGAGGGGTTCTACTGTACTTACGACATCTGGCCAGAGTGACGGGCAAAGCGTGAGAATCTCTTCGGTGTGAACCTTTGTGAAACTCATGTTCCCCAATTTGGATAATAATTCTTGACCCTGATGAGTGACACAGTGTCTGATTTCCTTTCTCTTAACTAGTGCCAATTAGCTGGCTAATCAAGGATCTTTCCATGCTTATCACATACACGACAGGGGCTACTGTTGGCACATGCAGATCTGTGGAAGCTCATCAGCCCTCCAAGGAACGACACAGGACTTGTGATTGGCACGAAGCTGCGACGACGACAGCTAGAGAATCTTTTCTTAAAGATCAGGGAAAGTTTTCCAGATACGTCCTTTCCAGCCCCGTTGCAGCAAATGCATGCGATACGACGAAAATGTCGTCCGAAGCATCAAGTTCTGGTTCTAAAGTGTTATCCAACAACTTTTAAAGGTGCTGTAGATGTCAAGCCTAATTCAAGCGAGCTCAGCTATCTCTTATACTATGCAACAACACGGAGAAGTAAAGTTCAAAAGGTTGGCGAGTTTCTGGAAACGAAAACGGTTAGCGATGTATGGCGGGCGAGGATAGGGTATAGTATAGCTTCCATCTGTTAAGATGGGCTGCTAATCATAGTTTAGAAATATACAGGTCACCCTCCAAATCCTGGCTGCTTTAATAGAGAAAGCTCCACGGGATTTGCCTCTCTATGCCCCAAATGTCCTCAAAATATTTAGCACGATCCTCCGGGCCCGAGATCTTACAATGGCTGAGTCCTCGCTTCCTACCTTTGACTCATTTTGCCAGCATCACGATGAGGCTTCGCTATATGCTGATCAAGAATATTTTCGCCAGTACGAAGAAGTAGTCAGCTTATATGTATCGTTTGCGTCGAAAGAAAGTTCTCCTACGGTCTTCGGCACCAGCACGCCGATATCTTTGAAATGGAGAAGCCTAGGACTAAAAGCCATTAAAAGTGTTGTGTCCTCTGAGGCGCTTGCCACACTTGCAAATAAGCAGTTAAATTTGATAATACCAACACTTTTAGATAATACATGGTCTGAAAATCCCGACTTTATCGATTCACTCGAGCAAAGAGTGCAGGCCGAGGAAAGGTTTGATTCAAGAAGACTCTCACGTAGGCGAACGAGTATTTCCACCTTACATGTTGAGGAGGCCTCAGCAGAGAAAAAAGTCGCTCTTTCGGGAACCACTGCAGACGCCGACAAAATTGTAGAGGCAGATATAGGAGTTCTTGCTGCTCAATGTCTTAAGTTAGTTTTTGTGGTGAACAATAAATCTCAGATCCACAGTGCTACTTTAGCTACCCTTAGATTTATCGCGGACCGAGTTGACCATGCGGAATTTGGATCTTCAATACGAAGTCAGGCCAAATTGATATTCAAAATGGCATCTATTTCGGCTCCTGTTCAGGATCGATACACTATTTTAGTTACTACAATGGAAAATTTGATCCAAGTTCCATTAGTAGAAGAAAATCTTCAGCAACAGCTGGTTCTTGCTACATTGATCAATTCTTTACTTAAATCTGATATCAACCACATTGGGCTTAGTGTTATGGATGTTCTCTTAGGTTTAATTCAATACATTTTGCGAGTTATTCAATCAAGTAGACCACCCAGCAATGATGCAAGTAGCTCCGTGGAAAATCAAATTCTACAGAAAAGCACCGATAAAACTCATGAGTCTAGATCAGCCCCATCACCTTTAAGGTCGAAATTATTGAAAAAATTGCAAAGCTGTATCGGCAACTTGGCAACCCATATCTACTACAGCGATCAAATATCTGATATGATTACAGCTCTTCTGTCACGAATTAGGCCGTCACTGTCCAGTGAATCTATTTTGGGTATGGGATTGGAGAATTGCACTCCCCCCTGTATACCGATAACAACATCGTCTGATAATAATCCGCTCGAAGAAAGCACCAACAATTTCTTTTCATTCGACATTGCAAAGCTTGTAGCTCTTGAAGCGATAAGATCCGTTCTCATCGTGGCTGGTTATCGCAAAAGTATGTGCGGTGAATTAGCCAGAAATTGTGTTCCCATTCAAGTATGGGAAGGAACTGAATGGCTTCTTCGAGATAGTAGCGGCAGGGTTCGCAAGGCGTACATCGCCGCATTGATAACTTGGGCGCAACATGAATTGACAAAGGCCGACCTTCGTGCCACAGAAGAAAAATCTACATCCCTCTCACGAATTTCAAGAGAAGAATCTTATGTGGCGTTAAATAAATCAGTAATTCCGAGTACATCTCAAAGAGAAAAAGGTGGTGTTAATTCACCTCGTCCATGCTCATTTCTGGAGCTTCTTCATCTTGCCATCCATGAGAATGCTCTGAAATATTTCGAAATTGAGGAAGATATTGTCCTTCTACACCTCCTGCTATCAACTTTTGTTGAGCACTTAGGCGTGAATGCCGTAAAAAATGGGCTTCCTATGATATTTCGTCTCCAAGCTGAATTGTCGGAAGACAGGCCTCCAATTGCCAAAATTCGCATCGGTTGCTTGTGCTATGGATACTTCTGGACCATCTGCAATAAGTTTCGTATTGAAACATCACCGATTAAAGAAATAATAGAAGATGAGATACACCGCCGTCAGCAGATGCAATTTTGGATTGATAAAATACGCTATCCTCCCATTAGTCTTGAAGAGCTAAAAATATCGGACCAGTCAAACACTGCTCAGTCTCAGACGCCGTTGCCCGAATGTAGCGAGCCAAAGTCATTAAAACCCTTCGAAAATCGTTCAGAGATGGTCGATTTGATATCGGCTTTCTACAAAATTTCAACTACATCATTGGCGACGAGTCCGACGTCTCCAGGTCGTACTTCCACTCAATCCAATTTAGGATATCCAAGTGTAAATGGAGATAGTGCTTTGCCAGAAAAAACAAAAAGTTTAATGATGTCGGATTGGAGTCGTGAAAATGTAATCGCTACGGCTCGAGAAAGGGCTAAGACAATTTCTCTCAATGGCTCTAAAAATGGAACAGCTGCCATTAGTGCTCCCAGGTTCTTATCTATCAATGGCAAAGAAAGAACGGCCTCTATAAATGATCAAACTAACCTTTACCTCCGGCACAAAAATAGTAGTGGCCCAAGCCTGAATAATGACTCAGTCGGTGGACTTGGGAACTTACAAAAACTGAAAAAAACAAGTGGAAAACCAGTATCATCTCAGAGCGAATCTAGTCGTAATTCCGTCACAAGGGTCGAGCAGCTCAAGGGGATCCTTCATGGACAAGAAAGTAGGACCTTCAGAAATTTTGCTCTATCTAACCAAACTCCCAGTGATAATAGCAGTGAAAGTTTGGTTAGCTATGATTACACAGCTTCTGAGGTCTCTTTGAATGTAAGTCATCAAAATATGCCACTGCTAGAACGCCGATATTCAAACCACGACCTGGGGAAAGGGGCACGATCAAAATCACGCGATAGAAAAGAAAAAGATGCAGGCACCTCAATTTCATTATCCTTCCCTGCTTCTAATTTTGAAGAAGCAATGCGCCAGGATCCTCCAAATTCTCAGGATCTGACACTCTCCTACACAACACAATTCACATATTCCGAGACTCAAGATCAACAAGATCAGATTAATACTATGGAACTCTTGCTCAAAAATATTGAAGCTTGTCCGGATAGGGCTGAGAGAATTATCACTAAGCCACCTTATTAATGAACAATTGCAAAGAATGACTATTCCGAAATACAAAAATTCCTGGCAGTTAATGGTATATTGGGTAAGAGCATCATGTATTCGTAAGTGCAAGCAAGGCGTAAGGCGTATAAAGTATAGCGTGAAGGATACGAAAAAACATGGCAGCTTTCATTATTCAGGATTCAATTATCAAGAATTCTCTACAAACGGACAGATAGTAATACACAAATATTCAGAAGAAAGCATTCAAATTTATTATGTTACACTAACCCGAAATGATCGTCGGAAACTGACTGAGAATTGAAAAGTATTCTCAGTTTAATAGTATCTCCAGAAGAAAAATGCCACAGATATGAAATTGCTTTTGTAGGATCTTCGGCCGAGCCTTTTTCATGTGTAGAAGACATCGTGGTAGCACTTTCCACTTATTGAAATGACGAGCTTCAATTAGTTTAACCCTATTTGAAACCCGCTTGGGCTAGATACTGGTACTTAGAGAACCGTGGAATGGATATCTACAAACCCCATTGACATGTCCATACCCTTCCACTTAAAACCGATGCCAATACTATGTTGTACCTGAGTGCGTCGCACTTCAGTATATTGTTACAGTGAGCATTTAGTTGTATATCCTCTGAAGCTTGTGTTTGGCGACAGAGTAGAGCAATATATGTATGTGTAAAAGAATTCATCTATGCGATAGGGTAAAGATGTAAAAATGTGTCAGTTATTCCAGACAAAGCCTCGAGAATAACGGATCGAAGTTTTGAGCATTCCTCAATCTATCAACTTTTAGGTGCCAGAATAAGTAAAAGTACGTGGTGCGCGCATGTTTATTTGCTGGCAGGTGTAACTTCTGTATTTTAGAATGTATAGTTTGTAGTGTGAGCTTGACTTGGGCTTGAAACGAATCTGAGATTTTTGTTTTGCAACTCATTCTTGTGTATACAGCCCCGAGACTGTGACACAAATGATTATGGAAGATGTGTACATTTTGTAGAATAACTCAATTTGACGCTTGGAATATTCATGCCTAGATTTCATGTGTAGATACCACGACGAGCATCACCGTTAAGGTATGACTCTGGTGAGTGCAGGTAGGGGGGCACTAGTGATTACCAGGGGTTAAGAATAGACCCTTGTCGGAAATAAATCTGTATATAAAACCCGAGAGCTCTTTTTATTTTTGAAATCATATTGTATTCAGCCTCATAGCTATGACAAAAGATATAAATACATTTTGTTTTATTGACCGTTTTCCCCTGTATCCCTGACTCCGGGGAACCCGCCCTCCTTTGGCACTAGTCTTGGCTCATAACTTAATGCCCGAGAGCTTACACTCTTTTAATTCCTGGTAGTCAGTATGCAAAGGGACGAGAGAATTCTGTCTTCAAGGAAATATGTATATTGACTACAAGGAATTAAGAGAAATTCCCTTAATGGGTGCCTAAAAATAACTGCCACACGAATTCACTTTGGTAAGTAATTTAGGGAATAAGTTAATCCGAAGTCATGCTGATTAATCCGCGTAAAAGTAGTATTAGGCACACAAGTATTTATCCCATACCTACATCTACATGGACATTGTTATCGATAGTCCTGCTTCGATGACGGACAGAAGCCTTACAACCCCTACTCCCCCCGATCCATCCATGCCCTATCCTACCCCTACCGCGCGGCCACCACCTCTGTCAAACTCAACACCACCGAGCAGCTCGGTGGCCCACAGGCAAATACTTCAGCCTGTTCCTCCCTCCAAAAGGGTAGCAGCAGATGCACCCCCCCAATTTGAGACCGGTGAAACAGAAACTTTGAACGCGTATCTCCCTCGCGAACTAGCGATCATCGTCGAGGAAAGACAACGCCGTGAACAGGCCTGGCATGTGCGGATGATGATTTGTACAAGTGCTATAAGCAGCATCGATAGTCTACTGGCAAACTTTAAAGAAGGAGTTGAGAAAGAGGAAGGTTCAGCTTTTCAAAAATATTTCCGACAAGCTATTTCGCTCTTCGTGGCTTCAGACGCTGCTCTGAACCCTCCACCTGTTCCCACACACTCCCGCCCAGCAAAAGGCGGTAAAGTGAGCAAAGGAAACTTGCCGGATAAACCAGCTGTAGTTACAGAATCACAAGCTGGCTCAGCTTCAACTTCAAACCCAACCCGAGCGCGACAGCAGATGCCAACCAGTGGAATTAACCTACCTAGGAAGCCAAGCGCAACTGAAAACTCCTGGGCTACAGTTGCTCGTAATGGGCACAAGAAGGCTAGAGCTGCCGCGGCTGAAACTGCCAGTGTCAGGCAAAACAAATCTAGAGAACAATTCAAGGCCTTAGAGCCTAAGAAAGACTCCCACACACCTTCTCGATCACAAGTGAGTCGGCTATTCGGAAAAAAACAACAACCTCCATCCAAAATTCAAGATAAAAGATTATTCCTCCGACTACCCCCGGAGTACGAGTGGAGAAAATTATCGCCCGCAGGGATCCGAGATATCGTCGTAAAAAATTGGCCATCTCACCTGCTTATATTAGACAGATTAAGCCAGTTCGCTCAGGATTTGCCCTAAGTCCTAGCAACCCCAACGCGCGCGAAGCATTGCTACAGGCCGCAAACGGACTCTTTCTGACAGGGGCAAAACTTGAACCTGCTGAAAACTTGATACCATTTCTTATACCAACAGTCCCTGCCTTTATTTACACCAATACAGGATGTGTTGTGGTGACTCAGGAGTTGCTGGCCGATGAAATCGAGCGTGTCTCTTCGGTGCGTCCAACTTCAGTAAAACTGTTCGGCAGTCTTAATCACGACGCCCCGCATAGAACATGGCTAGGACTGTTCTCAAAAGTACCTCGACCTGGTTTTCGTGTGTTTGATGAATCTGGCCTGGCAAAGGTTTTTAAAAAACAAGATCCCATAGACTTTTGCAAAAGGTGCAACGGCCACCACTCATCAAGAAATTGTTCGAGAGCACCTTCTTGCGGAAACTGTGGCTCGACAATGCACACACAAGATGCATGTCAAGCTCTCACTCGATGTCGGAATTGCGGAGGTCCACACCGCTCTGACAGTCATAGATGCTTAGCTCGGCCAACTCGCAGCGGCCCCCCGACTAAGGAACAGCTAAAAATCTTTCGTCAGGCTGGAGACCGCGAATATCAGGCAGTGGTTCGAGCTAAAGCTGCTGAAGCGAGGGCTTCAACTGCAGAGGAAGCAGCACACGCTGTAAATTGTAGTCAAAATCTCGAGACCGCCAATAATGAAACCCCTGAGCCACCCGCCGATGTGTCGACGGAGGACTCGATGCAGTTATGAAGGGCTCACCTCGAAGCCATTCGTTGCCTCCTCTCAGGTTTATGTCAATAAACGTGGGAAGAGGGAGCGCCGCGCACGATATTGCGCTTTCGCGAGCCTGCGAATTACAGTTAGATGTTTTGCTAGTCCAAGAACCTTGGTGGGCTGGTTGCACCAAGTCACATCCATATTTCAATCGCCACATACCTTATGGAGGCGTTGGCGTTCGTCCTCGTGCAGTCACCTACACTAGGAAAGACAATAGGAATATACACGCAGTTCAGGAATCCCCTTCCTCAAAACTCACAGGGGATTACTGCTGGCTGAAAGTGAATGGAATTACATTTCTCAATGTATACAAAGCACCCCATGATCCCGCAGCAGTAGAACCACTCCTTGAGTAGACTCCGCCTCTTCGGACTATTACCGCGGGTGACTTCAACTCTATCTATTGGGCCTGGCAACCTAGTGCTACGAGCAACTACGGACAAGGGGAAAAAATAGAAAAATGGGCAGATGAGAATGGCCTCTCGTGTCCAATTCTGGGGGAACTGACGCACCGCGCTGGGAACACTTTGAATCTCGCATGGACAAATATTAGTGGAGCCTCCGCATGGGTAGACCGAGAAGAATGTATGACAAGTGACCATTTTCCGATCTCTGGCATAGTACCTAGCTATACCCGAGTTATCAAGAAATCTAAAGGTCCACTTAGAGTCCCGAAAGATAAGCTGCCTCAATTTGCACAACTAGTCTCTTGTTGGATGCCTCGTGCTCAGGACCTAAAGTCAGAAGGAGATATTGAGCAGTTCGCTCAGGATTTTTGCCGTGCGCTAGTAGATGCCCTGAAAGCAGTGGGTAAAGCTTCTAATGGTAAATCTGGCAGATCGGCGCCGTGGTGGACTCCAGAATGTAAGGCTGCCCGCCTCCGATATCGAACAGCCTCCACGGAGCCAGACCGAAATCAATATGCAAAGGAATATAGGAACACTATTGCGGAGGCAAAAAAGGAGTATTGGAAAAGCCAGGTTGAAGAGATGAAATCTCCGACAGATATCTATAGGCTCATGCGATGGACCAAACCACGGCATACTGAAGTTCCGCCACCTCTTCTTTTTAACGGGCGCCTCGTTGCAGACCAAGCAGAGCGTGCGTTAATTTTACGAGACAATCTTTTGGCGCGGCTAGACGCTACAGACGACCTTCCCATTGCTACAACAAATGCGGCTAATCGTATTCCATGGACGGAGGGGCTCGAAGAAACAGAGGTATGATCGTGCACCATAGGTAGCGGAAATACCTGTCCTGGACCAGACGGAATTTCGGTAGAATTACTCAGTACCTGTTGGGGTACACTCGGTCCTTGCGTCACTCACCTGTTTCGATCCTGTCTTAAGTTTGGCTATCTTCCATCTTGCTTTAAGTTGGCAGAGGTTTTTTTCATTCCAAAAGCAGGTCGAGACCCATCTTCCGTGAAAGGGTGGAGACCCATTGCTCTCCTATCGTGCCTCGGAAAGGGATTGGAAAGAATCATCGCCAAACGCATGGCTACTCTAGCTATCACAGCTGAGGTTGTTGGGCATCAAAAATTTGGGGCTCTACCAAAACGTTCAGCTACTGATTTAGTCGCTTGTGTAGTGCACGATATTGAAGAGGCTCGCACTCAAAAGTGGACTTCAACGCTCGTAACCCTTGACGTTCAAGGAGCCTTCGACGCGGTCCTCCATAATAGACTACTAATGCGAATGCAAAAACAAGGTTGGCCAGACTCGGTCCTTCGGTGGTCAGCCTCATTTCTACGCAACCGATATGTCCAGGTCCGGTATTCAGGAGGAGTAACGAGTCCTAAAAAGCTGGTCTGTGGTGTTCTGCAAGGATCGCCGGTCTCCCCACTACTTTTTCTTTTGTACATGGCCGAACCCATGCGTAGCGGGAACTCTAGAGCTAGGTTCAGTTATGCAGACGATATTGGGATACTTGGCATTGGAAGAACTACTACTGAATCTGCGGCTGCGGCCCAAGGTGAAGTAGATAAATTGCTTGAATGGGCAAGTAATAATGCTGTATCATTCGATTCAGGGAAGTCGGACGTAATTCAATTCCCTGGCCGGCGAGGGGAAAATCCTATCGGAGTGAAAGTAAACAATATATGGATTGAACCGGCTAAGAATATCCATTGGCTAGGAATACATCTCGACTCTCAACTCTCGTTCAAACATCATATAACAACATGGTGCGGGAAAGCACTTAAAGTTGCTCAACATATGCGGAGGCTCAATCCAGTAACACGTGGGGCAGCTCCTGGACCCCTGATAACTGCCGTTGACACCTGCGTGATCCCTGTAGCGACCTTCGGTGCGGAAGTTTGGTGGCCGGGCTTAAAACGACCAACAAATCGCGGAAATGTAACTCCTACAGCCCACTTCTGTAAACTTATTGATAAAGCAGTCCGTGTAGCGTTGAGAGCCGCACTACCAGTATGGAGAACAACACCCAACGTAGTCCTTCACTGGGAAGGGGGAATCCTACCCACCCGAATACTCCTACAAGGTACTCGTCTGCGGCTCGCAGCACGTATAAATTCACGAGACGATCGCCATCCTCTCCGCAGCCGAGCGAGCGTATGTCCCTATGTGGGTACGCTTAAGTATAAGACAAAGGCCATATTGTCAAAGCATCCAGAAACCAAGATGTCACGCTTGCAGAGGGCTTTCCAACAGCTACTCCGATAATCCGAGAATGCTGAACCCTTAATTGTACCTCTATATTCTCATTTGCAAACAACAAAAGCAGAGGGTATTATAAAACACGAGAATTGGATCCGGACAATACCATCTTCTGCTATCTGCGCCTACTCCGACGGCTCTTCAGAGGGACATGGAAGATTTTCTTGGGGATTCGTTCTGCAACGCGGGGGCATCACTTTTAAGAAAGATCAAGGGATTCTACACGGGGGAGAAGTTTACGATGCTGAAATCTTTGGGGCTACCATGGCACTCCGAGCTGCGCTCTCCACAAGACGAAGCGGGGAGAAAATTTATGTTCTTTTGGACAACCAAGCTGCAGTCCGGGCCCTCCAGACTGGCAGGACGTCCTCTTGTCTTAGGCTAACTAGGATTTTTCACGATGTTTCCCAAAAAGCCAATTCGAAAGTCAGATAGGTACCAGGACACTCTAAGATACCTGGGAATGAAGAGGCCGACGCAGCCGCGCGAGCTGCACTTCAATCACTCCCCCCTTGCCATATTGAACCAAAATTCATTACGCTTGCCTATGTTCGTCGCCTTATGCAACAGCGTCGCCAGCAGCTAATTGACGATTGGTAGTCCAAGGTATGTCCGGCTAGGTATAAAGATCTAGACCTACAGATGCGCCGTCGAAAGCCTCCAGAGCTTAAAATGCCGCGGCAGCTTCTGCAAAAGCTTATATCAGCAAGGACCGGGCACGGTGACTTCGCTGCATATCACCGCAGACTAAATCATGAAAATGCAAATTTAGTTTGCATCTGTGGACAAGAGACGTCCCCTACTCACTTCGTACGTTGTCGAGAACACGCCAGCCTAACGCGTAGGTTTAGGAAAGGAAGGACAATAGGCGATCTTATCAACCAACTTCTCGGCCCAAAGTGTGTCAGAGAATTTACAGAATTTGCAAAACTTACAGGCTGTTTTGGCAACCTATTCGCAAGCTCGTCCTCCGCTGAAAGCGAGGACAGCATCTCTTAATAATCGATGAAGGCAGCGACATCGTGGAAACAGAGCGTGTGAAACGCTATGTTGACACAATAATTCACTTTTGGGTTTATGTTTTTCTTTTTCCTTTTACGTTCGGGTCTCTGTCGGGATTTTTGGGGATCATGGAGTACAGGTTCATTTAGGCGTCGTCGCAAATTGTTTATATACGCGTGTACATACTTTAGAGGGTGCGAACGAGTTGGGCATACTCTCGAGTATGATCCCCACCGGCTCCACCGGTCCCGAACCAATTGGACGAAGGGCTCTGCCCGGGACCTAAATATAGAAACAAACAAACAAAAAAAGTAGTATTAGGCAGAATTATTGTCATCCCATCTCATCGTCTTTGAAGAGAAGATCCAAGTCAAACATAAGTGCGAAAAGGAGCCAAAATTTATTCGCAGCTACATAAGTGCTAATTTTACAGTTCACAGCCATAAATCTTTTCAATGGAATAGTTAGCCCATATCTTATATCAACAGTTTAATTTTACAAGATTGAAAAACTACAGTAAGATAATTTATTAATTTTATTCTATCAGTTTTCTATACTATGTCACTTTACAAGTAGTAAAAATAATCATTGGTAATACATGGTTGTGGAATTTCTGTAGTTAATCTAACTGCGAATTGTAGTGCGCCTCCCGCGCCGCTGCTCTATTTCTTCCAACGGCGTTAAGTTACTTACGTTCTGCCTGATGAATCTTTCAGCAAATTGACTGTTGACTGTAGAATACTGTTCCGTGAAGTATCCTAGCAAGCGATTCATCTTGGAAATAAATCCGGAAGCATCATATGTTGCGATTGGATCGTCATCCATTTCAACAAGTTTGTCTTCCTCCAAGCAATCCTTAGATTCATCATTGCTTTCAGGGTCTGTCGTTGATTCTGCATCTGATTCATCTGGTATATCCCTGAGGATGTCCATTAAAGGCTGGAACTCCGAACGAAGAGTCAACTGTGACTGAGTTCAGAATGGACTGACTCTTTGACGAAAGACAGTATGGAAGAATTTATTGGGATCTTGAAGATCCTCATAACAATATAAGACATGTTTACAAAGCAGAACCCGACTCAAGAGAAAAGATTCACATCCACACGTCAAAGTCACTGCGTCCTTGATATGTTTCTGGCCATAACCCATGACCGACCGGTAATTTAGCCATGTGAGAGATACACTCCATGTTTAATGTTTTGGATTGAGGCTGTAGTCAGTCCCAATTAGTTTGCTGCGAAATCCATACACTTGACACCAGAAACATACTGGTCGATTCTAGTCTCTGATTTCAGATACAAAATTATTCCAATTATTAAGAGTGGGCTGTTTGCGATTGTTTGCATGCCTTACACACGTCTTCAAGAGTTCACCTTTCCTGTCCTTACGAAACTCATCTAGGAAACGGCAAGAGCCAGAGTTCGATCAATACTAGAAAGACTCCATTTGAAAAGTTAAAAAGGTCACCCTGATAATGTAGAACGGAATATTTTGGTAGAGTCGTAATCAGATATGTACGCTTGGTATGTGACGGTAATGACGAACATTGAGCGTATTCTCAACTCAATTATAAACACGGTGATGAAGAATCGCGTACTGATTGATGGGTCCGCACTGCGCTCGGGGATAGAATCTATCTCTCGTTCGGATTAACTTATTCCCTAAATAATTTACCAAATTTAAGTCATGTGACAGTTGTTTTTTGGGAACAGAATACATCGTTATGACAAGGGCTCGACTGTATATTAAAAGCAGATCGTTACTCACTACCGTTGATCAAGGAGACTCTTTCTAAACTGAGTAAAGCCAAGTGCTTCACTGAGCTGGACGTCTGAGCAGCCTTCCATAAGTTACGAATTAAAGAAAGTGATGAGTGGAAAACTGCCTTTCGCACCCGATTCGGACTTTTTGAATGGCTCGTTATGCCGTTCAGTCTTAATGGAGCTCGCGGCTCTTATCAGAGTTTTACATTTGAAACTCTACGAGAATATCTGAATGATTTTTGTTCGGCTTATGTCGATGATATACTAGTGTTTACAAATGGGAACGTGGAAGAGCATGAGCGTCACGTCCGATTAGTGCTAAGTTACTCAAGGCTCGACTTGGTCTGAATATCGAAAAATGTGAATTTAGCGTTAAAAGGATGAAGTATCTCATATTCATTATATCCAGTGAGGGTTCAGTTCCTTCCGTCAGAATGGGTCCGGAAAAGATCAAGGCAATATCTGTTAGGAATCCCATTGTGGGCAGGCAAGAACTCGTGTTTGTGAGGTTTAATAGAGCTAGCGAGCAAGATCTTGCTATAAGTATTCAAATGTACAAATTAAGCGAACAATACACTAAACTGCAAGCAATCATGACTAACACCGTTCCGAGGTATCTGTCACATGACAATATCAGAGTGAAAGGCACCAACTACAGCGAAGAGATTCAGGGGTTTTCTTGGTTTCCCGGATATTTGTCGTGGATTCATCAATGGTTACTCGAATTTTTGCGCACCCTTGACGTCGTTAACTGGAAAAGGCACTCCTTGGAAGTGGAACTCAGAATAGGAACGAGCATTCGAAGCTCTGAAGTCAAAATTCGTAGCAGAACCAGCCCTTGCTCAGAGGGATCCTGATCGGGAAACCATGCTTGTTGTAACTCGGTTATGAGCAGATATAGAATTGTGAATAAGCTAGGGATAACAGAGAAGTGCAGAAGATGATACTCAGAGACTGAGGATATGAATAACTTAATTAGTGTGATCAATGATACTTCCAAGGTAGGCAGGACTAATTATTATAAGGTTAAATGGGGATGTGGAGTGGTTGGCGACTTGTCTAGTGATGGAGCTGTCCTTCGATGGAATAGTCAATGGTGTGAATGAATGGTAAGTACAATATAAATGGTTATACTGAATGCGTATAGTGGATGGAATATCGCCTTGATGGTCACGATGGAGACTATTATTCTTGCTGCTCTGACTATGGCAGTATCTATATACATCTTTCCTCCAATATCAAATATCCGATGCCTACTATGAAACTACAATGCGAGTTCTATTATTGTATAAAAGAAGATGTTATACATGACTCAGTAGTTTCAGCAACTCTGTCACTTGGCACGTTATCCATAAGCTTCAAACTCCAGATATCCTTGAGTCATAACCGAGTCAGCACAACACTAATACATATACATATTACATTTTCAGGATAGTCCATCATATAACCAGAATGTCCGATAGCCTAACATCCTATCCTGTCCCATTATGCTACCGTCTCCCGTTATGCTACCATATCGTATAATGATACCATCTCCCATAATGCTACCATGTCCCATAGGGGGACGAAGACGGCGTTTCTACCTGTACGTGGTGTCCCCTACGAACCTGGAGTTTATCTCCAGAGCCAACAGAAACACGCATCACTTGGTCACGGAGGAAAAGTCACCCAAATGAGTTTCTGGGGCGTACCCAGCTCCCGTTATGGTGGTGATGGATCAGACTAAGTTGGCCCTTTTTACCAAGATGAATTCTCACTGTTTACAGATATTCTGGCATTATACTGTCTCCCGAGGAAAGAGCACCGCTACCTGAGCGCTGGTGGTGTCGGTATAAGGAGGATATCTGGACTATGGGATATTAGGGAGATACAGATGGGGATACGCACCTCGTGTGGCTCTGGTGTCTAGGCCTCGCCTGGCTGGAGTTGCAGGTTTTTTGAGACTTTTTCCCGCGTACCGGTTTCCATGGCTGCTCTTTTTCAAATTTTTTTGAGCAGAAGGGTCCGTAGAAAAAGTGGTTGAATTCTACGGGTAATTACTGAGCTAAATGGCTACCCGTCATGGTTCAATGTATCCATGATCTTAGGTTCGAGGTAAAAGGGGATAGGAGTACTGTAAAAGGTGTGGCTTGGGTCAGAGAGGAGCCCTAGTGTTATAATAGTCTTGGACTCTACATAGCACGAATAAACAAAACTACTACTACTACTATGTCCCATAATGCTACCATCTCTCATTATGCTACCATGTCCTATAATGCTACCATGTTGTACTAGTAGCACTAGGCTCTTAGTGATGATCGTAATAGCGGCTGTGCAGGGCTATGTAATCCCTATACCCTGTTCTAGGACTAGTTCATGAATATGCCATATCCCTGTAGATAGACAAGGGTATGCGCATAGCGGGTCTGACATTCATATCACAACAATGCTTGAAGCAGATTGTTCAGGGTATGCCCTGGGTGGCTGTTTACTACAAAAGCAGGAGGACTTGATTTGAAAGCCAGTAGCGTACTACTCCCGGAAGTTAACAGGAGCTGAAATGAAGTACAAAATTCATGATGAAGAGCTGTTGGCGATAGTCACTTGCATAAAAGAATGGGACGCAGAATTGAGAGGCCTAGCGCACCCCTTTACTATCATAAGTGATCACATGAATTTGAAGTACTTCTTGACCACCAGAAGGCTTACAGAGCGACAAATTCTTTGGGCAGAGTTATCATCGAGATTCCGGTATCATCTACAATATAGGAAGGGTGTAGAAAACGAACGAGCAGATGCTCTCTCATGGAGAGACCAGGATAAACCTAAGGAAGGAGATCCTCGCCTGTTAAGTCGAGAACGACGAGTCTTAAACCCTGTTTGTAAGAGGCGTGGCTAGGTGTGACGAAGGAATCCTTGGGCGTGAACTTCGGGCTTTGGACTATGGGCGTAGACTGTGGCTGTGGACTATGGCGAGGACTGTGAACTCGGTGGACAAGGCAATAACAATGACTATGAATCAAGACAAGATTATATTGAGCAACGGTAGATAAAAAGACTCAGGTCTGGAGAACCTCTAGGTACAAAGGGAAGGCCACTACTACAGTGACCAGCAAAACTGTTCGAATGTTTTGTAACTTTCGCTTGTAAGCCTCATAAAATTTTATCTGCTTGACCAATTCACAAAATTTTTACATTAATAAAAAATTCCAATTCTGTGGTTTCTTTCGATATAAATTAGATGATGTGAATCGAAAATTTGGTGGAGTAATCGCGATTGAAAGGGCGTTGGTCATTCGAACAGTTTTGCAGGGGGGATGTTGGGAAAGTATAACTAGGCATCAGGAGCACTGTAGGTCTTCATGAAAGGTTGAGTTTGTAATCATTTACAGCACATAATCACTTTCTACTGTTACTCGAATCTTTTTTTATCATGAGGCCTCTATCTCAATCAAAAATTGATGTCATTCTTCACCACCTTGACCATGGACTTTCCATCCGTTCAACAGCTCGAGAATGCAATGTCTCAGTTTCTACCGTTTCATGTATTCGCAAGAGACACCGTCCAGATCTTCAGGTGAACTCAGGAGGGCGACCTTGTCTACTCAGCGAGCATGACACTCGTCATGCCGTCCGTACCATAACATTCGGTAAGGCCGATACCGCTGCCGAAGTTGCCCGAAATATCATGGACAAGAAAAATTGCTCTATCTCTGTTGATACAGTCCGACGGACCCTCAAAAAAGCATGGTTAAAAGCTGTTGTGAAAAAGAATAAGCCAAAACTAACAGCAAAGCAAAAGAAGGACCGTCTTGACTTTGCTATGGCCCATAAGTACTGGACTACAGATGATTGGAAGCGTGTAGTTTGGTCAGGCGAGACGAAGATAAATCGCTTGCAGTCAGATGGAAAATCTTGGACCTGGAAAAGGCGAGGACGAGGGTTGATAGAGAGAGAGGTAGAGGAGACCCTCAAATTTGGTGGCGGTCATATTATGATCTGGGGCTGTATGCTGCGGGAGGGGACGGGAAACATGTGTAAGATTGATGGGTTGATGGACCAGCATCTATACACTGAGATATTGGAGGAGGATCTCCTACAAACGCTGGTGGAATACGGTAAAACCCCCGAATCCGTTATCTTCATGCAGGACAATGATCCAAAGCATACCTCGAAGAAGGCCAGACAATTCCTCAGAGATCATTCTCTCGCCGTTCTTCCTTGGCCAGCAAACTCCCCTAATCTTAATCCCATCGAGCATCTCTGGAATTACATCAAGGAAAGACTCAAGGATTACCCCCAACCGCCAAATGGGATCCTGGAGCTTTGGGACAGAGTTCAGGATGAATGGGCAAAGATTCCTGCAGAGGAATGTCAGAAGCTGATAGAGAGTCTTCCTAGGCGCATAGATGCAGTGATTAAGGCGAAAGGTGGGCATGTAAAGTACTAAATTACCAGTTCAAAAATTTCCCCATACCCCCCTGCAAAACTGTTCGAATGACCAACGCCCTTTCAATCGTGATTACTCCACCAAATTTTCGATTCACATCATCTAATTTATATCAAAAGAAACCACAGAATTGGAATTTTTTATTAATGTAAAAATTTTGTGAATTGGTCAAGCAGATACAATTTTATGAGGCTTACAAGCGAAAGTTACAAAACATTCGAACAGTTTTGCTGGTCACTGTATACTCTATTGCAGGGGTAAATAGTGAAGGAAACCCTGAATGCCAAGATCTGACAGGGATTATACAATATGCCATTGGCAGCATTATTTTGACCATACCAAATCCGACAGTAGCTGAACCTTATTTGTATGGGAAATTTTGCGTGATAAAAGAAGTGTAGGAGATCTCTGTAACTCGTTGAAATGATGATATTCTATTCAAAAGTGCTAGCTTTTATCAAGTATTAAATACATTTTTACCAATAATTAAGCATCATTAACAAGGAATCGAACCTCCTCTTGCTCTGATGACTGCCTGGCACCTTTCTGGCATGCTCTCTACAAGCGTAGCCAGTTGCTCCTGAGAAATTGACTCCTATGCCTCTAGGACTGCATTACGGAGCACTTCCTCAGATGGATTACCAGAATCAAATTCTGGGTGGTGCTCTTCAATATGGGATTTCATCATATCCCACACTGACTCAATTGGATTCAGGTCTGGGGAATATGACGGCCAGACTATGAAATCTACCCCCCTTGATGACAGCTCTCTTTTCGTACGTTGAGCAGAATGGGCAGGAGCACCATCCTGCATAAAGAGAAGAGGGCCGTGAGAGTCAATTGGTTGTGTTGCCGCGTGGATTAAAGGAACAATCCTCTGGCAGTAACTCTCCGCTTTTATAGTCCCCAATCCCTACTCCAGAAGAGGGCAGGGCCCTTCTGGTTCCCATAAAAGGAGCCCCAGAACATCCAACCACGCTTTCGAGGACCTTTTCGAACCAGGCAAGTGTGATAATATGTCTCCTCGGGCTAAAAAATTAGATTAATGCAGTTGATACATGGCTGAGATCTGGACTCACCTTCCTCGAAACCCATACTCTTGTGTGACGTTCACCAGTGACCCAAGTCTCATCAGACCAAAGAATTTGGGACCACTGTTCAGGTGTCCAAGAAGAGTGTTCTTCCGCCCACTCTAATCTTTTCCTCATAAGTGCAGGCGTTAGAGTAGGATTCGCTTGAGCAATGCAACGCTTGAACCCTCTTCTCTCAAGAGCACTTTTGATTGCGATTTGGCCACAATTCCAGTGGGAAAACTTAGCAGCAAGCTCCAGGTGGCTCATCTGGCGGGCCTCACTTGAAGACGTGACAAACTCTTCAAGCTCAACTTCCTGCTGAGCGTTCAAGGCGTGGGGTCGGCCATTTCGCTTTTTGGGCGTCAGACATTGCCTTGCAAGGGCATATTGTACCCTTCTTTCGGTGATACCGAGTTGATTACCGATGGCGAGATGAGTAAAACCAAGGCCACGTAACGTGTATATCTGGACTCGCTGATCCCTAGAAAGCTGGCTCCGTAATCTTGGAGTAGTGGGAGATGCTGGGGTGCTCATTTTTCTTCGCAGTTTATCGTGAGGATATAGGTTATTCGATATGTCGTGTCAACCGATTTAGTGTGGTACGAGGATGCTGTGCAACTATCGAACATAAGAGAGAAGGTTCAAGGAAGGAATGCCTCGGTTGCCTTATTGCCTTAGTCTAGCCATTTTTGTAGCGCTAAAGTCGGAATGTCAGGGATAGCCCATGTAAATTACACAGAATGTGGGGCTACACTTCTTACCCCTGCAATAGAGTAGAAGGGCGATGATATACAACATTAACGCTAATTAGTAACAACACTTAAGTTCGAAACACTGTATATGTGCATGTACATGTAATAATTACTTCCATGAGACGCATAGTATCTGTATGGCATTTTGTTGACGGAACGCGACACTTTGCTTGCCATTTTTAATCTAAGGTTTCCAGGCGACAATTACAGGCATTTCACATATTAGTTTACGCGTACAAGTAGGGCTACTCTTTTGCCCAGGGGGGTGATGTCATTGAGCTACTTAGAGGATATCTTTACTAGTCACAATTTGTGCTCTACTTGCGTTCAGAACTCCAACTCTCAGTTCTGCAAAAGTCAATTCGACGTTATCAAGGCCGCAAAACTTCCTGTTACACCCTTAGATATTTAAACGTTACTAATTGTCGTTATTATGATATATTTCTACGCCTTTGGCACATTCAGTACACATAAGTGAACGGCTTCGCGCAACTTCATATCACACGTGCTTTCAGGATCAATAACTGCAGATGCAATTCAATCAGAATACTTAATTTCAGATACAACACTGCTTCGAGCTTCTATCAATGGCAGAAAATTCGACTCTATTTAAGTCACCACCCAATGATGCCTCCAAATCCCTGATTGAAAACCTTCTGGAGCTTACTCTTCTCACTTCAGTTGGAGCTGTACGTTTATCTGAGGCCCGAGAAATATAATTAAGTTTTATAGGACATTTTTACCAATACTCGACCTGTATATCGTCCTCCCGGCGCCCGAGGCATTTATGGAGGCGCAGTCGTAGGCCAGTCCCTAACCGCGGCTCAATTTACTGTCCCTCAGAATTTCATTATACACAGCATGCACTGTTACTTCGTTATGACCGGTGACTCGTCAATTCCAATTACTTATCACGTCGAGCGTCTGCGTGATGGAAGATCTTATATGACAAGAACAGTGCAAGCAAAGCAACAAGGGAAATGCATTTATACCACAACAATGTCTTTTGTCAAGGACAGCGCCGATAGAAAACTGAAAATAAATCATGCTGTCACTTTTCCCAAAGGGGTGGAACAACCCAAGAGTGATGAGACGCTAGAAAGCGAGGGACTTAAACGCAATGCATTCGTCAAATACCACGTGCAAAGTGCTAATCAACGCTCCGAAAGTCTTCATGAAAGAAACTCCAGGATGTGGATGAAGACCTCTGACAAGATAAGCGAGGCAGGAGAATGTCAGGCCCATGTTGCCGCGTTGGCTTACATGTCGGATAGTCATTTTATTGGTACGATACCAAGAGCCCACGATGTATGGCTATTTGGAAAGCCGCTATGTGAGGAGATAGAAAATCTTAGCAGTGTAGATGATGAAACAAAGGCTAGAGCAGCTACCCTGGAAAAGATGCAAAGACTTGAGAAATACGAAGTAGACCTAAGCAATAAAAGAAGACGCCCTGAGCTAGGGATGATGGTAAGTTTAGACCATACCATCTATTTTTACGAACCCAAGAGATTCAGGGCAGATGAGGTGAGTAATATAGACCATACCACTTCCTTGACGAAAAAATTTAATGTAGAAAAAAGTGGTTACTGGCAGATATGTCGACGCCATGGTCTGGTCATGAACGTGGTGTGGTTATGCAGCACATTTTTGCTCAAGACGGTACACTAGTAGCTAGCTGTTATCAAGAGGTATGCTTAAATACCCGCGTGAACCGTGATCTCATTCTAACTAGCTTTAAATATAGGGCGTAGTACGTCTAAAGGATGTAGCGACCCCTAAAATTTAATCTCTGTCTGTAAATTTGTTGTCATCATATGTTCTGGAGACAAAATTTTAGGTGTGAGAATTTGAGAGTTCTACCGTGACGAGTAACAAATTTAGTCAGCAACCACAATTCCCAACACAACTGCTCTGAATCTGTTGTAAATATTAGCTAATGATGCGAATTTTATACGCCATCCTCGAATTTATGGAGATAATACACCTCCGAGAATAAGTATCTTGTTAACGTGCACATGTACTCATACTAATGTGCGAGACTGACTGAGTGAACATGCTTGTGCTCCTACAGGTAAGTGACAAGTAATATCAGGCGATGTTAGATCGGGTCAATTGCCGTTACTTTTCCCAAGATAACCAGGTAGATTTGACCTGGCGTTATCCTAAGGCATACAACACGATAGAAACTCAACAGTATCAACTACAGATAGAAAGTTTGCCTTCCGGATACTTATATCATTAATTTTGGAAATGTTAGTACAAGTGTATTTAATCAGTTTTTTTGTTAAGGAGTCAGCGGGTCCGTCTCGAAGTTAGCAACAAATACGTAAGTTTCACGTAAACCGTTATCTAATGAGTGTAGATAGTCTAAGAATATCACAAAAACTCTTCCTCTTCTTTACTCTTAGATGTAAGCCTACCGATATAATTTTATTCGCTATGTTATTATTTACTTCAACTGAGTGCCCATATGTGCACGACTATTTGGTTAACCCTTGATAGATGCTGAGTGTACTGTACATGTACCAGTATTACTTATACATTTAAGGAGGCCTCGAAAACTTAGCACCTGTACGTGGTGTCCCCTACCACCGGTAGGTCCCCCTCGAGAGTCTACAGAACTAAGATTAAGTCACCCACCTATTCAACTTTGAGATGAGCTGTCTCCCTCTCACTCGATGATACGCATCTTCCAAAAATTTTACCAACGACGGCGACAAGGAAGTTGTGAAAGAGGTTGAATGTGTGGTAAAAAACGCTTTGCAGGAAGTCTAATTCAACGTATTCTACCCTGCGTCGGGCTAGCCCAGGATAGCTAAGTACGAGACCCATTTAGCCTCCCAACGACAGATTTCGACTTGAAGGAAGTGCCGTCTCTTCATTCATCAAGTCCGTTTCACTAGCTAGGACTATTCTAATCCGAAGAGTTACTCGACTACCCCACGTCCATAAGGATATTAGATAGTTAGGCTCGGCTACTTCGCGGTTAACCCTCAATCCCAAGACTTTTCTGACATTACGTCACGACTTTCGATTTGTCCTGAGGTGCGGGACAGATGCAGAGGCCTAAGGAGGCTAGGAAGAATAGAGGATCACCTCAAGTATAGATAGGTCTGCTGCGCCCGGCTGGACAGCCGCTCTGAACGCTTCAGAAGGGTAGCTGTGTTTTCGGCTTTAGTACTGATGTCCGTATTAGGGGAACTCAACACCCAGTGGCTTTTGGTAGATTTCTTTCCGGCAGCCGTACACCAATACATGGTCTTCGTTTCGTTGGCTGGAGGGGGGAGACAATGATGGGCTAAAGGCTCCTCTAAGTGTACACTCAGATGAAGGCCCGTAGGGGTATTGCGGATGGAAAGGGACCATGTTGGAGGCATAGGAAAAAGCGCAATATCTGAGGAATAGGCGTCTTTGGCCTGTGGGCAGATAGGACCTACATATCTGTTAATTGTCGTAGACACAAGTGGACAACGGTACAAAAAAACGCATTTTGGCTGGTGATTTCGTTATTTTTATCTAAAATAATCACCGGAATTCAATAAAATTAGTCCCGAATCACCTAGAATTTTACGCAAAATCACTTTCCAACTATCTAAGAAGTCGCCAGAATTTAATTTTGTTAAATGCCAGGTGGGCACCCCTATTTTTGTCTACCGTGGCATACATGTGCTCTCGTCTTGTCTGCACCATTTTAGGCCCAAGATTATCAGTATTTGATTCGATTCCATGGTGACTACTCTGTTCGAATAGCCTATTTTTTTCAAAGAAATCCGATTTCTCCTCTGGACAGAGCGCAGAGTTCCTGTACAAGTCGCCCAACTAATGTCATTATCTTGGACCCATTCAGGAAACAACATCTATCCATGAATTAGTGACGTTTTTAGCGTAGCTCCTTCAACATGACCGCTTATACCTGGCGGGCAGTCTATTATCTCCAGAATTTGATTGACCAGCTAATTGGAATATGGTTGGTGGACTCGCACTAGCCATAAAAGACAAAAAAGTGGTGGTTTCATTGCTGGTACGACGACAGGAATTTTCTATGAGTAGCACTTAAGACGACTAATCAGATAAATAAAGCCAGTAGAAGAGCAAGTTTTTGTAGATGCTTACCTCGCATCTTAGACTCTAGTTTTACATCACTCCCAGAAAATTTCACCGATCTATCCAATTCGCTATCTCCTTGATTGGGATACTGTATACATGTATCACTAAGACCTAAGAACCACAATTGTTGACAAAGCATACCCCTGATTATCTCTATCTCTGCAGAATACTGCGCCGGTCACGAAGATCGTCATAGATATCCTATGACAAGATGTTATGGAAAACTCAGCTTCTACGACGGAAAGAAGCCTTCCTACTCCCCCTACTCCCCCGGATCCCTTCATTCCCTCTTCCCCCCCTTTCGCGCCACCATCGCTACCGTCATCCTCGGCTGCAACCAATTCTGCAGTGTGTAACAGGCACATCCTCCAGCCTATTCCTCCATCGAAACGCGTATCCACGGATGCCGTTCCAGAAACTACTGTCCATGGCTCCGAAAACACCAACTCCTTCCTCCCTCGCGAGATCTCGGAGATAATTGCGGCAAGGCAGCTACGTGAACGCGCCTAGCAAACTCGAGTGATGATTTGTACAAGTGTAATCAGCAACATCGATAGTACCATTAGCAGTTTTAAAGACGAAAATCAGAAGGGCGAGGCCACTGCTCTGAGGACATATCTCCACCAGGCAATATCCCTCTTTGTTGCTTCTGACGCTCCGCAAAATCCTCCAGTCCCATTACATTCGCGACCAGCTAAAGCAACCCCAGTTCTTCCATTTATTTCACCCCGTGCCAATAATTCAGTGCATGTGACTCCTCTGAGACAGCACCCATTGCCACAAAAACTGCAATTGAACGGCAGCACATAGGCAAACGTGGCCCGCAGAGGTCTCAAGAAAGCAAGAATAGACTTACAAAACAGTCAATCATCAGTGATACCTCCTAATAACTTTAAAGAGACAGTGGCAGCGAAGCATGCTGACGGGACGAATGCAGCTGCCTCTCAGGATCCTCGACTTTTTGTTCGGCTCCCTCGAGAGCACGAGTAGCGTAAACTTTCACCCGCTGGTCTTCGTGAATTGGTAGTGAAAAGATTGTCAATATCACCTTCCTTAATTGGAAAGATTAAGCCCGTCAATTCGGGATTCGCCTTGAGCCCCTCAAGTTCCAGCGCGAGGGACGAACTACTCAAAACAGAAAATGGCCTTTTCTTGTCTGGTGCCAAACTTGAAGCTGCCTCAAACTGGGTTCAGCTTCTCATACCTACTGTTCCTACAACCATTTCCAGACTTGATGATCGCCTGGAAGTGACTCGCTTAGAGGTAACGAAAACTATGCTAATGGACGAGATTGAACGAGTCACTTCGGTGCGCCCTGTCACAGTGAAGCTATTCGGTTATCAGAGATTTGGTGCACCCCATAGAACTTGGGTGGCCTCTTTTCAAAGGCACCTCGCCCTGGCTTTAGGGTCTTCGACGAATCGGGGATGGCAGCTAAATTTAAGAAACAACGTGCAATTGACTTTTGTAAGCGTTGCAACGGTCACCATTCCTACAAAACCTGCTCGCGGGCACCCTCCTGTGGGAATTGTGGCTCTACTATGCATGCTGAGGACGAGTGCAGAGCCCCAACTAGATGCAGAAACTGGGGGGGGTCCACACCGATCAGATAGTGTAAAGTATTTGGCCCACCCTAATCGCGCTGGAGCACCCACTAAGGAACGGCTCAAAATTTACCGTCAGGTAGGGGACCGCGAATATCAGTTGCTAGTTCGTGTGAAAGCAGCTGAGTCAAAAGCGGCAGCTGCTGCGGAAGCTGCTGCTGCCTCCACTAGTAGCCAGGACTCTAGTAATACTTCCACGACAGAGGATATTCAAGCGTCACCTGCCGAGGAAGAGGCAGGTGACGAAATGCGTTTATGAAAGGCTCCTCACGGGGCCACCACTCCCTCCCTTCTTTGCTAAAGTTTATGTCAGTCACTGTGGGAAGAGGGGGCACGAGGCATGATATCGCCCTAGCTCGCGCATGTGAGTTGCAACTCGATATCTTGTTGATACAAGAACCATGGTGGTCGGGTCGGTCAAAATCCCATCCCTATTTTGATTTCCATATCCCGTTTGGTGGTACAGATGTCCGACCCCGCGCCATTACCTACACCCGGAAGAATCCCAAGGAAGTAGTCGCAGTCCAAAAGTTTCCCTCATCTACCCCGATAGGAGACTATTGTTGGGTTGTAGTAAACGGAATAACATCTCTAAATGTGTACAAAGCGCCACACGATCCTTCAGCAGTTGAACCATTGTTAAACGGGACCCCTGATCCGAAATCAGTCGCTATTGGTGATTTTAACTCGGTACACTGGGCCTGGTAACCTTGCGCCGCACGCACTTGTGGGCAGGGTGAAGAAATTGAAAAATGGGCCGAAAACCACAATTTGACATGCCTGATAGTTGGAGAGCCCACTCATCGTGCTGGAAATACTTTGGACTTAGCGTGGACAAATATTGCTGAATCTAGCGCGTGGGTTGACAGGGAGGAATGTATAACTAGTGACCACCTACCTATCTGTGGATCAATATTCAGTCAAAACCAACTAAGAACAGCCAAAAGGGGACCTCTGCGCGTGTCAAAAGAGAATCTACCTCAGTTTGCAAAAGTAGTCTCGGAGTGGCTTCCACCGCTTCCCTCTTTAGACTCCGTTGAACAGATAGAGAACTTTGCACAAGGTATTTGCAGAGCATTAAAAGATGCGCTGAAGGCAGTTGGAAAACGGCGTAATAAGGCGTCTGGTAGAGCCGCACCCTGGTGGACTCCAGACTGTAAAGAAGCCCACCTACAATATCTATCTGCTGCCTCGATTGCAGAACGCAACCAGTATGCAAAATCTTTTCGGGCTACAGTCGCTGCTGCAAAGAGAGAGCATTGGAAACGAAAGGTAGAAGCCATGAAATCATCCTCTGACGTCTTCGGACTCATGCGATGGGCTGCTCCTAGACAAATGAAGATACCCCCACCTCTCATGCACGAAGGAAGATTTGTTTCGGATCAAGCCGAACGTGCAGAAATTCTACGCAACACCCTCCTGGCTCGATGTCAGGCTTCAGACGACCTCGCCCCCTGCTCGCTTTCAAGTGTGACTCACATACCTTGGACGGAAGATCTATCAGATCTCGAAGTACGGACCTGCACTATTGGTAGTGTTAATACTAGCCCAGGTGCTGATGAAATTTCAGTGGAACTACTAACAGCCTGCTGGAAAGACATTGGGACTCATGTCACACACCTATTTCGCGCATGCGTCAGATTTGGTTACCACCCTTCATGCTTTAAACTCGCAGAAGTCGTGTTTCTTCAAAAGCCTGGACGGGATCCTTCTTTACCGAAGGGATGGAGACCGATATCACTTCTATCCTGTCTTGGGAAAGGCTTGGAGAGGCTACTAGCAAAAAGGATGTCACACCTAGCGATTGTGTGTGATATAGTGGGCGAACAACAATTCGGGGCATTGCCAAAACGGTCTGCCAATGACTTAGTCTCTTGCGTCGTGCATGATATCGAGGAAGCTCGTACCCAGAAGTGGGCTTCAACATTTGTCACCCTGGACGTCCAGGGAGCATTTGATGCGGTCCTACACAATCGACTTTTACGCCGGATGCAATCACAAGGATGGCCTGCACACATTTTGAGATGGACTTCTTCGTTCTTGACTGGTCGCTTAGTTCAAGTGCGCCACTTAGACGGTGTAACAAGCCCTAAGGAGCTCTTCTGTGGAGTACCTCAAGGATCTCCAATATCTCCGCTCTTATTTCTTTTATACATGGCAGATCCTATGCGCAGCGGAAATACGAAAGCCCGATTCAGCTATGCCGACGATGTTGGAATATTGGGTATTGGGCGTACAATTCAGGAGTCTGCAGAAAAAGCCCAGCAAGAAGTAGATTCTTTACTAGATTGGGCTCAGAGAAATGCTGTGTTTTTCGAAGTGGCTAAGTCAGAAGTCATACAATTTCCAGGGCGCGCTCGAGAGGAATATGTAGGGTTCCGAATAAACAGAAATTTAGTAGAACCGACCGAGCACATCAGATGGCTCGGGGTGCATCTAGACCAAAAGCTATCTTTTAAGCATCATGTGACTACATGGTGTAGCAAAGCCCTCAAGGCGGCTCGGAATATGCGTCGCCTGAATTCAGTCAAACGTGGAGCTGCTCCAGGCCCTTTGGTGACCGCGGTTAATGCATGCATAGTTCCAGTAGCAACTTTTGGCGCAGAAGTATGGTGGCCCGGGTTAACACGGGAGACTACTCGGGGGATTGTTACGCCGGCGACCTCGCATTTCTGTAATCTGATCGATAAAGCGGTGCACCTAGCTATTAGATCTGTACTACCAGTATGGAGAACAACGCCCAACGTAGTTCTTCATAGAGAAGCAGGCATACCTCCGGCTCGGATTATTCTCAAAGGCATTCGCTTACGACTCGCCGCTCGTTTTAATTCCTTGGATGACCGGCACCCACTCCGAACTAGAGCCAGCCTGTGTCCGAACGTGGGCACCCTTAAGTACAAAAGAAAGGCATGGGTAACGAAATATCCTGACTCTCTAATGTCACGGGTACAACGTGCATATCGACAGCTCCCTCCGGCCGAGCTTGCCGAACCACTTCCCCCACCAGTATATCATACAAAGCTTGGGACTAAGCCGGAAGGGGTGGAAGCCCATTCGAAGTAGGTGTGCTCGGTCTCTCCTACTGATATTTGCGCTTACTCAGACGGGTCATCTATTGGCCACGGCCGTTCTTCCTGGGGATTTGTCCTCCAGCTAGGGGGCGTCACGTTCGAAAAGGGAAAAGGTGCTTTACGTGGTGGCGAAATATACGATGCAGAAATCGTAGGCGCCACTGCAGCACTTAAGGCTGCAATTCTAGCAAGGCGATTTGGGGAGAATATAATTGTTTTACTGGACAATCAGGCAGCTGTTCAGGCATTACAGACAGGAAAGTCAACTTCTTGCCTCCAGAAAACACGCATTTTTCATCACGTCGCCAGAAAAGTTAACGCAGCAGTGAGATGGGTTCCAGGCCACTCAAAGATTACCGGGAATGATGAGGCAGATGAGCAAGCCCGAGCTGCACTACAAGAACTACCAGCGCCACAAAGCACACCGGAATATATTACTTTAGCATATCTTCGTCGACTTATGTACCAGCGTCGACAGGATCTAATGGACGAGTGGTGGTCAAAAGTATCACCAGCTCGATATAAAGAGTTAGATCTCCAAATGCGTCGTCGTAAGCCACCAGAACTTTTACTTTCTCGTCGACTACTACACGGACTCCTAGCGGCAAGAACAGGCCACGGAGATTTTGCAGCGTATCACCGTCGCTTTCACCATGAAGACGCGAATTTAGAATGCGATTGCGGGCTTGAGAATTCGCCCACCCACTTCTTTCGCTGTCGAAAAAATGCCGCCCAGGTACGGAAGCTTAGGAAGGGGGCCACATTGAATGAATACATTGTTATGAATGTAACTTAGTCCAATTCACAATAAGTTATAATGTGATATGAATAGTTGGGAAAACGTTAATATGAGCTGGGTAGCAATTAGCAATAAGAGTTAAAGAACTTAATTCAATAAACTAGACTTATGAGTTCACTATATACAAAGGGTCTCTTTCCACATCATTGGTGTGAGAACAAATGTTATACGATGTTAATCATGGAATGTTGAACACGATGTTGTCAATGCCCTTACACTCGTAATCGCTGATAATGATTCCGTAGATGACTTCCATTCGTATTGATGATTACGAGCCTTTGTTTTGTCTTGGTAAATGATAAGTTAATACGCACTTACTAGGTCCTGGCCCTGCGGCCCTTCGCTTCGCTCCGGGGCAGAGTTCCTCGCGTTGCTTCGGTATGGGTCACGGGTTTTATAGTGTTGTAACGTTGCTAGTTGGAATAAGTCTGTGGAGGTTTACACGTCTTTGTCACATGAAGCGGAGGCAGGTAGTTTGGTATTGGGTAGTACGGTAAATTTGCTTCACATGTTAGGGGACATTTGGATTGTTTTTATTTACGGTTGTTAGTATGGTTCACATAAAGTGGAAAGGCGATCTTAGTTAAGTTTGTCTGCGTTAGTTGGCATTGTTCACATGCAATGAATGGGAAGATTTTGCCTTTTGTAAGGTCAGATAAGAAGCGTGTAGTTTGTAGCTTCCATCTGGTACTTGGACAGGCGTGTGAATTTAATGAGCCAATCTTAAGTATAATTTGGATTACTTTCATGAATAGTGTCATAGATGATCTTTTGGATCCAACCGAATTCGTGTGGAAGGAAATTTGGTTAGTTAATGTCGTCGTTGATGTGTCAGTCGAAGGGAATGGCTTCAACAGATGCTATACTATCTTCATGAGAGCCGTTAGTTCTTCTCCAAGAAAAGTATGAAGCATTTCACAAAGTTTAGGGTTAGTACAAATCAATTACACGAATCATAAGATAATTATGTCAGATTACGGTCTACTTGATTCACATGAATTGGAGATGATGATTTTGCCTATATCAGAGCCAGATGAGAAGCGTAGAAATACTAACTTCTATCTGTTACTTGAAAAGAGACATGTATTGTTTGGGCCAAACTCAAGTAGGAGTTGGTGGCATTTCGATATAACGGCAGTTACGCATGTTCGACCTGAACCAAGATAATTTGTTAGTCAGGGAATGGTTAGTCTATTCCTGAACGTGAATTTTCAAGTGCAAGGCATAACTACAGTTCATGTAGTATGATGTTAAAGGCTATATGCCCTTTCCCGTAAAGGTATTATAATCGGGCATTGGAATAATGTGTTTTGGTCTTGCTTGTAGGATGCATATCCATAGTGCCTGTCGAGTCGAGACAAAGCGTTAATCTGTATGATTAAATGAAGAGGGTCATAGATTGAGATTCTCGATGTTGATGGAGAATGATGATAGATAGGGTCGAGTACACAATATGCATGTGGTATAAGGACCTTGCACTGGAGGAGAGTAATTCCACAGACATGTTCAAATCGTGAAGAGTCAGTGAGGTTCTCGACGATATAGCAACAGTAGCTGAGTTTGTGCATCGTATGCCTCCAGTAGGAGTCTAATGCCATAGCCTTCTTTGAGACAATGGTGGCACATGTTAGGTGAATGGTAGATGTGGTGGATGAAAAAAATTTTAAACCCCTGATGATACTGTTCTGTTTTTGTTGACATTTTTCGTTCATATATATTTTTATTTGCGTCCGATAACGTCTCTTGTGTTATATGTCTGAGGTATTGATTCCAGTTGCGTGCACAGCTACCTTATGTAAGATGATAGAATGCTCGTTGTGTTTTATATTTTTTGATACATTATCTCTTTTCTTTAGGAGCAACATTTTTTGCAGCGTCTGTGGGCTGTCTTTGTAGCCTTAGCTTTCTTGCGTTTACATGTCAATCATAGGTCTAAGTTTTTGTGTCGTACGCGTAGCTAGCGGAGCATATGTTTCATGCGTAAACAGAAAATAGTCGACTTGAGGTCCTCGATACAGGTTCGACTAATGTAAAGGGTGTGTGGTGTACTGTCAATAAACGTGTTAGGTAAGTAATTTAATCGAAGTATAGACCAACCTGATGAAGGGTGAAGATTTATGGCGAAACCAGTTGAGATCAAAAGCGTTTGTGAAAAGTTGAAGAGCGACTGGTGGGCAGATCGGGATGATGAGAAATATTTATAGTTTGTGCGGGTGTGGACTTGCTAGCGTCAAAAATAAGCGATACGCAATCATTACATAAGAATGATCAAAAGTTCAAAAAAAAGATATTAAGAAAGTCGCGTGACCGTTTTGCTGAATATCATATTTTTTTAAAAAAATAAAACATGGTACATTTTCAGTAGTATCATGTGTAGAATATTACTTGCTAAGTGGCAACTAATAAGTACGCCATTTAAAGACTCTGAACCACAAACTGACCCTTATGATTGCGCCGGCAGAATAGAGCAACTTTGACCTTGCCATATAATTGTATGATAAAGATTTGTTTTGTTTTTCAAAGATATCCATATATTGGGTCATTGACTCGCGTTGTATTGAGCATTCAAAGTGTGGCCCTCGTAAGTACAATGACCACAAACTACGTGTTTCGAACGTCGGGAAAATTGAGCGTGATTGCAAAACAACAACTGATTATCGCATCTTATATCTTTGTATCCGATTATTCAATACCTTGAATCGTTATCACGGCATGCGTTCATGTTGCGTGTCGAAGGTGAAAATTAACAAACTACTTTTAAATGATTTGATCCACAAACTGCCAAATTTAGTAGGTGTGGCGTAATGACGTCGCAACGGATATTCCCAAATCTACAGGTGTGATTCTATAGGACGCGTAGATAGATCCAGAAAAATGCATCCTTGTAAGTCAATCTGGTAAGATGACGGATTAATAATGTAGGATCCATGTTCACATCGCCGCTATAACCCTCAAGCTTATTGTAGCATGGGTGTAAAACCACGCTTGATTTCCCGGGGTCTCTTTAGCGACAATGCATGTTATATAAGAAGTTGTTGTACGTGAATGGCTCCACAATATAGTATCCCTGTGGATGAATTCCGACCATGCAAGCCCTGATTACTATCAGCAAGGGGCGGAACTCAGCCTGAACTTGATGCATCGCGCTTAATTATGCAGTGTCGTGTGATATCGTTATTGACGAACTGCCGCGTTGGTGGATCCTTAACCTTGTATTCCAGTTATAGTATTCTGCTAATAAAAGCCCTTCTTACTATTCGCAAGGGGCGGAACATCGCTCATACCCTTGTTGCGCATATTTCATCCTATTCGCCTTATACTCTGCTGGTCGACCTTACGCATTGACAAATTCACATAAAATTATCCCTAGAGTTGTTTCCTACACTTGACACTCATGATAACGACAGCACGTCGCGACAAACCATTCCCGCAACTATGTTAAAACTATTTTGAGTTTCAAATGTACGATGGGCGATTGCTTTCTGAATTGCAGCGGTAATGCGAATCACTTTTTCGGGCGTAGAAGGGTACAGTCATGCCTCTGATAAATTAACTAATTCACTGCGATCGAACAGATAAGTAATTAGAGGGATAACTGTATCAATGGTCGTTGGTTTATACGGATGTTAATTAAATGAGATAAAATATTTTTATACAGTATAAAAGTTCCCAGTGGCATACCCATGCTTGTAGCAATGCATGAAGAAAATTCGATTCAGGGTACAAAATGGTGTCATATATGTTATGAAAGATTAACATCTTGTCTGGGATAGCCATGCTGGCGTTCTTACATTAAGTAAATGCTCGTCAGGGATCTAGCAATATAGCATGATGCATAATTCATCAACCGATCAGGGATACCTTCAAGCATAATACCTTGAAAATAAACTTGTCAGGTTTATCCATGCTAACAACTGAGAATTGTTCGTAACTACGTCAGGGGTGATATAATTAGTATTTCTGCATATTGAGTATTATTTTCAAGGATATCCCTGTTACTGTTTTGCATAAAACATTTTTCAGACTGGGATATCACTTGGGCTATCAATTTTTTGAACAATATCATTGTCAGGGCTATCCATGATGGCTCCTCTGCATAAGTATGTATCGAAATAAGGATACCCCTACTCTGATTCGGGGTTGAAAAATGGCCATGCTAGGCGTATCCCTACACGTGTAGGATCATAAATTTAATATTACAGGGTAACCCATAAATAAACCCAGGCAAAAACTTTGAAATTTTGAACGTTATCCATATTTATGAATTATTTGAATACAACTTTCTATCAGGGATATCCCTACATGGAAGATATTATTTTCTTAAATTTCAATCATGGATACCCTTGAGACTTAATTGAAATTTAAGATTTCAGAGTCAGGGTTATCCATGATTATATATATGCGTTGATTAAAATAATGTCGGCATAAATCGAGAAAGAATTTATATAAAATATCATAACACGTCTGGGGTAACCTTGTTAACATTTTAACCGAATAAAATATGTTGCCACGGAGATCAATTTAACCGAATAAATACGTTGCCGTGGATACCAATTTAACCGAAGACGAACGTTGCCATAGTTACATCAGCACAAATTTATGTATTTCATATTATTTATGTCTGCACAAAAGATTTTATAAGTATTATGCTCGAATATTATGTATACTTAATTTGTATTAATTTGTTCATTTCAATATTTGCATAAATAATTTTTGATCAAAAATAGTAGAAATTTTGTATTTTTTCTTTTAATACATTGAAAAATTAAATTACTTCTTTCATTTTAGCTTACAAATGTGCCATAATTACAATTACAAATCACGATATGTTTTTTAGCCACAATGCAATTACTTTCTACACTTTTACTTGCTAGATTCAGAATTTTCAGATAATGGTTTTACGTTACGGAAAGCTTCGCATTTACGTCAGTATGGCAATTTTAAAAGTCATTGCGAAAAATCACTACGAATGTCCTTACAGAGTCCGAAACTTGGTAAAGTTGGAAAGTGTGTCCTCCTGGAGGCGGTTCTGGGTATGGTTGAGGCGCAAATGGTATCCAGTCAAGTCCGTTTTGGAATGTGTGCTAATTTCCTACTCATAAGTTGTCAGTGATACGTCTCAGATGAAGTATTTTGAATGAAGTATTTAGTTGATGCATCGGCTATTGCCAGTTGTCGTCTTTCTTAGTTTTTTGAATAATTAGATAAGGTCATCTTGAAAATCTGTTCAGACTCGTCGGCATTTCGAATAAAATTCTTCTAAAGCTCGTTTATGGCTGTTTTGGAGCTGGACTTGAAACGTACCTGGTGATAATATAGTCTGTTCAAAAAACTGTAGATTGATGAATGTCATTGGATCGATTAAAATTATGTCTAATATTGTAAGAAGTGGTGAATTCGATTTTAAAGCTTGTTAGTAGAGTGTAATCTAATTTTCGGATTCGTACCTGAGCAAATGTGGTTTATTGTCCGATGCCTTAATTTATTAGATGCTGGTGTCAAATATTTAACGGATTCGCGACTGAAACGGTTAATATGACTCCTGAAATCTATACGGTGATGCACCTGAGCGTTATAGAAATATGAGGTGCAGTGACGACCTAAAATTGTCAGTGAAGCAGTTTGTGAGAGGATGTTTCTTACATTTGAAGCTCTTCGCTGGTGATTTCGATTTCAACGCCTGTGAAGAATAATCAGCTAGATTTGAAGACGTATCTGATTTAAAAACGATGAAATGTTGTCGCAGCGACCTGTTTAATAGTCAGAGATCAAGAATAAAGTAGCTACCACTCATCTGACGCTTCCTGTTAATTATCAGCGATGAAAAATGGACGACGGACTTGATTCTGGATTATTACTGCTGCGACAATGACCTGTGGGTTTGTCAGTATTAGAAATGGAGCGATTTACTCACCTGAAGCCTTGAGTGATTCGATATTCCTGTGAAATTGTCAGGAATCAGCGTTGTGGACGACGTACCTGATTCAAAAGCGATGAAATTATGTCGCAGCATTCTGTATAATTATTAGAATTCAAGAATAAAGAAGCTGTCACTTACCTGAAGCTTCCCGTTAATTGTCAGCGATGAAAAGTGGACGACGTACCTGAAATCGAAATTATTACTACTGCGACGACGACCTGTGGGATTGTCAGCGTATCAAAATGGGGCCGTTTACTCACCTGAAGCCATGTGTAATTCTATATTCCTGTTAGATTGTCAGCGATGAGGATAGGACGACGTACCTGTATGTGGTGGTTGAAAATTCGACGACGACGATGATGATTGTAAAAGAGAAAGAAGAAGCGACGGATTGTGTGAGGTGATGAAAAATTTTCTTAGCGTGGTCCAGACGCTAGCGGTGACGAATGAGCATTTGCGAATTCTCACTCGGTATCCACATTAAGTCTGACGGGCTTTAGTCAGCCGGAACGACGCTCCGTGGGCCAATGGAACCGCTTCATTCTCTCTAGCGCGCGGACCTCTTCCCCACCGCCCAATCAGCGCGGCACCCTTTTATCTTCGGATCCACATTTAGCCCTCTGGGCTGAGTCAGACATCCGACACTCTGCGCGCCAATCATTACTGCCGATTTTGGGCGGTCAGACGAAATGACATCACCCTTGGCCCGCCCGACCAACCAGCGCTCACTCCGCCGCCCTCTGACCAATCATCTTTGCAACATTTTTAAAAATCGTATCCACAAATCTCTCAATACTATAAGAGATTAATGCCTGTGCGTTAATGCCTGTGCGGTTCGCTTCAGAATCCCGTATACCTTATCATACATAAATCAACTCCTGGGGCCTCAGTGTGTTGAGAAGTTTACAGAATTCGCCAGGGAAGCAGGCTGTTTCGGGAGTCTGCCTGCACACTCATCCTCTGCTGGACGCGAGGATAGTAATCGTCTAGTTGCCAGAAATTAACGTTTGGCAAGGCTGTAAACTTGTGTGAGAAATACAGGTCCAGCCCACGAATTGGTTTTCATTTGATCGGAGTTTGGGGGTTAGGTTCATATTATAAATGGGGTCTTGCGTTGTTTTATTTGTCATGGTGAGCAGCATTATTAGTTGGTGCGAACGAGTAGGGCACGCTTGCAGGCATGATCCCTGCCGGCTCCACCGGTCCTGCACCCTAAACGGACATGGGGCTCTAGCTTAGGACCTTAATCTATAATATATTGCTTTATTTATGGACACTCAGGGATTAATGGTGACACGCTGGTTGGTCAGGAGGCCAGGAGGTGACGTCATTTAGCTGACCGCCGGAAAATGTCAGAACACGGACGGCAATGGACAGAGATGATTGGTCAGGGACGGAGAAAAGTGGTACGTGCGGCTGACAAACACCCATCAGACTAAATGTGGATACCCTTTGAGAATCCGACAATGCTCATTGGGTGATTGTGAAACAATGCGCTAGGGCGACAAAATCCGCAAGAATGAAGCAGTGCAATTGGTCGACGCAGCGTTTTTCGGCTGACTAAGACCCAGAAGACTAAATGTGGATACCCTTTGAAAATCCGCGAATGCTCATTCGTCGCCGCTAGCGTCTTGATTCAAGCAAATTGAAAATTTTTCATCACTTCCCATTACCCTTTTCCGCTTTCTTTCTCCTTATCAACCTCTTTCAAATATCGTCGTCATCAAATATTCAACCACTGCCAACAAGTACGTCGTATGCACCGCTGATTGCTGACAATTACACAGGTCGTCGATGCAGCAGTAACATTCTCCGGATCGGGTATGTGGTTCATATTTCATTGCCGACAATCTACAGGAAATCACAGGAAGCTTCAGGTAAGTACCCGCGACCCCATTCTTGAAATCTGACAATCATACAGGTCGTTGCAATGGAAGAATCATCGGCACAAAATCAGGTACGTCCTCCAACCAAACTGATAATTAATCACAGGATTTAACAATGGAAATCAGCAGCGACAGCTTCAAATGTAAGATACAGCGACACAGGTATCCCAATACTGACAAACTTTGGTCGTCGCTGCCCCTCAAAGTCCGATATTCCTCACGTAGCATTCAGAAAAGCGATTATAAGTATTCTCGAAGTAATCGTTTTTCAATTACAGGAGTACCCATGGATATCCCTGAAGAGGACTTTTTACAAAGTACCAGACCACGAGGGATATCCCTGTACAAACTATTTTAAATGCAACAAGGCAAGTTATTACCTCATGTACTGACATAAGCAAGGCAATCCCAAATAATATTTGGTTTTATGCAAAGGATTAAATATAATAGCCCCTTGGCGCGATTTGTTTTTCATGTACAGTAGAACCTCTCATAGCTAATAGTGGGTCCCGGTATAAATAGTGAAGAGATTCATAGAAATTTTACCGTTTATATTAGCCATACTTACCCCTGCAGGCAAAATTACCTGTAATGGTAAGTGTTGCAAAACTAAGCTCCAACCACATAATAAATGCCAACAATATTTATATTACATAATGTTGATTTGTCGCAGCTAGCGAGGCTGCGTGGCATGCTACAAATAAATTTTCGATGTCTTAATATTGATGCACACATATCACCATCCACAATTCAACGTCTTTGTAAACGTATTGCCTCAAATATAAAAGTTTGTCCGTCGTTACAAAACAAATAATCGAAAATAGGTACCTTTGTACATCATGTATATATAACTGCTTCTAACATGTGTCTAAGACTCAAATCAGACGTCAATACTCCTAAAGCGCTGCCAGGTCAATCTCACTTCAACAACGAAACTCCGGACGCCTTGAAAATTTACAACTACCGTCAGCTATCATCAGGTACGTCTGTAATTCGCGTTTTGATATTTGTAACTAACATGTTTCGAGGAGTTAGAGCGAAAGTTCACTCTCCAGATGGATTCCCTGGAGTCATATTGCTCTACGTGCAAGAGGAAGCAACCTCTTTCAAAATTTTCTCTGAATCGACAAGGACGCTACTATAAAACATGTGATCGTCATCGGGTATGTCTATCAATCGTGTGTTGATAACTTTAACTGACATAATTTATACAGAGGAACCGGGCCTTGCACCGTACGATAGGAGAAATTGATGTACCAGCACCCCGACAGACACGCGATAGTGCAGTTGCCGGTCTTACAGATGAACTGCAGCCTGCCAGACGTCCATGGCGACCGGCTGCTCCAATACAAACTGCCCTGCCTGCGGCCGTAGCTGTTCTTCAACCTGCATATATCGGTCCGACTCTACCACATATCGCCAATGGACTCCCTGCCCCAACAACTCTGCCTCCTCTTATTCCGTCTTCCGAACGTGTTACTCCTGAGCCTGTCATTCCTGAACCAGCGATTTCGGTTCCCGCCGCTTTCAAATCCGTTTTTCGAGCTACGGATTCACACGATGTTGGTCGAATGGAAATCCTGTGTCGACATTGCCAGGCTCTCCACTTTGCCCAAGAAAAGGTTGCAGGTGGCGAGTTTGTGCTATGTTGCAAGAAAGGGGATGTAGCTCTCCCGCTCCTTCAGAATCCGCCACAGAACCTGCTGGAGCTTTACACCGGACAGAATCCACGTGCGATCAGCTTCCGAAAGAAGATTCGCAGCTATAACTCTGCGTTGGCTTTTACATCTGTCAACACGGGGAAAGATGATCGGGTGGATTTGCGGCGTGGGCTCACCACATACACGGCTCACGGAGAGCTATACCACTTGCAGGGGCCATTGGTTCCGGGCTCGCAGCAAACTCCGGCATTCGCGCAGCTATTCTTCTACGACCCTGAATATGCGGCTGAATTACGTCGAGGTCGTGATCCAGAACTCGACTCGACCATTCTTCGTGATCTACACGCCATGATGATGGAGGTAAATCCGCTCATTCGGATCTACAAGACAGCTCGCGAGTGCCTGGAGACACAAGAAGGCAACTTTCGCATGGTCATTAGTCCACAAATGGCCTTAGTCGTTCAAACCGGAGCCGATCGTCGTCGTGAAAATCTTCCACTCACGGGCGAGGTGGCTGCTATCATCCCTGACGAATATGACAAGGCCAGCTTTCGAGATGTGATTCTAGCGGCCCGCGAACCGGATCAGGACGGACGGCAATTGCACCGAGTACCCGTGACGAATCCTGCGTACATGCCATTACACTATGTCCTACTATTTCCGTTCGGTGAGCCGGGTTGGCATTGGAAACTTTCGCTGATGAATGCTCATAACAACCGGCAGCAGTTACGTCTTGGCCAACAGCCATTCTATCGGTTCAGGCTCCATCAACGGGTCGGTGAAGTATCCCTTCTGTTTCTTGCTGGTCGCTTATTCCAGCAATACGTCGTCGACTCCTATGTCGCATGTGAAACTACTCGGCTTGACTGGTTACGACTTAATCAGACAACTATCCGTGCGGCTGTGTATAACGGGCTTGCGGACGCTTTGATTCGGGAAGATCAAGCTGACGTGAACGGACGAGATGTTGGCCGGCGCTGCGTCCTCCCTTCCTCTTTTGTTGGCGGTGATCGGTTCATGCAGCAATTGTTTCAAGACTCAATGGCGATTGTGCGCTTTTTCGGACGCCCAACCCTCTTCATCACCTTCACAGCTAACCCGAATTGGCCGGAAATTAGGTTGGAGTTGAGGGAGGGTCAGCATGCGACAGATCGACCTGACATAATTGCTCGCGTCTTTCACCTGAAGGTGAAGCAGCTCTTGCAGGATGTCCGCAGAGGGATTTTTGGTGAATACCAGGGGCACGTTTACACGATTGAGTACCAGAAGCGTGGTTTGCCTCATTTACATCTTTTGCTCTTCTTGAAAGATGCGAGGAGCTATCTAACCGCTGCCAAAGTCAACGAGATCGTCAGTGCAGAAATTCCGGCTGAGGGTACGGATCCGTCGGATAAATTACGAGACTTAGTTCTCACTCACATGCTCCATGGGCCCTGTGGACATGAGTATCCAAATAACCCGTGCATGGCCCGGAAGAACCCAAGCAGCCCCTTGGAATGTCAAAAGCGATTTCCAAAGGGATTTACTAACGAGAAAACCATCACCGAAGATGGTCATCCAATTTACATGCGTCGTGATACAGGTACGTTTCGTGATTTTATCTTCAATCATATCGAATTCAGACTAACCGCTCACCAAGGTACGTCCAATGTGCAGAAAAATGGTCGACAGGTCACCATGGATAACCGCTGGGTGGTGCCGTACAACCCGTATTTGCTCAACAAATACCAATCGCATATCAATGTCGAGGTTTGCGGATCAGTACACGCCGTAAAGTACATTCACAGGTATGTTTACAAAGGCGCTGATCGGACAACTTTAGCGATTGCAAATACGGAAGACGAAATCACTCGGTACCTCCAAGCTCGGTACGTGAGCCCTTCGGAAGCAATCTGGCGATTGTTTGAATTTCGGACCCATCAAGAATTCCCGCCTGTTCAACACCTCCAGGTGCATCTCCAGGGGCAGCAAACTGTGTACTTCCCCGACACTCTGACAACTGAGCAACTCGCTGCAAAGATGGAATCCACTCGAACCACGCTGATGGGATACTTCAAGTTCAACACGGATCATCCAATGGCCGGAGACTGGCTCTACTCGGAGATGCCGGCACACTGTGTTTGGAACAAGAAGTTAAGGGAATGGACCATCCGGAAGCGTGGGGAAAACAGAATTGGACGAATGTATCACTGCAGTCCAGTTGCAGGTGAGAGATTTTACTTGCGACTTCTACTTACCGTCGTCCGCAACGTCAAGTCCTTTGCGGAGCTCTACAACTTTGAGGGTTCTACTTACGAATCGTACCACGCCGCATGTATTGCTCGCGGATTATCCCAGAATGACCAAGAGTGGTACGAGTGTTTTGACGAAGCAGTATTGTTCACCACCGGTAATGGTCTTCGGACGCTTTTCTTGACCGGACTTCGTCAAAGAGAAATTGCGGATCCGTTGGCTATTTGGGAAAGATATAAGCACTACCTCTGTGACGACCTGGCTCACAAGCTCCGTGGAATTTCTGGATATCCGCTAGACTTACCTGATCCTCAGTATGACTACGGACTTTTTTTGCTTGCAGCTGGACTTGCGGATCAGCAGCAGACTCTTACCGATCACGAACTGCCAATGAACGTTTGGGATTGGAGTCGCAGCCATGTCGAGTGGGCTGCCATAGTGCAGAGGGAAGATCTGTGTGCTCGCGCGGAAGCTATGCGAGTTCAAATGAATGTCGACCAGCAAGCAGCATTCACGGAGATCACAACGGCGATCTCTACGGAACCACGGACGGCGCACTACTACCTGCAAGGTCAGGGGGGATCCGGAAAGACGTTTGTGTACCAAACGTTATGCTACTATTATCGTGGGCTTGGGAAGACTGTACTCTGCGTGGCGTCGACAGGAATTGCGGCCCTGCTACTACCTGAGGGGCGGACCTCGCACTCCCAGTTCAAGATACCGATCGAATTGAACGAGGGGTCTGTAAGCGGCATTGAGAAACAAAGCATGCTGGCTGCGCAACTCCGTAAAGTAGATTTGATCATCTGGGATGAGGTGCGCATGCAGCACAAGTACTGCTTCGAGGTGGTCCACCGGCTGTTGGTAGATTTGCGGGGTTCCTCTGATAATGATTTGTTTGGGGGCGTCCCAGCTATTCTTGGCGGTGACTTTGCACAGATTCTTCCAGTTGTGTCAAACGGTTCTAGGGATGACATCACTGCGGCATGCTTGCAGAAGTCGTTTGTTTGGGAGCGGTTGAGACGGCTCAACCTCCGGGTAAATATGAGGGTCCGGGAGGGAGTTCATGGCGTGGAATTTGTGGATTGGGTTGGGAACATCCCGTACTCCGAATCACAACGTCACGAAGTTGAGATTCCGATTTACGTACATCAACCAAACGATGTTTCCAGCCTTATTAATCGTATTTATCCGCAAGACATGATGATGCGAGCAGGGACGGATCCGACTGTGTTTAGTGGTCGTTGTTTACTGTCAACTCTAAACACCACAGTGACGGAATTGAACGGGACGATTCTGGGACGACTACCAGGGCAAATCCGGGTGTACCAGTCAACCGACACTCACGTCACGGACGCTGACGTTGCCGAAACGGGTCTCGACGAGTTTCCTGCGGAGGTTTTGCGGAACATCGACCTCCCTTCGCTACCGCCGTCTCAGCTGTCTCTAAAGATTGGCGCTCCCATCATGGTCCTACGGAACCTTGCACCAGCTGAAGGGCTGTGCAATGGAACCCGCATGGTGGTGACCAATCTCAAGAGGCACTGCATTGAGGCACGAATTCTTGGTGGCGATAGGGACGGTCAAAAACGCGTTCTTCCCCGTATCGAGTTGACCTCCGATGACCACAGTTTGGGAATAAAACTAAAGCGGAAGCAATTCCCGGTCCGGTTGTGCTTTGCGATGACCATCAACAAATCACAGGGTCAGTCGTTCCACACCGTAGGGCTGGATTTGCGGACGCCGGTTTTTACCCACGGTCAACTCTACGTTGGTGTTTCTCGAACTTCACGCGTCGAAGGCCTGAGTGTTCTGCTACCTACCGAGAACAGAGGCCGTACCCAAAACTTCGTCTACCCGGAAGTCTTGACTGATATCCGATAGTATAAGAGCCGTCAATTCCGTATCCAGTGAGTTAACCAACATTCAGTGCGTAACATATTAAGACCTATTACTAACGTGATTTGAGAAGGTCACGCAACTCGCCCACCGAACTCCTTCCCGAAGTTCCACGCCCAGACTGATTTAGGTTGTCTTGATGAAATACAACCGGCATCAGGTACGTCTGTAAATGTGCCTTCGGGATTCTATCTAACATGCTTAAGACGGAGGTCCAGACCCACTTTCCCCGAAGAAAAACCGCCCTGAAGATACTCCTCTACATGTATGATTCATATTTTCTCTTGAAATAATATTTAATCTACATAAGGTATGTTGATAATTCATGGACTGATAACTAATACTAACGAGTTATAGAGACTATCTCTCGGATCTGCACCACATCATTCACTCAATAGTATAGTTCATAATCCAGCCGCGACAGTGCAAAGTGTTTTGTTTTCTTTCCGTATCCATGGTTTGTGTGGTTGAATCCCCGCAGAATTCAGAGGTCGTAGGCCGCTTTTAAAGTTAGATCTATAATATATCAGATATGCTAACTACCTTATTCTCAAATGACAAACAATTTCCTTGCGTTGTTCATTGGATAGTACTCATGCTCACACTGATTAATTGCTAAACATCTTCAGGTGTTTTAGCCCAATTTGAATTCCAAACGTGTGTCCCGTAGGAAACTAACACCTGTAAACCTATTGCAACCTGAAATTATCTCCATAGACCCTAAATCCACAGCCTACATCCCATCTGAAATATATTACCAGCCATAGCTCAAGTCCCACTTCCGAAGCAACGCGAGGAACCCTGCCCCGGAGCGAAGCGCAGGGCCGCAGGGCCAGGACCTAGTGTAAATAAATAAGTAAATAAATACAGTAAAACTTCTGTAAGGCGATAGTGGATCCCGATTTAATTATTGAAAAGATTCATATCAATTTTGCCGTGTATATTTGCGATACTTATCCATGCAGGTAGATTTGCGGACAGGGATAAGTATCGCAAATATACACGGCAAAATTGAAATGAATCTTTTCAATAATTAAATCGGGATCCACTATCGCCTTACAGAAGTTTTACTGTAAAATAAAAGACCTAAGAACCCTATACGGAAGCCACGTGATTTCTGGCCGGATAGAATCATTTAGGAAATCTTTTGTTCATGGGTGTTGGTATGAAAAAGGTCATACGCCTAAAGTTAATAAGTGCACTTAGAGCGATGAGAGTACTGCAGTACGTAATGTGAACAGTCGTTCATATGATCTTGAAATTGATAATATGTGTCCCTTCTTCTCTCTAGAGTTATGAGGTTGGTATCTACATTCGGATAATTATTTACCCGATATAAAGGGACTACAAAAGGAAAATGTCATGCGTCGTGCAGGGACCACAAACTCCAATACCAAAATAGTCTAAGTCAGATTGATCGTTCCGACAATGGGAGAACAGGTTTGGTCACTGACCTGTCTGAGCTTGGTAGATTGTATTTGTAAACTTGTATGACTGGAAAGTTTAGAAAATCGACTGAAATAAAACGTAGGCAACAATGCCAGGCTGTTCAATGCATTCGGGTAGATCAAGGCGGCGCGATCATAGCTTTATTAGAAAGGGAAAAATTCCGTTAGAGTATAGAAATTCCTTAGGGTGCTTGAACACGACAATAAGGGTAAGAAGCCCTGAATTTAGGAGCTCGTAGGGGATCTCAATCTTCAAACAATTGGTAGATGGCGGGTCTTCCAATATTCGAATCGGCCAGCAATCTCCTGCCGGATGTAGAGGATAAGCTCGAATAAGCCAGACTTAATTTGGGTGAAAAACTTAGAAAGTGCATCATTGTCGTCTGATCTGAGGAGTCAGAAAGGTGTCGAGTATCGAGTTAAACACGAGAGACGGGGTAAACGAAAGGTAGCCAGTTGACAAGTAATTTTCACTTCTTCGGGAGAATCATCGAGTCCAGATTCTAGTGAAATTAATCTGGAACTGTTTTTTTGAATAGGTATTGAGCAATAGAATTACTACAAAACGTTAATATTGAGTGCTACACTAATTTCATCTGGGCCAAACCAGAAAATACTTGAAAAGTTAAAGGGCCTTGCTTATGATTTTTTTCATTCAAATTGACGAAGTTTAGGCTATGTGTAATAAAGATAAAGGCCTAAGTACGAAAGAGTTTATATCGTGTTCCTACCATGTCTACCCGGAGATGTTAAACGTAAGGTATTTATAAAAGATTACTAGTCAGATCTATATCGAGAAGCAATGATTGCTACCTGAGAGGGCTAGCAACCGATCCGCGGCGCTGTTTTTGTTATTATCTATGAATGTAAATAGACAAATTAACACGGTTTCTGAGAATCTTGAACTTTGCTCAATGTCGAGCATATATCCGTGTTTGATAAACACTACTATTTCCAATTTAGTCCGCCAATTTTCAGAACCCAACATCTATTCTTGCTAAATTTAACAGTCTACTCGAAGAAAACGAGCTGGAAGCTTTCGAAAAGGAGAAAGCCATGCAGTAACTACTGTCACGATTGAAAGGGCTCTTGTGATAAGATAAAGAATTTGGAATCCATAGAACACAGAAAAATGCCTGCGGCACCAGAAGTTGGAGTAGTGACAAATGACCTAGTTGTTCTAACAGGATAAAAATGGCAGCAGCAGGCGAGATATGTCGAAGCAACTAGTGATAGGAAACAAGAACATCAGCCCAACAGTGCGCTGACCTTTTCTCAATCTCAAAATACTGGACCAACTTCCGGTGTAATACGAGCCCTTAGTCATTGACGCGCAAGCATCAATTCATATAACCAACCGCCTTGGCCTGAAATGGAAACGACAGAAGAGGAAGCTATCGAAATCGGAAAACTCTATTTCTTTAGTTGGCTCTTCACACTGGGGAACAAAATTTTATTACCGTCGAGTACCAGCTGTGGAAATTACAATAATTTTTACCCGATTTTAATTTATCGTTGTAATTGAGATGTTGTAGTGAGGCTTCATAATTTTTAAAATTTGCTTATTCACATAAATGGATACGGACAAATGGCACGGTAAATCGGTTGCTTTACAGGTTCCGATCGTCGATGTTCGTTGTAGGTATGATGTATCGTCTATTAGTACCTTACGTTTAAAATTTCCGTATCTACTTCGTGAAAGTAGTCTGGGAAGAATGTTTGGGGAATACCACCAGTTTAATTGCTGTTCTAGGGTCGGATGATGCAGTGGTACACTGACCTGGTCGTTCTCCCAAGTAGAGTCTGGGTAGCTTGGACACATGCCCCACTTGAGACAGGAGAAAGCTGATTCGAGTCCAGCAAGACTCTCACACCACTTCTCTCTCGGTGATATTGTATTCGTAGAATGATGAATGCATACTTAGATAACCACAGGTTTTTCTCGCTTTTCCCTGTGGTGGGTATTCACGGAAGAGGATACATGTCGTAAGGCGTTATGCTCGTAGTGGTATCTGCAAATGAAATCTGAGTATGAGTGTCCCTAACGTCAAACTACTTTAATCTGCGAAATATACATATCTTCCGTAATCGTTTGCGTCAAAGCTTCAATCTGCATACGCAAAAGTGATTTGTAAAAAAGTGGCTATTCTACTCTCCAAAAAGCCGACGTACTCTTCTTAGTACACTATCTTTTTCGGGATCGTATGGGTGATCTTTGCTTGGAATCTCGAGTAGTGCCGGAAATGCAGATGTATATGTATCTACACGATTACGTATGCGTTCGGCAATCTGAATCTGCTATTAGCGTCCAACTGTATCATGTAGAAGATAAATATTACGTGTTGGTTGATTAAAAGGATGCCGATATCTTTTCTCTTGGATGTGAATTCGTCAAATGCATCTTCGATAGCAGCATTATCTGTTTTGCTATTGACGACAAGGAAATTCTTTTGAGATTCCGGAGCTGCTGTGACGTGCTACTCTGTTTCAGCTTTGGGTTACAGATTACCTATTTCATAGGGATCTTTGGGGCCTCTCATACGCCTACACCAGCAAGTAGTAGTCCGGTAACAGAATCCTAACACTCGTATTAGTTGTTACTTTAGTCCTAGGGTCAAGCAAGGTACCTCATCTCCGATGACAGCGAGAAATTGTCTGTCTTTACAAGCTGAGACTGGAGCTGCCATTTCCACTGCTTCGATTGATCAATGATTGTTTTACCAGGTATGATATGGGGTGCGTACCACAGTTGTAGAAATGCTAGTGATGGTTGGGAGTCCCTATGATAATGCCTAGATGTAAGGGCGAAGGGAGGTTAAGATTTATTAGTGGGGGAATGGAGGAAATAATGTTGATTGCCTGTAGGGGAGGAAAGCTCTCTTCTTATACTGCAACAAGAGACGCTAACTAGATAATTCTAGCCCATTCTGGAAGGGCAGACAGAGTCAACATACTCAGACCCGTGACTCACCAAGCTTGAGCTGCGCGCTATGACACTATCAGCGCTATGCTCGTGTAAGCCCGGCTTTTTAATTTTTTTAATCATTCATGTGTATGCAGCCTGAAGGCTATGACACAGATGAAACCGGTGCGGTACATGGAGCGATGACACAACTTGATATGAGGGCACTCACACTCAAATACCATTTAAAGACATAACTTGAAGTCTGGTGTCTTACAGCCCTTTCAACCCTCAACCGTTTATGTCTGCCGCAGGAACGCATTTTAGTCACCCACGGCTATCCAGTGTGCCTTCGTCATCGTCACATATATGACCAGGCGAGAAATGTGGAAAGGATCTTGCCGGAGTCGAGCCAGCCTTCTACTGTCTCCAGGGGGTCATGTGCCTTGGCTACCCAAACTCCACTTGGGAGAACGACTTGGACGGTATACCACACCACCATCCGACTCTGTAAGCCCTGCTTGTTACGATCTCTGTCCAGGTCATTGCAGGACAACAATAATGCGCGACAAGTCGTAGCCTTATCTTAGTGCAGCTTGAGCTGGCTTACGCGTTTTTTTTGGCACGAGGCGGACATTCTAACCGCTTGCGTATTTAACTTCGTGTGCTCTGCAGATTCGATGACGGATTTTTGTTACTGTCTCGAAACACGCTAGATTTGTGGCAAAAATCCTCATTCCACAGCCTCATGGGTCCAAGACCAATCGTTTAAGAAACATTAAGAAGAAAATTTGGGATTTAATTGATAGATCTTATGACCACCTACATATTAGAGTTTGAGGATGCAAGAAGGCGGCCTTCGCTCTCCCTGCCGTTATGCCGAGACTAATTCGCAAGAGGCCGTTATTGGAGCGCATCAAAGATTCGCTACATCCAGGAGACTGGCTACTCTGGATTTCCGAAGAGTTAGAGACTAGGGATTGGGACGCCGCACAATTTGGAAATTTCGTGTCTCTGGCTCTTCAACTTCTTACACTAGTGGCACGAGCGAATATTGTTAGCTCCAGATCTCCTGCAGATGATGTTTTCGGCGACGGGTATTCCAAATCTGGGTGGTTCAATTACTTAGTGAGTCCACGTAACTTTTTCACCACCTGGAGACTCCTAATCTTGAATTAAGGCATCTTTTACGGTCTTTCTCTTGAGCACCTTTTCCATCCTAAATGCTTTCTACACTTTCTCACGTAAACGACATTATCGACTTTTCGAAAGCTCAATAAATGCCCCTAAGCCTACACCATCCGCACGCCGGGTCAAAGTGCAATCGTCACCTATGTCTTCCTCCCCTCTACGCCTGCTTACTAATATGATTGGAGATCTCAGTGCAGAATCTCGTGCTCACCCAGATGAGGCACGCGATGTTTGGGAGATAGCCGCTTGGGATCCACTACCAGTCTGTCTGAGGATATTTTGTTTATATAGTCCTGGCCATGTCCTAATTTATTGGCTGTTCATTCCCACCAACACTTTGGATCCTCGACCTAGCGTGACAGTGGTAAAAACTATATTCCTACAGATTCTCATGACTCTACAACTCTTACTTCTGCAAAACTACTTTTCCCAACAAAAAAAAGACAATTCTATTATCCACGGGGAAGTCATGAATGAGTATAACACAAAATTTGTCCATCCGAAGTTGAACCCAGTTGTGCGAGACGTTGGCACTCAATTTACATGTTTGAATACAAAAGATCTACCCGAACAGGACAACATCACTACATACGCACCTATGGTAATTCTCCAGCGCGGATTTCGAACAAATCCAAATCCTAGTTATGAAAGTCATGTTGATCCAAATTACAATCCTGCTTCTAGTCAAAGACACATCGCATCTTCTCCCATGTTTAAAACACCTGCAGGAAAAGTATTCAGCTTCATATCGACACCTGGACTCAGTCCTTATTCCGACCTGAATAGGTCACAAATTCGACGTAGTGCGGCTGGGTCCACTGACTCTATCGCTGAAAGCAGTTCGATAACCCAAAGTCAAACGAATATCTTTCTCAGAAAAACTGCTAGTTTACACAGTATGCAGACAGGGGGGCCTGAATCATCTAAGGATTATTCACATGCACGTAGTCAAGGGATACAGCATCTAGGAGATGCAGGCCAGCACCAAATTAAAATGCCGAGTGAAGGGACAAGGTCACCTATAGATAATAGTTCTTTTGTTCGCGAAACAAATGAAAATCGTCGGATGAGTGGGCCCTCTTCTCACCTGCCGTTAAAATCAAGAGTCGTCTCGAAACCCTTCTACGAGAGAGGACCTTCCAGAATTTAATGAAACCATAACTTTTGTAGATAATATCTTCAATTTTTGATACCTGTGCAAAAGATTATTGATATGCTTTGCTTGTTTACCATCACGTACTTCGTAGTTCGTTCAGGTAACTAGATAAGAACGCACAAAATATTGAACAGAATTTTGTTAAACATGGTTTTACCCTTGTCTACTTTTACTCTTCAAAGGCATTTTTAACTCGCCACAACCTAAAGGTCAAAATTACCATTTTTATGCGTGTAAGATAAGAAAATATTTAGCCCTGAGAGACATATTCACATCTGAACGTTTTGTTTCTTGCAAAATGTTACTCCAATTTGCTTTTCCTTGTCCTGAAGTTTTTCCCGACAGTTCTAGAAAATTCTTACATGGCGTGTATCCCACAATTTTAGCTAACATTTGTTTTACAGAATATATACAGAAATCCCGCCTGTGACTTTACTGAAACTCGCGTGGGGTCGATGAGACTTTCACGCAGAAATTACAGCGTGGAAAAGATAAGGTTGGAAGATTCTGGTCCGGGATGTTTCCGGGTCCGATGGGAATTCCAAGTAAAGTTGAAAGAGGATTGTCTTAAATCGTTCAAAGACCAAGGTTCAAAATAATATACAGTAGAACCCCTCTTAGCTAATGGTGGGTCCCGGTATAATTACTGAAGAGATTCATAGAAATTTTACCGTTTATATTTGCAATACTTACCCCTGCACCCAAAATTACCTGCAAGGGTAAGTGTTGCAAATATAAAAGTGCAAGTTACAATGAATATTTTCAACACTTATACCGGGACCCACTATTAGCTAAGAGGGGTTTTACTGTAATATGAAGATCATACAATAGAACCTATCATAACTCATAGGTTTATTGGTCCACTGTAGTGATTCCTACCAAAAAAAAGCCATAACATGTCATCCCCCATAAGCCATAACTTTTTTGAGAATTATGGGATTTTTTCCCGTGACTTTTACGTAATACAAGTACTATTGCTATGGCAACTAATGTGTATTTGACTGCCAACCTATCGACGTTAGGTTTAGTATGTACCCCGGGACTGAAATACGTTTTGTTCCCAGTCCCATACTAAATTATATGGGACTGGTGACAAAACTTGTCCTCGTGCAAGTAAGCATGTACCGTTACTAGTACTAGTATGTACAAAGATCTACTAGTTTCCCATATTATCCTTGGTATGCCAACCATTCGGATTCAGCAACTCATTCCATTTTGATTCAAGCGTCCATTCTTTATCGTCACAACAAAAAGTTATTCCTCGGATACTATTCAACATCATGTCTCCAGATTCCTTGACGATTGCCATTTCAGTAGTTTATTCCCTCCAAGTAGCAAGTAAAAATGCAAATGTATTTAATTTAAAACAACCAAATGAACTTCAAGCCTTACAGATAATTTAATTACAATTACAGGCATTCGTTTTTGTACATGCAGGTATATATTTACGTGTGACTGAATGTAGCTAGTGCTATTAGTCGTAGTAGCAACATGTGATACGTAAATTTAAGCGAAGCCAACCGACGCTTAAAATCTAAAATTAGAATACTCCCATAACCCATAGCTATCTTGTCCACCGAGGAGTACTCTCGTTGATGGGTGCTGAATGTCAAACCCACTTTTTGACCAGGGTCTCGCCACACAAATTTCTATAAAAAATATTTATCTAGGCCCACTATGAAAGGGATACTCGAAAATTTGTGTGTATTACGTGTACTCGAAATCGTGAATGTCAAAAGGGAGGACCCTGGAGCTTTCATAAGACTAAGCTTAATCTGGTAAATTTTATAGCAGATTACGCGCTAAATACGACTAAAGTTAAAGCTAGTGACTAGCCGTAAAAATAAATCTTCAATATCTCGTAGCTCCCCCAACAACTACAATCACCGCCTGACATCGCGCCGGCATACTTCCGATAAGATACTGCAAAGAGTTATGACTTATAGAATCCCATGCTTCCAGTATGATAATGCGAAGCTCAGCCGAAGACTGCTCCCGCCCATCCTCGAGTTCAAGATATTGATTTTCAATATAATCCTTCATCTCGCTCCACACAGCCTCAATAGGGTTGAGGTCTGGGGAGTAAGGAGGCCAGTTTATGGGCTCAATATTTTTAACACTTAAACTTTCCCGAGTGAAGGCCGCTTTACGTGGCGGTGCATTATCTTGCATGAATTGCAATTCAGGATTCACCTCCAAGTAGTCAGCCACATGGGGAACAATGTGTTCGCAATAACTCGGCCCTGTTATTGAACCCCAATTTTTTTCCCAGAATAAGCAGGTCCCTTTCTGAGTTCCGTGAAAACTCCCCCAGAACATCCAGGCTGTGCTCTTTCTAGTCTTGTCGACGAGGCAGGTGTATTCAAGCTCGTCACCAGGCTGTATATTATTAGCCTTCTAAATCCTAGCTGATGACACGCGCAACAAACCTTTCTCGTTATGTAGGCATCTCGATGTCTACCATCTGTTACCCATGTCTCGTCGCTCCAAAGGATCTGACTCCAATCGTCAATGGTCCAGTGACTATGATTTAGAGCCCACTCTAACCTTTTTATCATGTTGACCTCGGATATAGGTGGCTTTGCTCAAGACAAACTCCTGGAGTAACCTCTATCTTTGAGCGCACTTCTGATCGCATAAACCCCAGCGCCCCAGCAACTAAACTCCATGGCAAGCTCTATATACGTCGTCTGACGATTCCTTCGAGAGAGTCGCACAAAAGTTTCTAGCTCATCAACTTGGGCCTGATCCAGTTTTCGTTTTCCACCCGGATTTCTTTTGGGAGAGGTAGTGCCTCTATTGATGATGTGAATAACTTGTTTGTAGCTCAAGTCGAGGATAGATGCAATTTCGCCTCGTTCGTGGCCAGCATTGTGTAAAGTAATTACCTGGAGTTATTTAGCTGAGATCTTTCCAAATCCAGTAAAGAATGACCTGAAGGCACTTATCTGCTGAAGCTCTTCTCGAATAGCTACGCCTCGCAGGAGATGTTTCCTCGCTGTTCATCTATCGCTACAATTGGTACGATATATAGCGTTAGGGTCATTTAAAGCATGCCTCACTTTCAATAACGATTCAGTGTAAGTCGCTCGGATTTTTGACTGGTGTAAAACTAGACGTTGGCGATATATTCTTGTTGGGTGACTGGATGAGGAGCAGGCGTTATGTCAGATGAATGGATAATTACTGTAAATTAGCCCGTAGATATTACTAGGGGTAGACCCTGTACAAAGCCCAATGGACAGGGAATACCCTTATGACATTCCGGACCCATGTATGAGAGTATGGTTTATGACAGGTTCTATTGTAGAGACTATGTTGACCTAACAAAAACTCAAACATTCGTACAAGGGTGACATAAATATGCATGTGCCCTGGGCGCTAATGATGCAAGGGCCCCCACATGCGACCAGACGAGCGCCAAGGCTAGTTCATACTAAATACATGGCTATTATTATTTCCTTGCATCATTTTGTAAATGTTTACATGTCCTTATTATCATCTACGGTTTGTAAGTTTGTATTATTGTTGTTTGAGTTTGCGGGTTCTGATGTATGATATTGGCGCTTATCATGTTTTCCATTAGGTGTAAAATTAGATGATATATTGTGTTTGTAAGACGGCATGGGGAGAGGACCGAGTCGAAGGGAGAACGGTCGAAAAGACACGAGGCGAACTTGCTCATAAGGATATATTAGATCCTTCGGGAAGGGATAATCGATTCTTCTTCTTCTGGGGTTACGAATTCATCACAGTCTAAACTTGTCTTACAGACTATTTACTCAGCTGGGAAATTACTGGTGTATCCATCCAATTCCTCTTCAATGTGACCAATCACCACGAATCTCAACGAGTAATAACCTAAATAATGTGTATGTTCCAATAATCCCCAACGCCCGGATTGGATAGTGTAGTGATACACCATCACGGTCGTTTTCCCAAGTAGAGTCTAGGTAGCTTGGACACATACCCTATCTGAGACCGGAGAAAGCTGGTACGAATCCAGTGAGACCCTCAGCCACGCTATCTTGCGCTGATGCCGTAATAATAGAGTGACGTGAGCATACTCAGATAACCAAGGGGGGTCCACGCTTTTCCCAGAGGTAGCTTTTCAAAGAAGACGTTACATACTGCAACGATTAACTTATTAGTGGTATCTGGAAATACAACCTGAGTGCGTATAACAAATGGCACAGCTGTATCTGTCTGTCATGGACTCTGGCTTCGGGTATGGACCCATGGTTTATTGGGCTCCCTAGTCTGACGCGATGACGCACATAAACACTAGTGTCAAAAGACACGCGACGGAATCGATAGATCATGGGAACGGCTATATAATTTTGACTCTGAAGCTGGTTTCAATTAACCCGGTCAGGCACCCTATTGGGCCCATGCAGATGACTGTAACTTTATTATTTACATGAAAGGGAAACCTTTATGGCGAAAATTCTCTCCAACCTTACAATTTAAGTCTTTAGCTCTTCTGTTTCCTACCGGAAATGCAAAAAACTGTTCATTCTCAATTTAAGATTCAACCTTGTTTTGTACTTCTGCTTATTAGACATTTTCCTATCATCTCATCGATGGCTCGTCCTCTATCGATCGGCTGGAGTCTTCCGAGGTCTTTCGCGCCGCCTTTGTTCCATGGGCTTGTCAGTAGTTCCCAAGGTTTTTATCGCTACTGAAGTTGTTTTCTTTGTGCTATCAACGATATGCCAGTCGTTGGTATGCTCTCTTGATCTTTCTTCTGGCACCAGATATCTACCGCAACCATGTATCCGGGTTTAAGCTGTTTTCGCCTTTTCTGCTATTCGGATAGGGCAGCTCATCTCCCATGCTCGATGTTTTCGGCCGCTATTGCAGCATCGTTCTGCGGGTTTGCCGGTACACTGCTGGGTTTGGTGTTGCCTTGCACAGTTGCCACACTTGGTGGCCGCTGTAAAATTCCTGGCGATGTGGCGTGTTAGGGTAAGGAAGGGAGGTAAGGAATTTTAGAGGAAAGAGATGAGAATAAAAGTTCGTAACGTTAGGGGAGCTTATTGGTAAGGATTTATAAGGATGACGTTGCACGCTTTCTAACATCTGTGCGCAGCCACCGACTTATATACGAATCCAAAGGCTAGCGTTGGCATATTGTAACAACCCTCCGAGACTAGGTCGAATGGTGCAGTGGTACACTGACCGGGTCGTTCTCCCAAGTAGAGTCTGGGTAGCTTGGACACATGCCCCACTTGAGACAGGAGAAAGCTGATTCGAGTCCAGCAAGACCCTCACACCACTTCTCTCTCGGTGATATTGTATTCGTAGAATGATGAATGCATACTTAGATAACCACAGGTTTTTCTCGCTTTTCCCTGTGGTGGGTATTCACAGAAGAGGATACATGTCGTAAGGCGTTATTCTCGTAGTGGTATCTGCAAATGAAATCTGAGTATGAGTGTCCCTAACGTCAAAATGAGTCGTTCTATAACGAAGAATACGTATCTTCCGGAAATACCTACGTGGGCCTTCAGGCACCGAAAAAGGATAATAGATTTATTTATTTATTTATCTATCTATCTATCTATCTATCTATCTATCTATCTATCTATCTATCTATCTATCTATCTATCTATCTATCTATCTATCTATCTACCTATCTATTTGATTTGATTTGATTTGATTTCAATTAACCCGTTCAGGAAACCCAAGGGCCCATGCAGGTGTCTAACTATTATATATACACAGGAGGAAACCTCACGGTAAAAACCCCCCAAAACTGCAATCTGGTATCTTTCTGGTTTTCAGTTTACATTCAAAAAGTGCCTTACACTGTACGTCCAGTGTGTGATCCGTCTCACCCCTTCCCTGCTCTGTGCATCATTAGCCGCATGGTTGCCTCAACTTGACTGACAAGTCGAAACTGTTCTAGGTATCCTTCGTCTAGTATCCACTTAGTGATTCTTGCCACATCTTCCGGGCTCTGAATCATGGCCTGATAGGACCTATCTTTTGCTTTTCGCAGGAAATCCCCTCGTCCCCTCGCCCACTGCGGACACGTCATAACCATATGCCTAACGTTCTGTGACGGATACCCTCACTGGCACCTTGGGCTGTCAACTCCAGGTACTTTTCTTCTGTACAGATAAGAATTGAGCCCGATATGCTCGCTTCTTATATGTATGGCGATACTACTTTGGGCCCTGCTAAGGTTCTGGTAGATTTGAACTGGTGCTTCCCTGTAGTTCATTATAAATCTGCCGGTTTTTTTTTCCATGGTGATATTCGCTGCTTTCCAAGTCTCAGGGTTCGCTGGAGTCGAGTGTCCAGAGTTCTTCTGATGTGTCCAACAATTTTTCCATTCCTGGAATGCTGCAATCTTTACAGCCGTCTTTTGTCGCACAGTTTGCTCTTCCCTTCCGCAGATTCGAATCTATTCGGCCACATAATCGCTTCTGTTCATGTCGTGAATCTCCTCTCTCCCTCGGACGGGCAGCTTGATTCGATTACACGCCGAAGTAATTGTCCTTCGAACAGGTAGCTTGTCTGATAGTCCGGCGTGTTAGACCCTCCTTTGGTTCAGGTAGAGCTCTATTGGGAGCACCGATGTCTCGTGCTCAAGTACTCTACTGCTGGTAGAGTTATATGCCCCTGTGACTAGCTTTAAGCATTTCCTTTGAATACTTCGAAGGGGTTTAACAATCCTTTCAGGGAGTTTACCCCCTGTTATTTATGTATTTATTTATTTATATGAGTGTCCAAACGTCAAATAAAGTCATACTGCGTCACATACATATCTTCCGTTATGATTCGCGTCAATGCCTCAGGCTGCATACGCTAAAATGATTTAAAAAAAACCTCCACCCCGCTTTAAAACTGACATAATTAATTATGCTTCAATGAAAGAGACGCATTATTTCTGAACCAGCTTTCTCCTATATAATTGAAAATTCAGTGTTATCATATCAATCTACATCAGAACCAATTTGAAGGCTAAATTTTTACAGTGGAATACAGTACAATCTCGCTATAACAATGTGGGGCAAAACTTAAACAAGGGTTCTAATTGGCCAATTCAATTGAATTCTTCAATCGGGAGCCTTGGTTGAGTTTTGCCCCACATTGTTATAGTGAGATTGTACTGTAGATTTTAAAATTAGCCTACTAAGTTGTGTCGAAATTATCTACGAATTATCTTTTTGTGCCACTAACATAATAGCGAGTAGAATTAGGACATTTATTTCTCCTCTGTACAGTTGCCCTCCAGCCCCTGCATTTCACGCTTTCATGCCTTGCCTCCACACAAGATGAACCATATCGCAGTGTGACGGCTAGTAAGCCGAGTATTACCTGTAGCCTGTGCTAGCTAACGGAGGCTCTGGTCTTAGAAACAGGATTCAAGTCGCAGATGGCACCCGTTGCTCCACTAGATTAATTAAGAACTCTAGAAGGTGTCTCTTGAGAACATTAAGGTACAAGTGCTACGCACGCACGCCCAACGGAGAAAACGGGAACATGATGAAAAGATTTCACTTAGGTTACCCAATCATCGGTGGCGTTTATACCTTGTATGAATAAATAAATAGTTATTAGACCTAATTGTAATCTTTCCGAGCTTGATGACTTATAAACTTCCATATCCTACATAAATGCTCAATGCTTTTGTACTTGATCCGTGACGCGCAGCACTTGACTGGCTTTCAAATTAACTAAGAGTTCTCCCGGTTTACGATACCATCTATCGATTAGGTGCTTGTTGATAAGCTCTTCCTACTACCTGTTCAAGCAAAGTTATAACCGACGCTCCGCCCATGCGATTGAGCTGCAGCTTCTAAAAGATCAAAAGACGCATATTAGCCTTCTGCAGACAAATATAATGCGATGACCTCCGTTAGGTATAAATATTCTTCGGATTTTTTTGTTATCGATGCTTGTGGTTAAGGGAGTTGAAATTGAGGTTGGACGACGTATATTACTGTCGAGAAACTTAATAAGCGTTCTTTCAGTCTGTTGTTTTGTATAAGAGAGGTCAAATTTATTACTGACTCATAGGGAGCAGATTGGGGTGTTAGGTGTTCTGAAATGTGACTGTACATGGTTTAAGGAATGATTTTTATCTAGGCCACTGATAGCACAGGGATTTATGTGTTCTTTGGGTGGCTCTTTGTGATGTTGTTACTTATCTTGAGGAACTGTAGTTTTATTTAGTGACCAGGAATGTTGAAAATTATTGTCATCAAGTCACCCTCACAAACTTATTCGTAAACATCAGGTTACGTTGCTAGAGGAACGGGCACGAAACAAACTAAATAACTATTAAGAAATAATGAGTTCCTCAGTCATGGAGTTGCAGAGCGTATCGATTCTAACGAGCTACAGAGAGAAACTAAGTACATAAACTTGGATCACGCGCAGACCAAAAACGTGGACAGATGACTAATCATATCTGGCATACAGTGACCAGCAAAACTATTCGAATGTTTTGTAACTTTCGCTTGTAAGCCTCATAAAATTGTATCTGCTTGACCAATTCACAAAATTTTTACATTAATAAAAAATTCCAATTCTGTGGTTTCTTTTGATATAAATTAGATGATGTGAATCGAAAATTTGGTGGAGTAATCACGATTGAAAGGGCGTTGGTCATTCGAACAGTTTTGCAGGGGGGTATGGGGAAATTTTTGAACTGGTAATTTAGTACTTTACATGCCCACCTTTCGCCTTAATCACTGCATCTATGCGCCTAGGAAGACTCTCTATCAGCTTCTGACATTCCTCTGCAGGAATCTTTGCCCATTCATCCTGAACTCTGTCCCAAAGCTCCAGGATCCCATTTGGCGGTTGGGGGTAATCCTTGAGTCTTTCCTTGATGTAATTCCAGAGATGCTCGATGGGATTAAGATTAGGGGAGTTTGCTGGCCAAGGAAGAACGGCGAGAGAATGATCTCTGAGGAATTGTCTGGCCTTCTTCGAGGTATGCTTTGGATCATTGTCCTGCATGAAGATAACGGATTCGGGGGTTTTACCGTATTCCACCAGCGTTTGTAGGAGATCCTCCTCCAATATCTCAGTGTATAGATGCTGGTCCATCAACCCATCAATCTTACACATGTTTCCCGTCACCTCCCGCAGCATACAGCCCCAGATCATAATATGACCGCCACCAAATTTGAGGGTCTCCTCTACCTCTCTCTCTATCAACCCTCGTCCTCGCCTTTTCCAGGTCCAAGATTTTCCATCTGACTGCAAGCGATTTATCTTCGTCTCGCCTGACCAAACTACACGCTTCCAATCATCTGTAGTCCAGTACTTATGGGCCATAGCAAAGTCAAGACGGTCCTTCTTTTGCTTTGCTGTTAGTTTTGGCTTATTCTTTTTCACAACAGCTTTTAACCATGCTTTTTTGAGGGTCCGTCGGACTGTATCAACAGAGATAGAGCAATTTTTCTTGTCCATGATATTTCGGGCAACTTCGGCAGCGGTATCGGCCTTACCGAATGTTATGGTACGGACGGCATGACGAGTGTCATGCTCGCTGAGTAGACAAGGTCGCCCTCCTGAGTTCACCTGAAGATCTGGACGGTGTCTCTTGCGAATACATGAAACGGTAGAAACTGAGACATTGCATTCTCGAGCTGTTGAACGGATGGAAAGTCCATGGTCAAGGTGGTGAAGAATGACATCAATTTTTGATTGAGATAGAGGCCTCATGATAAAAAAAGATTCGAGTAACAGTAGAAAGTGATTATGTGCTGTAAATGATTACAAACTCAACCTTTCATGAAGACCTACAGTGCTCCTGATGCCTAGTTATACTTTCCCAACATCCCCCCTGCAAAACTGTTCGAATGACCAACGCCCTTTCAATCGCGATTACTCCACCAAATTTTCGATTCACATCATCTAATTTATATCGAAAGAAACCACAGAATTGGAATTTTTTATTAATGTAAAAATTTTGTGAATTGGTCAAGCAGATAAAATTTTATGAGGCTTACAAGCGAAAGTTTCAAAACATTCGAACAGTTTTGCTGGTCACTGTATTTCCAACACTCCCCCATAGGGCAGATAGGTATTGGTCATTGTCATTTCCTCCTCAGTCTTCTTTCTGTTCAAACAGTTCCTAGACCTCCGCTGCCTGATTTCGTAAGATTGTAATGATTGTCCACTCCAAGCAAGCTCTTTCTCTTAACTGAGCCAATTCAAAGCATTGTAGCTCTGGAAAAACTCATCTCCTCTCCATCCCCTCCAAACACACTGTGGAGTCCTGAGCTCCTTCAAAGTTGCCAACAAGCGTCTTAACGTCAGCTTTATCAACTCCCCCAGAAATATAGCTTCATACCGTCAGCCATTCTCAGCTCTAACACACACTCCCCCAGCTTCCATGCTGTGGGCGTTCCAGTGTATTTTACATCCACTACACTAGTGTTCTCATTGCTGATATTCCCCTATCAGTAACATGCTCCACTAGTGTCTCCCTCGAAGAAGACTTCCAGTTACTAGTGTTCCTTGTGATAACCTTCTCAGATCATCACCACGCTTCACTAGTAGCACCTTTAGCTCCGTCTTACTGCCCGAGTTGCCTCCTCTGGAGCCTCCTCTACCATATAACCTTACTCTCCCCCACGGTGACGGGATTTTCAACGCAGATTGCCGTTAGGAGGATTTTAAACCGAATCAGGTAGAATGTCGAGGAGAAATCACGTCGTCGGACAACTAAAAAATTTCAGGGCTTCAGAAGAAGTATTGATAGACATAGGAAAGAGAAATCTTGAGGGTTTGAAACAGCTTTCAAAACGGAGCTGTAAAGTTGATTGGCATCAGCTGTCGAATAGTAGCTGACGATTTGTGATGTGATGCAGCTTTCATACAGTAGCCGCTAAGTTGTGTGTTGTAACAGCTGTCAAATTGGAGCTGCCGAATTTTCAAAAGAATTAGCTGTTAGAGTGGCTGCTAATTTCTGATATGTAGCTGTTGTCGAAAAGTAACTGCTAAGTTTGATACTGAGTGGTTACTAAATAGTAGCTGTAGTATTGAGCTTTGACAGCTGTTAAAAGTTGGCCACTTAATTTGACGATGCAACAGCTTTCGTAGAGGAGCTGTTAATTTGTAAACCATGGCAGTTGTCGTTGAGTAACTGCGGGAACAAACTTGTGACAACTTTCGTAGAGTAGTTATCGGTTAAGTTTGAAGAGGATAGCAGTTGTCGAAAAGTAACCGCCAATTCGAAGTATGAGGCATCTCGTATGCTGAAGTGAGTAGCAGCTGTCGTAAAGTAGCCGCTAGGTAGAGTGTGGCAGTTGTCAAAAGGTAACTGCAGATATTTGATAAGGGAAGGCGATTTGTGTGATTTAGCAACTCTCGCAGAGGAGTTGCTGAATTGTTATAGTGAGTTGATAACTGTCGAAAAGTAGCTATCGAGTTAGAATAATTGACAGTGGTTGGGATTTGACTGCCAAAATTTAGCATGACGCAGATTTCAGAGAAGATCTGCCCATTTGAACTCATGAACAGCTATCGTAAAGCTGTTGCCGAGTTGAAGATAGGACAGCTGTCGAGAACGGAGCCGTCATGTTTTTATTTTGTGGTGCAACTTTCGTAGCGTAGTTGCAAAATTCTAATGAATTGAAACGACTGTCGAAAAGTAGTCGCATGGCTTGAAGTTATGGACGTTGGAATGCCTTTAGAACTGCATAATCGTCGGTTGAGGTTGGGAGGCTTCTCAAGGTACATTTTCGAGTCCGTACGTTCGACTCAAGGGCTCCGTTCGTTCGAGACCTTCATCGGGCTGGCTACCGGTGCGTTTTAGATCCTTCCATCCTCACGAGGGTAACACAGCTCCCCCGATCTTTAGTTCCGTTCGTACCTAACGAAGGCGATGGCCTCCAAATCTCTCTAGAGATTCCTACTCAAAGGCGAGTGCCTTAATCTTAAAGGCTCTTACGTGCTTCTAACGACGGCGACGGCCACCGGTCTTCTCAGGCGACAGCCATTCAAATGTCTTGGGTTCAAGAAGGCGATGACCTCCTGTTTGGATGAATCTGGCGCAAGCAGACACTAACCAGTCTACTTGCCCATAACGAAGGTGATCAAACTCCGGACGATACAACAGAAAAGCGCAAGCGCAATTCCGGGTCTCATAACCTATTGAGAAATAATGAGTTCCTCAGTCATGGAGTTGCAGAGCGTATCGATTCTAACGATAATGATGATGATTCTATTTTTCGTCTAGGCTCTAGACATGTGCCAGAGGCACATGGCTATCCATCCCTTGTGGGACATAGGACGCCAGAGCCTAGGCCCCGGAATTTAGGACTTTACAGTCTAATATTACATAGGTGTACCGCGTTATCTGAAACTGCAGACAGTGATAGACATGAGCTACATATATAGCAAAAGATTTGATGAGTCTTCCCCTTTCTCACGACTGGTGATCGGCCAGTCCCTCTCTCCCGCTCCATCTTTCCGTCCAGGAGCCCCGATCGTAAATGATAGAAAAGAAAAGAAAAGAAAAGAAAAGAAAAGAAAAGAAAAGAAAAGAAATAAATAAGCAAACAACAAACACAAAGTACCCCTTAACGAGGACATATATCCTCGAAGAAACGAGATTGGTCTAGCCATTGATTTAGTGACGTTGCTCCTTTTGGCGTGCCAAGTAAGTTTGGTATAAGCTGATTAATGGGCCCTTCAGGGCGGCCACTACGTCTGTGAAGAATTCTGCAGAAAAGAAAATGTATGGGCGTTTTGCGCTGTCCGCATGAGCATTCTAGAGTAGCCTCGGTATGTTTGAAACGTGTATGGTAGGTGGCATAGTCGCCGTGACCAGTTCTTGCGGCAATGACTCGGCCTAGATGTCTGCGGCTAAGAAGGAGCTCTTTCGGAAAGGCAGGAGCATCATTTATATCTATTTTCTGATACGAAGGGGGAGAATGATTGCGCCACCAATCATCTCTTTCCTGTCTATTTAATGTCGATTGCCATTTTTCTAGCGTAGCAAATGAATATTCCTGATTCTCGGGACTAGGCAGTGAAGCGCCTTTCTTAGCCTCTGAATCAGCTAGCTCGTTCCCCTCTATATCGGCGTGGCTTGGGACCCAGCGTATGTTTATATTACCCGCGAGAGTGTGAGGGAGACGTGTCCGAGCCTTCCAAGCCTTAGCCACTTCTATGGCCTCTAAGAAAATTGATTGGGCAGACAACACAGGGGTTCTAGTGAGTAGTTTTCTAGCTACTTCTTCGTTGTCTATAAATACCCATATATCATTTGAAAAACGAGCTGAAGAAAGTGCAGTGGCTGTACGGATTCCTTGAAGTGCGACAAATGCCTCTGCATAAAAACACTCTCTGTGCTGACCAAGCGGGAAAGACCTTGAGCACACTTTTATTCCAAATTGGTAAATGACGAAACCGCTCCCAGTCCTACCGTCTGAAAGTTTGGAGCCGTCTGAAAATACCAGAATATCGCTTCTAGGAAGCGTTCTCAGGAAAGTACGAAATGTGTCAGCTATCATATGCTTTGGTACAGATGGATCACAAAACCGAATGTGAGAATGTTGTCTGGGCTCTATATTCTCCCATGGTGGATTGACTAACGAGTCAACTAGTTCTGATGTTGGGATGTTCCTGCATGAGCGCGCGAAACGAGATAATGCAGGGGATGCTAGAGATTTTTGTGCGCGAGACCGTAGGGGGTGTAGGGGGTCGAGCCGACGAGTGCGTATAGCAGCTCTTCTCGATATTTTATTGAGAGCTAACTCAGCAGGGTCAAGCCCAGACTCACGGAAGAAAGCAGCGGAGGGAGTCGTTCGGTATACTGGAAGAACAGCTCTTGCAGCAGCTGTATGTACTTTTTCTATCAGTTGAATATGTGTGCCGACCCTGTTACAGACCACTTTTCCCATTTTTATTCGAGATTTTCCTGGCCACCAGGTCTCGGCGCCGAAGTGTGCTATTGGTAGGACGCATGCGAAGGCTGCTTGTCTCGAGAGCCGTGGCGATACCCCCCTGATTGTGTTACCCAAACAGCGGAGAGCATGAGCTACCTTGAGAGCCTTGGAAGTTTGGATTTGCACATGACGTTTGAAAGTGAGTTTTTTATCGAAGTTTATTCCCAGCCATTTAAGATGAGGCTTTTGGGCAGTCTCCGAGATAGTGAAGTTTGTAGTTTCTACCTGTGGTCGCGAGTTCTTATCCTTGTGTTTCCGTGTGAAATGAAGAAGCTCAGATTTCATAGGGTCGAAGGTTACTCCTTCTGAATAGCCCCAGGCTAGTGCTTGGTTTATGGAATTTCCTAGTTTAGTTGCATTTTCTTGGAGTGACGGTGATATTTCCAGCACTGCGACGTCATCAGCGTATCCAAAGGCTTTCTTAAGACCGTCCAGTTTGAATAAAGGAGCGATGTATAGCATGAAAAGTATGGGAGAGACCGGTGAGCCCTGAGGGAGTCCGCAGTAAATCTCGGTGGGGTTCCTGATTTTTCCATCTAGCCGTATGCATACTTCACGGTTGGTTGCGAATGAAGCAATCCAATTGCATAGTTGAGCTGGCCATCCTTGTTCTCTCATTCTTTTTACGAGCCTACCTGGGAGTACAGCGTCAAACGCTCCCTTGATGTCAAGTGTGGCCAATGTCGCGGTCAAACCTTTAGCCAATGCTGTTTCCACATCGTGGGTGAGGCATGTGGTTAGGTCTACACTGGAACGCTGGGGGAGTGCTCCGAACTGCTGGCGGGCAAGTACTTTGTGCTTGATAGCAATCCATGACATCCGCTTGGCTACAAGTCTTTCAAGTCCCTTTCCTAGGACAGAAAGGAGGGCAATTGGTCTATATGATCTGGGAGAAGACATATCTACTTTGTTCGGCTTAGCAATTATTGCCACAATCGCTGTACGGAAACATTTGGGATGATGGCCAGTATCTAGAGATGTCTGAAATAGATCATGCACCAGAGTCGAAATGAGTGGCCAGGCGAGGCGTAAAACTGCAGTTGGGATTTGATCTTTTCCTGGTGTGGTGTTACCAGCGCCTAATATAGCATTGCTGACTTCAAGGGAAGTAATCTCAGGGAAAGGGAGAGCGGTGTGTGCTGTGGTGGGAGTACTTAATGATATATCTTCTATGTCAGATTGATTACTTAAGAGGTTTCGAATAAGTAACCTCATTTTACCTTCCAGATATTCTTCTGGAGGGGAATCAGGCGCAAGCGGGTCTTTAAGCGGGGGAGAGCGGAATATTCCCTTTGACTTGTGCCACTTGGTGATATCAAATACATCCTTTGCGTTGGTGGCTTCGTCGACTCTTTTCTGATAGAAAGCTGCTTTTGCAACTTTCGTTACTTTACGGAATGCTCTCCTATCTGCTTGCGAGGCGGTTCCCGTTCGGAACTTTTCACGGTATTTAGATCTTGCTTCTCTGCAGCTTTGATCCCACCAGGGTTGTCCCCTATTATGTGGTAGCGAGTATTTTGCAGATCCGGAGAAAGAAACCAAAAGAGATTGTGTTATATCTTCGGCTCTCTTGTCTAAGCTCGCAGGTGATTTTTCAGTTAGATTGGTCATTCCCTCTAATTGCATGCGGAGTAGGACTAAGAATTTCTCTTTGTCAATTGTGGCGAAGCGAAGTTTGGTCGTAGGTGCAGCCCCTCGTGCACGGTAGGCGACAGATACTAGGAGTGGCGTGTGGTCCGATGTAACGTCTAACTCATGCTGGACTTCTGCAGTTATTCCTGTTGCTACTAACTGGCTCGATCCAGAACATAGGTCGAGAACATTTCCGCGAGTGTGGGTGGGTTTGTCAATTTCGGAAATCAACGAAAGTTCTTTTAATTCGAGCCAGCTGATGAAACTTTCAGATTGAGCTGAGGGGGGGCCTGAATACGATGGGTGCCACATCGGATGGTGTAGATTTAAATCTCCGGCCAAGATGGTTTTTGAAGGGAAATGGGTGTTAGCCATAGTAGTTAGTCGGGATACTCCAGCACCTGGATTTGTAGCTCCAGGGGGGGCGTTGTAGACATTTATTACTAATGTACGAGAGGAACTAGGGAATTCGATTGAAAGGAAAAGAATGTCGGCGGCTCCTAGCTCCATCGTAGAGTTGGGGCATTCTTGTGTGTAGGTTAAGTTGTTGTTTTTTTTTGAGTAAGTTAGTACTCGAGGTCGGGTAGACCAATCATCAACTGGAGTAAAGCATTCAAATGAAGGGTGATTGCATGTGATTCTCCTGTCAGTATTTCTGGATATGTACGGTTCTTGGATCAGCAAGATATCAATGTGATTTGTGAAAGCAGTTTGGAGAGCGATTTGGTGCGCAGAAGAGCAACGACCAACATTTACTGAGAGAATATTAATCGAATTGGGTGTACTACTCATTCATCCTAAGGGAGCTATTTTGGAGGCTATCTTGGGCCAGGACTGCGAAGCTACCAGGCCCTGCTGGGAAAAGCGAAGAGCCAGGAGAAGAAATGTGTGTTTGTAGCGGATTAAGTACAAGATCTGCATCAGCAGCAATTGCTGGGGCAGTTGTCTTATTTCCAATCGACTCACAATGTGCAGCCTTAAGACGGAGTCTTGCGGATGCTGTAGCCTGTCTGATGGCGAAGATTTGTTGTTTAGATGGAAGTGTGTTGTTCTTGCTGGGTCTGATGAGACATTCCAATGAGTCGGCTGGGTGAGGTCCGTAGCAATTCGCACACTTTGGGGGGCATGCGTGAGGCACTTTCGGATCACAAGTAGTATGACCACTTTCGGTGTGTTGAGTTGAGGCGCAGATTCGGCAGCGGGGAAGACGGATACAAGCCCGTTGATTATGCCAACCAAAACAATTTCCACATTGAGGGGTTTTCATTCTTTGTGGCAGAAGTTTCGCTGGGACACGTTTACCGAAGAGAGGGAGTACTTTAGAAAGATTTGAGCCCTTGGGGTAGAGCACTATCCAGCTTTTATGGGGATAGAAATCAGAGGAAGGAGTACTCCTTGATTCGATTACATTTAAAGGGGCAACGTTTGTCAGGTCAGTAAGAGCTTCGGTTAGCATAGACGCTGTAATCTCTACCATTTCTAACGAGTTTGTGGACACATTGTACCCGGCATATGAGCGGGGGACGCCCGAAAGTCTGTACGCAGCATGTTCGCGTGGTTTCTCGACTTTGCATTCTCCGGAGGAAGACAAGAATGTTTGGATGTCATCCATGCGACTTGACAAATTTTCTTGGGCGGCTGTGTGCGCTGGACATATAGCAAAGCCAGTTTTAGTGTGTTGTACCTCTTTTATCCACTTCTCGCCGAGAAAGGTATTTATTTGCTGCATGGTAGCGAAGGGAGACATGCTCAACGCAGGATGGCCGGCTGCGACCCTGACCAAAATACGGTTATCTTCGACCTGTTTTGTTGGTTGTACTTTGCTTATAGCGTTTGCATTGTGTTTAAGGTTGGCAATGGATCTTTGAGCAGCCAATGGTCGACTTCGTTGTTTAAGAGCCGCAGCATTTGCAGTACTTGCAGGAGACGCAGCAGACGCAATAGTGGCATATGATTTTTTCTGAGGAACTTTGGTATTCATAACTTGGTGCTCTATCGTCTGATTGGTGTTCTGCACCATAGAGTATGGCTTGGGAGGGCGGGATGAGCCTCTGACGTGGCATTCAAAGTGTCGTCGGGCTACAGAATTGAGGTCAGCCACGAACTCGCGGAAGGATCTGTTGAGATGTTGGGGTAGCGTGTTGCTTTCGCTGATCGCATCATCGAGGACGCTTGCAATATGTTGAAACATGAGTGTGGCCTCATTGTTTCTAGTGTCCGCGGCTGAGGTGGTTGACAGCAGCATCTCTGTCAACGACTCCTCTTTGCCCGTTGGGGCAAAAGCACGTAGGGGTGGTGGAGGGAGGGAAGGCGGGGGAGGGGGAAGATTTATCATGGTGCGCACGATGGTATGCTGTCAGGTTCCGAGATAAGTACTGTCGATTCTAACGATTATTATTATTATTATTATTATTTTATTTAACGTCTATCTAATAAACATTTGCTTACGGCAAATGTTTATCCATCCCATTTGGGACATAGGACGCTAGGGCCGAAGCCCTAGAGTTTGGAAGCTAATATAGTCTAAAATACATGGCTGTATCGCGTTGTCTTAAACTGCGAACAGAGAGTTATTGTGCAATATGCAAGTTTGTTTGTCATCAGACATATACAAATATAGAAAACTCATGCCTCACCGAGGACAGATTTCTTCAAAGAATCGAGATCTTTCTAGCCATTCAGTTAATTCCTTGGCCCCTTCTGGTGTGCCCAACAATTTAGAAAGGAGTTGATTGATAGACCCTGCAGGGCGGCCGCCACGTCGATGTAATATACGGCAAAAGAGGAAGTGCTTTGGGGCTTTAGGTGATCCGCAACGACAATTCATTTTTGCCTCTTCGTGTTTGAAGCGAGTGTGGTAAAATGCAAAGTCTCCATGGCCAGTCCTGGCAGCAATTAATCGTCCTAAAGCCTTTCGGCTCAGCAAGAGCTCTTTTGGGAACCTCGGGGCAGTTTTAATTTCTAATTGTGCGTATCTACTTGGAATATTATTGTTCCACCAATTAATCCTTATTTGTTTCTGTTGTGAAGATTGCCATTGTTCCAATGTCGCAATCGAGTACTGGGGAGACTCTGAATAAGGCATAGCTGCTCCTCTCTTTGCTTCTAGGTCGGCAAGTTCGTTACCTTCTATCCTGGCATGTCCAGGGACCCAACGTATTCTGACCTGCCCTTCTTCGGTATGAGGGAGGCGTGATCTTATTTTCCAGCTCTTTGCTGCTTTCAAGAAATCTAGAAAGATTGGTTGAGATGATTTTGGAGTTGATGTAGTCATTAGTTTACTTGCGACATCTAAGTTATCAAGAAAAATCCAGGCATCGTTTGAGAAGCGTGCTGAAGGAAGTGAGATAGCTGCTTGCAGACCTTGGAGGGCTGCATGGGCCTCAGCATCATATGGTTCTTTATATTTTCCAAGAGGAAAAGCCCCTGAACGTACTCTGATTCCAAATTGAAAGATTACAAACCCGCTACCTGAGTGTCCATCTGCAAGTTTTGAACCATCTGTATATATTATGATGTCATTTCTGGGAATTGTTCTAAGAAAATTTTGAAAATTTGTTACCCTCATGTTTGATGGACCTATAGGGCCGCTAATACGATTCAAGGATTCTTGCTTAGTCTCTTCTATCTCCCATGGGGGGTTAACTATAGGGTCGAAGTATTCTGAGATGGGAATATTTCTGTATTGCCTTGCAAATCGTGATAAGGCAGGATGTGAAAGTGACTTTTCCCCACGCAAACGTAACGGGTGTCGAGGGTCAAGTCTTCGTATACGTATAGCCGCATTTCGCGTAATAGTATCAAGAGTGAGCTCTGCAGGCAAGAGTCCGGACTCTCTTAGAAGTGCCACGGAAGGTGTGGTCCGATATACTGGGAGAATTACCCTTGCTGTAGCTAAATGTACTTTTTCTATGCTTGAGATGTGTGTGCCCACCCTATTACTGACAATTTTATTATTTTTCCTTCTAACTTTACCAGGCCACCAGGTTTCGGCTCCAAAATGAGCAATTGGTAATATACATGCAGTTGCTGCTTGTCTAGACAGTCTAGGAGAGATCCCTCTGATTGTATTACCTAAACATCGAAGGGCGTTAGCTACTTTGAATGCTTTTGCTGATAGGATTTGCACATGGTGTTTAAACGTGAGCTTTTTGTCAAAATGCACTCCGAGCCATTTTAAGTATGGCTTCTGAGTACTTTCGGAGAAAGTAAATCTGTTTGTTCGTACTGATGGGCTATTTAACTTGTCTCTACGTTTGCGGGAAAAATGTAGTAGCTCTGATTTAGCAGGGTCGAAGGTTATACCTTCTGTATCTCCCCAAGATAGCGCATGGTTTACTGCAACTCTTATCTTTTCTGCATTTTCATCCAAACTAGGAGAAATTTTAAGGATTGCGAAGTCATCCGCATATCCAAAAGCTGAGTTCAAGCCTTCTAACCTAAACAAAGGAGCAATATACAACATAAACAATATTGGTGATACTGGGGATCCCTGTGGGAGTCCGCTAGTAATTGACCTTGGTTCTCCAATTTCTCCGTCGATTCGAATACACACTTTACGTTCAGTTACGAAAGAAGAGACCCAATCACATAGATTTGCTGGCCAGCCTTGTTCCCTGAGACGTCTGATAAGCCTACCAGGTAGAACAGCATCAAAGGCGCCTTTTATATCTAGGGTTGCAATTGTGGCAGTCATACCTTTGGCTAGCGCAGTCTCAATGTCATGAGTAAGTGAAGTTGTGAGATCTACACTAGACCGTAGTGGTAAAGCCCCAAATTGTTGGCGAGTGAGTACTTTATGTTTAATTGCTATCCATGATAATCGCTTTGACACTAGCCTCTCAAGTCCTTTTCCCAGTACAGATAGTAGTGCAATGGGTCTATACGATCTAGGATTAGACATATCTAGTTTATTAGGTTTTCCAATTATAGCTACAATCGCAGTTCGGAAGCATTTTGGGTGATGGCCAATATCAATGCACGCTTGAAATAAATCCAATACTAGTTCCGAAATGTGAGGCCAAGCAAGACGGAGGACTCCCGCTGGTATTTGATCTTTTCCGGGGGTAGTGTTGCTAGCACCAAGAATAGCTCTTGAAACTTCTTGTACCGTAAGTTTTGGGAAAGGAAGGGAGGTTCTTGCAGCAGTAGGTGCGTGTAATGATATGTCTTCTGTTTCTGACTGATTACTAAGGAGGTTTCTTGCCAATACATCTCTTTTGTCCTTAGTTGACTGAGCTGGAGGATTGTCCGGAAAGAGTGGATCTTTTAACGGTGGGGTTCGGTATACTCCTTTTGATTTGTGCCACCTTGTTATCTGAAAAACATCTCTTGAATTTGCCGCCTGGTCGGTTATTTTTTGGTAGAAAAGGATTTTAGCGGATTTAACGACTTTGCGAAAGGCATTTCTGTCTTCCCTTGAGGCATTACCAGCTCGTACTTTTCTCTTATAAATCTCCCTCACTTCTCTACAATTTTGATTCCACCATGGCTGACCTCTATTGTGTGGTAATGATAATTTTGCAGACCCCGAGAAGCATCTGAAAAGAATTTTAGTGAGCTCCTCTGCTCTGTTGTCCAGGATTGCAATTGATTTTTCTGAAAGTAAATTCAATGGAGCTAGGTGGGTATGAAGTAACGAAAGGAATGTTTCATGTTGAATAGTTGCAAATCGAAGTTTAGGAGGGGGGGAGTTCCTTGTCATTTGGTAGGGTAAATTAATGAGGAGAGGTAGGTGGTCTGAAGTAACGTCTAAGTCTTGCTGGACTTCTGCAGTAGCGTCCCTTGCTATTAAATCACTAGAAGCAAAACAAAGGTCTAAAACATTTCCATGATTGTGAGTAGGTGTATCCACTTCGGATAAAAGGAAGAGTTCTTTGTCATCCAGCCAACGAATGAAGTCCTCTGCCTGCGTTGAGGGTGAGCCTTGGTATGATGGGTTCCAATTCGGATGATGTAGATTGAGGTCTCCTGCAAGGATTGTTCTTGAAGAGAATTGAATATCTGAGAGAGAGAGAAGAAAAGAAACTCCGGCACCTGGATTAATTGACCCAGGAGGGGCATTGTAAACGTTTATTATTTTAATACAGAGCCTATCAGGGCCTTGCATATTGAGAAATAGAATATCACCCCTTCCATACTCAGAAAGATTGTTAGGACGATACTGAGAGAATGTTAGATTATTAACTTTTTTCGTGTAAGTGAGTACCCGAGGCCTGATAGACCAGTCATCAATGGGAGTAAAACATTCAAAAGAGGGGTGATTGCAAGTGATTCTCCGGTCAGTAAATCTGGAGATGTAAGGTTCTTGAATTAACAAGATATCTGTGTTTGAAGTATACGCAGTTTGTAGTGCAATTTGGTGTGCAGAAGAAGAACGACCAACGTTAACTGAGAGTATTCTTATTTGTGATATTTTATTCCTCATTCATTAATGTCGAATTTTCATGACAACTTTCTTGAGCTAAAGCTGCGTATTTTCCACCAGAGCTAGAGGGGAATTCAGAAAAGAGGTTTCTGATGTCAGTTGAGGGTTGAGTGCGAGTTTCAGAAGGCTCATTATTATCTAGATTAGCTGTTTTTATGTTTCCGCAATGTGCTACCTTCAGCCGAAGTCTTGCTGCAGCTGCAGCCTTTCTAATTTCAGATATTTGTGCTTTTGAAGGCAACTTATTGTCTTTATTAGGTCGAATTAGGCATTCAAGTGAATCAGCAGTGTGAGGGCCATGACAGTTTGCACATTTCGGTGGACAAGTATGATCCCTACTAGGGTCGCAAGACGTATGTCCACTTTCAGTATGACTTGTTGAAGAGCAAATCCTACAGCGAGGTAGGCGGGAGCATGCTCGCTCATTGTGCCAGCCAAAACATTTACCGCATTGAGGTGTTTTAAACTTTGGGGGCAAGAGTTTAGCTGGAATTCGGGCCCCAAATAGGGGGAGAACTTTTGATAGTGTTGGACCTTTAGGGTAAAGAACGATCCAGTTTCTTTTGGGGGAGAATTCTGTGATATTAGAGCCCCGAGACTCTAGAACTTTTATTGGAGGAACATTTGTTAGATCTGTTAGAGCTTCTGCCACAATTGACGCAGTTATTTCTCTCATTTCCACTGAAGTTCCATTAAATGTAGAGTAGTTGCGAGGTACGCCAGAAAGACGATAGGCAACGTGTTGTCCAGGTTTTTCGACTTTACACTGACCACTAGAAGAGAGGGAAGCTTCAATTTCTCCCATTCGCGCCTCCAATTTTTCTTGGGCATCACCCGATACTGGGCAAATGGCAAACCCAGTTTTAATAGCTTGTATCTCTTTCACCAACTTTTCTTTTAAGAATGCGTTTAATTGCAACATAATGGCATATGGAGAAGAGCCTAAAGCTGGGTGTTCAGGGCTGACTCTAACTAGAAGACGATTATCTTCGGGCATAATTTTTGGCTGTGACTTAGGTTTGCTACTTGAATGAGTCGAATGTGTCTTTGGCTGTTCTTTGGTATTTTGTTTCATGAAAGAGGTCATAGCCACACTCGCAAAGGTTTTTTGAGTTTTCGAGTGATTTTCATATGTATTCTTTTGCTTCTCTGGGTTGCTCACAGCAGTTTGCACGACATTCATGGAGGTATATGGCTTAGGAGGTCTTTGAGATCCTCTTACGTGGGACTCAAAGTGTCTCTTTGCAACAGAACTCAGGTCTGCAATGAAGTCTTGGTAGGGTTTTTTGAGATGCTGGGGTATTAGTTCGTAGTTCTCGCCTAAAGCGTCGTCAAGAACGCCTGCAATTTCTTGGAACATGAGCGTAGCCTCATGATTCCTAGTATCAGCGGCGGAGGTTGTTGACAGTAGCGTCTCTGTCAGCGACCTCCCTCCCCCGTTAAGGGTGGAGGCGTGTAGGGATGAAGGGGGGTGGGATGGAGGACGGGGGGGAAGATTTTGCATGAGGAGTGAGCGATATTGCTAATAAATGTGTATATTGTCCTGAGCTTCGGACTGCGTTGACTTGTGTCGATTCTAACGAGCTATAGAGAGAAACTAAGTACATAAACTTGGATCACGTGCAGACCAAAAAACGTGGACAGATGACTAATCATATCTGGCATATTTCCAACAATAACCACAATAACCTATTTTTTCACTAAAACGTAATTAACTATGTCAGTTGGAGGAACCAGAAGGAAAAAAGCTATAGCTAACCCTGAAGTCCGGAAAGCATCAAAATATTTCGCGGACAAAAGATGAATTCCTGGGGAACACCATCTCAATTACACCGACACCTTAAAAAGTCTCAAGGCAGCATAGCCATGCACATAAGAAGCGAGCATATCGGCTTCCAATCTTATTGGTACCGAAGGAAAGTACCCGGAGTCGACTCACGAAATTGCCCTTGTGAACACCCCTCCTAAAATATGGAGCACATGATCATGGCTTGCCCGCGATGGGTAAAAGAAAAATCTGAAGTTTGGAGGAAAGCAAAAGATAGATCCTTCAAAGCTATGATGAATAGTGCAGAAGACGTCGCCAAAATCACACAATGGATTCTCAAGAAGGATGGCTTGAACAGTTCCGGCTCGTGAGGGATGTTGAAGCCACAATAGTAGCATGCAGGAAACGCAGAGGGGTAGGTTGAACAGAGGAGGGAAAGGGATCCACAATGGGAATTGCAGCTTTTATCGCACCTCCCGAAGGTAATTCTGTGACTAAAAACAAGTAAAGAAACAGTGAAGGTAGGTTTAGGGGGTTTTCACCGAAAGGTTTCCTCCTGTGTAAATAAAAAGTTAGTATACCTGCGTAGGCCGTTAAGGGTGCTGAACCAGGGAAATGAAATCAAATCAAATCAAATACAGTAGAACCCCTCTTAGCTAATAGTGGGTCCCGGTATAACTACTGAAGAGATTCATAGAAATTTTACAGTTTATATTTGCAATACTTACCCCTGCACGTAAAATGACCTGTGAGGGTAAGTGTTACAATGAATCTTTTCAACATTTATACCGGGACCCACTATTAGCTAAGAGGGGTTCTATTGTACCGTAGTGTACAGTCAAACCCCTGGTTAACGATCATCATTATCACGACAATTTTTCCGGCACGAACTATTACAGTCGTCCCTCTCTAACTCGATAGTGAGTCCCGGTATAAGTGTTGAAAATATTCATTGTAACTTGGACTTTTATATTTGTAACACTTACCCTCACAGGTCATTTTACGTGCAGGGGTAAGTATTGCAAATATAAACTGTAAAATTTCTATGAATCTCTTCAGTAGTTATACCGGGACCCACTATTAACTAAGAGGGGTTCTACTGTATGGGAAATCGAAGGTCCCTGTAGTTCCCTTCTGTGATTAATTTTGTCCCTATTTTAATGAAAATTTATATGATACTAGGGACAGAATCATAATTGAAGGGTGCTGCAGGGACCTTCGATTTTCCATACCATATTGTATTCAGTAAAGGTCGATAGCACTAGCCGACTCATGTAGATGTCAACACCATAAATCTGATCCATGTTCACGATAATCTAGCACATGTGCACATGTCCCAATTTCTTGCCACATTGAGGCCAGCACTCTTACTCGCTATCAGTTCATTGACCTTACTCATGGAAAGTACAGCATCAGGATTCTCCAATTTTATTCCTTTACTTGATGATGTCTATTCATTTCTATCTATACGACGATTCGTTTTTTTCCAGTCACAACAGCTGCTCGCCGTGTTGCTATTGATTAGCAGCTGCAGCTTTTAATCTTGGACAAGAAGTTACTTGCATCTAGTAAGAAACTAGCCTGTTGAACATTAAATAGATAAATAGTTAACAAAGGTCACAGAAAACAAATTTTATAGATCTCTTGCAAAGCAGTAAACCCCAGCCCCTATCGTAGCTGAATATTGTCAATCAACCATCAATCAAAAATGGCTCAGATATCTCTTCCTCTACCGATATTACCAAGGCGAACCCAATCGTCATCACCTCCTTCTCCTATTCAAAATGGGGACAGTGACCGTTTATTTATCCCACTCTATGCCTCAGATCCGAAAAAGTGCCATCCGTCCAAAGGTGTTGATACTCCTCCATCGTCACCTCTTTCCAAAATATCTCCTACACATCATCAATTACCACTTGATCTCCCGTATTATTATGAGGAAACAATGGTGGGTTTTCTTCAAGCTTACCAAGTCCATGCTTCAGACGTAGTCGCCGCCTTAAGTTACTTATCAACACAATATCTTCCCGACGCTTCTTATATGTTTCCCTGGTTACACGGGTTGCATCCGGATAATTATTTCCAAACAGAGGCTCTCACTGGAAAACAGCCCGAATTAACTTGGACACCAACGTGCTTTCGGGGAATCACGTTAGTGAAAGCTGATGGAGAACTTTGTTCTTCCAGGCTCAATGGTGCAGTCGCCCCAAATGATATCTTGACTTGGGAAAATGGAATAGCTGAATTTCGGGACATTAATCCCAGAACTGGGCTCTCTGTCCGAAACTTCCACATTCAGGAGACAAAGTTAGCTATTATTTCAGATATCGTGGTATATGGAGATAATCAGATCCAGGTTATAAAGGTAGCAGGTGAAGTTGCTACTGCTCAAAAGCTGTTACGAGAGGAACACAGCTTTCATGGCTTGGAATTGCTTTCATATAATTCTTTTATTTGCACTAGCCCATTCACAATTTTTGAGAGACATTATCCGGATCTTATAGTTCTAGATTCATTCGGAAATCCGACACATAATCTCCTAGATCTTTCCCTTCAAGAAAAAACTGAAATGCGTTTTATGACGAGGCCCTCAGAAATTGCCAAGAATGTCTGGCTAGGGCCAACGCCTCAACATATGATGGAGTCATACTCAAATGATACTGAACTACATCAAAATTTTGATATTTACATAGGGTGTGCTGACATCGGACGTCTAAACGCTGAAAATTTAAGCTACGAAAACTCACGGGAGATCACCTTTGATACCCCCAAAAGTTTTCCTGCATATTATAAATATTCTCCGCATGAGAATACCTCATTTACTGATAATACTGAGGTCGATGCAATTATTCGAGCCTGTAAATTTATTTACCTGCACTCTCATAGTATCACATCTATGGCTCATGACGATGCTTGGGATTTACACAAAGGGCTGGAGAAAAAAATATTAATTTACTGTAACGATGGCTATACTGAATCCAGTCTTCTCGGGCTTTCATATTTGATGTTTATCACAGGCTTATCCTTTTCTTCTGTTTTAATTGATCTTCATGTCTCTAAGAAGAGAAATTTTTTTGTCTCTCCGGCTGATATTGCTACCCTCACTAATATATATCCTAAATTGATTGCTGATTCTCCTTTCCGCCCAAATGCAATACCTGAGACTTCATACCTCATGGGGCAAGATCCAAAATGGCTAAAGAATATGAGCTCTTTTTTTCCCAGCAGAATCACTTGTTACATGTATTTGGGAAATCTAAGTCATGCAAATAATCCCGAGCTACTATCACAATTAGGCATACGAAAAGTACTGAGTATCGGAGAAAATATTTCTTGGGAAGACACAATCAAAGAAGAATGGGGTAGAGAAAACCTTAAATTCATACATGGTGTAGAGGATAATGGACTTGATTCTCTCTTAGACCAAATAGATAAATGCTTAGACTTCATTGGTATAGTCTATTTCTCCTCTCACTACAGTACTGACATTGAGTAGCTAAAGGAAGATTACATAATACAGCAACACTTGTCCACTGCAAAGTAGGAGTATCTAGATCAGCAACCATATGTATTGCGGAAATTATGCGGTCGCTGAACATGACATTCCCAAGAGCATACTGTTATGTCCGGGCACGACGGCTCAACGTCATTACTCAACCGCATCTTCGTTTTGTTTATGAGCTTTTGAAGTGGGAAGAAAGACTACATTGTGGCAGTGGCCCTAAAAGAGAGATGGAATGGACTGAAATTTCAAGACAGATTTCAGCCATCAATAAGCCCTTTTCTAGATAGATTTTTTAACTTCATCTTACCTTACTTTAAGATGGAATAAAGATTGAGCAAGCCGGATCGGAGTTAAATATTGTTAAGCCCAACTTTTGGGAAATGGCAAGTAAATTTTTTCGACGACTTTTGTAAGTAAGCGAGCGATGGTACCTAAGGCCGTAAACAGGAAAATTATCGAAGCGAAAATTTACGACGGTGAAGTTTTTGATGAAAATAATCTCTTTAGTACTTATCATAGGTTTGTATTCGCGGAAGCCAATGTTGTTTGTATTCCCAGATCAGTAGAGACTGAAGAAAAAAATAAGCAAGTTTTAACTCCTCTGACGGCCTCTCAATTCGGGGTACGCCTGATTCTAGTTGTAGCTGTTCCTGCATCATACCTGTACTTTCTGCTGGGGGATTTCACATCGTTTTTTAGCTCGTATCGCACTACTAGTCGAAGTTACCGAAAAGATTCCCAGAAGCGATGCTAAATTTCGATCATAAGGTTGTGAAATACTTGTGACTAAGAGAAAATCATGGCTGTAAGAAAATGAATAGACTTACGACTTGCTCTATGTTAATGATAGCTTATCCTATAATTGAGAGTAATTCTCAAAGCTTAGAAAGCTCATGCAAACACGTCTATCGATTCGAATGCATTCGCTGGATTACTTCATAAAAGCTGCAAGTTTACTTGTGTTACAGTTCGACTGGAGGCGCTAGACCACACCACCACTATTTGCTAAACTACATCTCTATCCAAAATAATTATGGGTCCTATGTACAGGGTACCAGGGGCAATCAGTTTTACTTGCATGTTGTATTGCAGACCTAAATATTGTTACTAACTAGTCGAAATTAAGACTAATAAATAACAATATTAAGAGCTGCAATACTACAGGGAGACAAGGGTAAGTTAACGAAGGTTAGGCAGTAAATTCTGTTTATTCCGATAGTATAAACATATTAATATAGTGCACATAACTTATTCTCTAATCTTTGTTAACTTACTCTTGTCCTCCTGTACATACAAGTGAAACCAATTGTCCCTGATACCGTGTACATAGGACCCATAATTATTTTGGATTGTGGTGCAGTTTAGCAAAAAGTGGTGAAGCGGTCTAGTGGCCCCCCCCGATTTGACCATGTGGTAACTTAGACGAGTAACTAAGCGAGACAAATTGCGTTGACATCTTCTCTATTTTAAGCGAATGACGTATGTTAGGGAATAACATACTTTGTTAAGTAGCTGAATGTCACAGTTCGAGTATTTGATTTGATTTGATACTTTTAACGTGGTCAGGCGCAAGCCCAGCACCTAGGAGGCATGGCACGGGTAGTCCAGATCTAACTTCGCTACCTACATGAATAGTTCTTATGAACCATGGAAACAGATAAAAACACCATATCTAAGGAGCTAGTGCCCTGCACTGCACCTTATTCCCCGCGCTATCTAATATTGAACACTAACATAAAACAAAGCGCAGAGAGGCTTCAGTCGTAATTCAATACTCCTGCTTAAATATCGTTCTTGCTGTAACACTTTGTTACAGTTAGGAAGCGCAAAAAGATACGCCATCCGTCTTCTCCTATCATATCTCTGATTATAGGTTTGTTTTCCTTGGCGCTTGACCGCCATTTCTGGACAGCCGGGCGACATTCGGCAAAATGCCATGGCCGTTTCTCTCGTCCGCACTTGCACCGCATTTCTTCGTTTTCGTGTTTGAACCGTCTGTGATAACTCGCGAAGTCACCATGTCCAGTCCGTGCTGCTATTAGGCGGTGGTATGCCCATCGTGGGAGTGCTAACTCCGGGGGCCGTTTTCGTCGCATTGTTAGATCCAGTTCTTCATACCTAAGTGGTCTATTTTTGCGCCACCATTTTTCCGATAGGTCCTGTAAACGTATTGTGACTTGCCGTTTAAGTGCCGCAAATGTTAGTAAGACATGGTGTTCGCTACTTACCGTTTCAGAGATCAAACTGTTGTGAGCCATATTATTTGGTGCCAATGCTGCTTTAGCTAGCGCATCAGACTTTTCGTTCCCTATAATACCGCAATGTCCCGTGATCCAGCGGACCTCGACCGCGGGTCGAGCCTTACATAGTTCTGAGAATTGTTTTACTTTACTTTGCGAGGAGTTTGATATGCCGCTCCTGAGAGCACTGACTGCCTCCTCGTTATCAAGGAGCACCTTGATATCTGCTCTGTCTCCGATTTCTAATGCTGTCTCTAGGCCTTGTAAGGCCCCGGTGATTTCTGCATCAAAGACTTCAGCTCCAGGGATAAATTTTCCACCGCTTGCAATGAGCATTCTGTTTTTGTAGATGGCGTAGCCATATGCTGAGTGAGCTGGTCCAGTCGATGAGCCGTCTGAGTAGACACAGAGCGTTTCTTCTGGTAGGTCACTTAGCCACCTTTTAATCTGCCTGGCCTCTTTCTTCTTGTCACGCTTGACTCTGTCTGTCGCCTCTGCGTTTCTAGGTCTATAAAGCTGCCCGGGCCCTTCTGATGCTGGCAGGTTTAGGTTTCCATTCTGAAGGCGTGTGTGATATCGCTCAGGAACTTTGAAGATGCGTTCCTTTTGCCCCTCACGCAGTTTCAGACGTTTTATTGTTTGCTTTGGTGTTTCGAAAGCCCTTGCTGACAATGGGTGACGGCTATCCAGCCGGCGGATTCTGGCTAGACTTCGAAGCTGACGGTGTTGCAAAAGTATCTCGGCGGGTAGAATTCCCGATTCCCGGTGGAGCACCTTGTTTGGTGTTGTTCGCCATACTGGTAGTGCGGCTCGGATTGCTGTCAGGATTGCGTGATCTAATTGTTTGAGGTGCCAACCGGCCCCAGTGCTTACTTTCTTCTCTTTTACCGTCGTGATACGAGACAGTCCCGGCCACCAGGCTTCAGCACCGTAGGTTGCTGTGCTTACTACGCATGCGTTCACTGCTTGGATTAGAGCTCCCGGAGCTGCACCTCGCTGTACTCTATTGATATTACGTAAAAATTGCGCTAGTCGTTGTGCTTTGCTGCACCACTTCTGAACATGTTGCCTAAATGTCAATTGAGTATCGAGCCATACTCCTAACCATCGAATGTGTTCAGAAGCCATTATTGTCTGTTCACCAACTCTTACTGCGAGTTGGGATGAATCTAATTTCTTCTTTGGTCCTCCACCGAAAACAAGAAGCTCTGACTTGGAAGGGTCAAAATTTATCATATGTCTCAGAGCCAGTTGGGTTATTGTATCTACTTCTTTTTGAACTGCCTCTACAGCTTCGCAGGCGTTTTTGCCGATACTGATGATGGCAATGTCGTCTGCGTACCCGAATCTACAGTCTGGCGCGCCATCACTGAAGAGTGTTGCGATGTATAGCATGAACAGTAGTGGCGAGAGTGGTGATCCTTGTGGGACTCCGCATTCTACATACTTTTCGTCAGTAACACCTTCCTTGTATCTTACCAGTACCCTTCGACGCGCTAGGAACGATTCTACCCAGTGGCAAAGTGAAAGAGGCCAGCCTTGTCCGCGCATGTGTGAAAGTAGTCGGTTGTGTAGTACCGCGTCGAATGCCCCTTGGACATCTAGCGTAACCATCGCTGTCACTTTGTTAGACCTCATTGCCGCTTCAGCATCGTGTATAACACAGGATACCAAATCGACTGCTGAGCGTCCTGGAAGTGCGCCGAATAGTTGTGCTGGAACTGCTTCGTACTTTATTGCCAGCCACGACATTCTTTTTGCTACAAGTCGTTCTAGTCCTTTGCCTAAGCTAGAGAGTAGAGAGATGGGTCGCCATCCCTTTGGACTAGAGAGATCGCGTCCTGTCTTTGGGAGTAGAACAACTTCGGCTATCTTAAATGGTGTCGGATAGTATTCCAAGTCGAGACATGCCTGAAAGAGGTCCCTGACAAGCGTACCTATCGTGCTCCAACAGGCTTTTAAGAGTCGGAGGGTAATTTTGTCGTGGCCCGGAGCAGTCTCTTTGCTTCCAATGGTTGCTGCTGTAGCGTCTTCCAGTGAAATTTCTTTGTCCCATGGAATGCGCTCAGGCTGGCTTTCTTCCCATGAGCTTATATCATTTCTCGCACTGAATCTTGCCAGGAGAGAGTCTCGTAGTGCAGTCGTCCGCTGAAGTGGGTCTGAGAGCCACTGGTTTGGAGATATCTGGAGAGGAGGCGGATCTTTTGCAGACCTTGGTTTGGCCCATCTCATCAGTTTGAACGCTTGTGCTTCCGTCTCGATCGCTTCAACTTGCTTTGTCCAGTATTCACGTTTTGCTGCTTTCACAGCGGCTCGGAATACCCTTCGTGCGCCTGTTACGTTTTCCGATGTTCTCTTAGCTGTCCTATAGTCGATCTGACGATTTTTGCAGTTGTCATCCCACCATGGTGCTGTTCTTCCTCTGCCTACTGCAGGTGTCCGCCCTACATGTCTGACTGCGTCTTGAAGTACTTGGATTAAACTCCTCGTGTAGTTTTCTATGTCGGTTGGGCTATTCAGGGGGCCCTGTCTTACCCACTGCTTAACGCACCGAGCGTACTCTTGTAAATCGCTGTCTTTCACGCGGATTAATCTTGGAATTCCGGATAGATCAGAGTTACCAGGTATGTCAACTGAACCTTCAATTGTTGAGTGATCTGATGTGCAGTGATGGAGGCTTGATACTGATGCGAATGCAGTTGTGTTACTCCAGGTAAGATCTAGAACATTGCCATCTCGGTGAGTACTATCTCCTACGATACTTACTAGATGCATATTATTTTCCAGTGCCCATTCCATGATGAGATCACCATTTCCGTATTGACGCTCGGTGAGTGGTTGCCAATGCTGGGAAACGGAGTTAAAGTCGCCTCCCACTACTGAGGGGCCTAAGGGCTTCCACTTTAGTAAAGGTTCTAAGGTCCCACTGTGGCCTGGGGCACGGTAGACGTTTACAAAAGTGAGTCCGTTAACCTGCACGAAACAGTAGTCCAGCGTTTGGCCAGATGCGGAGGGACTGACTTGAGTTGCGCGGAGTCCTTTTCGCACATAGGTAATAGCGCGTGGGCGTACTCTCGGTGTCGTATTTCCGAAGGGTATGAAACTATCGAAGCCCGTGTGGCTTTTCGTAATGAATTCTCCGTTTTTCCGCATGGTCCAAGGTTCTTGTATCATGACTACATGTACTTTTGCATCCCATGCCTGTTGGAGTGCTATATCCATGTTTGATCCACCCTTTCCAACGTTCACTTGGTGAAATAGAAGGGTGTCTAGCTTTTCGTAGAAGTTATGTGAGTTTGGTGTCCTACTCATTATCACGCATCTCTTCTTCCGGTATGCTTATGACCTCAGGAGTCATACCTTTTTCTGCTGAAGTGTTAGTGGCCTCAGAGACTTTACCTTTCACTTCGGATTTAGCAATCGCCGCTTTAAAATCTCGGTGACCACGTTCTCGAATTATTCGTAACTCAGCCGGTGTGCGAGGCGTTACTTGACCATGCTGTCGGCTTGGTCGGGCTATACAGTCCAAGTTGGTGGCTTCGTGCGGTCCGGCACAATTGGCGCACTTGGGGAGGTTGGCAGTGCACGCTATCTTCTCATGCGTCCCCGAGCATTTCTCGCATCGCTGTCCTTTGACGCATGTTCTTGTCGAGTGATAACCCCAGCATCGCTGGCACTGTTCAATAGGGCGACGACGGGAGAATGGCATCGCCGGGCCGCTTTCGTCGAAGAGTCTGAATTTTAGGTTTGCTGGTACCTGTTTGAAGTGTATGATCCAGCTAGTGGAATACTGCCCTAGTTTGACATCATTAGGGCGCACCTGTATGGGCGTGATCCCACAGACTGCCTGGCATTCTTTTTTCACCATATCACTTGTAACCTCTAATCTAGCATCCATTGTTCGGATGAATAAGGGTACGTGCGGGACAATAACCGAGGTCCAGTCTGACGCAGGCTCTATTGTCATGTTCTCTTTTTGAAAAGAAGGGCCTACACTCAGTATTGCATGTCTGAGTGCGTCTGACGCACATTCGATTGCTAGGCCTGACCTAACTTGTGTCATCGCTATGATTGCTGAGTGTGCGACCCCAGCTCTCTCGGTTACGATTTTCTTTATTGTGACAGGTGACAGCTTGCGCCACTCGTGTTCTGGACCTAGCCGAAGAAAAAGGCGTCTGTCTTCTTTTGGCATTTCTTGTATAGCCGGCTTTTTCTGTATAGCAGGCTTGCGGATTGTCGTGGCGGCGGGTGGTGGTGGGAGTTTTGCCGCTTTCCTGGCTATTGTGACCCACGGAGACTTGGCCTCCTGCGGCTTTTTGGGGAGGGCGAGGTTTGGCGCCTCGGTCGGCTTTGTAGCCCTAGGCCCAGCTGTTGTTACCGTGTTCGTTCTAGGGTTAGGATTCTTACAGGGTGATTCGGAGATTTGTGCATTGCCAATCGCAAACGCGGTTACGATGGGTGCTATCCTTTCAATGAACGGCGCCAACAACGACGCTTCTTCCGTACCTGCCTTGGTTTTAGCCCAGGCGTCGATGGTTCCTAGAAATTCCTGGGCCAGGCCCATTCTTTGCTTTCTTTGGCGTTCCGCTTCTTCCATGGCGGCAGCAATGCCACGAAGACTTGGATGGAGTCCTTCGCCTGAGTTGGCAGGCGTTGAGGGAAACGTTGCGTTGGTGGAAGCCATTGCGCCGTACGGGGAGTTTGGATCGGTGTATACGGGGGAGAAGGACGGTGGATATAGGGATGTTCGATATAGGGTTGTTGTTCACAGTTCGAGTATTGATGCGTGGGCAATCATATAAGCAAAGGTAGTTTGTAATTTTCTCTCTGTCTGTCTAAGTACAACCTATAGGCTACTTATATACTTTATACATAATTTCTAGAATGTTCGCCATTGCTTAGTAAATCTTCATCATAGGTCATACTAGAGGAGGTTGTATGCCTCGTCGTTGATGTCTAGAATATTCTAGATATTTCCAAACTATCACGTGTATTTAGTGATTCCAGGGTGTGTCATTAGGGGCACACGTAAGAAGGTTAACAAGGGTGTAAACCTCTCATTCGCATTACCCATGTCACAAAATAATAGTCACGTGGTAGTAAATCTGTATCGATCAACTGACTGCGATAACCATCGTAGGCTGCAGGACCATTAAGGCTTACAAGCCGTTACACTGAAGACGACGTCTAAGTTAGAATGAGATGACGTGTAGTCGAGGTACTTTTAGATAATAAAGAAAGTGATGTAATTAGAAGGGAGTAAAATTCACGCTCTGTAGTCTCATTGTATACTTTTTTCCTCATGTAGTTCAATACATCGAATTCCATTACAACCTGTTTGGTTCCATCGCAATTTGCAAAAGTTGTCGCGTATGGGACACGTATGAGAATGGATGTCGTGAGCGACATGCAGACCGCGGAGCAAGAACAAGATAAGGGTCGGATGGTGCAGTGGTACACTGTCCGGGCCGTTCTCCCAAGTAGATTCTGGGTAGCCGAGGCACGTGCCCCACTTGAGACAGGAGAAAGCTGGGTCGAATCCAGCAAGACCTTCACACCTCATTCCTTGCCTATTCATGTATGTGAGGATGACGAAGGTATACTGGATAGCCATGGGTGGTTAAAATGCGTTCCTGCGGCAGACTTAAAAGGTTGAGAATTGAAAAGGCTGTAAGGTGTCTAACTTCGAGTTATATCTTCAAATGATATTTGTGTGTGAGTGCCCCTCATGTTAAGTTATGTCATCGCTCCATACAGAGGTACAGCCCATAAGTATTATTCCATGTCGACCAGGGGGGGCTTGGCCACCACAACGCTTTCCTTAATTAGGCAACATCGCGAGAATGCACCTCGCACCCATTCCTACTGTGTTTTGTATGAGTTCTAATGATCAAAGCATTGATTCAATGATTCCCAACTCATAATACAAAATGCAAAATAATTCCTATTCTTATAATAACTAATACTAAGTAAACAATCCATTGCGTTGATGTTGTTGTCATCGGAATACATACAAATCACAGTAGGGATGGGTGCGAGGTGCATTCTCGCGATGTTGCCTAATTAAGGAAAGCGTTGTGGTGGCCAAGACCCCCCTGGTCGACATGGAATAATACTAATGGGCTGTACCTCCGTATACCGCACACAGAGATATTCGTTTATAGCTTAAAGGCTGCATGCTCAAGAATGAGTTAAGAAAAAAAGGTACATTTAGTGTGTTGTCCCTGCGTATATCTAGTGTAGGACTGGTCTGGCTTCCTATGCTCTTATGTAAGGGCTGATCTCTTACTTCCACGAATACGTCTCGGATATATACTTCACACCTAACAACTTGTTTGATCTTGTGATATCTCCTCAAAAGCTCCATCGCTCTCACCGTAAATAATTACTAATCACGAATTGAATACTCACAGCTCCTCCAGCTTGCTCGCTGCGATGGAAACTCCCGAAACACCAAATAGGCCACCAGGCCGAATCAACACCGACTCTACCCGCGAAGACGACGAAAGCAGCCTCAAGAAACGCAAGCAAAAGCGATAAAAGGACGCAAATACTCTACCTCCCGTTGTCTCTGTTGCGAATTGGAAACCAACATGTATCTGAGGTAAAAGGGCAGGCAGGCGGATCACTCGCCTGATTCCAAAAGCGATAGGAAGATCACTCACCGGGATCATGTAACGCCAGATCAATCAAGTGGTATTATTGTGGCTGAATCACTTACGACTAAATAGACATGTATTTAATGAGATGTTAGAATGTAGTTAGTTGATAAAGGTTCATATTTTATATTTATCAAGTATATTTCACTTACAATAGTCTCTAGTAGTTCTGCGTCTAACAAATCTGACCTTGACTTCCACACTGAATTGCGAAAGGAGTTCGAAGCCGTCGATAACCAGCGTGCATCTAACGCGGAGCGATCCTCGACTTGGCCAGCGCTACCTACTCATCGGCAGCCAAGTACATGAGAAATTTTCCAAAGGGCAAAGCCTACTACAAGAACTATTTGTTACAGTTATGAGCGCTTACGGGGTATATTACTACCTTGAAGGTGAGAAGGTAATGATGTCGAGGAATGACTTGTAACTGTTGTAAACTCAGAAAAGAATAACTACACACATCCTGTATAATTGGGGGAATGGACCTCATAATATATACATGCTCTTGCCAGGGTCCATTCACCGTGATCGAGTGTTCACCCGATCCCCAATCCATGTTATTCCATTCCATTCCATTCCATTTCATACTCAATTACAAGTCTGACGTACCCTAGTTCTCAGGCTACTGCACGACCCCATGTACCCGGGCTTATGCCGACCAGCTAATATGCCGATCCTTGCATAAAGTTGCAGATTACAACACTATTGCCAGCAGACATTCAAATTTCTCAAATTGGGTATCTTTGCCGTGTCAAACGGCGAACAAGATATTTCTCTACGATTGCGCAGTGATACTACGGGATCATCTGTGCCTACACTCTACCACAAGAAGTCCTTTTTTTCTTCGAAAGCTTCTGCAAAGGCCGTATCCTTCGCGGATATCGTCCGGACCCTCCAACATCATCGGCGAAATCCGGCACGCTCAGTTTCCAGTTACGGAAGCAGCAGCTCCTACCTGTTAGGGAGAGTACCGATTATATCAATTTTATTGGCTGATTCCACAAAGATAAAATGGCTTCAAGCCACTAAATCTTACTCGCAATCTCCGTAAGCCTCGACTAGCGACGACACTTGCATTTTAGTCACTCTGAACGCAAGTCAGCTCAGCCGCTATGAATTTTACATCCTTCGCAAGGTTCTATGCCTGGGCTTTATAGAGCTTGAACTAAACCATCTGTCTAGCATAATGATTACAAAGGCCGACTGGGCCCTAGATTTCTTAGATGGCGAGACCCGAAATCGACTCTTCCATGACGAGCAACATCAGGAGATCGTGAGGAGGACTTTGGAAACCTTCGGAACAAACCTAGCCTCGACATATTGAGAATATCGATACCAAATATAGCTGCTCCCTATTTCATCATCCATGTAGATATATTACGTTGATCAAGCGTTTGAGGAATTAAATAATATCAGCAGAGCTATGAGTTTGAATATGTCGGGGGTTATTGTTTCATAGAGTTAGGGGCTCGGCTAAATGTAGAACATAGGGCTAAGTGAGTTACATCATACGAAATAGACAGGACGTTAATAATAAGACAATCTTGGAAGCTAGATGAGAGATTATTTTGAATGAATTATTTTGTCTTGATTTTTTTGTATTTTTTTCACATTCGTAGTACTACTTCAAATCCGTTTGGATTTCAACAGTGATCGGTGATCACAGATCAGGAGACGGTCATATTACTCGAATAGTTTTCCATGCTGAATTCTTCACGAAGAAAAATCAAACGATCTCAGAAAGGAGTACTGGGCCATCCTGCGAGCGACCCTGTTTAAATTTTTTTATCTGAGTACCGGGCAGAGTCAACTTTACACCACTTGCTCAAGCTTAGTAGACACCACACATTCTTCCTTCTTGAATTAACTCGACAAAGGAAAAATGGATTGAAACCCAAAAATCGAAGAAAACAGTGGGAGTAAAGCAAAAAGTCTCATTTTAAACTTCGAAACTCTAAAAACACTCCGGATTGACGGAATTGACATACCCTCGAGCTTGATCGAACTTACCACCTTCGTTGCCCAATTGTGTGACGAGTACGAAGAAATTGGCAGTTCTGGTGTAGATTTTCATGAACTCCTCCAACTCGATTTTCAGAAATGGGATTCATTAACATTCCAAAAAGTCAGACTACAAACCCTTCAGCGACTACCAAAACTGATGCGATAGCATGGAGTACCCGTCCAGAAAAGCGGCGTCACATGTTCAGTGGCCGTTCAAAACTCAGTTCAGAATCCATATAGGCCTTGGACTGAACAAGAAGTTAGACAAGTTATGGTTGACAAAACCTCCGAGTTTGTCTCTGGCAAACTTCAGTATCTCCACGACCAGATGCTCAACAACCAACCAAAAGCCACAATTACTCCGGTGCCTACTTCACGTGGATCACCAATGGATTTCGACCCTCCCCACTCCAAGTCCGGAAACGGCCCAAAGAACCAAAACCAAGATCCTTTTTCCAATAATCAATCTTGAATGAGCCTTCCTCAACCTCTTAAACGACAGCAAATTCCTCTACCCTCTTATCACCAACCAAATTCTCAATATCTTCAACCTCCTCGTCACCTTCCAAACCCCCGATATTCTAAAAATTATCTCATACAGCCACAGCACCACACAGGTAATCAAACTTCAACTTTCACTAAGCTTTACACAAATGAAATGAAGCATAGCGGTGAGGAGCCTAACTTTAATTTCAAAGTGGCTATCTTCTATAACACCTGCCATCGCGCCTATCTGCCGGAAAATCAGGCTTTAACAGTATTTCCGATAATGCTTAAAGGGCCTGCGCAAACTCTCTATTTTCATATTATTCACCAATTTCCAAATACAGACTTCCCGCGACTTTGCCAAATCTTCAGGGGACATTTTGAAGAAGAAATAAGGCGGGTTATTCTCAAAAAAGGGAATTCCCTCACACTGCAGGCAGTGATAGATATCAATAAAGATAAGTCAATCCTTGAATGCTTTAAGTTAATGCTATAACAACTTCGATCCCTACAGCATGGTCTGAGAGAAGAGCTTCGGAACGATTATTTTTTCCATAATAAAGTTTTAACAGCTTGCAAGAGCATAAATGCATGCTCACATCCTTGCTATAAGTTACCATCAACTATACCTGGGCTTATCAGTGATCTAATATCCTCTATAACCATTTACCAATTCAATCATCAACAACCTCATGCATCGTTACATCCGATTTGCAAACACGATCGCACTTCACCGATCGCAGATTCCATTCGTGACACCTCCTTTGTCCCAATTCACAAAGAGCCTCCTGTCACAGGCCTGAGGCCTGACTTTCATTAGGCTAAGGCCTATTTATGTCACAGGCCAATGCCTGGTAATTTTAAGGCTGGTGCCTAAGGCAAAAAGAATACTCTTTACTAAGCAGCTCCAAGCTGAAACTTCTCCGACACGCAAATTTCCCTGAACATTTACGGTTACATATGTTGATTTTACAGTTTCGTTTGCGATGAAGAGTGAGACGTGACGAGACACTGGTTGTCTGCACAAAGGACACCAAAGCATCATAAGATGTTAGAGGCGAATGCAGAGATTGTAGATCATGCGATTTTGATTTAGATCATGCGAAGAAAGGGAGGAAATGTTGAACATTAGGAATAGATATATGATGTTTGCTCTCGGTTTTCTTTGCTTCTTCACTTCAAGATCTTCTTTTGTATCTAGCTCTAGATATTCTGCGAATAGCAATTATCTTTCGACCCTTACACCTCCCATTACAGGAAAAGGATATGCTTGGTATGTCGAAAGGAAGGGTGCTGGTCCGCCAATCATACAAAAGCAGAACAAGAAGAAACAAAGCAATGATGTCGAGAAAAAATGGGTCACCCTAGAAATTTTGACAAGCAGTATGGTCAATTTGTACAAGAGTACGAATGATGACGATGAAGAGATCTTTGCTAGAAATATGGAAGTAACGATTACCGAGCCCAGCTTTACCTACTCAACTGAAATTTCAGTTGACACTGATCCAACTTCCAACGACATCTTCTTAGCCTCTATCGGTCCTATAGTGTTATGGGTTAATGGGGATGTGGAGGTGATTGGCGAATTGTCTATTGATGCTGCTGTCCTTCGATGGAACAGTCAATGGTGTGAATGAATGGTAAGTACGATATAAATGGTTATACTGAATGCGTATAGTGGATGGAATATCGCCTTGATGGTCACGATGGAGACTATTATTCTTACTGCTCTGACTATGGCAGCATCTATATACATCTTTCCTCCAATATCAATATTCGATGCCAACTATAAAACTAAAATGCGAGTTCTATTATTGTATAAGGAAGATACTATACATGACTCATTAGTTTCACCAACTCTGTCACTTGGCACATTATCCATAAGCTTCAAACTCCAGATATCCATGAGTCATAACCGAGTCAGCACAACATATAGACGGTCCCGATATTTTAACAACCCTAGCCGCCCACTCTTTAAGTCACGCATTAAGTGGCACTAACAACACTTCCTCCCGCTCAGACTCTGAACAGTTCCTCACTACCCAACGATACAACAAAGATGAATTCTTTGGAGTTTTGATCGATACAGGAGCTGCAGTACAATCGACAGCGGGCTACAACCAGTATCTCGCTTTCAACAAACTTTCAAATGTATCTCTTGACACCTCTACTGCTGGCAACGCGTCAGTAAGATTTGGAACAGGCTCGGCTATCTCTATAGGTTCTGTGCTGGTTCATATGCCTTTCTGATCTGTCGAATTTCATGTTCTTAAATCGACACCCCATTCTTGATGAGTATCGAAGATCTAGATAGATTCGGTCTCTATTACAATAACATTACTGATATTCTCGTCACAAAAACTGCAGAAAATCTTCCAGTAGTGCGTCGCTTTGGGCATCCTTTTCTTCTGTGGAAGATTTCATTCCAATCATTAATCTATGAACAAGCTGTTTTTCTCACAGAGCCTGAGCCCCGTCGACTTCATTGTCAATTTGGCCATCCATCAGTCAATCGACTTTTACATATACTCGAGCGTTCGGGTCATACCGATTTCGAAAAAAGGGCTCTAGAAAAACTGACAAAATTCTGTTATCACTATCAGTTGCATGGCAAATCTCCTGACCGTTTTCGATTCAACCTTAAAGATCACGTCCATTTCAAACATTCCATCTTAATAGACATTATTTATATTGAAGGAAAAGAAATTTTGCAAGTTGTTGATGAAGCAGCTTGCTTTCAAGCGGCAAAGTGGTTGAATAAAATTACCGCTAGACATGTTTGGGACAGTTTAAAGTACTGTTGGATCGACACGTATGGTCGCCCTCCCAATTTCATCTCCCATGACGCAGGTACGTCATTTGCCAGCCGTGAGTCTACTCAAAATGCGGCCTCATTTGCAATTACCACGAATACTGTACCCGTCGAAGCTAACTGGTTAATCAACCTAGTCGAGAGGTATCATCATACACTCTGACGTTCATATGAGATTATTAGCGAGGAACCCTAAGATAATTTCACATCAAAAGTAATGCGTCTTCAAATAGCAGGTATGGCCGTCAATAATCCGGCTGACCCTAACGGTCTTATTCCAACTCTCCCCGTTTTCGGCACATTTCTCCGAATGTGCAATTTAGATCTTCCAGTACCAAGCATTAATTAGCGAACCAATCCAATCAGAAAAGCAATTGATAAAGTACAAAACTTCGCGCTTAGCGGCAAGTTGCTGGTATATTGGCACGGCTAAATGGTTCATTAAAATCCTCGATACACAGCTTAAAACTCGAGTCAAATGTTTTAGTATGAAGCGAAGGGTTTAGAGGACGAAGCGAAACATAGACAGGCTCGCACCAAATCTTGAGTATCGAAAACAAAACCTGCGTTATCAATCTTCCAAATAGACCAACGAACTTCCGCAGCACTGTTGTCAGATCATATTACGATGCTAGTAACGCTGATGATGATGACAAAGATGATGTTGATACTGATTGTCATGAGCGGGATGTAGACAGCGTGGGATGAGAGTGAGAACAAGAGGTAGGTGTCAGGCTAAAGGTTGCCATCCCACATGATACACGAGAAAGATGCATCACCACTCGGCTAAAAGGCCAGACCAGGATCATAGAACACTATGGCTAGGCAATCTCCATGTATATATTATACAGTAGAGGCTTTCCTGACACTAATGAAGTCAATACCAAAAATTGCGATGATGACAACCTGTCAGGAAAGCCTCTACTGTATAATATATATATGGAGATTGCCAGATCATAGTGTTCTATGATTCTGGTCTGGCCTTTTAGCCGAGTGGTGATGCATCTATCTCGTGTATCATGTAGCATGGCAACCTTTAGCCTGACACCCACCTCTTGACCCCTCTCTGTCCCCACGCTGTCTACATACCGCTTATGACATAATCATAGAACATTCTTAAGGTCTAGCACTGGCACTTTGTCACCCACTTAGTGTGTATTCAGTTCTGGCTTAGTAAGCAAGTATGGGTTAAGCTTACGGAGTCTAGGCATATATATATTATAGGGGGGGTAATGTCAGGAAAGCCTCTACTGTATAATATATATATGGAGATTGCCAGATCATAGTGTTCTATGATTCTGGTCTGGCCTTTTAGCCGAGTGGTGATGCATCTATCTCGTGTATCATGTAGCATGGCAACCTTTAGCCTGACACCCACCTCTTGACCCCTCTCTGTCCCCACGCTGTCTACATACCGCTTATGACACAACCAGAAAAATGCTCACGTACCAGAAGATCTTTCTCCTTCCAATAAAAACTAACAAATATCAGGATCAAAATCTCCTCAAATAGAGCTCGACGGGCTTCTTGAAAAAGAAGTCTTCAAAATTGTATCTTCCAACAAAATCCTCCCTGATACGAGAATTTTCAACTCAAGGTTTGTTGATTAAATCATGTAGAAGTTTAGAGTTGCACTTGGGATTATCTTAGAGCTTATTAGACTCGATGAGATCACAGATGAATATAAAAGGCACAATGAGGAGGCTGTAGAAAGTTACTGTGAGAGTTGTTCATTACTCTCACGCCAACTACTAAAGCGCTTTTTTTTTTTTAAATCATATTTGCGTATGCAGCCTGAGGCTATGACGCGAATGATTACGGAAGACATGTATGTGACGCAGAATAACTCAGTTTGACTTTTGGAACATTCATTCTCAGATTTCATTTGCAAATACCACTACGAGAATAACGCCTTACGACATGTACCCTCCTTCCGTGAATACCCACTACAGGGAAAAGCGGGAAAAACCTGTGGTTATCTGAGCATGCTTTCGTCATTCTACGAATACAGTATCACCGCGAGAGAAGTGGTGTGAGGGTCTTGCTGGATTCGAACCAGCTTTCTCCTGTCTCAAGTGGGGCATGTGTCCAAGCTACCCGGACCCTACTTGGAAGAACGGCCCGGATAGTGTACCATTGCACCATCCGACCCTACTAAAGCGCTCTATATATACATCAAAATACTAACTAAAAGCAATTGGTGATTGTGAGTCAATACGGACTAGCGTATGACCAACCATGATGGTCTTAGCGCAAAATGTCAAACGGAGCAGCCTCGGCTCTACAAGTTTGCATTCCTTGCAGATCTTTTCCAATATGTAGAATTCATTTCAACAAATCAAACACCATCGCACTAACTAGGCTTCCGAAAAATCCGGTCCCTTCAGTCAAATTTACAGCGACACAGTACAATCTAAAGTTCTCACCTAAGCCCCAATGATTCAGAGAGTTAGTCATAGGATTCTCCTAACGATCGCTGCAATGAACTTTCAAGGTCTCAACAACTGGTCCCTATACCTTCAAGACGTCATACAAGCCTAAGTCCAATCAAGTACTCCCCTCAACGGAAAAAGGTTTATCCAACATCCTACTGGACTTAATCTTCCAGCAAGAAAGATCCTCCAAGTATTTAAGCCCTTGTATGGCATCCCTGAAGCTTCAGATAACAAGGAATCACCATCATTTTTAGAGAGGATTATCTTGATGAGGGTCTCGCCGGTTATAACTGAAGTTAGGAATACTGCGAATGATTGCCCTTAACCTCCAACAGGAAATGCCACGCTCTCGTCATAATGGGCGCTCAACGCCTGCCATACTTCCATGGAAATTTACGGCATCAGAACCAAGTAGTCTCTGAGACAAATTGCTTCACGGACTGACATGTTTCAAATCAGGGAAATATCTGGGCTGTTATAAGGGGTTGATATCTAACAAGGTATTTACAAGGCTTTATGGTAAGACGTTGGTGTGCCGCTTCAAGAGTTTGGAGTTGTACTCCTGGTTTCATGCAATCCGTGCTAAGATATTGTGACAATTTCACTTGGAGACCTAATGTATATCTGTAGACTTCATGTCGTGGGGTTTTTTTCTCCTCGCGACGTCCTTTGAATATAATTTTATTTCTCGATTATTCTCTTCCTCTATGAAGACCGCTGTCTAATTACACTTCTCTTCCATCCCGGAAGACCACTCCCATCGCCCATTTCTCTTCTGCCGTGAAGAGCACTTTCTGCATCTCACCCCTCACCCCTTTTTCAGCCCTTATCACACGAGCTTCCTAGTCCCACTTCGTACCATGTAGAGCATTGTTACGGCGAGGTAACAGAGGGTTCGAATCGCCGTCTTCGAGGGAGGCAGGAAGACTAAAAATGGAAAAAAGTACAGAATTGATGGGATATGACCCTAGTAACACGATTGCAAGTACGTAAGAAGAAGTTCAAGTATGATCAAAATTGCAAAGCTGAAGTTCTTCATTGTGCCTAAAGTAGCCCCCTAAGTACTCCAGTCATTCCTAACTAATCTCCTTTGCTACGCAATTTATTTGCTCTCTATAGTTGAAGTATAGAAATACCATCACCCATAAAAATGCCCATTGCTTCCCATAGATGACCCGTGACAGCCGAAAAAATGGAGACTTTCTTCAGATGGCCTCGACGACCAGATCTTCTCCCCGATTGCAGAGCGGAAGGATCGTCCTACCTCAAGACCTTGATAGCAAATCCCAAGAGCTTCAAAAAGTTCCCCGAACTCACGGAGTTCTAGACCAAAATCTGTACCCGTCAAGTCAGGCGGGTTTTCCATCTTTTCACCGACATCCACACCACTTCCCAGACTGGCCGACCTACATGGCTCTTTGTCCTTGTCTTCATCAGAAGACACCCCCTTCCTCGAGTCACTGGCTCGCCAGAGAATTCAATGAAGAGTTTACGATCTTTTGGTCTTCCATAAGCCAAACGTATCTCAGTGTACCTTTTCTTAGCGTTTGGGTGGCTGTAAAATACGGTAGGAGGATTCTTGGGGTCTCGATTTGTTTTTTTCGTATCAAAGGCGATTTTTGGGGTCGACTCCTAGACTGAAACAAGTAGCTCAACTCAATTAGACGCAGCAGAGACTACACGACTAGACCTACTGGTCACTTGCGTTTGCATGAATTTGGTTACTGGGGTGGAATTCGGGCTGCTCTTATAGCAGGAATATATATAAAGCCTTGGCTAGCCACATCTACATTATCCTCAGGGTGAGTCGAGGAATGTTGGCCCAGCGCCTGCATTCTTGATCGAGATGGAATCCGTTTTGTCGATGTACAAAGCTGGTTGGTGGCATTCCAGGTTTCTGTCATGATATAGTATCTATTGTTAAGATGTTTCGGATCCAACTTTAGACTGTTATTTTGAGATATGGCAAGGAAATAATATAGCTACTAGCGGGTCTTACATGTAGATAAATAGCCTCTTGGTCCATCTAGATGAGAGGTGTGCGGTTTAGGTTCATTCTTGAGACATATACTATCATCATTATCATAATTCATTCCTTTAGTGATTTATATTGTCTCGAGTACCACCGTCACCAAATTTATAACTTCGACTTTATATATCACGAATCGTTAAAATATACATCGCGATAATAAACTTTTAAAGTCGAATAATTCTGCTCAGATGTTAATAAATAAAACAAAAAAATGAAACAGAAATTTTTGTTCAATTTCGATATTTACAGTCCCCAATAACAGAGCATCAAAGAAGAAATAAATGTTTATTCGATACTGTAGGGATGTGAGGGAGAATGATTTATCCGCGTTGTTTGAGCTGGTTGAAAATTATGACAAGTAGATATTTTTAGTTCAGTTCAGTTCGGCTTTGAGCTGATATGTGTAGTCCAACTGTCTCAAGTACTTTATCAATTACACACTCTGCTAAACACACGGCAAAAAAAGATTAAGGCCAGATGAAGTTGAGGCTTTCTGAAAAAATTTTGACGATACCGATATATCTTATCTAGCACTCAGTGCTAAAATCAGAAAATGTTGATGAAAATTTTGGAGTCCTTCGTGACGAATGCATTGAGACATGAGCAGACCAAAATTTTTGTAGCAACAGTACAGCTCGGAAATGATACCGGAAAGCCTGATCGATAGGCCAAATAAGAAAATAAAGTTTCTGAAAGAATAGAAAGATATGAAATTAATAAGATCTTCAGGGTGGATAGTGTTAAAGTCGCTATTGGGGTAAGCGCAAGCTCAAATCGCTGGGGAAACATGAGTGTAAAGTACTAATGTTTATGGGGAGTTCTGTAACTTAATAAAGTCATCTCCGAAGTCTAGAAAGCTGCCGACTTCGAAATTTGCTGGAAAATCGGCAGGGAAACGATGAATCGCCACCCAAGATACATCGACACCAATTGAAGGTCACAAAGCAGCTTAGCAATGCAGTTAAGACGTGAGCACGTCGGGCTCAAATCTAAGCCGAACCGAAAAAAAGCATCTGAAGTCAGTATTCCCAGATGCCTGTGTGGATATCCTTCGCACAACGTCAAGCATGCAGTTATTGACAGCCCAGTGAGGGTGAAAGGTGGCGTAGAGATATGGAGGAAATATAAGAATCTATCATTCGGAGTAGTGATGGATAATCCCCAAGACTTGAGAAGAATAATGCAGTGTATGCTAGATCAGGGAAGGTTTGACGAATTTCGACTAGATGGGGAGGCGGAGGGGCTATTGCTGGAGAGAGGAGGAAGGAGGTGAGGGATTGGCTGGTGTGAGGCAATCTATACTTGAAAATACAGTGAAAGTGCTCTTACAAAAGATAAGTTAAAAAATTTAAGAACTGAGAGGTAAATTTAGTGAGGTTTCTCCGATGTCGACCACTAAAGTCGCCAAATCGGGTCATACGAATTTCAAACCAACTTTAAATTCATATCCATTCATATTCTTGTGTACATTGTTAAAAATTTAGTGATCTCTTTTTTACACTTGTACTTGAAACCTTTTGGTAGTGGCACAAATGGCACAGATATGATGTGTAGTAGAATGACTCTGATTTGAATGACGAGTACTACTTCCTATATATCGATAGCGATGAGCATTCAAAGTTGCAATTGGATTAACATCTGGATCAATAAGGAAGCGGACCAGTATACAGTAGAACCCCTCTAAGCTAATAGTGGGTCCCGGTATAATTACTGAAGAGATTCATAGAAATTTTACCGTTTATATTTGCAATACTTACCCCTGCACGCAAAATGACTTGTAAGGATAAGTGTTGCAAAACTAAGCTTGAACCACATAATAAATCTCAACAATATTTATACCGGGACCCATAATTAGCTAAGAGGGGTTCTACTGTACTACCAAGGCTCTCCGCTTTGACTCAGCTGACTAAGTGATATAGAATCTTGACGTGCCAATTATCCTGTGACAGACACGGTAGGACGCGTTACCGAGGTAGATCTGAATTTAACATCGAGGTTTCGTGATTAAACCAATATACAACGAACAGTAGATTGCAAGATTAAGAAATAGCCACAACTGATTAGTTCGACACAACCCAAGGTCATAGGTACAAGTAATTACCGAATTTATTTGCAAAGGTTATAGCCACTTGAAGTTATTTGACGGTGCCCAGCAATCCCAATACTGACAAGTGCGAAAAAACCGCCACTGCACAGAATCTTCACCCTGTTAAAAGGTTTTAGGAAGTAGACTGGTAACTGTCACTCGGACATCTATTTCATCATGAAATTCAATATAGAGTGTGTCCACATCTTTCTGAAATGTCAAGGTATTTAGAATTGAACGTGTATTAGCGACTTGCCAGTTCTGTTTCCATATCCCAGGATTTACCCAGGTAAGTTGGTTCTTGATCAAACATATCAAAACTAATGAGCGGAAGAACAATATGCGTAAGCTGTAAAATTCAGTCTTATTTCTTCATTCACTAATTATGAAGTTATATGTGTGACTTAAAGAGCAAGTCTTACTCCACTGAGAAGACTTATCCTAATGCCCACAGAAACTCTCGATGCAGGCGGTCATTGTGTACTTGAAATGCCCTCAGGCACAGGGAAAACTGTCTCTCTTCTTTCTCTCATCATATCTTATCAGCAGTATTATCCAGAAAACAGGAAGCTGATCTATTGCTCACGTGAGTATCTAATTGATAAAGGTAGTCAAAATTAACAGTTAAGAGGTACCATGTCGGAGATTGAAAAGGCCTTAGCAGAACTGAAAGCGTTGATGGAGTATCGGACTGAACAACTCGGTTATCGCGAAGAATTTCGAGGTTTGGGTTTAACCAGTCGGAAAAACCTGTGCCTACATCCTTCGGTGAGACAGGAAAAGAGTGGTGCTGTTGTCGACGCGAGATGTCGGAGTTTGACTGCAGGCTTTGTGAAGCAAAAAAAAATCTTGGGAGAGGACGTGGCAGTTTGTATTTATCATGATGTCAGACGAAATGATCACCCGCGATCTGCCTATAACTCGAAAACTAACCGAAGTAGAATCTTGATCTAAAAGAGCCACACAACCTCGTGGATCCAGGAGTGTATACTTTAGATGGACTTATGAGGTATTGCGAGCAGCAAAAAATTTGTCCTTACTTTGCATCCCGCCGAATGGTATACACTAAAAGCTTTTGCCAAATTTGGCTGATTCGAGTAGATGACCTTCTGCAACGTTATCATTTACTCATACCATTATCTCCTGGATCCAAAGATTGCGGAGCGTGTATCAAAGGAATTATCCAAAGATTGCATCGTTGTATTCGATGAAGCCCATAACATTGACAACGTTTGTATAGAGTCTTTAAGCACAGATCTAACAAATGATTCTTTACGAAAAGCTACCCGGGGAGCACAAAATTTGGAAACCAAAATTGCAGAACTCAAGGTTAATGACAAAGAAAAGCTTATGAACGAATACACAAAGCTAGTTGAAGGTCTTAGGGATGCAGACGAAGCTCGCGCCGAAGATACACTGCTAGCAAATCCAGGTCAGGAGCTCTAAAGATGAAAATTAACTTACTAAAATATCCTAGTCCTTCCAGATGATCTATTAAAAGAAGCTGTTCCAGGAAACATTAGGAGGGCTGAGCATTTTGTCGCTTTTCTCAAGCGCTTTATTGAGTATCTCAAGGTAAAAATATTTTTCTTTAACAATTATATAATACTGACAGTTTAAAAGACTCGAATGAAGGTTCGACAGGTCATCTCAGAGACCCCTACGTCATTTTTAGCTCATCTAAAAGAATATACGTTCATTGAGAAAAAACCACTTCGCTTTTGCTCAGAACGTCTAATATCTCTTGTAAGAACCTTGGAACTAACAAACATCGAAGATTATCAGCCACTTCAGGAAGTTGCAACATTTGCTACACTCGTTGCCACATATGAAAAAGGATTCTTATTAATCTTAGAACCGTACGAATCTGATACAGCTGAAATTCCTAATCCTGTACTTCATTTTACGTGTTTAGACGCCGCAATAGCGATAAAACCAGTTTTTGACCGTTTCAGCTCTGTTATTATAACATCTGGAACGATATCACCCTTAGAGATGTATCCTAAAATGCTGGGCTTTACGACTGTCATACAAGAATCGTACAGTATGACACTTGCAAGACGTTCTTTTTTACCCATCCTAGTTACTCGTGGATCCGATCAAGTTGCCATCTCTTCCGGCTTTCAGGTTCGAAATGAGCCATCTGTGGTACGAAATTATGGACATCTTCTGACAGAGTTTTCCAAGCTTACTCCCGATGGAATGGTTGTGTTTTTCCCTTCATATCTTTACATGGAGTCCATTATTAGCATGTGGCAAGGTATGGGGATCTTAGATGAAGTTTGGAAATATAAACTTATTCTGGTGGAAACTCCTGACGCACAAGAAACATCACTAGCCCTCGAAACTTATCGTACTGCCTGTTGTAACGGTCGTGGAGCAATCCTTCTATGTGTAGCCCGAGGGAAAGTTAGTGAAGGAATCGACTTTGATCACCAATACGGAAGAACTGTGTTGTGTATTGGAGTTCCCTTCCAGTACACCGAATCCCGAATACTTAAAGCCCGGCTAGAATTTCTAAGAGAAAATTACCGAATAAGAGAAAATGATTTCCTATCCTTCGATGCCATGAGACATGCGGCCCAATGCTTAGGTCGTGTACTTAGAGGTAAAGATGACTATGGGATCATGGTGTTGGCAGATCGCAGATATCTTAAGAAGAGGACACAACTTCCAAAGTGGATCAATCAAGCTTTACTGGACAGTGAAGTTAATCTGAGTACCGATATGGCCGTAGGCGCAGCCAAAAAATTCTTGAGAAATATGTCTCAGCCATTCAAAACCACCGATCAAGATGGAATCAGTACGTGGAGCATTGAAGACTTGCAAAAATTCAAGGAGAAACAAGATGAAGAAGTTATCCGAGCTCTTAAAGAGGCTCAAACCAAGAAGCCACCAGTAGAGAATGAAAAGAATACAGTCATCCAAGATGAATTTGCACTCGATAGTGACTAGTGCAACGGAAATCTTGTCGGAATACATGCACACGCAAGTCTGAAAACGGGGCTGCCGAAGTAGAGGATAGAGTGTCGATAAAAAAACCAGATAAAAGAATAACAAAGTCATCACGACGACGATGGAGGCGCTTTAGGATTGAGCATTTACTAGATTCGATTTGTAATATAAATTTACTATATATCGGCCTTTTCACATTCTGTCAGGATTTAATAAAAAAATTTCAGCCGTAAGTCGCAGTGCTTTGATGGAGAAGAATTCTTCCTTGAAATATTTATCTTAACTATCTCTGTTATATATTCCAACTATATGCAAAATCTAATCGAATGCTTTTAGTTGGGATCCCTTAATTAATATTACTGTGTGCACAATCCAAAGCCCTGTCAAATGAAAATAGCATAGCAAATTAAATTAAATTACTTTAGCAGAAGCAGGAAATGCGTAATTTGATACATAATTCGGGGTATATCAGCTAAGTTGCATGAAAATCCCATGTTAGGAATCATTCCTGCCGAGGTACAAAAGAGACTACATGTGCGTTGCTACCATCGCCCCAGCATGAAAACACTAGATCGATTGTGATGGAGCGAATTCCGCGAAGGTTAATCCACAATCCCTTAACTATATAATGGTATATCATAAACCCAGCTAACTTCAGTAGTGCAAGTCTCAAATTAGTAAAATATACAGATATCACTCCATTCAGATATATTTCGATAGTAACCTGCCTCCAATACTGCGAAGCTATGTACCAGAAAATCACGACCACAAATACTTAGCCCCAGCTACCCACGTACATCTTCATTTACACACAACCTAAGCGCGAAATTTTTCGTCGCAATCTTGATTCCAAGCATCAATTTCTGTTCTTTCGGAGGCGCGTCCCAACTATTCAACAGTGTGCGCCATGGAACTAGGATAGATCGCTCGAAGCAAAATGCTAATTGGCTATAAGACATGATTGAAAGCTGTGCATTCACCAACGACTGAATTGGTTTATCGTAACTTTATATATACACGGAAAAGCACATTCATCCCATGTAACAGTCTCTCCGCCACGGCTTAAGATTTCTAGACACGTAGTATTGCGTGAGATAGGGTTCATCAGATATATTTTTATATTTGACATATATGTGGCGTAGTTGTGACAGGTTGCGAAAAGGGGTCTTAAGGCACCAGATATTAGCAAGCACGAATCGATAATGAGTTTATAACCATCCTTCAGAGAAGCGGCGATCCAATCCATAGAAAACTTCATAAAACAGGTAAGGATCCAACATGTCGGACCCTCTCAGGGGACGCCTGCACGACAGCACATCGAATCTATAATTCGCCGGGTTAGAAAAGGTAGGTTAAAGAAGTCAGAGGATGGACAGGACCGAAGGACTCGAGACATTGAAGAATTGGAACTGGCATGCCGTGGGAATGATAGTCAAAGGGAGCAAAATATTGTAGGTAAGATCGGAGTGTTTAAGGGGTGGCGGGAAGCTTGGACGAAACAAGCTAGATGTGGCACAAGCGGAAACAGAGCAGTGGCAGACCCCAAACAATGGAAAGCAGCGAAATTTACCATCAATACCAAAACAGGAAAGGAAAGAATGACCCACTCTGGAACTCAAATATCAATCCATAAACACCTGACGAGGACCCAGAGCAGTATAGCCACACAGATAAGAAGCGAACATATCGGGTTCAATTCTTATCTTCACCGAGGAAAAGTCCCTGGAGTAGACGTCCCAAGTTGCCTTTGTGGATACTCCTCCCAAATGTGAAGCATATGATCATGGCGTGCCCGCAAAGTTCAACAGGAAGATCTGAAGTGTGGAGGAAAGTAAAATATAGATTCTTCGAAGCTATGATGAATAGTCCTGAAGACGTTGCTAGAATCACCCAATGGATTCTTGAAGAAGGATGGCTTGAACAGTTCCGGCTCGTGAGGGACCTTGTAGCCACAATAGTAGTAAGAAAACTAAGCCGGGAACGCAGAGGGGTAGGTTAAATGAAGTGGGACAGGAATCCACACGAGACAATACAGCATTTATCGCACTTCCTGAAGGTAAGTCCTTGACGACACAACAAACAAAGAAATAAGGCAGGCAGGCATAACTAGGGGGTTTTCACCGAAAGGTTTCCTCCTTTGTACATATAATAGTTAAGAGATTCCTGCATGGGCCACTAAAGCCACTCTATCAGGTTAATGAAATTTAATTCAAAAAAAACCATCCTTCGGAGAGAACGCCATAATCTCGAAGCAGCCATTGGTATACAGGGACATCTAACTTCTTCATGGGCTTTTCTTCGAGTCCTGGGAATTTATTTCGACCTCAAGTTTAACTGAGGCGCGCACATAAAATTAGGAGTGCAAAAGTCGCATACCCAGACACTGTCAATCAGCAAATTGGCACAGTCTACCTGGGGAGCGACATTTTTAAGGCCAAAGCTGTTATACAGCCCGAAAGTGAGACCGGCCCGCACTTATAAGTCCCACAAATGGACCGAGGCCGGATCCGGGGGTAAAAACCCCGAAAGGATAGTTAAACCCTTGTGAAACGTTCAGAGAGGATGCGTAAAGGAAGTTACAAGTGCGTAGAAATCAAGTAGCAACAAAGTCCTCGAGCACGAGACCTCGGTGCTCTCAATAAAGCTTTATCTGAAGCAAAGGAGGGTCCAATACGCCGGACTATCGGACAAGCTACCTATTCGAAGAAATATTAATTCGGCTTGTAATCGAATCAAGCTGCCCGTTCCAGAGAGAGAAGAGGATTTAGGTCGACAAAAGGTGGCTGCAAAGATAGCAGCATTCTAGGAATGGCAAAATTCTAGGACATATCAGACGAACTGTAGACACCCGACACCAGCGAACCCTGTATTTTGGAAAGCAGCAAACAAAATAGTCAATCAGTAAAAAGGACAATATTCAATAAATTTAAGGGCGCCGCGATCCGAAATATACAAAACCCTTAGCAGGACACAGAGCAGCGTAGCAATAAAAATAAGGGTCGGATGATGCAGTGGTACACTGTCCGGGCCGTTCTCCCAAGTAGAGTATGGGTAACTTATACACATGCCCCACTTGAGACAGGAGAAAGCTGTTTCGAATCTAGCAAGACCCTCACGCCACTTCTCTCGCGGTGGTATTGTATTCGTAGGATGACGAAAGCATTCCCAGATAACCATGGGGTTTTTCCCGCTTTTCCCTGTGGTGGGTATTCACGGAAGAGGGTACATGTCGTAAGGCGTTATTCTCATAGTGGTACCTGCAAATGAAATCTGAGTATGAGTGTTCCAAACGTCAGAGTCGTCCTGCGAAATATACATATACATATCTTCTGTAATCATTAGCGTCATAGCCTCAGGCCGCATACGCTAAAATGATTTAAAAAAAATACAATTTTATAAATCTTAACAATAATTAAAACGGGACCCACTATCAGGCTCTATAGGATATCAGGGGATTAAATTCCAACTTGCATATATCGTTGCAGCCCTAAATATTGTTACCAACCAGCACTAATTTTATATTTCATTGCCATTCTAACCAGCGGCTCAATCCACAAAATTAACGCTATATAGTAACAATAATTAGGGCTGCGATACTATATAAAAGTTGGAATTTAATCCCCTGATATCCTATAGAGCCTGATATTGGGTCCCGTTTTAATTATTGTTAAGATTTATAAAATTGTATTTTTTTTAAATCATTTTAGCGTATGCGGCCTGAGGCTATGACGCTAATGATTACAGAAGATATGTATATGTATATTTCGCAGGACGACTCTGACGTTTGGAACACTCATACTCAGATTTCATTTGCAGGTACCACTATGAGAATAACGCCTTACGACATGTACCCTCTTCCGTGAATACCCACCACAGGGAAAAGCGGGAAAAACCTGTGGTTATCTGAGCATGCTTTCGTCATCCCACGAATACAGTATCACTGCGAGAGAAGTGGCATGAGGGTCTTGCTGGATTCGAACCAGCTTTCTCCTGTCTCAAGTGGGACATGTGTCTAAGTTACCCATACTCTACTTGGGAGAACGGCCTGGACAGTGTACCACTGCACCATCCGACCCTATGAAATTGTTGGTGCTTCTGCAACACTTACCCAGGGATGAATAATGGCAAATAGGGACAAGTGTTGCAAAGGAAAGTACCAAAAATTCCATAAATCTTAACTTTAATTAAAGCGTGGCCAACTATTGGCTGAGATAGGTTCTACTGTGGGTCTTTATTGTTCGCTCTGTATTTAAATCCAATTGTATTCGGCCGAATAGTTGTGACACACGATTTAAATACATTCTGTGTTTTTAACCATTTTTCCCTGCATCCTTAACTCCGGTGAGCCCATACCATTTTGCCACTGGTCTTGGCTCATAACTTACTGAAGACTTTCCAACTTTAGCTTCAACCAGTGGTTCTGTTCTCGAGCAATTATTCCGCAATAGAATAAAGTTTTTTCTAATAGAGAAATAAATTACTATATAAATCAAAAATAAATAAGTGGGGAAATTATATAAATCTAAAAATTCAAAAGAAATCTTTGAAATTTGTAAAGTATAATGACTAACAGAGTGGTAATTGTGCTAGATATAAGTTTTCATTCGAGGGAATTTACGTTTTGAAATTCACTGACTAGATTGTAAGAATTTCAGAAGGCAGAGTCTACTAACTCTGGTATTGAAGGGTGTGGTCAGATTTAGTGGTTCTAGTCCATCAAATTCCCGTTTTCTCTCTCCATCAAAATAGCTGCACTGAAGTATCAGATGTGGCATTGTTTGTTTCTCCTTGTTACAGAATTTATAGATGTCACTATCTACTTTCCCAATCTTGTAGAGATACGCCAGGTAGTTCCCGATCCCAGTTCTTGTCTGAAAGTATGATGACTCAGTGCCTCTACTGAAACTGCTCAGATTAATAGCTTTAGACTTGAAGATAGGTATAGATATCCGTGCAGATGTCCAATAAAATCTGCCAAGTCTAATGATCTTTCTGCCTTTGTGTTCTCTAAGCACTTGCTTAGTGTTGGATTATTTGGTAGGAGTTTTGCCTGACTTGCGAGTATGGCAGAGAAGGTTGCTTAGAGGAGATTATGATTAAGTATTTAGAGTTTGATATGGATCTTAAAGTAGATGTTTGATGAATTGATCTGATAAGATAGAATAGTAAGATGTGGTAATATCTGGTAGTGATCTACAATGTGCAGCAGAAAACGCTCCATTTATACCCTAATTCGCTCGCTTAAAGCTCGGGCCGATTATATCAACCTTATCAACCACAGCCCATGATATAAACTTCTTCAATAACCCGTGACATCGTAGATATCGCAGTTATGCATTTAGCCGATGACAGTTCTATCGCACACTTTTCCTCGGGTATGCGCGAGTTGGACTTGTAATTCTCACACTTAGTCTATTCAGATTACCGAGTAATAAGTATTTGTTTTCTTATGTTCTCATTTAAAACGGAATAGGATGTAAATATATCTTTGGAAAGAATTGGTTGGTCCAGACCTTTCCTTGCAAGGCTGTCGACTAGTTCATTGCCCTCAATTCCTTAATGGCCAGGAAATCAGTGTAGTTGTAGATTGATCTTATTGCTATCAGATCTAGCCTTGCGTGAAAAGAAATTAGTTGCTTTGGAGATTCTGAGCAGAGCAGCTTAGCTGTCTGAAGAAAGATACAGCTTGCTTAGGGTATTGTTGCAGAAATGTGACTTGTAGCCTTATAAATTGCATAGGTTTCTGTATCAGTGATACCAATGCAACTACCTAGATTGAATGAATGACATTTAAGTTCTCGGGTGTAAGGAAGATAGATAGAAATGTCTTTGGCAGCACCTTTGTCCCTGACTAAGGAGCCATCAGTGTAGATAATACAGAATGGAGGAATATTTTGTAAGATATTCATATGATGGTATTTTGCTACATACTTACCAAGTTTGCTTATAATGATATCCATGGTGTTTCTCAGCTATGGTGGAGACCACTTGGCATTTAGAGGCTCCAACTAAGATGCTATGGAGAACTTCTTGAATAAAAGGGCTATTTTGTGGAGTTGGCTGCTGGGATTTTTGTCCAAGAAGGCAAACATACTCAGATCTATTAAGTTGCGAGGAGAAAATATTTATTGTTCGCTTGGTACACACCGCCGTTCGGTACTGAGCTTAATCAAGTGTCCCGCCAGTATAAGTGATGATTGGTGCCCCTGTTGCGCTAACCTAATTGAAAAATAATTTAGAGCCTTGCTACGCTAGCGTCAAAAATGACCCACTACTCATCCTGTGTCGTTCTCCCCCAATTCTCATGGGATTTAGCCCTCGTTTCTGTGAGAACGAGTTAAAAAATTTTCAACTGATGAACAATAGCACTCAGATAATTACGTGTAATTGTTAATTTGAGGTACCTTGAATTGTGAAAAGCGATTCGCAGATTTCAAGAGCCTATACATGGATTGGTAAGGCGTTCGAAAAGCAGGGCTACACAGTGGCCATAACATCAAACTTACGGCATCAGCTTCGAATAGTAGGGGCTTGCCACAATACTGGTAATTGTCGTACTAAAGAGATCGACTCTTTGTATGGTAAACCTACCTAAGAGAACATCAATCCGTCTTTTAAATCTCTTTTGTAGATGCCTGTAATGAAGAGCAGATTCAGACTTAAGCTGGCTTTTTCTCCTCGTTGATCTCCTACACAGTTTAATTCTGGTCCTATATCTGAGGGTGGATTGAAAAGCAAAAGCTAGTCGCAGATAAGCCTTAACGACTTCAGCAGAGGGGTCACTATCGACCATTTTTTCTCGCCCAACCGAGGTTCGCTCCGTACCCATAGGTAAGTTAATTTTTAGGATGAATCCGGGGCATCGAGGAAGCTACTGCCGAGAGCAAGAATAAAGCTGGTATGATCTTGATAGGGTAGCAGGGTGCTTAACAAAGCCAACATTTATGCCTTTCAAAATGACGGTAATAAAGACATCGAATCCTTATTAAACTCTGACAAAGAATCCACATATAAGAGAGGATCAGAGCTGATATGGTCTTAGATGTCGAATCACGGGGAAATGAAAAATACAAACATCTTGGGCTCGAAAAGACAGGATTACATTTCTATCGCATAAATTTCTCCGTCTAATGATAGCCCAAATGTAGAGCGTTGACAAGTCAGAGTAATTATTTATCTTGGAATAAAAAAGTAGAAAATAGTAATTTTAGAATTAAAAAGATATGACGAAACATATCGATATCAGGAGTAAGAAACCATTTCGCTATGAAAATCCGGGTCAGTCTCTGTTGATGCCTTTTTCTCATTCTGCAGGTTTCTCCTCTTTACTTGTATAGAGAAAGATTGGGGTGAATCCTGTTGACTGCTACCCTTGTTTGATCGTTGGTTTTGGACGTAATTTAACTTAAGTAGTAAATCTTAAGCGGAGCGAGAAGAGATATAAGCCATCATACACGTTTTTGGAATTTCGATCAGTGTATTCATCTGCAGATCTCTTGTTTAAAAATGATCGGGGCAATTAGGGATCTGAGATGCGTGAACGAGGCGCTGTGTAATATTCGGAGCTCAAAATTTGAGGCGTTAAAAGCCTAATAATAATACATGATGAGCTTGGATACTCTGCTTCCCTATGAGAGATGCATCAGCTATTTCAGACTTTTAGCAAGAGCCCAGAAATTTTCCATCTTCGCTCTTTGAAGAGCGTCTCTAGCTGCACTATCTGTTTCACAAACTTTGCTCCCCCATTTTCTAAAAGCCCTTGCTTTTGCTTCACCCTCGAAGACCAGTACACATTTATTTTGAGAAAGATCCTTCAAATCGCCTTTTTCATCTTCCGCTTTCAACCAATCTTGAAGGGCTTCTGCGTTTGTACCCTCCTTGAGTCTGGTGGGAGAATTCTCGGTCCAATCAATACGTTGAAGTAGGAGTTTTCGATACTTTCGAATAGAGTGCTCGCCACCCTCGACAATGACAATACTGAATCTTGGATGCATAATACAAATGCCTGTGAGTGCGTTTTGCTCCGCATTTTTTGCAATTTTAAACCGGTGGCTTCCGTTTGATAAATTATCAATTTTGAATACGAGAAGATGAATACCTTTGGCAGCATCTTTCTCTTGGTTTAATGCCAACTTTTCATGTTGCTGTTCTTTAGTAAGTTTACGCTTCTCATTCATCTCAACATGCGCTTGGTATCGTGCCGCAATCTCTCTATTAACACGTGCTTCAACCGCTGTTGGATCCTTTACTGCCTCTTCGCCTAAAACTCGCATGAGATTTCCTTTCTTGACTTTGGGAGGAGGAGCAGGTTCAAGTCCCAATCTTATTTTAGCTTGTTGTTCTTTCAGATCTGCCATTCTTCGCTGGCGGCGAAGTTTGGCTTGCTCTTTTGAGGTTAAAAACATGGGCTTTGGATCTGGAGTGTTCTTTTCTTGTGGGGGTTCAAGTAAGACGGGATGTTGTATATATTCTGTAATAATAGAATCTTGAGTATCAATCTTAAGGAGTCTAGGGTTGTCGATAGCATCATAATTTTTCCCTTCGACCAGCCCTTCATCCCACCATTCAATATCTGGCGGTGGTTCGACAATGTAGTTTTTCTCAGTATCAAGATCCTCATCGATACCAATTTTACGCGACGATTCTGCAATACGCTTTTTCATTGCTTCAAGGGCTGCTTGTCTTCGTAATGCATTTGCCTGTTGAATGTATTTACCTTTTTGGTTAAAAATAAGTTGCTTCGAATGTCGATTCTTTAACGTCGCTGTTTGCGCACCAAGACTGATGTCAAAGTAGGGATTATTGCGGGTCTCTTCTACTGACGGACCGGACAAGTCAAGTTGGTTTTTAGCTTTGGATGTTGGCTTCTCTGACAGAGGTCGCGCATTTCCGATGCTCGTAGCAAACTTTGGCGCAACATTCTTGGATGGTTTGTATTGCCCAAGATCTTGGAGGGCCGGATGCAAATCGACATTTAAGCCACCTCTTGCGGTCACTGAGACCGGGTAGGTGGGTGGATTAAGTGCTTTAGCCTTGCTGCTACCGACAGCTGCTGCAACTCTGGCTTTCAGAGATGCAAGCTTCTCTGAAGCTGATTCTGGCTTGCTCACTCGAGCTGACGGATCATAACGAGGGATGAGGATGGATGATTTTTTTCGGTCCATCTTATTGGAATATCAGAGTCTCTGTTTGCGCCGGCGAGTATCAGGTCAATCTCTAATGCAAGATCGTGCACGCTAGGGCACGTCATTTATTGGAGACACGTCCGACTACATTTACTAGGATCCCTGCAAAAATTTATATTTTGGTTTGACCTAGAATTTCACAGCCGCGCGGCGCTGAGCGAATAATCTGGTGAAACTTACTATCGCAAGTAGTTTTCATTCTCATGCAGCGAAACCTTCCATAAGATGAATATCTCTCAGCCTGTTTCGTCAACTATTGAGAGGGTAAATTTCGGATTCCTTAGCGCCACAGAGATCAAGGCTCTTTCTGTAAAAAGAATTGAAAATCCACAGACTTTTGACTCCCTTCTCCATCCTGTCCCCGGCGGGCTGTACGATCCAGCGCTTGGTGCTTTTGCTGATTATCGGTAAGGATTTTAATCGTGATGCTTTTGAATACTGACGAGCAAAAAGCTGCACAACATGCAACCTAAACTCTCTTGGCTGCCCCGGGCATGTAGGCCACATAGAACTTCCAGTCCCACTCTACCATCCGACGTTCATGGACCAGCTTTTACGTTTATTGCGAGCAAAATGTGCCTACTGTCACCACTTGAAGATGTCAAGAAAAGAAGTCAACCGCTATCTATGTAAATTGAGACTTATTCAACACGGAATTCTCAGTGCTGTTGAAGAAGTAGACAATATAGAAGTTTTATCGGATACTAAAAAAAAAGCGTCCGGTGAAACTGACTCCGAGACTGAGTCGCCCGTTGAAGCAGTCATACACCGTCGAAACAAGTTTGTAAGAAGGAGTATAAAAGATGCACGGAACAACAACTGGGATTGGAAACGAGATAAAAATGAAGGGGTCGCAGAAGCTCGGCGAGTTGTAGTCAAAGATTTTCTCAAGTCTATAACGCTTGGCCGCGCATGCAACAATTGTAGCGGAGTATCTCCTACGTTTCGAAAAGATCGTTATGTGAAAATTTTTGAAAAGGCTCTTAGTCTTAAAGATAAAGCCAAAATGGCCCAAGGAAACTTTAAGACTATCAACCCTGTGCAATTATTAAGCCAGAATAAAAAATATGATGCAGATTTTGATTCTGATGAAGCCATCGCTGATATTAATTTACCTTCAGATGAAGGAGAAGGAGATGATGAGAGCGGAGGCCTCAACATCATCGGAGATGCAACAAGGGATAGTTCTTCCAAGACTCCTTCAAAATCCTCAAAACCTACTAAGTCAAGGGTTGCCCAACCAGCCCAACGATACGTTAATCCCATAGAAGTTAAAGCGCAACTAACCTTACTGTTTGAAAAAGACCATGAAATTCTAAGCTTAGTCTATGATTCGAAATCAACAGCGAAAAAGGTAACGAAAGTTTCACCAGACATGTTTTTTATACAAACACTATTAGTTCCACCCAATAAGTATAGACCAGAGGCAAAAACTGGCGATGATGAAATATCTGAAGCTCAACAAAACTCTCTTTACAAAACAATTCTTAAAAATGCAGAGCAACTTCACCGGATTACTCTGGAAATTTCAAATCCAGAGACCGAGTCAATCTACCGTAAGCGTGATTTCTATGACCTTCAAGAAGCGTGGTGTGTACTACAAGATTCTGTAAATTCTTTAATAGATAAAGATCGAAATCCTATTCAAGGCGCAGCTGCAAAGAAAGTTGAGGATGGAATCAAGCAAAAGCTCGAAAAGAAAGAAGGGCTTTTCCGGAAAAATATGATGGGAAAACGGGTTAATTTTGCAGCACGTAGTGTTATCTCCCCAGATCCAAATATTGAAACAAACGAAATTGGCGTACCGCCGGTTTTTGCTAAAAAACTTACATACCCAGAACCAGTCACAAGTCATAATTTTAAAGATTTACAGCAAGCAGTTGTAAATGGCCCTGAAATATGGCCGGGTGCAGTAGCCATTGAGAACAACAATGGTCAGGTCATTAATTTACGATTTAAGACACAGGATGAACGTTTGGCTCTAGCGAATCAGTTACTAGCCACTTCGAGCAGTAATTCAAGCGGCGCAGTAAACAAAAAGGTCCATCGACATCTCACGAATGGTGATGTAGTACTCATGAATCGTCAGCCAACATTGCACAAGCCTTCTATCATGGGTCATCGAGCTAGAGTTTTACCTGGAGAGAAGACCATCAGGATGCACTATGCTAATTGTAACACCTACAATGCCGATTTCGATGGTGATGAGATGAATATGCATTTTCCCCAAAACGAGATCGCTCGAGCTGAAGCTTTACAGATCGCTGACACAGATCATCAATATCTCGTAGCAACCTCCGGAAAGCCTCTTAGAGGTCTCATTCAGGACCATATCTCAGTCTCTGTATGGATGTGCAATCGTGATACTTTTTTCGACAAAGCCACATATCAGCAACTTATCTACAATTGTCTCCGTCCAGAAAGTGGTCATATAGTGGGCGACCGCATAGAGACCGTCCCGCCCGCTATAGTAAAGCCAGTTCAACGATGGACTGGAAAACAAGTCATTACAACCATCATCAAAAATATCACGCCGATTGATTGCTCACCCATAACTCTCACCAGCAAATCTCAGACACCGCACGATCGATGGGGTCCTAATTCCGAAGAAGGGGTTGTTAATTTTGCAGCTGGGGAGTTTATCAGTGGTATCTTAGATAAATCACAGATTGGGCCTTCTGCTGGCGGTCTTATTCATTCCATCCACGAAGCCTACGGCCCAACCGTAGCTGGCAAGTTACTCAGTATTCTTGGTCGACTTCTTACTAAGTTTCTCCATATGAGAGGATTTACCTGTGGAATGGACGATCTTCGCTTGACGCCGAAAGGCGAAGAAGCTCGCAAGAAAAAATTGGAAGAAGTTCAAAGCATAGGTCTTGCAGTCGCCGCAAAATATGTGACTTTGGACGACAAAAACCCAACTAACTCTAATCCTGAGCTTCTCAGCCGTTTACGAGATGTCTTACGCGACGATTCAAAGCAAGCTGGCTTGGATATGATGATGAATAAACGTTCTGGAGAGCTTTCTACTGCTATCACTCTCGCGTGTCTTCCTAGCGGCCTTGTCAAACAGTTTCCCAAGAATCAAATGCAAAATATGACTGTATCTGGGGCTAAAGGCAGTGCTGTTAACGCTAATCTTATTTCGTGTAATCTTGGGCAACAAGTCTTAGAAGGAAGACGTGTACCCGTAATGGTTAGTGGAAAATCATTGCCCTGTTTCAAACCGTTTGATACACATGTACGAGCTGGTGGATATATCGCAAACCGTTTCTTGACAGGAATTCGGCCCCAGGAATACTATTTTCACGCTATGGCTGGAAGAGAAGGTCTGATTGATACGGCTGTCAAGACGTCCCGCTCTGGATACTTGCAGCGTTGTCTGATAAAGGGCATGGAAGGGTTAAAAGTAGAGTATGATACTTCTGTAAGAGACTCCGATGGCTCAATGGTTCAATTTCTATATGGAGAAGACGGTCTAGATGTCACCAAACAGAAGCATCTGACCGACTTTAAATTCTTGCTCCAAAACCTTATTTCCGAACTATCACAATTGAATTATGACGACCCCAGGTACAATGCCATATTTGAAGATAAAGATATCATCTTGAAACGAATGAAGAAAGCTATTAGACACGCTAAGGCTTACGATCCAAACGGGCCAGATCCTGTTCTCGCCGACTACAATCCCGGTAAATTTGGCTTCGCTACTTCTGAGAAATTTTATGATGCATTAACACAATACCTGAAATTGAATCTTGACGGACTGGTAAAAGATAAGCTTCATCCACATGGTGTTGGTATTCGCAAAGCACTGGAGCCAGTTCTAGCAGCGAAGTATTTAAGATCCGTTGTTGAGCCTGGAGAGGCCGTTGGAATCATCGCTGGACAATCTGTTGGTGAGCCTTCGACTCAAATGACATTGAATACATTTCATTTGGCAGGACATTCAGCAAAAAACGTAACCCTTGGTATACCTCGCCTCAGGGAGATAGTTATGACTGCCAGCAATAATATTTCAACGCCAACTATGACACTCCGTGTAAATCCCGAACTGTCAAAAGCTGACGGAGAAAAATTTGCAAAAGCTATTACTGTTCTCTCCCTCTCCGAAGTTTTAAAAGAAGCCGTCGTTAAAGAGCGAATCGGACCAGGGATTTCTTCTCCCCAAGCAAAAATATACGAAATCCACGTTCAATTGTTCCCAGCGAAAGAATACATCGAAACCCATGCTATTACAATATTCGACGTACTGAATACTTTTGAGAAAAAATTCGCCCCGAAACTTCAATCTCTTACGAGGAAAGCGCTTGGAAAGAAAAAAGATTCAAAATCAGTATCCACAGCTGCTGTACCAGATATTGGCCAATCAGTTGGTACGATTGAAACGACGACTGTACCGATCGATGAGGGGACTTCGGAAGATAATGGAGATGAAGATGCCACGAATGAAAAACAGAAATCCAACCAATCAGAGGCAATTAGTTATGCTCCAAATGACGAAGACGATGATAGAGTTCAACACCAAATGTTGAGAGAAGCAGAGATTGATGAAATTGAAGATGAGGGGATTGGAGCTTCACCACCCCCCGCTATTAGCGGCCAACGAAATGGAGGAAAAAATTATGCAACGCAGCCGACGGCCGCTTTCAAAGAAATTGAAGCCGAGGTAATTAATAAATGTAATGATATTGTCAAGTTTAATTTTGACGAAGTAGCTGGTGAATGGTGCGATATAACGCTGGAATATGATGCAATGGCCCCCAAGGTTTTAATGCTTTCCATAGTTGAAAAGGCTCTTAGGGAATCCGTCATTCAACAAATACCTGGGCTCGGGACATGTACATATGAACACGAAGCCAAAATCAAAGACTTAGAAACGAATAAGTTTGTCACAGCTTCTGTAGTTCACACTACTGGTGTAAATCTGAAAGCTATGCAAGCCTATCCACATATCATAAACCCAAACACCATATCAACCAACGATATTGCTGCTCTTCTGGAAAATTACGGTGTTGAGGCCTGCCGTGCGGGCATTATCCAAGAAATTTCTGGTGTTTTTGGAGGACACAGCATTAGCGTCGATCAAAGACATCTGAATTTAATAGCTGACTTCATGACCCGAGGAGGCGGTTTTACTCCATTCAACAGAAACGGAATGAAAGGAAGCGTCAGTCCTTTCATGAAGATGAGTTTTGAGACAACTGTGGGTTTTCTAGCGGATGCCGTATGCGATGGAGATTGGGATGATTTATCAAATCCTAGTTCACGCATTGTCATGGGTAAATTGAGTAAAGTAGGAACTGGAGCTTTTGATATATTAACCCGAGTTCCTACCACTAAAAATGATGGTGTTACAATTTGAGAGATTCTTTGTAGGCGTTATGATATGGGGCCGGAATGTTGGCGCAAATAGAGTGCAATACCGATAACAATGACTTGTTGAACGAGTTAGTAGATGTCGGCGTAAAATTTTAAATCATGTGCATGACAATAATTTTTAATTTATTTCAAAGTTTTATAGACCTTAGCAGTTCAATCATCATATCCTGTATTCGTATACCTTAATCTATGAGGCAGAAAATCCTGAAGTTATATTTGACCAACTACACAACCTAATAATTTTGGCGACAGCGAGCCGAGAAGAGATCTCTAGTGATAGACTAGCGTTACCTTGTTATCCGCTTCTATATTGCTGCGTCAAGCTTGATCACATGATATTTCTAGGCATGACGAGAATCTATCAGTGGCTATGACAAGCCAGGGACATACTTCAGATTTTGGCCGTCAAAGCAAGCTCCTCAGCCAGTCTCTGCAAGTAAAAGGCGCGGATTTCGGAGGGAAACTTATCAAATGATGCGCTGATCTTGGCCACATCTAATCTACCCTTTTCATAAGCCTGGAGATCACGATTCCCATAGACATCTTTGCCTGATGCGTAACCAGTAGAGAGATTCTTGAAGAAGACATTCACGGCGATGCTATGATCTGAGAGAGGGGTTGCAGTATGAAGCCATAAGGGAGGGATGTAAATCACATCACCTGGTTTGAGCAGAGCTTGGTATGGTTGGGCGTTACTGAGCTGTTGATCTTGGATACTAGCAAAGATATTTGTCGATGAACACGATGAGCCAGGTTCGAAGCCAAAGTATTTGAAATCCAAGGGATGGAAGAGGATCATCTTTTTACTCCCTTGGATTTGACAGAGTACATTTGCAAGGGTCTATAAGTATTAGCAGGGGGGGGGAGTAGGTGAAAGTACTAACATCGTAATGTAGCCACATGATCACAGGCCCTGAGATTCGTAGGGGAGAACTATGGGTATTTTCCGTCACAAACGACAGTTCTGACGGCAGAGAAAAGTCAGGTGAAATGGAATTGAAGTCGGTGTGAAGGTTTACTGGTCTTTCAAAAGGCTGGTCTGATAGGGATCGTAGGTAGAGCTTGGCCCCATGTTCAATCTGTTTACTGAAATCTCCAAAATCTACTGTCCGATATCGAAAGTTCTTGGCGGTAAAATCCATGTGTTCTGTAGTGGCCTCATGGATAATTACCTACTTTGGATCAGTAGTGCCAAGAAAATCAATGAGATTCACATTTCACCTCTCTTTTTTCACCGATGGCCGTTGTTAGGTATTTTAAATTCCATTTTTCAGTGCATGGCCCGATATCTAGCTCTTCAAAAATAACAGGCTTTCCTGCATTACGAACTTCTTCGAAATGACTAGTAGATCGAAGCTTAATTCGTAGGACATCAAGCATCTTCATGTCCTCGGATGTTGAAGTATCAAAATTCGAAATCTTAATTTTGGATTCTATTGTGTGTAGAAATCTCCAGTCTTCATAACTTCTAGATGAGAATGGTGCTAAGGTTAAACATACTTGGTTCCAAAAATTTCCAAAAGAGAAGCATACAGCAGAGCCACCGAGAATAACGATGGATCTTCCTGTACTAATGGCGCTTGCTCCAATTAAGAGAGGCCAGGGATGAGATGCAGATGATTCAACGACTAAGGCAATATTCAAACCATCCTTACTTGTTTGTAAGCAGAACATTTCTTCTTCTCTTAATAATAAATCATCTTTAGCTATACCTCCAAGTATATAGACTGCACCAAGGTGTCGGATAGTGCAGGCACCAAATCGTAAGAGTTTTTTGGAGATTTCTGATTGTTCAGAACTTAGTTTTAGATTCTTCCGAAAGTCTAAGGTTGGATTCTATGAACATATTAGAAACTTTAGGTTGACCTGGGGGTTGGCATGACTAAAGTCTCACCCCACTAATTATGCCAGTCAGTTCCCATTCCAAGATCTCTTCATTTATAACCCCTTCTGTGCTTATTCCACCGGCAAGTATACCCTGTAGAGTCTCGATTTGATCAACTGGGTTAGTAAAAAATATAGGGCTACACACGGAATTTGGCACAATGCCGGATATTGAACACACAACCCATCCCGTTTTCCGGCTCCAGAGAATGAAAGAATTTGATAAGGTAGAAGAATTAATTCGGCCAGTAGAGACGAGTACAGAACAAGAACCAACTTTCAAAGCTTGATGTCTATACAAAGGCCAAGGTAGGCTATCCACACGTTCCCAGATATCAAGCCACTTATGATAAATCCAACAATCTGAAAGTCCTACATCTGGTGAAGTTCTGCCACCAACTAGCAAAGCTCCCGCATCACCGAGATCTGTGATCGAGTGACACATGCGGCTACTGGGAGCTAATGTTGAATTCGAATTAGTGGAGCAAGCATCATCTTGCTCAAAGCAAGTATATTCATCTCTAGATTTCAATCTTGCCATTTTACCCATACCGCCAAATAAGGCAATCCTATCCTTATCTCGAGCTTGAGACCTGACGAATAATGCAGCTGCAAATCGTCTGTTGCCTTGTGATTTTTGATAGGAAGAATAAGCTGGCACGCACGCGATTTCTTTGGTTGGAATATTAATTGGTTTCGTACTATTAAATATTCGGGAAGATTTATCTGTCCTGGCTGTTAAAAGAAAGTAATGATTTGCAAATAGAGCAAATTCTTCCCATTCGTCAAATGGCTCAACTGCATCGAGAGCTGATCTCTCGCTGGCTGATAAAAAGTCAGAATTCCATAATTTCCATAAATTTTGAACGGAAATATCGATCCATCCCAAATTTTCAAACCTCTGCTGCTGATCTTTTGTGGTAGGATATTTCTTGACAGCTCCAAGTGGTGTTCTTAGCTTTTTGAAATGTGCCATCATGGTATGGCCAAATGGATGTTCCTCACCGGCAGGAAGAATCTGTTCTAGAAGACAGAAATGAGCTAGCTGGGAGTTAACTAATTGTGAAATCTCTTCTAAGATAATTTACCGTTTGGTAGATTACTAGCCCATTTCAAGAAATCATCAGCAGCATTGACATCCATATACGTTATTGATACCTCTGCCGTTAGAAGAATCATACCTACGTAGTATTGAGAAATATGCTCTTCAAGATCTGGTCAAGAGACATACAATTTTCAAACTTAATGATACCAGACAAAATATCATTGAGTTGAGTCAATTTGTGTAAATCACATCCTACTTGGATGTACTGATTACTATGGAGCAGAACGTGCCCGTCAGAGGTCACAACATTAGATAGAATAGATGAGAGTTTTGGTTCTTCTTGGACGATAGCCCTTTTCCGAAGAATCAGTTCTCTGTAGTCTATATCAATGAAAATTACTTCGTTACAGGCATCCGGATATCTCGTTAAACATTGCCATGGTAGAGGATCGCTAACACTGGTTCAGAGATGATTTGTTGTGCCCAAAAACTGTGAACTTACAAACCACAACCTACATTGATTACAATCTTGCGCTTGCCCGATTTTGCCTCTAAAAAGCCACGAGTGACACTATCAATCGCTTTCATTCTGAGCCAATAACCGCGATTTATCAGTGGGCTACGCCTCTGCAGCTTTTTCACAAAGTAACGAAAAAAATGAGGCTCATGAGAGAAATAAATCCGTTCGACGCTGCGTTTAGATACAATGCTGCTGTTATTTGTTCCCATAATATTTTCATCTTGTTTCTTGGATTCTGGGCTTGCCTGAGATGTTTTCTTTGGTGCTGCCATAATAATCTTGCATGAAGATGTAGACTTGGGTGCATTAACCAAAGGAGGATCCAGACGCAATTGTAAATGTTTCTGCAGAGATTGACGCACGTTTATACTGTTATACGCTAACCTGTCGATGGTTTTCGGGGTTCATGTGGAGACGAAACTGTTTAGCCCCAATAGTGGATACGGTGCAATTGTTGTAAAGATTCATTGAAGTTTCACAGTATACTCTCGTTATAAGAATGTGGGGCAAGACTCACATAAAGCTTGTTTTTTTTTTTTTTTTTAAAAAAATCATGTTGTATTCAGCCATCTAGCTATGACAATTGATTTAAATACATTTAGAGGTATGGATAGCGATTCCAAACTCCTATAACTCCCCTTGGCACTAGTCCGTAGGCTCATAACATGGTTAAGACTATCCAACATTACAATCAATCCAAGATCCAAAACCAAATCTTATTCTCTAACCGTAGATAACATAATTTTTTTTTTACCGATTGGTTTTTTTGACATGTTTTTTTATTTTTTATTTCCACAATATGTCCTAATCAAATTTGTTAGAGAATTGGAGCTTGGTGCCCTACTGTTTTAGTTAGTTGCAAACACTTAGACTTCTCCAAGTATCTCAACAGTTTTTCTCTGCCAACTCTGGTTCTGAACATAATTTACAATCATAAAGCTCCTCATTGGAGAATGTAATTGGATTTGCCAATGAGAGCCTTTGTTCAAGTCTTGCCCCACATTTTTATAACCTAAGCTTAACCCCATGAAAAAAATTTGATACAGGGGTAAGTATTATACAGTAGAACCTCTCAAAACTGATAGTGAGCCCCGGCATAAATGTTGAAAATATTATCGAAATTTAACCATTTACATTTACAATACTTGCCCTTGCAAGTTATTTTGGGTGCAGGGGTAAGTATTACAAATGTAAATTCTTTTATTTTTAAACTCATTTTTGCGTATGCAGCCTGAGGCTACGACGCGAATGATTACGGAAGACATGTATGTGACGCAGTATAACTTAGTTTGAAGTTTGGAACAATCATACTCAGGTTTTATTTGCAGATACCACTATGAGAATAACGCCTTACGACATGTATCCTCTTCCGTGAATACCCGTCACAGGGAAAAGCGAGAAAAACCCATGGTTATCTGAGAATGCTTTCGTCATCCTACGAATACAATACCACCGCGAGAGAAGTGGCATGAGGGTCTTGCTGGATTCGAACCAGCTTTCTCCCGTCTCAAGTGGGGCATGTGTCCAAGCTACCCAGACTCCACTTGGGAGAACGGCCCGGACAGTGTACTACTACACCATCCGACCCATGCCAGGGTATTGACGTTATGTTTAAATTATCCATCTTATGCAACCCGGCACAAACCCCACATAAAATGATTGACATCATCGCGCATAATTACTTTTGCTGAAATTCGGAAGAGGGGTTTATGAACTAAGGGTTACATATTTAAGTATGAACCACCTGGGAGTTTGGGAGGACAAGTTACAGACAGTCTAAAGATTTAATCATATAGAAGATATAGCCTGAATCCCAAGACACCCTGTAACGAACGTGATAACCTAACAACAAAGTTGATTGTACCCTACTACCATGGTGGGGAGTTGGCTGGCAAAGTCGAACTCTTCACCTTCACACGGTGTCGGCTGTAAAAGCTCAATATGTTCGCTGCATATTTGAGATAGCCAAGAGGAGTCGCACACGATCAGGGTCAGAAATCCACAAGCATTCTCAGTCGGAGACCTCTCAACACGTCAGAAGTTCACTCTGCCATAACTTGACTTCAACCTCACATACATCTCTGCCAACTTTACAACCTATTGCTTATCTTCCTACTTTGGACCACCCCCGATGAAATTGACGCGGCTCTTACCTTGTTGAGATCCTCAGATATACGCCCTCGATGATATAGATGCCCGATGGAGGATGAAAGTCGCTGGGCACAAATATGAGAAGGCAGATTGCTCGTGACAATCGAGGAAGGATAAGGTTCTAGTGGGAAATTTATGAGAGACGGAAGGACAAGTAAGCAGGATGTGGAGGGAGGATAGAGTTTTCGAAAGAGGAATTTGAGGGGATGTTTCGACTTCGAGAGCTTTGTGCGCGCCAAGGCCCTATCAACAAAAGATAGTGTTGTGGTCCGCTATCTGGGTCATGTCTAAGTTGAAAGTTCTGTGGCCTGAACACCCGCTACGACAAGATACGAGGACGTTGTGAGATCACATTTCGCGCAGTTGCGAAGGACGGGATAATGAAGCATCCTGAGGAGTCTGAGGTTTTTTGTTTTTTCCTTGGACAGGTATTCATGGTTGAGGGAAAAGCGGGGCGTAAGTCTCACCAAGTGTAACCCTGTAGTGGTGCCGGCGAATGCCTCTTTAATATGAGTGTTCAGCGTCAAGAATGTACTCTCATGATAGGGTATTGTTCGTTGATCCGCTTCTTATAGGGTACAGGGGTTAAAGCGGGGATAAAGTGGAGATAAAGTGGTGATATTCCAGGTTACCTCACGATAGATCCACAGTATCCCTGTTAGCTTCAAATTTTAAAATCTTATGGCCTAAGGCATAAGAGATATGCATCTGTATATGAAGTCCAACGCCCACCTTCATGCCTGCAACTTTCTTCACTCGCGCACACCTGAGGTCGTTTCGTTTAAATCATTGTCAGCTATTTACTATTATTTTGCTCAACGGCATACTTTTATTTCATTCATCTATCTAATTTTTACTTCATGTGAGTGCATCTGAACCTTAAGTCAACTACTTTAGAAGATTTTAATTTACTGTACTAGATTGCCGCAAAGATGGATTCACCTCAACAACCTTCTCCATCATCAGCATCTCCTACTTATGCAAAACGCCTAACACAAACTCAACGTATTCAAGTAAGTCTGAAATCTACAAATTGATAAGGTTAAGAGAGTAACATGTGCAGGTTAGAACCTTGGCCAGTGAGGGACACAGTTACGTCAAAATCTCTCAACGCCTTGGGATTACATGGCGACAGGTACAATACACCATGAGCGTTGAAAATACCGAGCCTCAGTACTCCAGTGGTAGGCCACCTATTCTAAGTAGTTCCCAGGTCGATGAAATAGAATTTTTCGTCTGTTTATCATCGGAAAATCGTCGGATGTCATTTTTCCAACTTGCACATTTTATATTTCGGCACTTTGGTGTGAGCGAGAATGTGATCCGACGTGAACTGGCAAAGAGGGGATATGCACGCAGGATTGCACGATTAAAACCTCCTATCTCTTCAGTCAACAAACTGAAGAGATATGAGTTTGCCAGAATACATCTCCACTGGCGGAAGGAACATTGGATGAGAGTCCTCTGGTCCGACGAGACTTGGGCTATGAATGGTCGGCAAAGTGATCGTTGGGTCACAAGAAAGGTCAGTAGTCCCTTAAAGGCTCCTAAGATTTAGAGTTCCCTTGAGCTAAGTTTAAGTCAAAGATTGGGGAAGAGTACGAAAATACCTGTGTCCTAGCCAAGACGCGGAGGAGAGTTGGGTGGATGTTCTGGGGATCTTTCTTTGGACGACAGAAGGGGCCTTGCCTGATTTGGGAGAAGGAGTGGGGCCATATCACTGCGGCCAGTTACTGCGAGAGGATAGTGCCTCTCATAGAGAGTGCGGTCTTTCGGGAACCAGGACTAGATGTGATGCAGGACAACGCCCCTCCTCACAAGTCGAGGCAAACTATGCGTGAGTTTGAAAGGAGGAATATTTCTCTAATGGAGTGGCCGCCATATTCTCCTGATTTAAATCCGATAGAAACTTTGTGGAGTTATATGAAAGCGTACATGGAGCGTCTTTATCCAGCGTTGGATCAAGGGGGGCAGCGGAGTCAAGGGCATCTTCGTCAAATAGTGAACGAGGCGTGGGATCTGGGGTTTAATGGGGATGACTTGGAGAAACTGATAGATTCGATGCCCCGAAGAATCAGAGCCGTTTACGAAGCTGAAGGCGGATATGTAAATTATTAGCTAGATAGAAGTATAATTTATTTATGAAATGTATTAATGAATTAAAAAGTGAATAGAGGGCTATAATGGACCAAAAAAGCAAAACCAACGAATATTTCGTTGTGAAATTTTTGCCATACAAATTTAAAGTTTAGGTGGGGAGATCTACTTATCGTCATGCTAATTCAAGTTAGTAAAAGCCTATATACCCTGTAAAAGTCGAATTTTAGCGCCTATACACGATTAATACCGTAGTATCAGAGTAAGGCGCCGAATCAGGCTAATAAATTCAAAGTTGAATTTACATGTTTGACACTAGGCGCTAACGACAGATAACCTCAGATAGCCTTAATCTCGCACCGGCGATATAGCCTTATGCATTCACACATGATTATGGGCAAGGGATAGCTGGTGTGCGTTCCAAACTACTTAATTATTACGTTATTATAACACATATTCTATGTAAGAGAGATAGCAAATTAAATCACTAATATCGAAAGCCGTCCCTCAAATACTATATAACAGCGGATTTCTATGACTATCGTCACCGATGTCGATGAATTTTATCACGTTCAACCAAGACTACAGCTGTCTAGCTGTTGGTATGTGAATGAACAAACAACAAGGAATTTGACTAACTCTCCAAATCAGGAACCTCAAAAGGCTTTCGCATTTATCATACTGACCCGTTTACCAAGATATTCAGCAGTAATGACGGGAACGTTGCGCTTATTGAGATGCTATTCTCCACATCACTCGTAGCTCTAATCCTATCTCCAAGACATCTTGTCATACAGAATACCAAGGTACTTGTCGCAAAAGTATGGCAAATTTTCAAGATCTAACCATCTCTAGAGATCATCTGTAATCTGTGAACTCACTTTCCCCTCTGCAGTTCTTGCTGTGAGGCTTAATCGGAAACGCTTAGCTGTTGTACTAGAGGAAGAGATTTATCTTTATGATATCTCCAACATGACTCTCTTATATACTATCTCAACTTCCCCAAATCCAAATGCTATATTCGCTCTTGCGTCCTCATCAGAAAATTGCTTTATTGCGTATCCTCTCCCTAAACCTAGAGAAGAAACAGCAGAGTCGAGACCAACCCACGCTCCGCCTGTTTCAACTTATGTTCCTCCAACAACCGGCGATGTTTTGATATTTGATGCTCTTAAACTGGAGGCTCTGAATGTTGTAGAAGCACACCGTTCACCACTGTCCTGTATTGCTTTGAACAACGAAGGAACCTTACTAGCTACTGCCTCTGAAACCGGGACTATTATCAGAGTATTTTCCTTACCTACTGGCACCAAACTTTATCAGTTCCGAAGAGGTACTTATCCCTCAACTATCTACAGTATTTCATTCAATCTTAGCTCTACACTAATGTGTGTCTCATCTACAACCGACACCGTTCATATCTTTCGTTTAGGTGGTCCCATAGCTCCATCGTCTCTTTCAACTAAATCCCCAACTAATGAAAGATGGAATAGGCCCTACAGTCCCGATGGCACTCTAGATGCAGTTACATCGCATCGTTACAACGCTTCTGAAACAACACCAGCCAATCAAAAACATGGTGGAACATTGGGAAATATTTTCAGGAAATCATCACAATTTGTAGGGAAAAGCGTTGTCGGAGCTGTAGGCAACTATCTTCCTCATGCTGTTACTGAAATATGGGATCCAACGCGAGACTTTGCATTTATCAAGATTCCGAAAAGCAATACAGGATCAAAATCAAGTAATGGTCCAACTCGTAGTGTTGTTTCCGTGAGTAGTACTAGTCCTCAAGTTATGCTAGTCACTAGTGACGGAGGCTTTTACGTTTTTAGCATTGACCTAGAGCATGGTGGCGAAGGTGTTTTAATCAAGCAGTTCTCGTAAGCTATCTCCTTCTGTAGTCTCAGTCCTAGCTAATTATAATTTAGTGTTCTGGAGAATGATGACAAACTAAGCTATCCTGTTATTGAGAACAGAATTTAAACTCTTTCAAAGATTCAAAGTTAAAATTGTCGCTTTTTGAGTTTAATTTTATCCAGCATTGAAAATCCATAATCTGTGTTGTACTGACTCCGGGTCAGAGCCATCAATTTTGACGTTACTTACCGGTTATTGCATACATTGGTGATAATATGATCAAGACCTTTGAAACCAAGCAACAATAGAAATCGCTTAAAAAAATCGGGTTTCTGAGCAAATCGCATCATCTAAAAAGAAAAAGAAAACGCTGTAAGCTTGGATTTGCAAGCGATGGAACAAGTATGGACATTACACTATTGGCCTACGAAAATTTCCATCCATTATCCGACAATTCCAGTCGTAATTACCTAAAATTTAAACCATGGATTGCAGTAATTGGCCTATCTTTTCCAAAAAGGATCATCAAAACTTGGTAATGATTCCAAGCTCCCTTTCCAGATTTTTCCACGCAGAAGTTCATAAATACCTCAACTCTCATCTAGCTCAGAATATAAAATATTGCTTGAGTTACAGGCATCCATTCTCAAATGACTTGGGTCAAAACTGTTTAAAATGGAACAACAACATCATCAAATATACGAACCTGGGCTGTTAAATCTAATCCCATCCCGAAGAAATAGAATAACCCTAGTCACAAACAAATCGTCCTCTCTTGCGGCTCGAAAAAAATAATCTGGCAAAAGTTATTAATAAAGACTTTGTTTTTTTCGGCTGGGTTAGGTCCAGGCCTCCTAGAATTTTTTTGGTAGCTTAGCTGGTTGCTACATCACTACTCAAAAATATCAGGTAGAGGATAGGTTCAATCAATTGCTAAGGAGGAAACACTACCTAGGGTCCAAAAACTAAAGCCATAGATCTTCAATTGAATGAACCTCATTGATTACATTTCATGTCCAAGGTCAGATGCGATACTTAGAAGGTGGTTCTCGAACTTCCGAAAGCTCTCAGAACGTGGACTCAACTATCGCCAATTATTAAAATCCCTACTTCGCAGCTATGAAATTTTCGTGCTAGTTGGATGAATATTGAAATTTCCGTCTCAGTAACATAAAACCATTTCTACTTTGGACAATTTTGAAAAAGCAGGATTCTTTGAGGAACTCCTTCAGCTAAGTCAGGCAGCCGCCTAGGTAAATATAAGTCCTTTCTATATTTCGTCAATTCAAAATTTTAGATTTCGCAACACACGAAAAAGTGGTGGCAACATGGTTAGAAGTTGATCGGATGACCATTAGGATTCATGAAACATGAAATAATGGAAACTTGAGTTATAAATGTCCAAAATGTGACAAATTACTATAGGCTCACTCTTGTTTTTCTAAGACTAATAGATCAATTTACTGCTGGTCGATAGCTTTAGCAAGATTATCGTACTCCCGAATATCCTGAGAGTATCGACAGCTTTCAAGCATCATGTAAGAGTTTGATACTTGGCCTGTACAAAATTACACGAGAACCAGCAATCTTTGCCGGGTACACATTCATTAGTGTATTCTTTTTCAGTTTGCTTTTAAAACATTTTCCGGTTATCATAAGTACTATGTGAAATCATACTATAGAATATGATGCTGTGTTGAGTAATAATGAGTTCCCAGCCATAGTGTTGCACAGCGTATTAGTCCTAACTATTTTATTTTTTACTTACTTGATTTTGAAGGTCTACCAGACTTCAGCTACGGCTACAGCCCCATCCTTAAGGGGACATTGTGACTGCTAAAGCTTTTTATATTACATTCTATGGTGTGGTGAACAAGCCTTCTTAATTACTTTGGTTTCAGTGAGCGCTGTACAGCGGCTTCCTTACAAAACTAGATCATGCGGCACGGATGGGGCAGATTTTTAACAGGAACCTAGCCTTCTCCAACATAAAAGAAAAACGCTTCTCATCACGGGAGGTGCCGAGAAGAAAAGCGAGTGTACCCAAACTTCGTCGGTGACCTGTAGAAGTCAGTCTCTGTCGAACAATGGGGCAAGAAACCAAGTAGGTAATTGATTTAGTACCTCCACAGGAGCAAGTCAAAAGGGCATCTTCATGACGGAATCTTTCCTGATAAGCCCCAAAATCCCCGTGTCCAGTGTGGCATTGAATGAGATGCCCATGATTATGCCGAGGAAGTCGGAGCTCTTCGGGAGGCTTTTTGGGAAATGGCATCCCCAACTCGGAATAGGTAGAGGGAGCGTGAGATTTCCACCAGGCGGTGGTTAAGTTCCATATGTGTCTCTGTGTTTTTGCGCGAGCTCTGGCGAGAGATGCGGCTAGGGGGCCGATTGGCAAGCAGCTTCTCCGGCCAACTTGTTAGCCAGCTCATTACCTAGAATTCCAATTTCACCAGGCGACCACGTCACGTGGACCTTTCCAGGAGCTGCGAAAGGCAGTATTTTTCTTGTTGGCCACTGGGACGCGAGATGCCGGAATTCAAGATTTCATGTTGCGATGATTTGGAAGGAGAGAAATCTAGAAGGCGTCGTGCCGGGTCTTGATTACCTAGGATTACATGAATGTTGGTTGCAAGGTGAGTTGAGGGAGCTGTTACAGTAGCCCTAAGCCCTCCAAGGGCGCCAATAATTTCAAAGTCGTAGACCTCGAAATCGAGTCCTAATGGGACTCTTATTTCTGCTATGATGATATTCCTGCGAAGAACGACAACACCTGCGCCCGCAGATCCATCTTTTTGCTTCGAGCTATCCAAGAAGACAAGGAAATCCCAAGATGGTAGTTCTCTAATACGTTTGAAAAATTGTTCGTTGGAGAGGTCCGCTCGAGAGAGATTAAAAAGGACCTTATAAGAGGGCGGTATAAGCCGGGGGCGCGAGAAAGAAGGGCCGAACTTCAGTTTTTCTGTAAGACGGGTGAGTGCGTGAAGATCGACTGATTTTTTAGCTAGAGGGTAAAATATGTCTACGGCAGCTATTCTGACGGCAGAGCGTAGGCGCGTCTCCTCAAGTAGTAAGTGGGCAGGCTTCAACCATACTTCTCTTAAGAGTGCTGCGGTTGGGGTGGTTTTATACATTGGTAGGATTGCTCGGGCCAATGTGACAAGAGCTTGGGAGACGATATCTACAAGATTCTGGGAACGAGTTGATGTAGGACGGCCGCGACTGCTATAAGTGTGAACACGCCACCAAAACTCAGCACCGTAAAAGAGAACCGGTAGTGCTGCAGACAAGGCTGCAGTATGGAGAAAAGCGGTAGGTACGCCACGGTTAGTGTTTCCGAGCTAACGTATATGGGCGCTAATACGTTGTGTCTTGGCGCATCATTCCTATACATGTTCTTTGAAGGAGAGCTTGCTGTCAAGAAAGGCGCCTAACCACTTTATAGGTGAGTTTGCGGCTCTTGAGACCCCGTTGATGGCTAGAGAGGGAGGGGGCTGTCGGGATGTATGAAGATGCAGTAACTCCATCTTGTTTTCAGCCATCGAGAGTCGATTAATGATGCATCATTGAGTGATGTACCAAATTCTATTAACGGTAAGGTGTGAAGAGTCGACCAGTGGGTTTGCGACCGAAAAGATTGCTACATCGTCGACGTATCCGTATGTGGAAAACCCAAATTTGAATAATGGCTCGATGAAAAGGAGGAAAATTATGGGGGAGGTGGGGGATCCCTGGGGTAAGCCATGAGGTATTTCCAAGAAATCCCCGACAAAATCGTCTACTCTGAGGCGAACTCTCCTACAAGAAGCAAAAGAAGCAGCACAGTTAACGTATGGTCGAAGCCATACCTATTTGCGTAAGCGCGCGAAGAGACGACCAGGCTGGATGCTATCAAAAGCGCTTTCGACGTCTAGGGTTGTTAGAGTGCACACCTGCTTCGCTTCCCACGCCTTCTCAACATCATGAACAAGTAACTCTACGAGATCCGAGGCTGATCTTCCAGGCAAGGCATCAGATTGTGTCGGGGAGATAATGCGATTTGATAGAGCTGTTAAGACGAAGTGTCTCGAAAGGAGGCGTTCCAGCTCCTTTCCAAGGACTGGGACAAGCGATATTGGTCACCAATTGGCGGGGTCGGCGAGATCATCCTTATTTAGTTTAAGAATATCCACAACATCGGCGCGGCGGAAGATATCAGGGTGATGACCGCAAGCTGAGCAGAGACTGTATAGGTTAATAATCCATGTACGCCATGTGTATATTTCACAGACATGACGAAGAACTAAGACATAAAGATAGTCATGCCCTGGAGTTGTGGAAGATTCATCCGGAAGACAGTGGCGCACTTCATCTTCATCCATGGAGAGAGGTGCAGGGATCACACGTGGAGAGCAATTAGGGGTGTGCAAAGAGACATCTGGTTGACTACTTACGCCGGCAAGCTTTGTTCGACAGAAAATTTCTGCACGCTCGATTGGAGAGCTGTATGTGACACCGTGGAATTGGATTGGGAGCGGGCCAAAGCGATTGGATAACTTTCGCCAACCAACTAATTTGTGAGCCTCTAAAATAGAAGACACTCTATCCAGCTTGAGTCGATTGAAATCTTGCTTGGCTTGCTTATCGGATCTCCGGAAGCTTCTATGTGCCTAGTTAAACGGCACAACTTAACGGGCACGTTTGTGTCAAAGATCGGTTGGTTTGGTGTCACATAGGATTAGATGATATGAAGCGAGGCAAGTTACGGACGTGAGACTCGGTCAGGTACCGGAGGAAGATGTATGTTTTGTCATTCATCAGATGGAACAGTCTGACGACATGTTATGAGATGGGCTAATGTGGACTGAAGTCCAGAGTCGGAGGAGTAGCCCTGGGAAATTTATATGTAGAGATCGGGTATCTCGAAGTAGGGGACATCGTGTGTTGACCAGAGGGTCCAATCTTGTTATTCTTGTATCGTCAGTTCAGTGCGATTATATTATTATCTTTAGGGCCTAGAGCGCCTAAGTGTTTAGAAGCATTTTACCTTCATATATTTATCTGTCACCGCATCTAGGAGGTGGGAAGTAGGGTTCTCAGAGGGAGGACGCGGAGGTGTGGTGGATATGAGAGCTTGACGGAAGATCTCTATATTTACGCTATTGAATTTTGGCAGCTATAACGGCTAATTAGCCAATGGTTACCTGTAGCCTGCGCTAGCCAGCGTAGACTTTCATAGCGCTTTGATAGCCGACAGATCTACCAGGCTGATCTAGAAGATTCTATGGCTTTAGTCTATGCGCGAGTTAGCAACTACATGCACACACGGACTAGCTCCAATATATTAACTGGAATCTCTGAGAAGATTCTACGATTCTAGTCCGTGCGCGAGTAAGCGGCCGCTCAGGAAGCGGCTCTGATGTGGTAACTGGAATCTTCGAGAAGACTCTAAAGGTTACTGGGACGAGAAGGAAGTTATCAAGGGATAGGAATTAAAGTGTATGAGCACCTCTGTTCATAACCACATGCGGAGGTATCATTATTATTGTTTTAGATATTTATACTTAGTAAGATTATTAAATTGCCGTCATTTACTCGAATGCTGGGGGACGAAGACGGCGTTTCTACCTGTACGTGGTGTCCCCTACGAACCTGGAGTTTATCTCCAGAGCCAACAGAAACACGCATCACTTGGTCACGGAGGAAAAGTCACCCAAATGAGTTTCCGGGGCGTACCCAGCTCCCGTTATGGTGGTGATGGATCAGACTAGGTTGGCCCTTTTTACCAAGATGAATTCTCACTGTTTACAGATATTCTGGCATTATACTGTCTCCCGAGGAAAGAGCACCGCTACCTGAGCGCTGGTGGTGTCGGTATAAGGAGGATATCTGGACTATGGGATATTAGGGAGATACAGATGGGGATACGCACCTCGTGTGGCTCTGGTGTCTAGGCCTCGCCTGGCTGGAGTTGCAGGTTTTTTGAGACTTTTTCCCGCGTACCGGTTTCCATGGCTGCTCTTTTTCAAATTTTTTTGAGCAGAAGGGTCCGTAGAAGAAGTGGTTGAATTCTACGGGTAATTACTGAGCTAAATGGCTACCCGTCATGGTTCAATGTATCCATGATCTTAGGTTCGAGGTAAAAGGGGATAGGAGCACTGTAAAAGGTGTGGCTTGGGTCAGAGAGGAGCCCTAGTGTTATAATAGTCTTGGACTCTACATAGCACGAATAAACACCACTACAAACAAAACACAGTAGGAATGGGTGCGAGGTGCATTCTCGCGATGTTGCCTAATTAAGGAAAGCGTTGTGGTGGCCAAGTCCCCCCTGGTTGACATGGAATAATACTTATGGGCTGTACCTCCGTAAGCGTTGTGTCTTCTAGGATAAGCCTCCGCTTAGCGAAGAAAATAAAAGGCGATACAGTCCAACCTCATCTATAGCGATGTGGGTCCCGGTATAAGTGTTGAAAATATTTATTGAAATTCAACCTTTAACATTTTCAATACTTACCCTTGCCCGATATTTTGGGTGCAAGGGTAAGTATTGCAAATGTAAATGCTTGAATTTCAATAAATATTTTCAACACTTATACCGGGACCCATATCGCTATAGATGAGGTTAGACTATAGTTACTTTTCGCTCGGTCTCACTTAAGTTGGACCATTGAGCAGTGGAAATAAGTCCTATGGACTGACGAATCTTGGGTTACTGGCGGTAAGCACACGCGTTTGTGGGTCACCAGAGAGGTCTGTACGCTTATTGATAATTTGGGGTTTCCACGAACGAAGTCTAAACTCTTGAGGGGTTTGACCAGATGTGCTTATCTCCTAAGTTTATTCGAAAAAATTGCTGATGTATGGGGGATCTTTCCATGGGATCCAAAAAAAAGTGATCTAGTTTGGAAACAAAGTTGGAGGAAATTGAACTTAGCGACCTATGGCCATTGGATTTCACCAAGGATAATAACGGCACGAGAAGCTAAGCTATCACTTTTACTGAAGCAAGATGGTGCTCTCTGCCATCCTGCACGGAATGCCATGGAAGCTTGACTCCAAGCTGGGGTAGAACCCATCGTGTGGCCTCCCTCCTCTCCCCACTTAAACCCAATCGAGTCTGTATTGAAATCGATGAAGGATTACTTTCAAGCCCGACATCCGGAGTTTGATAATGTAAGGCAAATATCTCAGCAGGCGCTAAAAGGAGCTATTAGAGAAGCTTGGGACTCAATCCCATCTGACGAACTCAGTTGACTTGTCGTCGGCATGCTTGCAAGGTGTCAGGCTGTTATGGAAGCAGAAGGAAGTCCTACTTCGCATTGATGTATTTTAAACGATTAACTTTGTCCTATTTTTTAATGTACGGTAGCTCTGTTAAGTCGTAGATAAGAAAAAATGAGAAAATCTAAGTAAAATAAGGTTTAACAAAATTTGGGCGCCAAGAAATGTTTCCTATCTATAGAGCGTTTGCAAGGTATATTGTCCCTAATACGGTAAATTGTTTCCAGGATGTCTTGGCAAAGAGGTATAATCGTTTCCTAACAAGCAAAGGATTTTCAAGAAAACCCACTTTAATGCCTGTCGTTTATGCAAACTAACAATCTTTAGGGTGGTAACACTGTACATGAACCCCTACCTATATCTGCCAGTGCACAATGCACTACCCCTGTTAGGCCTGTGCACGCCTATGTATAACATAGGCTACTTGAATAATCCAACTTACCAACTGTTACACAGCAGCTTCATTAACGGAAAACGTCTTTGGGTTGAGGAGAGATAAACAAAACCAGATATTGTTTCGTGATCGAAAGTTGAGTGTGCCGCTGGGTCTACACGAGCCTATTTTAGGAATCCGAATGTAGGGCAGGCAAGAACTAGTGTTTGTATGGTTTAATACAGATAAAGCGTAAGACCTAGCTAGAAAAAAGTATTTAAATACGCAATTTAAGCGAACAACACGCTAAACCACAAGTAATCATAATAAAAACCGTTCCATTGTATCTGTCACATGACAGCGGAGAGTCCATCCATGTTTGTACGTACCAGGTTAAGGACATGGCCGGCACGATGAGTTGGAGCTCCGTATGGTAATACTGACCTCAGAGAATGGTTATCAATCCATTAAACGAAACTGCCCACGCCAGGCCAACGCAAAACATTAGGCTCCCACAGTTCGTGGTGAAGATTAAAATCACCCACAGCTAAGGAATTGTGAAGGGTAACTGGCGTCGGTCACTGCACGACAAGCGAGTGCCACAAACTGTATATATTCTATCTATGTAGATACAAATGTACGAGGGAATGGGCTATTTTATCCCTCCTCTATCACCAACTCCTTGATATGCCAAACTCGTATACATGAAGTCATCCCCATGAACTCGTACCTATAACCCGTACAAACCAACTCGTACCCATAAACTAGTATACATGAATTCGTATAGATGAATTCGTACACATGAGCTCGTATGCATGCTCGTATACCTGCGCTCGTACACTCCTCACCTAATCCCTCTGGCTATTTCTAACTCGCAACCAACGGACTAAGCGCAACCCCTTTCCTTAGCGTGGACTGACTGCATAAACCTGCAGCCTTGTGCATAAAGCATAACCAAGACCAGCACTGTATAACTATACATATTTAACGGCGTATAGTTATTCCTTGATTAGGGCAGACTGGGCTTAGTCGCCAGACCAGTCATACATCCAGGGCGCAGCTCTTAACAGGAATTTGGCTTAATCGGCCAGTTAAGGAGTGTGTCGAGACACTCAGGCATATGAGTTTGAGGTTGCCGGTAAGCATTTAAGATCTTTAGAGGGGAAGAACACTGAAGGAGAGCTAAGATGTCTGGAGACATTCCACTATCCAGCTAAGTAGGGCGAAGGTTGGATTTTCCCGGATATGGGTAAGTACGCACGGGCGTGCATCGTACCAGTCTTAGTTGGGAGGGGTGAAAGTGACGTAAGCTGGGTGAGACTTGGTCACATTTTTAAAGTTAATTGTTCTTTTCCAGGGCTCTTAGACAAAGATCACATCATATTTGCCGTAAAACGCAGCTTGTAAGAGGATGAGATGAGAAGATCCGCCACGCCCAGCGTTTGCTTGGAGAAAGCGGAGGCGAGGCAGGGTGGTATTCCTAAATTAAGCTCTATTATTCATGGAGTGTAGGATTAGAGATGTTTTTGGTGACTAGCTCGTCTGTGTCTACTTCATAGATCCATTCGAAGCCGATACGAATGAGGTGAAACTATTTTAGCTGACTGTTAGACTCTGAGGGTCTTAGAAAAATTAACGTAAAATCATTATATATTATTGAGAACTGTCTTGATCGAAGAAAATAACTTGTACGTATAGAAATTCTCCTCCAGCTAGTAGCCAGATGACATCAAGATCAAGTCCATGTAAACCGTTCCGTGCTGCTCCTGATACAAAACTCTTTTGCAAACATATTTTCTAATCCAAAACGCCTAATCAAACAATAACCCGCAAACAAAACACTCCTTGTAAGCAAACACAACTAATCAGACGATATTAGCTCGACTACAGCTGGAGCATCCAAACAATCCAGAGTTTGACACACCCCCCCAGGAAAACTGAAGGCAGTAGTCCAGACTGAAGTATTCATGTCACTTTAACGAGACATTGCCTTTGATATGCCTAAGTAACCATCAAAAGTTAAGCTTATCCTGAATATCCTTAAGATTTAGTTGTCGCACGAAATCTTCATGTTTTGAGATGGAAAGAATTTTTGTGAATCCATCTGCAACCATATCAGCTGTTTTCACCCATTCAACCTGAATTTTCCCGGACTGCTCTTCTTTTCGGAGCCAGTTTTAGTGTATATAGACATGTTTTGGAGCAGTTTCTAGCTTTGGGGCTTCCTTCGTTAGTATGCGGATAGTTTGCATATTATCGCAGCAAATTGTAGGCTTTTCTTGAAGGTCAAAGTCCAGATGTGAGAAGAAACGAACCCAACGGATGAATTCCTTTGCAGTGAATGAGATTGCAAGAAGTTCAGCTTCAGTAGAGGAAGTTGTGACGGTTTTTCCTTTGGTAGCTTTCCAGTGTATTGGCCCACCATAGAGTAGAAAACAGAAGCCATGGGAGCTGTACCTTGTGTTAGGCTCATCTGCAAAAACTGAGTCGCTATAAGCACCAAAAATTCTTTGACCCTGATTGAGGCCATCAAACTGAAGAGCCAAATACTTTGTGCTTACAAGATAGCGTAGGCAATGTTCAGCGGCTTCTGAGTGCTCTGGGGATGGGTTATGGAATACACTTGACAAATCGGAGACTGCTTTTGAGATATCTGGGCGTGTCGCAAACGCAGCGAAGCCAATTTTCCCTACTCGTTGCTGGCAGGCAGATATCTGATTTGGTGTTGCTGAACCATTCCACGGTGACCAGTCCACACCAAGCGGTAACGGTGTCTTTGGTCCCTTATTAGTCTTGACATTGAATTTATCGGAAATCTTGTCAATATAACTGTCATGGATTAGCCATAATTGCCGCTCGTCCCTGCTTCTTATAATCCGTATCCCTATAAAGTGAGTTGCATCACCCATGACGCGAAACTTGTAAAGAGCTAAAAGTTGAGCCTCTAATTTAAGGAACTTCTTATACCGAGCATGATACATTAGTATGAGGTCATCGACAATAATCATCGCAAATAATCAGTCGTTCCTCTTAAACAAACAGCTAGTTTCAGAAACAGGAGACAGTCCTATCTTTTTAAAGCCGAGGGTAATCTCTTAATACCATAACAAAGGTAATTTTTGAAGGCCATAGATTGCCTGATTAGCTTTCATCACTGTGTCTTCCTTTTCATATCCCTCCGGACACTTACAATACACTGGTTGAGGTAATTTAGCGTTTGCGAAGGCGTTGACAGCGTCGTACTGTTTCATTTCTAGGTCAAAAGCTGCTGCAATTGATGCCATTGTTCTAAATGTTTGGGCAGCAAGAGTAGATGCGTAGGTATCATCCTGATTAAACTCAAGATCACTGCGGGCTACAAGACGAGCCTTATGTCGGTTGAGGAAGCCATCTTCGTCAAATTTATAACTCAGGATCCACATAAGTGGTAGAATGGTCTCATTGTCGGGGATATTTCTCTCGCTAACGTATTCAAACATACTTTTTTCGAAAAGGGTCTTGATTTCAAAATCGCATGCCTGCTTGAACTGCGCTGAGTGTATGTTACTGTTAATTTGTCGGAAGGATTTGGGTGCATGAGGAAGGGTGCTTCGATGTACTCGAACTTTTTGTGGAGCCCGGATGGCTAATGAAAATGCATGGTGATAGCCTGAGAGACGTGAAAGCTGCTGGACAGAGTGAGCATTTCTTCTAGTCCTCTTTCCACTGATAACATTTTCCGGATTTATTCCATCCAAAATCCGAGTACCAGGTGTGTTAGATGGCACTGGGATAATTTCTGGGCGTTCATTTGTGGTCGCATGCGCTATATTTTCATCATGGTTAGTATCAATTCCTGCCGCATCTAGCTAAGGGGTGAGTCTTGGCGAAATAAGCTGCGTATCGCTTATATATAGATTATGTGAGATAGGTTTGGCGTTTCGCTGTTTTTCACTGCTCGGCTCATTCTGAAATGTTTCCACCTCTCCCAATCCATCGACGCTTCCAATCACATCCAATATGTCCTCCTCTTCCACCACTTCCTGAATGTTAATCTGGGGTATGTTCAATATATTCAGGATATTGTCTGCGGATTCATGTAGTATATCGCTGATATCGAGATCGTCATCGGTCCAAAATGAATGGTGATCAAAGGTCACATCTTGAATCCGAATAACTCTTTTCTTGCTGGGGATTCATATGCGATACATATTCCGAGAATCATATCCAACAAGATATCCAATGTGTGCACGAGGAAGCATCTTCAGCTTGCTAGGGATTTTATGATCCAATGTCACGGTTCGGGATATTGAGGCAGAAGCACTGTATATCGTAAAGTAGTTTATATTTATCTATGAAGAGAGGAATTACATCTGCCCAGGTAGCATCTACTTATAACACTTCCGATGAATTGCCACCAGGCTCTCAATGCTACAATAACACCATGGCATGTAATACCCCTTGCAACATGAAACATAGGCAAGTTCCGCCAAGCTGAGTCCAAGCGTCCTACCCTGCCGATCGCTTGACGGGAAGCTAGCATACCCGGATAGGGCTGCATTAGTCTGTGCATATGATGACCATCATATGCTACAGGAAAATATCGGCTTATCAGCCGTCACATCCAATGCATATGCTCTGCAACCGTATGGATGCATCTGGGCGTAAGTCGGCTTGATTTTATGAATGGCTTCGGAAGGTGTTTTCCAATCGAGATGACGATGAGGTGTGCGATTTTTGATATAAGTAGCTGCATTGAAGGCTTCATTCCAAAGTTTTGTCGGCAGGTTAGCTCCGATGATGAACGAGCGTGCTTTTAGCACAATCACTCCTCCCGATCTTTCCAAGCCTCCGTTTTGTTCAGACGTATCTAGTGCAGTGCGTTCTGTAACTATACCTCGGTCTCTCATGAAATTGCGGAAATTATGACCAAATGTTGTTTCTCCGTCAAGCCTGCAGAAGTGGATTTTGAATCCAAGGTTATCCTCTATGAAAAAGACAATTTTTTTCAGGAAAGTAAAAGCTCCTGGCTTTGGTGGGTGCGTGCCCGAGAACTCAAAACCATAATCTCGACAGCGAATGTGGCTGCCATAGTTATCTCCATTTGATGCCCGCTCGAACTCTATCATGTCCCAGGCAATTCGAAAGAAAGGTTGCTCATTTGATTCGAATTCAACTTCTTTTCGTCTAGATATCAATTGCTTCGCCTTGGTCAATGAGCATGTTTGACACTCGATTGTAGAAGGGCAGGGCACCGAAAAGTCAATTGATATATCGCCGCCTTCTACATGTTTGATTGCTTCAGACCCTGCATGGGCAAGCACCGAATGTGGTTCATTCGCGGTGAACTTGGCGATTCGAGGCGCATGGCTAGTTGAGAATGAGTTGAAGCAATCGCCTTGTCGAACATCTTTTTGCGGATTCCAATGCTTTCCGACTCTTTCTAGACTGCAGAATTTTTCATGTTTTCTCTGAAGCTTTGATGGATACTCTGAATTCCAATGTACACCCTTCTGGTTTAAGATGTCCAGCGAGACAAGATTTGTCATAAATCCTGGCGCTAGAGCAACGTTTTGCAATTGTGATATTGCAATACCTTCACCAGTCTTTACTTCCAGAGTTACCGTTCCGAATGCTTCAATCGGGTATGACGTTTTTCCGGCAAAAATTTCATCGCCTGGACTGGCTTCTCTTGTCGTAACCCAGTTGCTGATAGATGATTCGTTGCAAACATGAGTATCCGATGCGCTGTCTAATGTCTACGAGAAGTACAGATTGTAATCGTCTGTACTTGCTGCGTTGAAGGATGAGTGTGTTGTGAACACACCCAGTGATTTTGCTGCGGCAGGCTCAGTATCTGCATCGCTCCCTATCAATAAAGGAGGATTGTCAAAACCATCATACTTAAAAGTCGTGAAAAACCAGTTCTTGAGTGGTTTTCATGCTCTATTATTTAGGGTTTCGACTTTCCTGTTAAAATCACGGAATATATTTTCTTTTCCTCTCCAACCTTGTGGGCGTTCTGATGGTGTAATGTAAAAGCATTTCTTATACCTGTGTTGCATACCACACAAACAAGGTTTCTGTGGTTTCTTTGGCGAATCATTGTTTGCTTTTACACCTTTGCCTTCGTCAGAAGATGCCGAAAAAGTACCCATTTTCACGCTAAACTTTAATGCTTGGTTTCGTCGGTAGTTTTTTCGAAAGTCTTCAACCATGTTAAAAAGAGACAGAATAGCTGTCCCTGAACCAATCTTTGAAGCTTGTCTATGCCAGAATTGTTGGGCTGTTGAGTAAGCCTCATCGATTGCACTCAATGCAATAGCGAAGTCATTTTGTGAACGATTGCCTGAGACTTCTGGTAAATCAAGGACCACGGCATCCGCATGGGTAATCTCCCAGTCTTTGCACTATACCTCAACGTCTGTTCTCTTGTCAAACTGTCGAAGTCTTTGATATTTGTCGACTACCTCCATTTTTCGAGCCTCATCTGTGGGAGCTAGCCGTTTCTTGAGAGCTACCAGCATTTCAAAGATTGTGTCCTTTGATTCAATGTAAACAATGTTTTCTTTGCTGATTGATGTTACTAAGTGAGTTCTGATTCCTCGAAGCATATCTATTTCCTGCTTCTTTTGAGACAATACTTCTTTATACTCGCTATAAAGAAGCTTGTAGATGTCTCTCTCATCTGAGGTGAGAGTTGCTAAAGTTGTATGGCCCGCTATTGTGTTAGCGTCAGCCGGCGCAGGTAACGTTGATAGGGCAGGCTGAGAAGGTGGTGTTGTCAGACCCGGGTTGATATACTTCCACACATCGCGGCTCGTGGCCATTGACTTGATGATGAATAGCCATGGTCTCCAGTCACAGCTGCTTGTGAGAAAGATTTTTGACGAAATCATGTTGGTCTCTTATTCCTTGGACTAGAACGTTTATAAGCGTTTTTGTCGATAACTCAAATGATAAGTAGCCGTGAAAAAATCCTTTGTAAGGGAAAAGTAAGTTCGGAGGAGTTTAAAGATTTGAGTTCTAAGATAATGCTACCATGTTAGACTCTGAGGGTCTTAGAAAAATTAACGTAAAATCATTGTATATTATTGAGAACTGTCTTGATCGAAGAAAATAACTTGTACATATAGAAATTCTCTTCCAGCCAGTATCCAGATGACACCAGGATCAAGCTCATGTAAACCGTTCCGTGCTGCTCCTGATACAAAACTCTTTTGCAAACATATTTTCTAATCCAAAACGCCTAATCAAACATTGACCCGCAAACAAAACACTCCTTGTAAGCAAACACAACTAATCAGACGATATTAGCTCGACTACAGCTGAAACATCCAAACAATCCAGAGTTTGACACTGACAGAAGATAGATTTTTGGAGGGGATGGTCAGGGCTCAAGTAGCGAGTGATAGCGCGCCGAAACTACTGAGGGATTTTTAATTAGAAGCAGCGATAGTTGCAGCGTCTGCACGACCTGCCTTTCAGAAATTGTTGCGATTACGTGAGCGAATCTGACTAATCCTTCTTCCGGAGGGGTTAACAAGTTTGTCTTTGAACGGGCGAGGGCGGAGAGGGCAGTTAAGATCATCTGCAGGATGAGACCCCAAGCAGTTGATACACCGGCGAAGGTGACAGAATTCTCCGTGATGGCGGGGAGCTCCGCATCGGGCGCACAAAGCTTGAGTACGGCAGCGTGAGGATTGGTGAAACCCAAAACAATCGTGCCTTAACTACCTTTGGGTTTGGGGTGTATCGTCGAGAAGGGGCGCTATCAACAATCCGAAAAGTCGACACTTCTTTTGAAAAGAATATAACCGCCGTATGAAAAGGATCGAAGTTATCTTCATGCTACGACCGGCGGGCGTTAGAAGAAGCGACACCTGACTGAGCCTGAGCAATGCTTTTGACATCATCAAGCGTAGTGGGCACTAGGTTAGCTACCGGATTCCAGATGGTGCGTGGGATACGTCTGACAATGTACCCGATATGGTCTTTAACTTGGTGTAGAGATCCCGAAAGAGATGCCTTTAGGGATTCGGCATTATCCATCGCAAGCTTCAGCGAATTATCGTATGAAAAAGCGATGCTGAAACCGCTTGAGCTGCGGGAGACAGAGTTGGTGCCCTTTTTGAGGCCGGGAACAATCTGTACGAGAGCAGCTTTAGCAGATGTAGCGTCTGCTCCCGAGAGGGGAGCTTTTTCAGAGAGACGAAAAACAGCCTTTGGACCCTTAGGGATTGATGCCCGTTTCGGAGTAGCCGTGCCAGAGGGATGATGGGTGACGTTGGGTGTTGAAACTATAGGTATAGTTTGGATGTCATAGACGTGAAATCAGTGTCGGCGACTAGACCGATAAACTAAGATATCTAAATGACTTGTAAAGTATGAATAAAATGGGTATAGATTGATGATAGATTGATAATGTTCGGTAGAATGCAAGTCTTTACCAATCTATCTATCTTGTTGGTTACATTCTACCGAATATTATCAATCTATCATCAATCTATACTCATTTTATTCATACTTTACAAGTCATTAGATATCTTAATTTATCGGTCTAATCGCCGACACTGATTTCACTTCTATAACATCCAAACTATACCTGTAGTTTCAACATTGGGTCGGGCCTAAGCTGGGGTAAGGGAGACGGGAGGAGCTGCGGCGGTCGCTGCCCAATTTTGAGGTTGCTTCGATGTAGAAGCGGGGGATTGTGGTGAGATACTTTGACTGGGCTTGGGTAAGGAGCCCGACGATTTGGGTAGTTTTTGGCTGTCGATTCGTAAGGGGTCCCCGGAAGCAACCGCTAAGAGAAACGCGTCCATTTACTCGCACACAAATGACTGAATGAGAGCATCAGCCTCTTCAACGGCTGACCAAAACTTATGGTAAAAGGTTTGAACCCAAGTAGCTCGACCCTTTGCCACGCGCTGGGCCAAAGGAGGTGGTTGTTGTCATTTAGCCATCACGAGCGCGATGACCAAACTAAAGTACACTCTATGTGGTGGCGAGTTGTAAGAATCGAATTGAGGGAATAGCGGGATAGAAATAGGGGTGTCGGTCGACTACGCCGTGAGAGTAGTAACCGATATATAATTAGGCTAGCCAAGAGTTTCACCGTTATACAAAAGTTGTATGAACAGTGGATGCAAGAGATCAGTACTTGGAGCTCCGTATGGTGGCGACTGAACGAGTACTAAGCCCAGTGCTGCAGAGCGTGGCCACAGATTCTTTATGGCCGAAGTTATCATGGTTTAAGCTAAGCGGATGATTATCGAACAATTCAAGTACACGAACACGCGATATCAGCGCTGGTAAGTAAAACGTAAAATTGTATGTGATACATTAAAGATACTCTGATACTACGGTATTAATCGTGTATAGGCGCTAAAATTCGACTTTTACAGGGTATATAGGCTTTTACTAACTTGAATTAGCATGACGATAAGTAGATCTCCCCACCTAAACTTTAAATTTGTATGGCAAAAATTTCACAACGAAATATTCGTTGGTTTTGCTTTTTTGGTCCATTATAGCCCTCTATTCACTTTTTAATTCATTAATACATTTCATAAATAAATTATACTTCTATCTAGCTAATAATTTACATATCCGCCTTCAGCTTCGTAAACGGCTCTGATTCTTCGGGGCATCGAATCTATCAGTTTCTCCAAGTCATCCCCATTAAACCCCAGATCCCACGCCTCGTTCACTATTTGACGAAGATGCCCTTGACTCCGCTGCCCCCTTGATCCAACGCTGGATAAAGACGCTCCATGTACGCTTTCATATAACTCCACAAAGTTTCTATCGGATTTAAATCAGGAGAATATGGCGGCCACTCCATTAGAGAAATATTCCTCCTTTCAAACTCACGCATAGTTTGCCTCGACTTGTGAGGAGGGGCGTTGTCCTGCATCACATCTAGTCCTGGTTCCCGAAAGACCGCACTCTCTATGAGAGGCACTATCCTCTCGCAGTAACTGGCCGCAGTGATATGGCCCCACTCCTTCTCCCAAATCAGGCAAGGCCCCTTCTGTCGTCCAAAGAAAGATCCCCAGAACATCCACCCAACTCTCCTCCGCGTCTTGGCTAGGACACAGGTATTTTCGTACTCTTCCCCAATCTTTGACTTAAACTTAGCTCAAGGGAACTCTAAATCTTAGGAGCCTTTAAGGGACTACTGACCTTTCTTGTGACCCAACGATCACTTTGCCGACCATTCATAGCCCAAGTCTCGTCGGACCAGAGGACTCTCATCCAATGTTCCTTCCGCCAGTGGAGATGTATTCTGGCAAACTCATATCTCTTCAGTTTGTTGACTGAAGAGATAGGAGGTTTTAATCGTGCAATCCTGCGTGCATATCCCCTCTTTGCCAGTTCACGTCGGATCACATTCTCGCTCACACCAAAGTGCCGAAATATAAAATGTGCAAGTTGGAAAAATGACATCCGACGATTTTCCGATGATAAACAGACGAAAAATTCTATTTCATCGACCTGGGAACTACTTAGAATAGGTGGCCTACCACTGGAGTACTGAGGCTCGGTATTTTCAACGCTCATGGTGTATTGTACCTGTCGCCATGTAATCCCAAGGCGTTGAGAGATTTTGACGTAACTGTGTCCCTCACTGGCCAAGGTTCTAACCTGCACATGTTACTCTCTTAACCTTATCAATTTGTAGATTTCAGACTTACTTGAATACGTTGAGTTTGTGTTAGGCGTTTTGCATAAGTAGGAGATGCTGATGATGGAGAAGGTTGTTGAGGTGAATCCATCTTTGCGGCAATCTAGTACAGTAAATTAAAATCTTCTAAAGTAGTTGACTTAAGGTTCAGATGCACTCACATGAAGTAAAAATTAGATAGATGAATGAAATAAAAGTATGCCGTTGAGCAAAATAATAGTAAATAGCTGACAATGATTTAAACGAAACGACCTCAGGTGTGCGCGAGTGAAGAAAGTTGCAGGCATGAAGGTGGGCGTTGGACTTCATATACAGATGCATATCTCTTATGCCTTAGGCCATAAGATTTTAAAATTTGAAGCTAACAGGGATACTGTGGATCTATCGTGAGGTAACCTGGAATATCACCACTTTATCTCCACTTTATCCCCGCTTTAACCCCTGTACCCTATAAGAAGCGGATCAACGAACAATACCCTATCATGAGAGTACTCTTCCTCTGAGTATTTAACGCGTAAGGAAACAAATAAATATTTTGTGTCACGTGTTAATTTACATGCAGTAGAACCTGTCATAACCCATAGCTTTATTAATCAAGCAACACACCATTCTCATTGAAGCTTCTGACATTCCCTACAATTCGATCCCACTAAGTTTATATCTATTAAGTGCACTTTAGTTTGGTCATCGCGCTCGTGATGGCCAAATCACAACAACCACCTCCCCTGGCCCAGCGCGTCGCTGAAGAGCTCGAGCTTGTACAGCGCGTGGCAAATGGTCGAGCTACCTGGGTTCAAAACTTCCACAACAAGTTTTGGACATCTGTCGAAGAAGCTGACCCTCTTATCAAGTCCTTCGTGCGCGAGCAGATGGACGCGTTCCTCTTCGCAGTTGCTTCTGGGCAACCTATGCGGCATGACACACCGAGACAGCCCAAGCCGGCGAGCTCCTTACCCAAACCCAGCCATAACCTTCCTTCCCGACCTCCCGTTCCAATCACAAATCAACCTCGAAATTGGGCAGCGACCGCCGCAAGCCCACCCGCCTCATTACCCTCGGCTCCAGCTCAACCTAGTACCAAAAATCGACCCACTCGCACAGCTGTCCAAAAACCTGCTGTGAAGTCCAAGGGCCCTAAAGCAAATTTCCGCCTGACTGAAGATGCCCCTCTCCTTAGAGCAGACGTAACATCAGTCAAAGCTGCCTTCATAAAAATCGTCCCTGGCCTTAAAGACGGTATCGCTTCCGTTTCCCGAAACTCTAGCGGATTCAGCATGACCTTTTCATCCGAGGAATCGCTGAATCTTGCGATGAAACATGCCGATTCCATCAAGGCCTCTCTTTCAAGAGCCTTACATCAGGTAGAGGACCGGTATGGATATGTCGTCAAACGCATTCCCCGCACCATCTGGAATCCCGTGTCCAATCTGGTTTCCTCAACCCTTGATGACGTCAAGACCATTGCCCAGGCACAGACGGGCGTCGCCCCATCCAGTGCTCACTGGTCGCAGCATGAAAATAGCCACGATCCTTTTCATACGGCGGTCATCTTCTTCCCAAAGGAGGTTCCTACATTCCGAATAGTTGACAGCGCGCCATCCCGGCGATATGTTCCCAACCCCAAGGTAGTTCAGTGCGAAGCTTGTTTCGGGTTTCATCAATCCTCTCGCTGCCGGATCCAGGCTTTGTGTGCCTTCTGCGGCACTCCCCGCCACCAAGGAGAATGCTCTCACCATCGCCGATGCATTAACTGTTTAGGACCACATCCTGCAGATGATCACACCTGCCCCATTCGCCCTCGTCCTTACAAGAGCAAACTTATTCAGCTTTCCGATAAAGAGGTTACTGAACTTCGCACAAACAACCGCAACAAACTCCGTAAGACACGGCGGGCTGAAGCTGCTACTGCTGCTGCCACAGCTGCCTCAACTGCCTCCGACCCCGGCAACACCACCCCTTCTGCTAGTCAGAATAGATTTACCTCCCTCGAAAATTCCTCCTCTGGATCTATGGATGTAGATTCGGAAGAGCAAGCTCCCATTAATACTCTTAGTCCTACTCTCCATGAACAATAGAGCATACTTTAGGAGTACCCCCCCGCCTTGTCTTCGCTTCCTTCAAGCAAACGTTGGACGTGGTGGATCTGCGCACCTTATTCTCTTACAAGCCGCTTTTCAGGGTAAGTACGACGTCATCTTTGTCCAGGAGCCTTGGACTAAAGTTATAAACTTCAAAAATGTTACCAAGTCTCACCCGGCATATGTTATCTTTACTCCTCCTGATCGGGACTAGAAGCTTGCGCGTCCACGCGTACTAACCTACGTCCGGAAAAAATCTAACCTCCGTCCTATTCAGCTGGACAGCGGACCCTCACCAGACACTGTAGCCCTCCTTCTTCAATGTTCTCCCCCTATAGAGGTTATCAATGTCTATCGGCAGCCTCAAGCCCATATGCCTGAGAGTCTGGACCCACTCCTAAGGTGGCCGGTCAAGCCGAACTCCATAATCGTGGGAGATTTTAATCTTCATCATGAGTTATGGGAGCCAAATGTATCTCGCTCGTCCGGAGTTGGCAGCTTTGTCGACTGGATTGATAATCATTCCTTAAGGTCGGCTCTACCATATGGGGCTCCTACCCATCGCGCTGGCCACGTCCTTGACCTAGTTCTAACAAACATGGACGGACTCTTGGCCCGCGTGGACCCCGGGTCTCATTCGACTTCCGATCACGAGACAATATCTGGCCTAGTTCATCTCTCTTCAGCTCAAAGGCGTTACCCGTCAACGAGGCTGCCTAAACTTACCCCCGAAAAAACAGAAGTGTTCCGACAAGCACTCATAGCCACTACTCCTCCTGTTCTTCCCTTCGAGGAACCTACCCCCCAGCTCTTAGATTCGGCAGCTTCCTCGGGCATCGCTGCCCTATCAGCTATTCTACTTTCAGTTAACCCACCGAGGCCCGCGTGTGTGCCATGTAAGGATTATTGGAACCAAGAATGCTCTGACCAACGCCGCCGGTATGTTAATGCCCGTAACAGTGGTGATCCAGACCTTATCAGCGAGGCACACCGTAACTTCCGCAAAACCGTTAAGCGAACCAAACGAGAGTACCAGTGCTCTAAGCTAGATAGTGTGTCTTCAATTTTGGAGGCCCATAAAGCGGTTGGATGGCGAAGATTCTCCAGTCGCTTCGGTCCTCCTCTAATTCTATTTCAAGGAGTCACGTACAGTACCCCGACTGAGCGTGCTAACATCTTTTTCCGCACGAAGCTTACCCGCTTAATCAGACAGCCGGATGTCTCCGTGTACACCCCTACCTGCGCATTGCGAGAGATTCCTGCGCCACCCTCCCTGGACGAAGATGAAGTGCGACACTGTCTTCTTGATACATCTTCCACAACCCCAGGTCACGATCATCTCTCGGTTGTTGCTCTTCGCCACGTCTGGGAAGTCGATACATGGCGCACGTGGATTGTAAACTTGTACAGTCTTTGCTTGACATTCGGACATCATCCAAGCGTTTTTCGCCGCGCTGAAGTTGTGGTTATACCGAAACCTTACAAGGATGATCTGACTAACCCCGCCAATTGGCGACCAATCTCTCTCCTCCCTGTCCTTGGGAAAGGGCTGGAACGCCTCTTTGCGCGTCGTTTCGCCTTCTGGGCGTTGTCGAGCTGCGTTATCTCTCCAACGCAACTTGGAGCTCTTCCTGGAAGATCGGCTATGGACCTCGTTGAGTGCCTTGTTCACGATGTCGAGAAGGCATGGGATATGAAACAGGTGTGTACTTTGGCTACTCTTGACGTCGAAAGCGCTTTCGATAGCATTCAGCCTGGCCGCCTGTCTTTACGGTTGCGCGAACAGGGATGGCCAGTACCGTACGCTAACTGGGCTGCATCTTTTGCTTCAGACAGGAAAGCTCGCCTCCGAGTGGACGATTTTGTGGGCGAATTTTTGGACATTCCGCACGGGTTGCCTCAGGGATCCCCTGCTTCACCCATACTGTTCCTCCTCTTCCTTGAGCCTTTATTCAAACTCGGCTTCCCCACTTATGGATATGTAGATGATGTAGCGATCCTGTCGGTCGCTAAGAATCTAGTCGAATCTTCGCGCCTCACTGTTGCTAGGGTTGATGCAGTCACCCAGTGGTGTAACAGGAATGGACTCTCGTTAGCTGAAAATAAGATGGAGATTCTGCATCTTCATAGGACCCGTCAGCCCTCTCCTTCTTTAACCATCAACGGCATCGTGAGGGATGCAAACCCAACGGTAAAGTGGCTAGGTGTTCTCCTTGACACCAAGCTTTCTTTCAAAGCGCATGTACAAGTATGGAGTGCTAAGACGCAACGGATCAGCGCGCACATACGTCAGCTCGGCAACACCAATCGTGTTATACCCACCGCCTTTCTTCGCACCGCAGCCCTGGCTGCGGCGCTACCTGTACTTTTGTACGGTGCGGAGGTCTGGTGGCGCGCTCATACTTATAGCCGCCGCGGTCGCCAAACTTCAACTCGGTCTCAACACCTCGTAGATTTGGTCTCTAGAGCCCTCGTCACCCTAGCCCGAGCAATACTCCCTGTATACAGAACCACCCCCACTGCAGCCCTTCTGAGAGAAGTTTGGCTCAAGCCTGCTCCTATATTACTTGAGGAAATGCGCCTCCGCTCTGCCCTTAGGCTAGCTGCCGCGGACATCTTTCACCCCACGGTTAGAAGAGCAATCGACTCCCGGGCACACACTCGCCTCACCGAAAAGCTGAAGCTCGTTCCGCCCTTCCCTCGCCCCCAACTCTTAGCACCCTCCTACAAAGCCCCTTTTAACCGCTCTCGAGCAGACTTATCTGCCGAAGAATTTCTCGAGCGTATCAGAGCACTGCCATCATGGGACATTCTTGTCTTCTCAGACGGCTCAAAGCAAAAAGATGGGTCTGCAGGGGCAGGTGCCGCTGTTTTCCACAGGGACATCACTCTAGCTGAAGTGAGAGTGCCTCTCGGGCCCGATTTCGAGGTCTATGATTCCGAAATTATCGGCGCCCTAGCTGGGCTTAAGGCCGCTGTAGCGGCTCCTTCAACGCACCTTGCAACCAATATCCACGTAATCTTGGACAACCAAGAAGCAGCACAACGCCTTCTGGACGTCTCACCTTCGAAGTCCTCCCAAAGAGAAATTTTGGAGTTTCGAGATCTCGCGTCACGCTGGCCTACGAGGAGGATTCTTCCATTGGCGGCTCCTGGCAAAGTCAACGTAATGTGGTCTCCTGGCCATATGGGAATCCCAGGCAATGAGCTGGCTGATAAGTTGGCCGGTGAGGCTGCCCGTCAATCGGCCCCCTCTGCTGCATCTCTTGCCGGAGCTCGCGCTAAGATCCAAAGGCAAATATGGGATTTGACCACAGCATGGTGGCAATCTTATGCTCCCTCTACCTATTGCGAGTTGGGGATGCCTTTTCCCAAGAAGCCTCCTAAGGAACTACGACTCCCTCGCCGTTATCTCGGATATTTAATCCAATGCCGCACTGGACACGGTGACTTTCGTGCTTATCACGAAAGATTTCATCATACTGATGCTCTTCTGACTTGTTCCTGCGGGGCTGACAAGTCAATCACCCACTTGGTTTTTTGCCCCCTCGTGCGAGAGAGACTGGCTTCGGCTGGTCACCGACGAAGCCTGGGCCCACTCGACTTTCTTCTCGGCACATCTCATGGAGCCAAGCGTTTCGCCACCATATTGGAGAAGGTTAATTTCCTCTCAGAAATTTTCCCAATCCGTCCCATATGAGCTAGTCATGTGAGGAATCCGCTGCATAGCGCTCACTATATCTACATGTATTCTAATGGCCTCTCTGTCACAGCACCTTGTTCGTACTACATATAGAAGTCATCATGTCCCCCCAGGGATGGGGCTTTAGTTGTAACTAGCGCCCGGTAGACATTAAAAATAAATAAATAAATAAATAAAATAGCTTTATTAATCCACCGTAGTGGTTCCTACCAAAAAAAGCCATAACCTGTCATCCCCCATAACCCATAACTTTTTTGGGAACTATAGGTTTTTTTCCCGTGACTTTTACGTAATACTAATACTATTGCTATGGCAACCAATGTGTATTTGATTGCCAACCTATCGACGTTAGGTTTTAATATGTACCCCGAGACTGAAATACGTTTTGTCCCCAGTCCTATACTAAATTATATGGGACTGGTGACAAAACTCATCCTGGTGTAAGTAAACATGTACCGCTACTAGTTTCCCATATTATCTTTAGTATGCCAACCATTCGGACTCAGCTGTTACGGGCTGCGCCTCTATTTGTTCCAATTAGTCACCCTAAAAAAGATTACTCATCAAATGTCATGTGATGGGCGCTATCGCTTGAAATAGTTCAAGGATGGTGTTTGCAGGGCTGCCTAGTACCGACAGTCTCCAGAGCGAGTTTCAAATGGAAACAACTCACGTCAGACTTGTGAGATGTTACGAGGGGAGAATTCATTCTGAAGATGATCTGGTATCTTGGGGTTTGATCAGGCGAAGTACATCATGTACATATTACAATCCTCCCTCGATTCGCATTTAGAGACCATATAGAAAATAGACAGTATTTGGCCACCACTCCTTTTTATGATGCTACTTTGGTGACTACCCTTCACATCAGCTACTCATTCCATTTTGATTCAAGCGTCCATTCAAGCGTCCATTCTTTATCGTCACAACAAAAAGTTATTCCTCTCATGCTATTCAACATCATGTCTTCACATCCCTTGACAATTGCAATTTCAGTAGCTTATTCCCTCCAAGTGGCAGGTAAAAATACAAATGTATTTAATTTAGAACAACCAAATGAACTTCAAGCCCTGCAGATACAATTACAGGCATTCGTTTTTGTACATGCACGTATAAATTTACGTGTAACTGAATGTAGCTAGTGCCATCCGCCATAGTGTCAACACGTGATACGTAATTTTAAGCGAAGCCAACCGACGCTTAAAATCTAAAATTAGAATACTCCCATAACCCATAACCTGTCTTAACCCATAGCTATTTTGTCTACCGAGGAGTATGGGTTATGACAGGTTCTATTGTAATACGAAAACATTACCCCTAATGCCGGTTCCTGTCTGTACCGTTGACCATAAACCTATTATATGAAATTTATCCGACAAGGGGGGACGACGTTATGTATGTGGACAATGGGAGTGTTATCAATCCTAACTGGCTACAGGAAGAAACTAAGTACAGAAACTTGGATCAGGTGCATACCAACAACGCGAACAGATGGCTAATCCTATCTGGCATATTTTCAGCATTCCGGATATATCCAAATGAACGTTCAAATTATTTTGTAAATTTAAGTGTATGTTAATGGGTACGAGCAAATGTTGAAGCAAATTTTATTGCTAAAACTGAGCTGAATGGCTATTCATCTGAGATCAATATATTGATTGAGCCTCATGTCATAAAGAAAACGGTTCGGAACGCTAGCAAGGGGCTTGATTTTTTCTCCTTGTATTACTTTTCGTGGTGCCTGCGCGAAGCACGTGATATAATAGGTCTCGTGAAAGCCCCTTAACGAGGCAATAAAAATTGCCATCACGTGTCCCATCCTGTTCATCAACCAATCAGCAATCATTTCATTCTATCTTTTTTAACACTCCTGAAATTAAGAACTACAGTCGTCCCTCTCTAACTCGATAGTGGGTCCCGGTATAAGTGTTGAAAATATTGAAATTCAACCATTTACATTTGCAATACTTACCCCTGCGCGCAAAATGACCTGTAAGGGTAGGTGTTGCAAATATAAAAGTCCAAGTTACAATGAATATTTTCAACACTTATACCGGGATCCACTATCGAGTTAGAGAGGGACGACTGTACTCTCATGATAGGGTATTGTTCGTTGATCCGCTTCTTATAGGGTACAGGGGTTAAAGCGGGGATAAAGTGGAGATAAAGTGGTGATATTCCAGGTTACCTCACGATAGATCCACAGTATCCCTGTTAGCTTCAAATTTTAAAATCTTATGGCCTAAGGCATAAGAGATATGCATCTGTATATGAAGTCCAACGCCCACCTTCATGCCTGCAACTTTCTTCACTCGCGCACACCTGAGGTCGTTTCGTTTAAATCATTGTCAGCTATTTACTATTATTTTGCTCAACGGCATACTTTTATTTCATTCATCTATCTAATTTTTACTTCATGTGAGTGCATCTGAACCTTAAGTCAACTACTTTAGAAGATTTTAATTTACTGTACTAGATTGCCGCAAAGATGGATTCACCTCAACAACCTTCTCCATCATCAGCATCTCCTACTTATGCAAAACGCCTAACACAAACTCAACGTATTCAAGTAAGTCTGAAATCTACAAATTGATAAGGTTAAGAGAGTAACATGTGCAGGTTAGAACCTTGGCCAGTGAGGGACACAGTTACGTCAAAATCTCTCAACGCCTTGGGATTACATGGCGACAGGTACAATACACCATGAGCGTTGAAAATACCGAGCCTCAGTACTCCAGTGGTAGGCCACCTATTCTAAGTAGTTCCCAGGTCGATGAAATAGAATTTTTCGTCTGTTTATCATCGGAAAATCGTCGGATGTCATTTTTCCAACTTGCACATTTTATATTTCGGCACTTTGGTGTGAGCGAGAATGTGATCCGACGTGAACTGGCAAAGAGGGGATATGCACGCAGGATTGCACGATTAAAACCTCCTATCTCTTCAGTCAACAAACTGAAGAGATATGAGTTTGCCAGAATACATCTCCACTGGCGGAAGGAACATTGGATGAGAGTCCTCTGGTCCGACGAGACTTGGGCTATGAATGGTCGGCAAAGTGATCGTTGGGTCACAAGAAAGGTCAGTAGTCCCTTAAAGGCTCCTAAGATTTAGAGTTCCCTTGAGCTAAGTTTAAGTCAAAGATTGGGGAAGAGTACGAAAATACCTGTGTCCTAGCCAAGACGCGGAGGAGAGTTGGGTGGATGTTCTGGGGATCTTTCTTTGGACGACAGAAGGGGCCTTGCCTGATTTGGGAGAAGGAGTGGGGCCATATCACTGCGGCCAGTTACTGCGAGAGGATAGTGCCTCTCATAGAGAGTGCGGTCTTTCGGGAACCAGGACTAGATGTGATGCAGGACAACGCCCCTCCTCACAAGTCGAGGCAAACTATGCGTGAGTTTGAAAGGAGGAATATTTCTCTAATGGAGTGGCCGCCATATTCTCCTGATTTAAATCCGATAGAAACTTTGTGGAGTTATATGAAAGCGTACATGGAGCGTCTTTATCCAGCGTTGGATCAAGGGGGTCAGCGGAGTCAAGGGCATCTTCGTCAAATAGTGAACGAGGCGTGGGATCTGGGGTTTAATGGGGATGACTTGGAGAAACTGATAGATTCGATGCCCCGAAGAATCAGAGCCGTTTACGAAGCTGAAGGCGGATATGTAAATTATTAGCTAGATAGAAGTATAATTTATTTATGAAATGTATTAATGAATTAAAAAGTGAATAGAGGGCTATAATGGACCAAAAAAGCAAAACCAACGAATATTTCGTTGTGAAATTTTTGCCATACAAATTTAAAGTTTAGGTGGGGAGATCTACTTATCGTCATGCTAATTCAAGTTAGTAAAAGCCTATATACCCTGTAAAAGTCGAATTTTAGCGCCTATACACGATTAATACCGTGGTATCAGAGTAGTAGTTTAAAGGGCAATGACATACAAAATTCACGCTAATTAGTAACAATCTTTAGGGTTGAAACACCGTATTGGGAGACTTTTTTAACCTGATTTGGTGCCGTGTTGGCCCACGCAGACTTTTTTGATGGACACGTATTGTACTTGGAACGACTCATTCTGGACATTTGAAAGATTGTTACGTAGATTTCATTTGCAGATACTACTACGAAGTTGACCTTTACTGAATGTAAATTTTTCCCGATATATCCACCACAGGGAAATGCGTGTAATCCCTATGATTATTGAATTATGCTGACAACATTCTAAGATCGTAGTATTATCGCAAGAGATTATGGTTTGAAGATCTTGCTAGATTCGAGCTTGCTTTCTCTTGTCTCAGGTGGGGCATGTATCCGAGCTACCCACACTCTACCTGCGACAATGGCCTGGATAGGGTACCACTGCACCATACAACCCTGACAAACATCTGACTATTCCAAACAATGTCACTAACCCATTTTAGCGTATGAAATCAGATGAGTTCGTCAAAAGACTGTTCTATAAACTTTACATGTCCAGTCAGGATGACGGGTTAAACCCAATCACATTTACTCATTCACAAGAATAGGTAAAGACTAAATTCAGACCAAAATTATGATGTCGCTTTCAGCCCATACTTATGATTATGATTGCCGTTTTGGTATTGAACCAAAAAGTTCTACTTCAGGCTCCGAATTTGAACTCCCGGCACTTAGGATTCAATATTTTTATTCCTCACCACTTCCTATCGATGATCCACTCTCAGTAATCCCTAGTGCTACAAGTGCTGATTCTAAAGCTGTGAAACATGTTCCCCAACCTTTCTCGGCGGAAGATAATGAGGCGTTGGAGAGGGCGTGGCAAAATCTCATTTCTGGTGATAAAAAAACACTCAAAGGCAAATCTCCTATTATTACCTCGAGGGAAATTAATGACCCTAATCTAAGCCACTGTAATAAAAATATTCGAACTGTAGAGGAGTCAGAGAAAACAGCCACATGCGATACAGAGAGGACCGAGAAGTCGAAAAAGTCAAAAACCAAACCAGTGCCACTTTTGAATCGCGAGAATACAGATGAACCCCCAATTAAAGATTCCAGAAACCCTGCTTCAGTCGCAAAAGCATTCCTGAATAATGTTTCTAATACCAAACTGTCGGTATCTGGCAATCAAGCTCCAATATCTCCTGACGATGAACAGATATTGAAAAAGGCAAAATTAAAACGAAATGAAAGTAATAATGCTGATCAGAAAAATTCCAGATTGAGAGAAAGTTGGTATGATCAAAAAGATGATTCTTCGGACTTCATGATTGATGCTCACTCGGGCTCACTCAGATCTGAGAGTCAGGCAGGAAATTATTACAAAGAGAGAGTTAAGTACTGTACTAGATGTTTCCCAATGCAGAATTATGAGGCTGAAGTCGAAATAAAAAACTCTAACAACTCAGACTTGGAAAATATACAAGATCCTATGTACTTTGTGGGAAAAGTTGAGAGAGGTAACGCTTATGGAAGACCAGCTTCAGTGTCTTTATCTTCAGGTTTTCCCGTGAATACACCTAAAAGTCAATTAAGTAAAATTTCTTGGTCATACACGATCGATCTGAATATATCGAGAAACAGGACTAGTCTGGAAGATAAACAAGCTCAGGTAGCATCAAATTTATCTACGTCTGATTTGAATACAGATTCTGACCAATCTCTAAAATTATCGACTGCTTGTAATTACTTTTCTCATAGCAAGGACTCTGGAACGACAGGACGACCCTTTGTAAAGCTAGATTCTAGACCGTGTACCCCATTAAAGTTTCGTCAAGATACCAGTGATAGTCAAGAGTTGAATCAAAACAAAGAACAACATACTACTAAGTTCTGCAATTTTGCTGAAAGATACGAAGAGAAAGAAAATTCTCGTCCACAGACAGGGGCTATGCGGGCCTCAAAATTAACGATTCAAAGAAATGCTCCAACTTATTCTGAAGTTCCTGTTGGTATATCAAAACTTCATCTTGTTGAACTACCTATGTTACAGATGAAGCCTATTTATTGGTCACCCGTCCATGACACGGCTTCAGTAACTCGAGGTACATGGTTTTTTAAAGAAACGATGTACCCAGTTGATCCCGCTATCTCCAACCAGCTGGAGCTTGGATACTGTAAACTCAAGCCTTGGTCACAAACTTGGAAAGATGAGATCGAAAGTGCATTGGCAGTCGGAGCCTTGGGTGAGGAAAAAATTGTATATCGTTTGTGGCCAAAGAAGAAAGGAGACCCTGGCATAAAACTCGGATATCCAAAGTGCCGCTTCTCATCAAATCAAAACTTCCCTAAAGAATACTTACATGGTGAGATTGCTGCCGAGGGTATTATCGGTCCTGAAAACGACGACCAAAATCTATCTGATTCGGACACGGTTTCTAAGAAATATCCAGCAGCTCAGATATTATATCAAGATTCCCGTCATGCCTTTATCCTGAAGCCGAGTCTCCAGCCATCTGCATACTATGGAAGGCGACCGCTACAAAAAATAAAGAAAGGTATTACTGTTGGCATTCCTGTGGTTCGCGGCTTCGATTGGAAAACTTGGAATCAGTTACATCCATCAAAAAAGCTAAACGCAAAAAATAAAGATTCTTCAACTATGACTCGGAAACAAGATTCAAGGCAAGACGTCTGTCCTGCGTGTAGATCTCAACAGACCCAGATAAAAGCTACTGACTTGGTACTTGTCGTGCATGGGATCGGACAAAAGCTATCTGAAAGAGTGGAAAGTTTTAACTTTACTCATGCCGTCAACGACCTGCGTCGTTCTTTAAACGCTGAGCTCAGTAATGGCTCTGTTAAAAGGGTTCTCAGAAATGATTGGGGTGGAATGATGGTACTTCCTGTTAACTGGCGCTCAAATCTATCATTTGATGATGGGGGCTTGATGAATAATGGCGATTATCATCGACAAAAATTAGATTACTCCTTGCCTGACGTGACTCAAGAATCTCTTCCAGCAGTCCGCAGGATGATTTCGGATGTCATGCTGGATATCCCTTATTATATGTCACATCACAAGCCCAAAATGATTCAGGCCGTGATTCAGGAAGCCAATCGTGTATATCGTCTATGGTGCAAGAATAATCCTGGGTTTGAAGAGAGAGGACGCGTACACCTGATTGCACACTCTCTTGGTAGTGTGATGATTATGGAAATTCTGAGCAAGCAGCCAACGATAACTCCCAAGCTAAATTTACTCAGTGATAAAATCAATACAGATAATCTTGATTTTAAGACGACAAACTGTTTTTTTGTTGGAAGCCCCGCTGGATTCTTCCTTTTGCTTGAGCAAAAAAAGATATATCCTCGACGAGGTCTCGTTAAACCTGATGCCGAAGGTTTTGATGACAGTACCATCACCGGAAATGTTGGTGATTTTGGGTGTATGGTGATAGATAATCTTTACAACGTGATGCACTACAATGATCCTATTGCATATCGTCTAAATTCTACGGTTGATCGAAAATATGCAGAGAGTTTGAAAGAAGCTCAGCTTCCGAGTGCTACAACAGGAATTTTCGAAAGTTTCGGGAAAGCGATCAGATCTTTCACACCAGGAATCACGCCAGCGCAGGAAATCCTTCCGGTGGGACAAGCTCCAAAAGCTTCGATTACGGCACATCTCCCGTCAAATTTAGAGATGGATGTGCACGACTTTATTCGGGAGGAAACCGCTGAAAGAAAGGTCAATCTTGTGAATGATAATGGTCAAATAGATTGGTATATGAACAGTGGTCGAGGTCCACTTGAGATACAGTACCTAAATATGTTGGGAGCGCACAGCAGCTATTGGACAAATCCAGATTTTGTCAGAATGGTTGTAGTGGAATGTGGCCGGAAGCCGGGCAAGAATAGTACCCTAGCGAGTATGAGGGCTGCCAAAATTACGCGAATCGGGAGGCTTAATGAAAGACGTTAAGTTGCAAAATGTATATTAGATAAATATCAAGGAGGTATTTTCTGCTAGACGAGGTTATTGAGTAGCATAATTGTAAATAGATATGGACCCCATGAGAAAATATCTCAAAGTATATAGGAGGCGTTATTCGTGAAAGTTGATAAAAAATAATGAATATTGTTAAATTTCGAGGTGTGCGAGACACAAGATGATATGTAAATATTTGACACTCGTGTTCAATCTCTTCAGAAAAGAATCTATTAACGCAAGTTGAAGTAATACGAGATTGTGCACTTGTACCTTTCCGACACTCGCTGCCAGCATGCCACTGCTTTTTTCAGGACCCATAATCTAAGAATAAAATATATGCTTTGGTGTGAATTCCTTCACTGCATCGTACTCGATAAATTTGAGTAGAAAGTTGTGTGTTCCTAAAAATGTTCCATTAATAAGCATCCAACTCACTGAATGACGGTAAAAATCACGATTTACTGAAGAGTAGAAGCGGATTTCCCCATCTTCGCTCCGAACTAGCACAGGAAAGGCACCAATTACACAGTCAACGTTTCATCAAAGATTCCTAAACTTTCAAGCGAGGAGCCAGATAATAGAAGGTCAGGGACGTGTAACCAGCTCTGAGAGCCCAAGCTTTGAGCGCGGTAGGAAAGAGACGCACCCAGTACGTGTTTTGCAGTGTATTCGATTGAAATTGATACGCATCCAAACATCCATGCTTGATGATCCTCTATCTCCACGGCATCATTGGCTAGAAGATGCTGGAATGAATCGGAGCACGGTGATGACATCGCGGATGATGAGAAGAGTCTGACGGGTCGGTCTCGCTGACTGATTCGTACGAGTACGACGTATAGGTGTGATAGTTTTATAGTTTTATAGTTTCGGGGTGTCTGCCTTGAGTTGGGGTCGGGTCGCTGGCGAGAATTGCCGGCTGAGCCAGTTCAAAGCAATCAGTACCTATACTGCTTGTTCGCTGTCGACTATACGTGAAGTCGTGGAGTCGTTAGATCCCTGCACGAAATGCGACGTGGTTTTCGGGCAAGATCTTGATTCTACGGACAGTTTCCATATGGAAATAAATCTTGTGACTTCGAGAATGAGAAGACAGTATTGTTAAAATATATATAGCATATTATATATATCAGTGGAACTTTGTACACAGATTGTAGCAGAGCGGGAGAGCTTGTAAGGCTTTAGAAATTACGGAGAATAAATAGAGACAAGTTGTGGGTTCCCAGTTGTGGAATTCAATTATTGATGGCGAATGAGGTACATCTCAGCGAAATTTATGTCCTGAGTTCCCTATCCTAGGTCTAAGTCAAGTACTAACTAATTACAAAAGATTATCTGATTCTGATCGCTGGTCCAGATCAGAATAACTGAAAACATATCTTGTTGAATTACAACTAAGCCTAACCTGCCCCTGTCCGCCACCCCAGATTTGGAAAATCGCATCAACACCAAGCCGACAAATCCTTATTATAAAGTCTACAAATCAACTACAATTGCCATTCAAATTGACAGGCCTCCAGAGATGTATTTAACATTGTCGCTGCTGCTTTTTTAGCCTCCAATTCAGGTTTTCTGGATGCTAGCTGTTCTTCGTGTGCCTTCTGTTCAGATTGTGCCTGCTTGATCTGTTTGTTATGCCGAGCTTCGGTGAACGTGCTCGTTCCGGCAGCAGGAGCTTAGACGGAGCGGTACACGGCAGAGTTCGCTGGGGTCACGGAAGAGCCGATGCGGCTGCAGTCGGGCTGGAGTGTTTGGATAAGTTAAGCGATGTTCGGCACACAAAGAATATCTGTGTTTGCTGCATTTGATCTGGTCACACACAGACATATTCTTGGTATAAATAGGCTGAAGTCTGCCACACTGTAAATATTAATTATCATCTTCATACATCATTATCATTTTAAATATATACCATCTCCACCATATTCTATCTTAGTAACTCTTACCAAGTGTACGTCTCCCAATCATATACCTAGCAAAACACTGTTCGATTGAAGAAAAGCGAGTATTTGGGTCAACTGTTACTCTTTTACGTGAAGATTTAGAGAATAGCTGTCTGATCTGAGATTCCTGCGTGTGGATTGTCTCTTGATCGCGAGCTCGTTGAGCATTACCTAATGAAATGGCCTTGCCTGCTTTACTAATTAATCTCATCCATTCGCCGTCCTCCTCCTTTTTTTTAGACTTTGTGCTGACTTAAGTAGCTCCCTCAAATTGCTAGGTGTTCTAACATCTATTCGAGTGGTTCCAGACCTTAGAGCAGATGGAGGTGGTGTGGATAGTCTCTTTGGAGATGTTTCCGGGGGTTGAGCCACCTGCGATGAATTAAGACCCTTGTCAGGATTCCAAGGGACAAGACCAGATGCTTTCCAGCCACTACGTAATACTCTTTCAGTAAGAGCTTCAATCCTGGACTGATTGTAGGCGCTGAGGAAGCGTTGCTTCTTAACAGGCGCGGCGTCATCAAGATGAGCGAGATCTGTGAAAATTTTTCGGCAACAAGACTTCAAGGGGGAAAAAACACCAAGATCTAGTGGCTGAAGCACTTGTGAAGAGTGAGGTGGAAGAAACACAAGCTCAACATTATTCCTTTTACACTCCCACATGAAATCTACATCTACATGGCTTCCGTGACCGTCCATGGCGAGCATCCGAGGGCGGCCTCCAGGCTTTGTTTAAGGCAAAAACACATCAGTTAACCATCCCAAAGCGATCAATTTACTTGTCCATCCGTTTTCTGATGTTGTAAAAGTCCAATCTGGGGTATTTTCTTCAAACTATGACGTTTGAAGACTATTCCCTTTGAAAATGATCAGTGGCGTAATAATTCTGCCTGTCGCACTGATACACTCAAGAACAGAAAGCCACTCGCGATTCTGAGGTGATTTAACAAACGTACGAGTCTTCTTCGAAGAAGACAGTACCTTAGTGTTTGAACAAACACCAAGTCCAAGTCTCTGCTCGTCCATATTCCAGATATCACCAGTCTGGATGTTAAACCGATCTCGAACCTCTTTGAATAGTTTGTAAAAATTTTCTAAGGCTGTATGATTGGTGCCAGCAACTCGTAAACTCTCAATCCGTCGGCCGACAAGAGATGCAACTCTCGGATTCCGTTTTATAAACTTTGGTATCCAATCTTTCCCAAGTGGATCAGCATCTTTATTCATACTGAGAATTCGAGAAGCCATTTCTCGTGTTCTCGCGTGTGAAGGGGGAAACCTTCGAGCATCCATGTCAAGGATCCACTCAGCAAGAAATTCCTCTTGATTAGAAGTCAACCGCTGCACTCCTTGTTGACTTATTTGCTGCGGGACACTACTTGTGAGTCTATCACGAAGTGTGCTTCTTGGTACAGAATACGCGGTTGCCACGGCCTTTACAATTAAATCTGGATTACTTTCTAAAGCTTCACTGGCTTCACAAATGGAATTCTCACGTTGACTCATTTTGATAGAATTTTGGGTGGAAACAAGGCAATTTATTTGTGGGATAGCAAAATTTGCAGACGAATTTGGGGTGGCGGACAGGGAGAGGTTAGGCTTAAGCTAATATTTACTAGATTTACTGTTACCTACCGCCACAAATCAACAAGTGTAACTATTTTATTCCCTCAACTTAAACCCAACCGAGTATCTCGATATTAGTGTCAAGTAACGAAATGATAGGTATCCAGAAAAATCCGAACAATGTCTGGGTTGGTGTACGAGTATTCCAAGCAACGATCTCTGGGAGATCGGTTACGTATCGATCCTAGCTCCTGTCTTGTTCTTCGACTGGGATAACCGAACGTGGCCGGGGCCTTTGGGGTCGGTGATTAGGTGTTTGCTTCCAAATGTCACGACGCTCTGTTGGAGATCTCCGAGTGTAGAATTTGTATTATCCTCTTACCGGCATGAGGAGAAGGGGGTTCAGTTATCCTACTTCGACACCCGATTGGGTCCATGCAAGCATTTTCGGAAGATACGTATCATCCGTTGAACGACTCTATTTTGATATTTGGAACACCCGTACGTAAATTTCATTGCAGGCACCATTATGAAGTTAACTCTAACTGCATGTACTTTTTTCCATGAATATCCACCACGGGGAAACGCGTGAAAACCCCCCTGGTTATCTAAGTATACGTTGATCGTTCTATGAATACGTTATCACTGCGAGAAATGTGGTGTGAAGGTCTTGCCAGATTCGAACCAACTTCCTTTGGTCTCAAGTTGGGCATGTGCCTCGGCTACCCAGTCTCTGCTTGGGAAAACGGCCCGGACGGTGTACCACTGCACCATCCGACTCTATTACCGGCTTCTGCGAGGCTGGGTATTCACGAGTATGAAGCTGCAATGTGGCTGGTGAGTCTAGGGCTGGTACATAGAGTCGCGATAAATTCCGAGTCGTGATACAAACCCCCCCCCCTTTGAGATAGACTCCCCCCCCTTGAAATTTTGTTGCAACAGTTTTTTGATGCTGAATCCGTCGAGCGGTGAACGCAAATTGAATTACTAATTAAATTGAGGTTGACATCCGCGTCGCTACAGCAGCAAACGTAATCAAGTCCAGTAGAAATATATGCAAAATGTCATCAACAACCGCGGACAACGATACCGGCGAAGCATTTCTGGCTACTTTCAACTCTTTGAACACTTGTCGTAACATAGAAGCTGATTGCAAGTTGAATCAAGTAATAAGAAATATAAAAAACTCACAAAACACTGGTACTTTTGTTATATCTTGAAGTAATGATGTAGAATATTCATTAATATATTTAGGTGCTGAGCAGCAGAGATAAATACATGTACACATACGGCTTTACCTATGGTCTGTGCGGCAATAGCGCCGTGTTACTCAAAACTCCCCTTATCTCTGTTGATCAGCCTCTGAAATATCCACAACCCCGATAGAAACTCTCTTTGATTCGAATACTGGTCTAGGCAGTGGTTTTGTTAAACCATCAGCAAGCATTTGATCACCACTTATCCACCTACTTTCAAGTTTTCCTTTATTGACCTCGTCAACAATGTGGTGGTATGCGACATCGACATGTTTTATTTTGGATGTATTTGATACCCCACTTTGTAGTTGAATACATGCTTTATTGTCTCCTAGAAGTAGAGGTATAGGATTTTGGGTTCTTTGAGTGATCTGGGACAAAAGATTTCCTCCCCAAATCGCAAGTTTTGCAGCCTCACTTGCAGCTATATACTCTGCGTTAGTTGTGGACGTTGCAACGCTAGTCTGCTTTTTACTGATTGCAGCAACAGCTCCCCCATTCAACATCATAATTATTCCAGAAATTGATTTTCGGTCGCTGTGGTCTCCAGCATAATCTGCATCGGCAAAAGTGACAAGGTCAGCAGATCTAGAACTTCCACAATATACTTCAATATTATGATCAACTTTATAATACGGAATTTCGTCTCCCTCCCCTCCATACCTAATGCCATAGTTGATTGTTCCCTCAACGTAGCTCAAAATTCGGAGCAGCGCCAGCCAGTGATTATAGCATGCCTTGTGTGAGTATTGGGCCATTTTGTGAGTTTGAAATATAATGTCTGGCCTTGTGTTACACAGGTACATGAGTTTTCCAAGTAGTTTCCAGTAATTTGCCAATTCTTCATCTGTACAAGGCTTTCCAGGGGTACGCTCTAATTCTCCAACAGCATCACTTGCCATCGGAGTTGCATATATCTTTGTTCCGGACATGGAAAAATCTTTGACAATACTTTTTGCGTATTGGGATTGATCAATCATCAGCTCATTCAGATTCCTTGTAATTCTTATCCCCAGGATATATCTGGCTATACCCAAATCTTTCATCTTGAAGCTACTTTCCAACTGTTGCTTAAGCCTCTGCAATTCCATATTATTCGATCCGGTGATCAGAAGGTCATCAACATGAATCCCTATTATAGCTTTTGTCGTGTTATTTATAAATATTGTTTGATCAGTTGGGAGACAACTGAACCCAACTGAAGTGACAAATTCGGCGAAAAGTAAATACCATACGCGTGCAGCCTGCTTGAGTCTATAGAGACTTTTGATAATACGAGCATATCGTCCAAATCTTGGGATCATGTGTCCAGGCATTTTTATATAAACTTCATCATTCAGATCCCCAGCAAGGAACGCAGTCACAACATCCATTTGATATGTTTTCCATTTCTCCTTTGCTGCAATAGCAAGAATTATTCGTAGTGCATCTAGTCGAATAGTTGGTGCAAAAGTTTCTTCAAAGTCAACACCATGTTTCTGAGTAAATCTTCTGGCAACTAATCGAGCTTTGTATCGTATTATTTTATTATCCTCCCCTCTTTTCAGGGCCAAAACTATTTTAGCTGTGACAGCACTCTTATTGGCGGGAATATTGTTTAAGGGACCTGAAAAGGTTCCATGTTCAACGAGCGAGGCCATTTCTGATTCATATGCTTCTACCCAATGATTTGCTTGCGGGGTTTGAAGTGCAGCCTCAAATGAAACAGGCACATTAATTTGATCATCTCTGGCAGCCGAAAAAGCAAGATCGATAGCTGCATATGATCGTTGTTTATAGGCCAGCATTTCTGCAGCTTTTTCTGTTGGTTTTCTGGTCCTAGCGGATCTTCTATCGCCCCTAGATATAGCTTCTTCCTCTTTTCTTTTCAAATAGTCATTATGACTCTCTTTGCGTTGTACAGCTATTTGCGATGGATCAGGATGAGTGCGGGGTAAATTTTCTGGTTCTCTTGATATTAGATGTGATTGGTTTTCTGGTAAAATTCCCTCTTGGGTAATGGACTGTGAAGTATTTTAGTGCAAATTGGATTGTGGTGGTTGTGAATTACTGGATAAGCTTTCAGATTCGATATTAGGTTCCTGATTATTGTGATCTGTAGCATCATTGTGTCGAGTGTCAATATTTCTGATTGGTCGTGAATTTATTAACTCATCACTACTTTCGTCTCCATCCGAAGCCACTTCAGCCAACTGATTTTGGTCTGTAGAAGTGAGTGAGGAGTCACTAACTGAAAATATTCGTTCATCAAATTCAACAGACTGGGCCTCATATAACTTTTTATCTTTTTTGATGCCAAATATAGTAGATTTTTGTTGTTTTGGTACTATATCCAGCAAATATCCCCTTCCAACATCTTTATCTAACTTTCCTCGCTTTTCTTTCGGAATATGGACATAGGCCATACACCCCCAGACCTTATAGTGATCTACTTCAGGAACTTCGCCATACCATTCTGTCCAAGGGGTCGTATTTCTTTCACCGGTGGGCTGTCTATTTATAAGATATATTGCAGCTCGAAAGGATAATTCCCAATATTCTGCAGATAGTTTCGCTCGAAAACGCATACTATTACCTTTTTCCATTATTGTGCGATTGGCTCTTTCTGCGATACCATTTGCTTCAGGACGATAACCGACGGTTGGCTCAAGCTCTATATTGTTCTTGTATGCCCAGTTTTTCATATCCTGGTTTAGAAATTCAGTTCCACGATCGAACCTAATAGCCTGTAGTTTTTCATTATTTCCGTTAATTTTACGATCATTTTCAGCTCGCTGGCACCATTTTTCTAAACAGCCTGCAATATTTTTCTTAGAGTTTCTGAAAACCCCCCATTTGAATTTAGTATATTGATCTGTTATTGTGAGCATACAGATATTTCCATGCCACGATTTTGTTCGAAATGGTCCACATATGTCCATATGTATCCTTTCTAGAGCAGTTGATACTTCTCTCATTGGAATTCGACTTATTCTTCTCGTCATTTTGGCTTCTTTACATGACTGACAAAATTTATAATTTAGATCTTCTTTTTCAGATAATCCCTTTACTGCCTTAGACATTCGCATAGTAACATGCTTTCCAGGGTGCCCAAGCCTACCATGTAGTAAACTAGCTCTATTTATGGAGCTATGAGCAGATTCTACTAATTGAGGTATATCCCACACTTTATTGAATCGTATTCCACGAAATAGTAGTCTTCCATCTTTTGTATATATATGCATGTCCGTATTACTGCAGTTCCATGTGTGACCTTTATCGGCTAGAGCACCTAATGAGATAAGATTAATAGATGCTTTAGGGACGTACAAGACATCACGGAGAATCGTAGAACGAGTGTGTTGTGAAGAGAAATTATTACTCCAAAAAATACGAACATCACCTCTAACCTCAGAATATATGATGGATCCATTGGCAACTTCAATAGGGATACGAACTAGTGTTAATTCACCAATAAAGGCATCTTTATGAGGGGTTAGATGACATGAGCACATTGTATCGAGGCCCCAAGCTCCACTAGTGAGACTTGAGCCCGAAGCAGAAAGGTAAGCAGAATTTTCAATTGATTCGCTATCAGAGAAGTCTACAATGTTGCCTTTTGGGGTCATACATGTATTTACAGCCATAGATGAGTTTGCACAGTACTTCTTGTCCTTTTCAAGCTCTCGCCATTTATACCATTTAAGGCCAGATTGCTTTAATTTGCGTCCTTCTTCGGTAGCTAGCCACCTTGGACATTGTGGCTTGGTATGATCTCCTTGGCATACCCAGCATACTTTGACTTGGGAGCTACCACTTTTATGTGCAGCATTTGCAATCTCGATTTCTTCAATTGGTTCGTCAAGTTTTGTTTCGGTACTTTTGATGGCTTGGAATACATCATTTAATGTAGGAAACTTTTCTTTACTGGTAAGAATTTCGATAGTTGTATCGTAACTCGATGGAAGACTTCGCATCAATATTACCGCTTGTATTATGTCCGGGATCTTAGCATCTGGTTCTTGATCTGCGATTTGGGTCGACAAGTTGATAATGAGGTCATATTTTTCTGTGACATTACTCTGTTTCATTGACTGAATGGAGAAAAGTTGTGTTAGAAGCTGTGCGAGTAAAGCTGTATTCTTCATGCCATATGGAGATCGTAACGTTTCATATACTTGACATGCTGTGCGACAACTCTGGATGGCAATTCTGTTGGTGTTATCGACGCTTTGGAGAATGATTTTAAATGCCTGGGCATGTTGAAATTCCCACTCTTCTAAATGGGTCTGTAAATTAACATCCGCAGTCTTTACTATTGGAGCTATACAGTGTTCTGGTCGAAGAAACTTCTTGAGTCTCGCAGCAGCTAGCTCAATCTCGAGATTTCCTTGCCACAATGTAAAATTTTCACGCCCTGTGAGAATTGTGCCACCGTATTTACCCATATTGGATAATAGTTAGAAGGGGGGATGAATAGGTATATGAAAAATTGATATAATTAATAACGCGGAAGCGCAAGGGCCATAACCTGTTATATCTTGAAGTAATGATGTAGAATATTCATTAATATATTTAGGTGCTAAGCAGCAGAGATAAATACATGTACGGCTTTACCTATGGTCTGTGCGGTAATAGCGCCGTGTTACTCAACAACTTTAGGTCATGTACTGGTTCCACAGCCTCTCAACTTCAAAGGCTCTATCTAATATTCCTTCATTACTAATTCATTTTCTAACTGTTTCCATGTACGCTGTTATCATTTTGAGCATAGCCGAATTCCAGCTCTAAAACTAACAATGGCAGAGTTACTTCGTCGAAATGGAATCTACTCGGATCTACGTTTCTATTAAAAAATTGAATGAGGCGGTCCAGAATCACGCTAGGTCGGCTAGATATGTCATCACCACCAGCAATTTAGAAAGGAGAAAAAGGTAAAGAAAGAAACTTCCAGCCTGTTAAAAAAGTAGAATGTTTCACAGCTAAGAGTACGAGACATGCAGGAAACGACGTAGATTAACGCAAAATACCAACTGTCCTTCCAGATTTAAGGCCACAGAGGAGCTCTAGTCTTATGATAGCCATAGAATTAAGATAACTCGAATAAATACAACTACACACATATTAGGGCGCATGATAGGCAGCTTGTCGAACCTGTCTCAACACGAGACCATGCCAAAAGTTTTACGAAATTGTATAGCTTATGTTGAGTTCGGATACATTAAAATAAAATATCAAGGATGAAGGGGACCTGGCTATACTCGTAGTTAATGGCCTGATAATTAGGGGCATTCCTCACATTAAATTCAAACGATACTACAGAGCGAAGTTGTTTTGTGTAATTCCATCGAACTTTGACCATGAAATAGGTTTGTTAGATACTAAATACTCAAGCAGCATTTGTGTAGTATATTTACAAAGTTGATAGATTATCTGATTTAATTTCATCCAATTGAAATATAGTCCGTACATTATCCTAAACCCCTGACGTAATACAGTAGCTCACAAAAGTGGTCGAATAAATCACCAAATCTAATACATTTGACCATAAATTTACAACATGATCTTGAAATGAAAATATTACAGCATTATATGAAAATTTAATTACTTTACTATCGCTGAGACAATTTTGAAGCAAAAAAAAGAGAATTGATTATTCAATTGTGGTCTTGGCGTTCTCAATTACTCGACCAGTTTTGGAAGCATCATTTTGATACAAGAACTCAAAGATCTTTTCCCAACTAGCCATCCAATCCACAAAATATTTTCTCTTGCATTCTGTAATTTCTTATCATCTGCACCTTTAAACAACCATGGAAAATCAATCATCCAATTTTTGAGCTAAGATATAGATGAATGGTGAAGATACGACCTGTCGATTAGGTAAAAGCTACAGAAGTAGCGTTATTTGAAATACAATCGAGTCGATCGGTGAGGTGATAAGTGCATCTGTAGCGTAATTTGAATCTCAATGGAATTCAATCGATTGGAAAAGATAGAGTTTGAACTAAGACGTAAAAGAGCTCCAACCGTCATGTAAAAAATTAACATAAAAGTCAGATTAATTGTATTTATAGGAATCATTCAGCCTCCAGTATCGAAATTATTTAATCAATTGATTCATACTTATATTTTGAAAATACTTCTACTCGGAACGAAATTATTTGGGATTTTTATCAAAGTAGTCTTTTCTTTAAAAAATCTGAAAGATATCACCCGACCAAATAACATCCATTGCAAAATTAGCCCATGAAGGGAAATCAACGAATGAAACTTCAGCAATATTAGGTCTCAGTCATGCCACTGTTGTAAAATACCGAAAGATGATAGTGAAGGAAGCACCGAAATTAAAGAACGGACGGCCACAAAAACTATCAGCTGGAGACAAGCGAGAAATCGCCCGTTTAATGGTAAATGGGAGCGCTAAGACGGCAGTAGGAGCGTCGAATCTGGTAAATTCAGAAAGAGAAGATCAAGTTTCCGCTCAGACTGTCCGACGGGCTTTAAGGGAGCTAGGTCTGAAGGCGACGAAAAAGAAGAAACCAAAGCTGTCAAAAGCTCATCAGAGAGCTCGCTTGAACTGGGCTTTATGCCACGAAATTGGACGAAAGAAGACTGGAAAAGGGTGATTTGGTCAGACGAAACCAAAATAAACAGGCTAAATAGCGATGGGATTAAATATTATTGGGTTAAGGCCCAAAGAATTTGCAACCAGAAGCGATCGAAAAGACCATGAAGTTTGGTGGGGGCAATCTAATGATCTGGGGGTGTATGTCATGGTATGGGATAGGTGGAATGGGCGGTTTAGTTGGACGAAGGTATTCTAAACAGTATTTGGAAATCTTGGATAATTTTCTAGTACCTACTATGGATAGAATTGCCAGAGAGCCCGACTCGGTACCTGCAACTGAGCTAATCTTCCAGCAAGATAACGACCCAAAGCACATATCCAAGAACACAAAAAGCTGGATAGCTTCTAAAAATCACAAGACAATCATTTGGCCCTCTCAATCGTCGGATATGAACCCGATTAAGCATCTTTGGGGTCGGCTCAAGTGTCGACTCGATGAGTATCCAGAGCCACCGAAAGGTATACATGAATTGTGGGAAAGACTTAAGGAAATTTGGCAAAACTTAGATCCATTTTTATGTCAGACTCAAGTTGAGAGTATGCCGTCGCGTGTTGCAGCTGTAATAAAGGCCAAAGGGGGTCATACTAAGTATTAAAATGATGCTTCCAAAGCTGGTCGAGTGACTGAGAACGCCAAGACCACAATTGAATAATCAATTCTCTTTTTTTTGCTTCAAAATTGTCTCAGCGATAGTAAAGTAATTAAATTTTCATATAATACTATAATATTTTAATTTCAAGATCATATTGTAAAGTTATGGTCAATTGTATTAGATTTGGTGATTTATTCGACCACTTTTGTAAGCTACTGTAAACAAGCTGTAAAATTTCGAGATGTTTTTAACAAAGATATACAAAATCAATTAAGCACACATGAACTTGTACAGGGACTCAGGGGTAAGTGAAGGCAGCTGGAAATTTTATATACAGGGGCTATAATATGGATACATCCTAGCTCTGCTATACAATTTTCCAGGTTTTACGAGATAATATGATCTAATCTTTCACACCGATTTCATTTCATCGGAAATGCCACTTTTGATACTTGTTGGTAAAATCTACGGCTGCATCATTGTTAATTAAACCATCTTACAGACATCAGAAAAAGATAAAGTTATTGAACGCCATCCGCAATTTAGCACAAGTCTCCCGAGAATCTACTTTATTAGAGTTACTATCCTCTAATCATGAATACTCAAGCTACTTTACAAGGTCAAACTCATGCTTCATATCTCAGTCGAGATCAAAGACTTGAGGTATGTGTAGAATTCTGGTACTGAACTAGGCACTTTTACGAACTGATTTTTCCCTGATACTTGCACTGTATCGGACGGGATTCACGTACAAACACATTGCGACTCAGTTAAGAGTAACATATTCACAAGTCAAGAACACTGTTCAATCTGGTCGTGCATCTCCTGAATTAAGGACTGGACGCCCTCCTAAACTTTCTCTTAATCAAATCGATCAGTTGGAAGAATTCATCTGCAGTTCTCGCGAGGCACGACAATGTTCTTATCTAGAACTGTCAGTTCATTTCTCCTCATGGACTGACGGAGAGAGTGCAATCCGTAGTGCACTCAAGGGAAGAGGGTACTCATGATGCCTTCCGAAATCTCCGCCGTTATCAGAGAATCACATGATGGCACGGAAAGTATGGGCAGAACAACGCCTTCAATGGCAAGAACAAGAGTGGTCGCAAGTACTTTGGAGTGACGAAACTTGGATTAATGACAGTCCTATTATGCCGAGCTATATGACTAGAAAGGTAAGAAATTCAAAAGTTTTTTGATTACTCACAGTCTCAGAAGAAAGGAGAGGCTTATGATAATACGTGTGTCGTTGATCGATACCGTAAGAATAATTCTTGGATGTTTTGGGGTAGTTTCGCCGGAATCGAGAGAGGCCCTTGTGTTTTCTGGGAAGCCGACTGGGGCAAGATGACCTCAGAAGGCTATCGCCAACACATCCTTCCCTTTGTTGTGAACTGGCACAGAAACAGACGGCAAGAGACAGGTCGTGCATATTTATTTATGCACGACAATGCGCCAGTACACAAAGCACTTCCCGCAAGAGATTATCTTATGGCACATGGAATTCAACCTGTTTCATGGCCAGCATACTCCCCAGATCTAAATCCAAGTGAGAATGTGTGGGGTATGATGAAACTATACATACAAAATGTATATCCAGAGTTTGAGCGGGGGAGGCAGCGGAGTAAAGCAGAGAACCGTCGAGTTATACTAGAGGCCTGGTACAACTGTACAGCAGAGGATAAGCTTCGGTCACTCATTCTAAGCATGTCAAAGAGATGTGAAGAGGTGGTTAGAGTTCAAAGGGGTCCAACTTCACATTAGGAACACTTTGTATATTAGAATCTTGAGATAGATCTATCGAAATCCTTGATATTATCCTTGATGTGGATTTCTTAAGACACCATTTAATATTTAGCCAAGAGTGACATACTGCTTTCACTTTCGTTGCCAAGAAATCTCTCAGCTTAAATTGAAATATAGTTTTTAAGCTTATCCTAATATGGCCTCGCTTAGAAAAGATCAACAAAGGAAACCGCCATATTGGTATAATAATCGGCAACTAAAAACCCTGCAAAGACATACTGCCTTCACTTACCCCTGAGCCCCTGTACGTGCGTTCAGTATTTATTTACAGTTTATAATTAGACAGTTTTTTCGTAAATGTTGTGGGGCTAATCGATAAATCCATATTTCCAGGCAGAATAGGCTTTTCAAGGGGGGGGTTGTATCACGACTCCTTACGTCTCACTTCTCACCTCAACCGTGAATACCTGCCCAGGGAAGGCTGGCAAAGGAGTGCCCCAAACGATTTAGCAGACATTGAATGAATATTTCGATCCTCAAAAAGATATCCAATATTTAAACTACCATGCCTAATCCCCCCCATATCCCTCTCATTCCCCCTAATCCTCTCCTTCCCCATCCACCTATAACCGTTCAGTCGGTCGGAAAAGGCTCGCTGGCAGAAACCCTACTGCAAACAACTTCCGCCGCCACTAACAGGATCGAGGAGGCTACGTTAATGTTCCAAAACATAGTATCAATTCTAGATGATGCACTAAAAGAGATTGTACTTCCACAGCACCTACATAAGAACTTTCAAGACTTCATCACCGATCTGAATGCAGTTGCCCGACAACACTTTGAATGCCACGTCAGAGGAACTTCTCGCTCTCTCACATCTTATCCTGTAAAATCAACTTTAACCTCTTCGGCAACTAACCCCCAGCCAAAAAATAAAACTCAATTTGAACCGGGCCCAAAAATACATACGTCCTACTCAAATGCAGCCAAGAACAAAGTTCCAGAACAAGGACCTCAATCAAGATCGGTATCGCGACTACCAACAGTACAGCCACCAAGGCTCAGTTCTATTAAAACTCAGCCCAAAAAATCTCATGAAGACAATCGAATCCTTGTAAGGTTATCTTCCGGACATACATGCCTAAGCATGTCCCCATACGCCATAATGCTACAACTGAATGGATTTTTGAAAGGAAAGCTTGTGCGCGAGGTTCAGAAAATTAAAACAGGATTCGCCATCTGCCCGGCATCTAACGATGCACATGAAACATTGCTAACACGCATGCCCGAGATTGAAGCCTTTTTGTCAACAGAAGGAGACTGCAAAGTCGAAAAACCTCAACCATTCTCTGCTTTTAAGCTTTCTGGCATACCTCGCTCATACTCAGGGTATAATGGCTCGGGGATAGAGCTCATAGATATTACTGCCACCACTATTGCCGAGGCTCTTTTTGACCTTACAAACGTTCGACCAGTGAATGTGCTTGAATGTCAAAGCTCCACCGACAACCAATTCTCCCACAAGAAGAATTGGATAGCTTTCTATCCTGAAGGTTCAAACCTCTCAAAAAGTCTACCACTATTTGGCGTCCGTGTCCCTGTGAAACTACTACCGAAAAGGATTAAAACTCCTCAATGTGGAAACTGCTTTGGATGGCATAATGAGCAGGCTTGTTCAAGAACTGCTCGATGCAGAATATGCGGCTCTACCCAACACGTTGAGTCAAACCATACAACTTGTGACCCCACCAGAGCTCATGAATGCCCATCAAAATGCGTAAACTGTCACGGCCCACATCCCGCTGACTCACTCGAATGTCTCATCCGTCCTAGGAAAGACAACTCATTACCTAATAAGACACAGATCACACAGATCCGAAAGGCAGCAAATGCAGCTAGACTCCGTCTTAAAACAGCACATTGCGGAGCCTTAAGTACTCAAATCACTAACTGCGAAAATATCGTACAAGGAACACAAGCTCCACTAGGTACTCAATCTCAGGATCAAGAAGTCTTAAGAACTAGTTTTGGATCCCAAAACTGTTTTGCAGCTCTGGCAGAAGACGCCCGACAGTACTGTGAAAATTATACTATTACCTCTACATGAACAATATAAAACAGAACGTGAAGATACTGTCCATCAACGTTGCCCGCAGTACCGCTGCACATACACTTTCACTTGAAACTGCCTTCAGATCCAATATCGACATCTTGCTGGTTCAAGAACCGTACATTCATAGGGATGTAAGTAGAAGAATAACTTGCACACACCCCGCTTTTGAGAGCTTTACCCCTACCGATGATTGGTCAAATCGACCCCGTGTTATAACGTATACGAAGAGAAATTCGGGACTCACCTTCACACAAGATCGTGCAGAGCCACACATCAATCAAGGCATTACTGATATTTTATTTCTAAAAATTAAAACCTTTGGTAATAACTATCTCACTATCATTAACATTTACAACGCCCCCCCCGGAGCTACAAATCCAGGTGCTGCACTACACTATTTATTTTCATTACCAAATACTTTCTCTTTTAAAAGTGTATTGTTGCTGGTGACTTCAATCTACACCACCACTATTGGCAACCGTCTTATCCAGGAAGCCCCTCACCACAATCAATACCTCTTGTGGAGTGGCTAGATGCGAAAAACTTTTCCTTTATATCAGAAATTGACACCCCCACACATAACCGAGGAAATGTACTAGATCTATGTTTTTCATCACACTCTCTATTGGCAAAAGGTTGCACGGCCTCTGTACAACAAGATCTGGATGTCACTTCTGACCATCTCCCAATACTTGTACATGTACCTTTAGAATTTCCTATCAGATATACCGAACCGAGGCTACGAATCGCATCATTAAACGAAGAAGTTTTCAAGACTCTACTAACTCTAAGTGTTGCCGATATAGATACACTGGAAGATAAGTCCCCCTCATCTATTGATAAGAGAGCTGAAAAGATAGTTGAAATATTGCAGTCCTCCTTTGCTGGATCCGCGAAAAAATCCTTGCCCCATAATAACGGGAAACCCTGGTGGGATCTAAACTGTAGAGAGGCACGTAGAAAATATCGAGATAAAATCCGCACCGGAAATGCCACCCAAGATGACAAGAAAGAGTTTAGGAGAGTCATTAGAAGTGCAAAGCGATTATTCTATCAAAGAAAGATAGACGAGATCAGTAAGGCAAAAGAAATTTTTGACATAATCAAACGGCAAAACACAAAAGGTGTCTTTCGTACTCCCCCCCTTCAAAATCCTCTTGCCCCAAATGACCCACCAGCACACAATCTCGAAGACAAGAGGGAGGTTCTCGTCAGAAATCTATTATGCAATCAATCTGAAGTTGTAGATTTTCCCTTAGATACTCCATCGGTTCCAAGACAGTCTCTTCCTTTCCCAAAACTAACAATGTTAGAAGTGTCTCGGGCTATCTTGGAAGCTAGGAATACGACACCAGGTAAAGATGGGATAACTAGCACACTGCTACGTATTGCATGGAAATTTATCTCTAATTTGGTTTTGGACCTTTTTCAGGCGTGCATCGATATTGGGTACCATCCTCGCTGTTTCCGCACTGCCATTATAACAATTATTGGAAAACCAAATAAAGCAGATATGAGCAGTCCCAGATCCTATAGGCCAATTGCATTACTCTCAGTTTTGGGCAAAGGTTTAGAAAGGCTTGTTGCAAGACGTATGGTATGGATTTCCATCAAATATAGGATCCTTGCAAATCAACAATTTGGTGCCTTGCCGCTCCGGTCGTCAGTAGACCTAACCACCTGTCTCACTCATGACATTGAATCCTCCTTAGCCAAAGGTCATACAGCAACAGTCGCTACTCTTGACATTAAAGGAGCATTTGATGCAGTACTCCCAGGGCGACTTACCCACCGATTAAGAGAACAGGGCTGGCCAACACAGCTATGTAATTGGATTGGATCCTTCGCAACAGAACGCAATGTTTCAGTCCGATTAGATGGTCAAAATGGGCCTCTCAGAACAATTCATTGCGGTCTACCTCAAGGTTCTCCGATTTCTCCTATTTTATTCATGTTATACATATCTCCCCTATTTCGTCTCAAAGGCCTTAACAAAGCATTTGGATACGCAGACGATGTTGCACTTCTTCAAACCTCCTCCACACTTGAAGAAAATTCATCAAAAATACAAACAGCCATTAATAGTGTTCTAGCGTGGGGAAACAAAGAAGGCATAACATTTGACCCAAGCAAATCGGAGCTAATGCATTTTTCAAGAAAGCATAAGGATAAAAGAAACAGCCCAAAAATATATACAGATCAATTTGTGATTTCGGAAAACTTTGAACGGCCATATCTGAAATGGCTAGGCGTACATTTCGATAGAAAACTCACATTCAAAAGCCACGCTTTAATTCAGGCCTCTAAAGCTCTGAATGTCGCACACGCTCTAAGCTACCTTGGAAACACGACAAGGGGAGCGCCTGCACGGCAAATTAGACAAGCTGTACTATCATGCGTCATACCAGTAGCATATTTTGCGGCGGAGACTTGGTGGCCGGGAAAAACGAGAACTAAAAACTCAAAAATAGTCAGTAACAGGGTTGGGACACATCTTAAAGCACTGAACAAAGTCTGTACAACAGCAGCAAGAGCAATCCTACCGGTTTTCCGGACAACACCCATACATGCTCTGCTAAGGGAATCAGGATTAAACCCAGCGGAGATATCTCTCAATAGTATAGCGAAGAAAGCGGCGATCCGAATTCGTCGTCTTGACCATCGTCACCCACTCTCTCAGCGTGTAGAGAAACTGACCTCAACACAACATTTGACACGCTTTGCCCGAAATGCAGCTTCTATACCATCGTCAGAGAAAATAGATCCACTGATATATCCCCCGTGGGATATTGGAGAATTAAGAAATAGTTCCATCTTTCCTACAGACCAAGCTTCAACATCCAATTTACTAAGAACTAGATTTTTTCAAGAATATCTCAACTCCCTCCCGAAGAACGATATTCAAGTCTATAGTGACGGATCAAAACTTCCTAATGGAAACTTAGGAGCCGGTTTTGTAATCTTTCAGCACGGACGACTAGTATGCTTAGGCGCTTCACCTTTAGGAAGCTCGATTGAAGTAGAAGATGCCGAAGTTCGAGCAGCACTCCAGGGAATAAAAGCTGCCATTGCACTTCCAACGACTCGTTTTTCAAAGGACCTCTGGGTTTTCATAGATAACCGTAACGTGGCAAACAAAATTCTTTCCAAAACTCCTGTGTTCTCGTCTCAATCAACATACTCTGAGACCATAGAAATCACAAAACTATGGAAAACAAGAGAAAGACTCCCACATATTTCAGAAGGTGAGATTAACATACGATGGGTGCCCAGTCACTCTGGAATCCATGGCAATCATCTAGCAGATATTGAAGCAAAAAAAGGAGCATCCATGCACTACAATGGGCCACTAGAACTCTCCTTCTCATCACTACAGAATAGGCAAAAACAAAAATGGACAGCTCAAGAGAAAATTGGTGGCAAGCTGAGTCTCCCTGCTCGTATAAGGACCTTGAAATTGGGTCTGCCCCATCCTTACCTAAAGAACTTAGTCTAGGCAGAAAATTTTTGGGACACTTGATTGCGGCGAGAACAGGCCACGGAGATTTTGCTAACTATCATAAACGCTTCAAGCATCATGATGCAAACCTACACTGTCATTGCGGATCACTCAAGGCACCGCTTCATTTATTCTTTTGTAGAATACTACGTCGCCGAGGCGGACGCCCTCCAGGACCAATTAGCTCTCTCGTTCCTACCCTACTTGGAACTCCAGAAGGAGCCTTGAAATTATCGAAATGGCTCGAGAAAGCCGATTTCTTTGCAAATATATGCCCTCGGTAAGATAATAAAAGGACAACATAAAAACTGAAGTTTGTTTGGTATAGTAGAATAAACCCTTTAACCCTATTAAATGCTGGCTGTTTCACACAACGCCTTGCATCATACATGCAACTGCTTATCTAAGCCTACCGCTCTAGAGCCCTGGCTCTAGCGTCATTTGTCCCTAGTTAGGAATAGAGTTGAACGTGCAAGTCACGTGAGACTTAGTTTAGACGTTAAATAGTAAAATAAATAAATATGAAGGCTGGCAAAGTCGAACTCTTCACCTTCACGCGGTCCCGGCTGTAAACGCTCATTATGTTCGCTGCATATTTGAGATAGCCAAGAGGAGTCGCACACGATCAGGGTTAGAGGTCCACTAGCATTCTCAGTCGAAGGCCTCTCAACACGTTAAGCGTTCTCTCGACCATAACTTGACTTCAACCTCACATACATCTCTGCCAACTTTACAACCTATTGCTTATCTTCCTACTTTGGACCGCCCCCGATGAAATTGACGCGGTGCTTACCTTATTAGATCCCCAAATATACGCCCTCGATGATATAGATACCCGACGGAGGATAGAAGTCGCTGGGCACAAATTTGAGAAGGCAGATTGCTCGTGACAATCGAGGAAGGATACGGTTCTAGTGGGAAACTTATGAGAGACGGAAGGATAAGTAAACAGGATGTGGAGGGAGGATAGATTTTTTGAGAGGGAAATTTGAGGGGATGTTCCGACTTCGAGAGCTTTGTGCGCGCCAAGGCCCCAATCGACAAAAGACAGTGTTGTGGTCCGCTATCTGGGTCATAACCAAGTTGAAAGTCCTGTAGCTTGAACACCTACTACAACAAGATACGAGGACGTTGTGAGATCACATTTCGCGCAGTTGCGAAGGACAGGATAATGAAGCATACTGAGGAGTCCGAGGTATATTGTTTTTTCCTTGGGCAGGTATTCACGGTTCAGGGGAGAAGCGGGGCGTAAGTCTCACCAAGCATAACCCTGTAGTGGTGCCGGCGAATGCCTCCTTAGTATGAGTTTGTAGTGGTGTTTATTCGTGCTATGTGGAGTACAAGACTACTATAACACTAGGGCTTCTCTCTTACCCAGGTCACACCTTTTACCGTGCTCCTATCCCCTTTTACCTCGAACCTGTGATAAACCGATGTCGAGGGGCACGCGTTCCGAAATAGGGGCGAAAGACCTCTTCGAGATTGGTATTGATTTTAAAAAGATTCTAAGCTGAAGAGCTGAGAAGCGAACGAAAAGAATCTATTATACAAAGATCTCTGCCTTCCAGCCTTCCAGCCTTACAGTCTCTCTCACCCTGGCCCTAACCTCACTTCACCACGTGACGGTTCGTCACAGAACCTAAGATCACTGATACATTGACCCATGACGGGTAGCCATTTAGCTCAGTAATTACCCGTAGAATTCAACCACTTTTTCTACGGAACCTTCTGCTCAAAAAAATTTGAAAAAGAGCAGCCATGGAAACCGGTACGCGGGAAAAAGTCTCAAAAAACCTGCAACTCCAGCCAGGCGAGGCCTAGACACCAGAGCCACACGAGGTGCGTATCCCCATCTGTATCTCCCTAATATCCAATAGTCCAGATATCCTCCTTATACCGACACCACCAGCGCTCAGGTAGCGGTGCTCTTTCCTCAGGAGACAGTATAATGCCAGAATATCTGTAAACAGTGAGAATTCATCTTAGTAAAAAGGGCCAACTTAGTCTAATCCATCACCACCATAACGGGAGCTGGGTACGACCCGGAAACTCATTTGGGTGACTTTTCCTCCGTGACCAAATGATGCGTGTTTCTGTTGGCTCTGAAGATAAACTCCAGGTTCGTAGGGGACACAACGTACAGGTAGAAACGACGTCTTCGTCCCCCTGCTTAGTATGAGTATTCAGCGTCAAGAATGTATTATCTTAGTTCAAGCGACTGAGGATAGCGTACGCTTTCCGAGGTCTTGCGTCCCAATAGGGAACTTTAGGGTGCGTGGCTGCACGTTATCCGAAGACCTAATAAATGTTACAAAAACAACAACCTGCCCAAGGAAAAAACAGTATAAAAACCTCAGACTCCTCAGTATGCTTCATTATCCTGTCCTTCGTAGCCGCGCGAGATGTGTTCTCATAACATCCTCGTATCTTGTTATAGTAGGTGTTCAAGCTACAGGACTTCCAACTAAGACGTGACCCAGATAGCGAAGTTATGAAAAGTGTTTTAAGAATTGAAAGTAGCTAGGTTTACTTGACCGGTTTCATTGTTCGCGATAGATTGTCACAATTTGGACATATTATTACTAGTCGTAATTACGTCTGCTGCTATAGCGACGCGGATATCAAACTCGATTTAATTAGTAATACAATTTACGTTCACCGCTCGACGGATTCAGCATCCAAAAATCATTGCGACCAAATTTCAAGAGGGTGTGAGTGTATCACGACACCCCTATCCCTGAGCCCCTCTAGTATGCCGTAGTATAAATAATCGATCTAGTATAAATGATCAAAACTTCCTGTAGTCTACATCTGTGAGAATTTCTGTCCAAAATTCTTTGTAAATTGGTATGAAACTAGGGACAGAATCAATCTCAGATGGGGACTACAGGGAACTTCGGATACCTACAGCATCATAGCGTACTAGTATTTCAACCCCTGCGAGTATATTATTCCATAGATCCTAATATGTAAATTGAAAGAGCCCTAATTATCTTACTCCTCATCGGGTAAACAAATTATGATTAAGCTTCATTTCCTACAATGGTAATACAGATATCTCACTGATCCTATAAACTAGTAGATCAGCCAAAAGCTTCTCAATATCTGAGCAGCCAGGTTTATCGACCGATAACATCAAGATCAACATTTTGCAAATACGATTTAGTACTTTCTTTTTATCTTCTATATTCCTCACGACGATCTTGTTCATATCAAGTCTTGATAAGCTAGGCGGAAGTAACCGGATAAGCGCTGCATGAAGCATTTTTGTCATGTCTTTTTTCAGTCCTGTGAGTATTTGTCTATTTCTTTGAAAAGATACTCATGATCAGGACCTTTCCCAAATCAAAGGATCCATTTCAGATACTGGTTCCGATCTCTAAGATACATGTTGACGAAAAGTCCCGCACGTGTCTTCGAATCAAATTAAGTTAGTCCCATATTGCTGACCTCGGGCCCCCGTCAGAAGAAACCATATTCCGCTGTCACAGTGACGATTTCAAAACTTGTTCAAGATGATGGCCTCCTAGAAGATGACGTCATTGGTATCCCGGAGTTAGTTGAATCAATATCTCTTCAAACAACAGGACCAAGCGAAGCTGCCAGAGCAATTCGAAAACATCTCAAGTACGGTAATTTAAAGTGCCAATTACGTGCACTTACAATCCTCGATGGCCTCCTCCAAAATTGTGGCTCTCATTTTCAGCACTCATTTGTCGATGAGATATTACTAGAGCGGCTTCGCCTTTGTGGATCTTCCAACCACATAGATCCACCTGTCAAGGCTAAATGCCACATTCTTTTCAAGACATGGGCGACTGAGTATAAAAATACTGAAGGACTCGAGCAGATTGCAGCTCTTTATAAGGTTTGATAGATTATTGGCTGGTATGCCGTGTTGCTAATGCTGATACTAGCAACTACCCCGACAAAAACAAGTAGCAACCAAAGGCAAGCCTAAAGTATTGGGAGAAGTAGAGAAAAATCCTTTTGAAGACGATGGAGACGAGCTTGGCCTTAAATCGGAATTATGCTCACCAACTCAGATCCAAGATTCGTCGTCGCCCAAAAGTCCCTCACGATCAAATTGGTCTCCCCTCTTTAGTAGTCCGCTAAAGAAAAATATGAACAATGACAAACATCCAAAAAAGAAACAAGAAAAAAAACAGGCAAAGTTATCAAAATCCTTCCAACACGCTGGCCCAAAAATATCGATAAAAAATTCTATCGCCGAGGCTTCTGTAGAAGCGACGTGCCTTATGAATTTACTTGAATCAACCAATAATGACCAAAGTCAGATTTCCGAAAACCAAGCTACTGTCAGTCAATATGAAACTTGTAAAAAGCTTAGGGAAATAATTGTACATTATGTATGAATTTTTAACCTTAAATCGAATTTGTTTCTGACGGCTACCTAGATTCAAGTTATCGAAGATGAAAAATGGATCAGTGCTCTTCTACATGCAAATGATCAACTTGTAAATGCAATTACGACATATGAGCATCTGACGTGTTCAGTAGACGCTGATAGCGATTCTGATAATGAAGTTGCTCCCCAGAATAATGAGTGCAATCGTAATTGAAAAACCTTCCTCGCAAGCTTAGCAGTGCTAATCTATCATCAGCGAACTCCGAAACTCCCGAGGATAAAAAGATTGTGGGGCAACTCGCGGGCTTACACATTCTTGACAAGAATCCAGCTGACAATCTAGCTATATCGTTTAAAGAGGCCCACGAATGGTCTAACTTTAAAGATGAGGACAACCCTTTCGCTGATCGAAACGCCTTGTCTACTCCTATGCATGAGGTTAAAAACTTTGAGTGGTACGTTTAGTAGGAAATAAAATCATTTAAGAAATGCTCATTTTCAATTCTACTAGGAAAGAGGTATAGGCTTATTCTAAATAAATAAAAAACCTTAGCTGAATTGGTTACTTTGATTGCTTCAAAATATAAAATAAGCATTGCACTAGGATTTAGCAATTCTGGGCGGAAATTAAAAACTAAGGTACGTGTCCACGCTCATGTATAAGAAATTAAATTTATCAAAGATACCCTCGCCACCAGACGACCATCGTATAATAACCTAAAGTACAGAATAAAAATAATTTGCTACACCACTGCCTGAACGCGAATTGTAACTGTTGCGCTCATATAAGCGTTGCACTAAGCTCTCTAGGAGCGGCATGTTATTCAAATTCTTCCATAAATCAAGATTCAAATATTCTACATACCAAGTTTTGGTACCGTAAATATACTTGCTTTTGGTCTATTTTAAGCAAGTGAACACTTGCTTTAAATAAGCCTTTTCAAATACTTCAACTTGCTCTCAAACTATAATACTTGTGTAAAATGTACCAAAATCTCATCCTGAGTATTTACAGAAAAAAAGGTGAGCCTTTGTGCACGAATTTCGCTATCCTAGCAGTGGCTTATCTCTCCTATAACTTATAAGGTGTTATCATGAACGGAGTGCCCAATGCCTAGCATCGATTGAGGCGCTAGGCCTTATCTGGAAATTGTACCTTTTATCTTACTACGTTTTTGGACTTCTGCCACTTTGTATGACCACCACCAGCAGTAATAATAGCCTCATCTTTCTTTCACAATGCTTGTATACTTTGCTACGTCAACAGATGAGATTTTAACCCATTTCTCTTTGGAATACTGCCTTACCTCATCTATTGTCTTTGGTAACCTTTTACCAATTCTGTACCTTGAGAGCCGTCATATATTTCAATAGGACTAAGATTAGGTGAGTTTGTTGGTCACTTCGTACGTATAAAGCCTAGGTGGTCTAGCTGGAGGTGTAAATCTCGGGTAGCTATTACTGTATGAACTGAAGCTCCATCCTCCGACAATTCGAAGCTTATTAAGGCCCATTTGAGCCTGTTTCTCAACTTTATAATGTTATGTGACTAGAAAAATCTCTTCTCTAGAGACTCTACCATTGACCCTACCCATCCCTTTTCAAAAACCACAAGGGACCTTTTTGAATCGCCTGGAATAGCACCTCATATCATCCAATAAGAATGCCCCCTGAGCTTAGGTATATACCAGGATTCCTTATACTTCTCTTCATCCTCTCGAGTAAAATAGACCTGAACTCAAAGCCCCGTTGAGATTGAAGCCTCGTCTATCTAGAGAAAACGCTTCCACGTCTCTTCACTCCAAGTAATATGAGTTCCGATCCAGAAAAGGCGTGCTTCTTTGAGAGCTTCTGTAAGGAATAGTCTCTCTCTGTAACAACGCGGCAGTTGTTAAAATATGGTATGGGAGTCTAACGATTAGAGGTGTTAATCTCTTGAGTAATAAATCACGAGTTCATGGTTGGAAGGCTTGAGAAAAGATTGTTTTTCAAAAAGTGTGTTATTTATTGGTGGTATATCTCAGCGGTACTTATGCGCTGAGTTCCCTTACTACGCTATTACAAAGTAGGTACGTCTCATTCATCTTGGGTTCCCTGGTCGAACACCGCGTCATAGTGAAACATTATACAAGGTTTCCGGAAACCTCGACTTTTAGCGTGCGTTGAGTTCCTTCCGAGCATGCCAGCCACCAGATTTCATCCTTGGTGGATTTCACTAAAGATCCTTACTAATACCAATGTGGTATTATAGATGGCATGCTAACTACAGACTACAGCCTAGTAATTGTTTGACTCGTGTCTCACTTTTTAACAGCAGTAGAATAGCTCTTTTTCAAAGGCTATTGTGAGGCTACGGCGGCAGGCTCCGTTACCATCAAGATCTGCGATCTGTTCGTAGGTAGGACGTCTGTGATGAGCGTTAATGTCGGTATATTACTATACTAGCAATACCTAGATACCAACTATGTGTAACATAGTTCGAGTTATGCATTATTTCATTTGAGTTATGAAGTTGGATTTATGGGAATTTATTCACGTGATTGAGAAGTGTATCTAAACAAGCATTAGCATTAGAAATGTAGACAACAACTACAATAGCAACAATTACAAGATAACCATTAACGTTAATACAGAATCACTGAACAACAGTATACTGTCTTAATATAAACCACCCGAGGTTTTACGACACTGATCAGTAGACGTACAGATCAGAAGTATACCACGGAAGAGAAAAAGCTATTCGAAAGATCGATCCTCGCTGCCTTCGATTGTTAGCTTTTTGCTAAGGGATAGGACGAGAAATATTTACGTCGTATCAAGCGGCCTTTCTATTTTTCCAGCATCCAAGGAGAATTGACGGTGATTACAAAGCACACTCTTTTCTCTACGTCCATGTCGCGGGATCAATTGATAGTGGTAAACACCAGAGCAAGTCCAAATATAAAATCAGTTAATTATTAAAATCTACCGAAGGAAACTCTGATGTTTACTTTCCTACTGTTAAGTACTACATCTGGACCCGTATTAACAAGGGGAGGGTCGGATGGTGCAGTGGTACACCGTCCAGGCCGTTCTCCCAAGTAGAGTCTGGGTAGCTTGGACACATGCCCCACTTGAGACAGGAGAAAGCTGGTTCGAATCCAGCAAGACCCTCACACCACTTCTCTCGCGGTGATACTGTATTCGTAGAATGACGAAAGCATGCTCAGATAGCCACAGGTTTTTCTCGCTTTTCCCTGTGGTGGGTATTCACGGAAGAGGGTACATGTCGTAAGGCGTTATTCTCGTAGTGGTATCTGCAAATGAAATCTGAGTATGAGTGTTCCAAACGTCAAAATGAGTCGTTCTATAACAAAGAATACGTATCTTCCGAAAAATACCTACGTGGGCCTTCAGGCGCCGAAATAGGATAATAGAAAAATTTAATTTAATTTTAACAAGGGGAAAATCGTATCAATCACCATCCTCACATTACCCGCCATCAGTACCAGCCACATAATCATTAGCCACATAATAATCAGCCACACACGCCACAGCCGCACAGAACCAGCCTCACACAGAACCAGCCTCGCGAGATATAGTGACAATCAACAAGCTACTGGCGCAGCCAGTTCCAACTCCACGGATTCATCTCGTAACAGTCCATCACGCCAAACTTTGATTTATAATCCATAACCAAACAATCAATCCCTAAATTCCAATCAAAAAAAAAAAACTTTCGGCTCATACAATCTCAGATTTGAATTTTTTTTTCTCATCAGGTCAAGCTGAGCGAAGACCAATTCATTTACAGAGCCCTACTATAACTTTGCCTCCTACTGATAAAAAAAATTTATTGTCCCCTGGACAGTAAAATAAAATAAAAATGGTAGACTCAAACAACTCAAACGACAAGAATCCTATCGAGGACCCTAAAGAACGGCAAACTAGGTTAAACACTTTTGTTCAAGAAAGCATCGAAAAAAACAAGTACCCGGAACTACGAGACGATGATTTGTGGGAAATTTTTCAAGATGATTTTAAAGGCTGGGAACTAGATGATTTCAAATTAATATCAAGCCAATATATAACAGGACTGAGAAATCAATTGCGTCGCCGCGGTGTTTTAATACATAAAGGACGAGGATTCCACATTGCACAAAAATTGTTCGAAACTCTACACCAAGAAAATCCTTTAGAATGGTCTGAAAATGAAATTAAAGATCAACTGGCAACAGATAAGCTACTTTTTGATTCACGTTATAACCCTAATTGGGAAAATCAAAATCTACTTCCTCCCAAGCATTCACTTCAATCTACGCCCGATCAACAGGAAGACACAGATAGAGGTTACAATGATCAAAAAGATTTGCTACTTAAAAGGCATGAATCAGTTGAAAGAAAAAGTAAAGATGATAGTAATAGAGAATTCAGCCGTCCTCGAGATAAAAACTCGCGTCAACCAAGATCTATTAATCAACACCATAATAGAAGCTCAAACTCTACCTCTCAAGGAAATGGAAGAGAGCTTGCTGACTTGGCAAAATCGTATACAGATGAAGAAAAGTACTCCGGCAGCCAAGATAGATTCGACTTTAAATTAACAATATTTAAAGATATTTGTGACAGGGTACATCTAACTGAGGATAAATGAATCAGAGGGCTCCCAATAATGCTTAAAGGCGAGGCAAAAATATACTATTACCAGGCTATATTTCCGAACATTAATGATCTGGCTAACTTTGATGTCGCTGTCAATAAAATCAAGTCCAACTTTGAGGGCCTGGAGTACCAACGAACAGCATTGGAAAAATGGCAGGACACGACACTTGATTCTATAGTACTGAATACACCTGAGAAAAGCCTGTCTGAAAACTTTGAGAAAATGCTCTCCTTCTTACGCGACCTACAACTGGGATTGGCACCGAGATACAGGGATGAAGAGTTTCTCTACACCAAGTTATTGCAGGCTTGCAAAAAGAACCCAGTATGCGAATTAGCTTGCTTTAAGCCTGCTTCAACCCTTGAAGGCTTAATTACTGACTTGCGAGCATCCGTTGCTCTTAAAAACAACACTAAAGCAAGCCAATATATTTCAGAAGGTTCAGAATCCTTCTATACAGATCTATATGATTGAGTAAATGAAGTCACGATAAAGTTCGTGATGAATGCGTTTGAAAGATGAAAGAATACTACCAAAAGTATCGATAATAATAACGTGGCACTCGAGCTTCCTGAAAAAGAATAAATTCTATTATCTATCAAGATCCAAAAAAAATTGATTATCCTCCTTTCCTTTTAGTCTCTTCAATCCCCTCTTCAATTTTCAATCCCTTCTAAAAATAATTTCAACAAACATCTCAAACTATGACGTAGATAGAAATAGAAAACAAAACTAACACACACGGCTTGATATACTTGAACCAGATAAAGATCAAACAAACCCAGCTAAGGGTGGCGAGCTTCTATGCAGGTCCGATGTTTTGACCTTCCTCGATATATGTATGTAGTCTTAGCGCGCTAATGATTCAAGCGAGGAAAAAATAGATCCCCTTGACATACAACTAAAATAGCACAATATCCTAACTTTACGTACTTCCTTTGGTTACGTCATACAAGATCGTAGGTATAAGTCACGCCAGAACAACTCGTCTAATTTCTCTCGATCTTTTAAACCTTCTGCATCAAACAGTAACGGCCAATTAAAGAAGTGCTTTATTTGCAGGAAATATGACTGCTGGTCCTCTAATCATACAGACAAGGAAAGAGAACAGCACCGTAGAAAATGGCAAAAAGGTGTGCAAGACAAAGCAAATCGCCAATACGACCAATACTTAGCCGAAGGATGTGTCAATGATCAGCCAGAAGAGCCAAGTGATTCAGAAATTGAGGCCCTGATTAATACCATTGATCTAGGCGAAGCAGAAGATCATCAAGACGATATACAAGAAACTTACTTCGGCGAAATAGATGGGAAAGAACTTTTTCACGCCATGGCAGACCTTTTCGTACAGCATGCAATTGTGGGTCGTCATTCAACCGAAGACCACAATACTACAGAAATACTCACCACATCTATCACGCGTTATAACGATCTAGAGTACCATGGTATCATGATAGATACTGGTGCTGCTGCCAAATCAACTGCAGGATACAAGCAATACTTAGCGTACCGCCGTCTACACAAGAACCACAGTCCCAAAACTGATAAGTCAAAGGGGAAATTAACAAGTATTAAATTTGGTATTGGAATGACGAAACCGATTGGTACAATAGGAATTTATACGCCTCTCGGATATATCGAATTCTTCGTCGTCAATGCAGATACTCCCTTTCTACTCTCGTTACAAGATATGGATCGCCTCGGTGTCTATTTTAATAATCTTGAAAATGTCTTGATCCAAAAGAAAAAGGCATATCCGGTCGTTCGTCGATGGGGCCACCCATTTTTGTTTGAAAGGGAACTCGCAATTAACAAATTTTCTTCTTCGTCCTTCGTTTTTGATTGTTTCCTTACAAGTCATGAGATACGCCAGTTACACCGCCGCTTCGGCCACCCCTCTTCAAATAGACTTTTTACTGTACTCGAGAAAAGCGGCCACCATAATGTCAACCGTAGTTTGGTTGAAAAACTTACAAAATTCTGCACTGTTTGTCAGAAACACGGCAGATCACCACGACGCTTCAAATTTTCCCTTAAAGACGATTCCCTAGATTTTAATCATTCTGTTTTTGTTGATGTTATGTACATTACCAGCTCCCCAAACCAATCACAAGCTTCTCCAGTTTTACACGTTGTCGATGAAGCCACAGGCTTTCAAGCTGGTAGATGGCTATCAAACATGTCTTCATAATCAATCTGGAATGCACTCCGTCATTGTTGGATAGATACTTACAGTGGACCACCAGATATCCTTGTACACGACTCAGGCACTAATTTCACCTCTCAAGAATTCAAGCAATATGCCAATTCACTTTCTATCATGACAAAATGCGCACCGGTAGAGGCTCATCACTCTATTGGTATTGTCGAAAGATACCATATGCCAGTTCGTCGTGCTTACGAATGCCTCCGTGAAGATATCCCAGAGCTAAGCAAAGAATCCATCCTTCAAATGGCTTTCAAGGCAATAAATGATATCGCTGGGCCTGGAGGGCTAATACCTAGTCTACTCGTATTCGGCTGCTATCCACGCATGAGTTTTTCTGATCCTCCACAGCCCTCTATCGCAAAACGTGCCACAGCAATAAAGCGTGCGATGGCTGAAGCTTCTAAGATCCGCTTGAACCGGCAAATTACAGAGGCATTACGTCAACGAAATGGACCAAATGTAGAGCACATCAAAGATCTGCCAATAAATTCTGATGTCTTAGTGTGGAGGGATAACCATGGCTCCAAACGCTGGGAAGGGCCATTCAAGCTACTCAGTATCGAAGGAGATACATGTCAAATTAAATTCCCCAGTGGGCCTACCGAATTTCGAATCACATCTATTAAACCGTTCCTTGTTGAAAACTACCAACCAGCTAATGAAGTAGAAGAACCAACATCCGAGCCAATATTGACTAAACGACGCAATCCGGAACGTGTGCGTCGACTACCTGCGCGATTCAACGATTCGGTTGTTTTCATCAGCGAAGGTAGTCCTTCGCTAACTGTCCCTGCTCAACCATGGGGAACACAGATTGCTGAAGCAAGACGAAAGTAGCTAAATGACTTGCAAGAAAAACAAGTATTTTCAATTTGTGACACAAAAGAAGTCCCGCAAAATATTAGAATCTTTGGTTTAAAGTGGGTCGATAAGATCAAAAACGAGGGCACACCCATGGCTTTTGCGAAAGCACGCCTAGTCATTCAGGGTTATAATGACTCTGGAAAAGAGGAAATACTAACTCAATCACCTACTATACAGCGCGCTAGCCAAAGAATTATACTTGCAATTGCGGCAATGCGTCCTGACTTGGATCTTTACCTCCGAGATATATCACAGGCATACGTGCAGGCGACAACACCTATATACCGGAAAATTTACGTCCGTCCGCCACTCGAACTTGGATTGGAGAAGAACAAAGTCCTAAAAATTGAAAAGCCCCTTTATGGACTAGCGGAATCTGGTAACCATTGGTATATAACGTACCATGGACACCACACACAAACTCTGGGAATGACTCCCTCAACACATGATCCATGTCTTCTACACAAGAATAAGTTCGCTGATATTGATAAAACCACAGCCGCTGCTTTCGGACTCTCTGGTCTCCAGACTGACGACACGCTATTTCTAGCAAACCTCCCATTCGCAGAACTAGAACAAAATACCATGACTTTCCTTTGTAAAGAAAGAGAGCGACTTACAGAAAGTCACGCCCTCAATTTCAATGGAGTCTTAATTAAAAAGAATAAGAATAGCATATTGCTATCGCAAAAAGTTCAATGCGACAAAATTAAACCAGCCATAGATAAAAACACATATGTCGCTCAAAGAGCCCGTGGGGCATATATCGCAACATTGTGCCAGCCAGAAGCCGCATTCGATCTGTCTTTTGCTGCTCAGATAAAAGACCCTCAACCAAATGATATTGATAAACTTAACAAGCGCCTAATGTGGCAGAAAAATAATAATTGTCGAGGTCTAAAATTCATTCCTCTCGACATTAAAACCCTAAAATTAGTTGTTTTTACGGATAGTTCTTTCGCAACAAACCCAGACTTCTCTTCCCAACTCGGATACGTTATCGCACTCGTTGATGGCAAAGGAAATGCAAACACTTTACACTGGCAATCAATTAAAAGCAAAAGGGTTACAAAATCTGTTTCAGCCTCAGAATTGTATGCTATTTCTCTCGGATTTGATCAAGGATCTGCTTTAAATATGTCAATCAATTCAATTCTACGGCCAGCAAAGCCAATTGCCCTTGTTATCTGCACCGACTCTCGCACAATATTTGATTGCTTGACAAGGTTAAATACAGTGCAAGAAAAACGGCTTATGATAGACATTATGAGCTTACGCGAAGCATATGAAAAAAGAGAGATAACAGAAATCAAATGGATAGCGGGCAAAAATAACCCAGCTGATGCTCTTACAAAGTCAAAGAATTTTTCACAAGCACTCCAAAAATTAGTCGACACTAATTGGGTGGATTTAGAGAGTAGTAAGTGGGTTGAAAGGGAAGAGTGAGATCTAGTAGTAATAGGTCGACTTACAACATCTCTTCCGGTTGTTACCAGTGTCGGTATATTACTATACTAGCAATACCTAGATACCAACTATGTGTAACATAGTTCGAGTTATGCATTATTTCATTTGAGTTATGAAGTTGGATTTATGGGAATTTATTCACGTGATTGAGAAGTGTATCTAAACAAGCATTAGCATTAGAAATGTAGACAACAACTACAATAGCAACAATTACAAGATAACCATTAACGTTAATACAGAATCACTGAACAACAGTATACTGTCTTAATATAAACCACCCGAGGTTTTACGACAGTTAAGAATTCCTCTACGGATGAGGCGGCGGCAGAGAGATGTATTAAGCACACAAGGTCTTTCTTTTGGCTTTTTCGGTGTTATACGTACAGACTTTATTACTTTCTCTAATGTGAAGCGATTGATATGGAGGGTTTTACCGATCTATGTATAGTTGTATGTAGGAATGTAGCGTAGAGTGAAGATCTGGACTCGTTGCTCTCGAATAAGGCATTTACGAGGCTTTCCAACTGACTTCAGCATATCTCTAGTCGCTTCCTGGCTGCCATTGTGGTGTTTAATAGTGATAGAGTCTAAGAGCGTAATAAAATTAAAGATATTATTGCCGAATAAGGCGTTGCGCCTCAGTTTACGCTAAACGTGGGGCACTCCTTTCATGATCCCCCCTTGTATCGGAATTTTAGGCCCACAAATAAGCCGTCGGCTTCTTTACTTTCTTCAAGAAGAAAATGAGTAAATCCGGTATTTATCCTGCAGGGGGCGCTATACCGCACTAGCCTTCAAAAAAGTTATGGGTCCTATGTGATTCAATTTCCCAAAATGAAAGCGGTCAGATCGGCAACCATCGTCGTTCCCTATTAAGGCAATGCACAATGTTTCTCGGTATTTTTACCGAAAGGTCCTCTATGAACATGTAATGAATTATATATTTTATTTCAAGTAGCTTCGCTGTCCATCTTTGTGCTGTCTACAGCTGACTTCCATCGGTGGTTTTGTCATGAGCCTGAAAACCTGAGCTGCACCTGCGGCCGGGAGAAAAGACCCTGGCACTTTGTAGAGTGTCGGCCTACTTTGCAACGTTGCGAGAATAAAGCTGCGCCTCGGGTTAAAGCGATGATTGGAGCGGAGGGGTGGCGAGGCTTTCTGCACTTCTTAACAGTAACTAAATGTTACAACCAGACGGGCACTTTACAGGCTATTAGGGTTCTTCACTGAGATGTTTCCTGTAGCAAAGATTTGTGTTTGTTTCTACTTGTTGAGGAAAGGCGGACATGATGCAGGGTGTCATAACTGCGATATTTGTTTTCTGTTTTCTGTTTTCTGTTTTCTGTTTTCTGTTTTCTGTTTTCTGTTTTCTGTTTTCTGTTTTCTGTTTTCTGTTTTCTGTTTTCTGTTTTCTGTTTTCTGTTTTCTGTTTTCTGTTTTCTGTTTTCTGTTTTCTGTTTTCTGTTTTCTATTTCTGTTTTCTATTTTCTATTTTCTATTTTCTATTTCTATTTTCTATTTTCTATTTTCTATTTTCTACTTTCTATTTTCTATTTTCTATTTTCTATTTTCTATTTTCTATTTCTATTTTCTATTTCTATTTTCTGTTTTCTATTTCTATTTTCTGTTTTCTATTTTCTGTTTCTATTTTCTGTTTTCTATTTCTATTTTCTATTTCTATTTTCTGTTTTCTATTTCTATTTTCTATTTCTGTTTTCTTTTTTCTGTTTTCTGTTTTCTGTTTTCTGTTTTCTGTTTTCTGTTTTCTGTTTTCTGTTTTCTGTTTTCTGTTTTCTGTTTTCTGTTTTCTGTTTTCTGTTTTCTGTTTTCTGTTTTCTGTTTTCTGTTTTCTGTTTTCTGTTTTCTGTTTTCTGTTTTCTGTTTTCTGTTTTCATTTGTTTCTCAAGCCCGACAGGGTTTGGTCATGTAGGTACAACTGTGAAGGGGTAATGAGCGAACGCCGATCTAATGCAAATGTAGGGATGGATCCCAGAGATTTATGCAGTCTCTTATATAATGAGCAGGGCTCAGATTGGAAGTAAGCGAGTTCAAATTTTAATAGCACGCCTTCTCCTCCATATCTTATTATCTCTTTATTCCGTGCACACATCCACACTCGTTGTGAACCACATCAAAATATACAATAGCACACAACGTTCAGGATATCGTGTGCGATTAAATTCGCATCATTCACTCTCGAGTAATTAATCTGCCTTATCAATCTACAGCCCAGGTGAATTTTACTGATAAATCACTCCCAAAAATCTTGAGAAATTTTTCTCACTGGATGGAAATATCCCAAGACTTTCTGACACCAACGACCGGCCGACGTTGGCACCGTCTCACTAGAGATAACAGATTAGGAGTGTGTCACATAGGCAAACTAATAGACTATGTTGAACTAAGGATACCTAGATTTTGACACTGTACAATGCAGGTCATTTGAAGGAATTTATCATGTCAACTCAAAGTGTCAGTAAAGGACAATTCTACAAAATAGTTTCCTCCGGCCGTGTTTCACCCCTGAGATCGTCTGGATGGCCTCATGCACTCACTTCTGAACAAGTGGCCGACTAGTAGCATATATCTGTCAATCTAGGGAAACTCGCCGGATGACTTTCCTGGAATTATCGATGAAATTTCCTCATTGGGGTGTTGGGCAATATGCCATCGGGAGTGCGCTCAAAAGGAGAGGATACCAACGGCGGCGTAGCTGATACAAACCTTCGCTATCAGAAGCAGTCAGAGCGCAACGACTGTCATGGGCTCAATAGCACATCAACTAGACTCTCGACGAATGGTTTTCAATAAACTGGACCGACGAGACGTATGTAAATGACGGTAGTGTCATGTGTCAATATGTGACAAGATTGGTCAGTTTCATTTTAATCAATAGCTATGGAGATAAATAATTGCTTACACACGAGATAGGTATCTGAAGGGTACGACAGTACCTGTACTGTCGACCGTATAAGAAAAAACAATTCTTACATGTTTTCGGGCTCTTTTGCCGGTACTCAAGCAGGCCCCTGTGTTTTCTGGGAAAAGGCTTGAGGGAAGATGACAGCACGAGGTTATTGTCTATGAATTCTCCCCCAACTCGTAAGCTTCATGAGGTCCAATCCGGGAAATTCAGCTCGTATACTTATGCATGACAACGCGCCTGTTCACACTGCGGCAACCACTAAAGACTACCTCAGGCTGCAGGGAATCCAACCTATCGCCTGGCCACCTTACTCTCCAGACTTGAACCCGATCGAGTCTGTGTGGAGCGCGATCAAAGATCACGTATATACCACATATGGAGATTCAGACAGAGGAAGGCGGCGACACGCCAATCAGGTACGTCCACTTTTGCAGGAAGCATGGAATCAGTGCACCCAACCTGAACGTCTCTTGGATATTATAAGGGGAATACGAGGGAGGTGTGAAGCTGTCATTACTGCTCAAGGTGGACACACGCGATATTAACTTTAGAGTTGAGATGGTAGATAGTACGCCAAATGTACAAACCGAAAATAAATTATTAAAAACATACCTTAGATGCATTATAAAACCGTCTCATTATTTATTTTAGCGTGAATTTGAAAGAAACCTCTCACCAAAATTCCAGAATAGAGTTTTGAGCGCTGCCTATTTTTAACACGCTAGAGAGAGATCGTCTAGCGAATTAATCATATCTGTATAATGATCGACCAAATTGACAGGATTAGTGGCAGGGCTTCTCAATACTTACCCCTCAATAATTGTAGAAGTGAGTCTTCGGTGATCACATATCCGTATCACGCCTCTGGGGCGTAGGGCGTATGCCTGATACGAATATAGTCGTCCCTCTCTAACTCGATAGTGGGTCCCGGTATAAGTGTTGAAAATATTCATAGTAACTTGGACTTTTATATTTGCAACACTTACCCTTACAGGTCATTTTGCGTGCAGAAGTATTGCAAATATAAATAGTTGAATTTCAATGAATATTTTCAACACTTATACCGGGACCCACTATCGAGTTAGAGAGGGACGACTGTAGTATTCAAATCAAATCAATCTGTGCTGTCTGTAGGAAATCGTTGTCCGGCCTATAAATAATGAGGAATCTCAAGTTACTAATAGGTGATATCTAATTCGTGGGAGAGCAATAATTCAGGTCTATTCATTATTGTTGTCTAGTCTTGACCATCTGACAAGATCCCTCTTACTTTTAACCTACCGATACCCTCCTGTACATCAAAAGCTGGCAAAGTCGTACTCTTCACCTTTACGCAGTGCCGGCCGTAAACGCTCAGTATTGTTGGAATTAGTGATTCTAATAAGGCAAACAGTCAAAGTGCGATCTATCTTTAGTTATACAGATCATCCAGACTACAAATCTACAGGTAAGTTTTGAAGTCTAGCTGAAGATCACGTGGTTTAATGTAACACAGTATGCCTGTATATAGTACTCTGTAGACCTAAGCAATTACCTATCTATTTGCAGCAGCGATAACGTTGTCCCTATTCCGTTTAACCATCCTTCTAATTCGATACCGATTAAGAGCATTTTTGTTTGGACATCGCGCTCGCGATGGCCAAATCGCAACACCCTCCTCCCTTGGCCCAGCGCGTCGCTGATGAGCTCGTACTTGTCCAACGTGTGGCAAAGGGTCGAGCTACCTGGGTTCAAAATTTTCACAACAAGTTCTAGTCAGCCGTTGAAGAGGCTGATCCTCTCATCAAAATCTTCGTGCGCGAGCAAATGGACGCGTTTCTACTTGCGGTTGCCTCTGGGTACCCTATGCGACACGATACTCCAAGACAACCCAAGACGGCGAGTCCCCTTCCCAAGCCCAGCCAAAATTTACCATCACGACCTCCCGTTCCCATGCCAAAGCAACCTCAAAGCTTGGCAGCGACCGCCGCTGCCCCTCCTGCCACCAATCTCCCTACACATGCGTCGTCCTCTGCCCCTTCAACGCAAAACACCGTCCTTCTTACACGCCAGCTCCTAAACAGGCTGCATCTACTACGGGCCTTAAAGCCATCTTTCGTCTCTCGGAGGAAGCTCCACTTCTCAGAGCAGACGCAACTTCAGTTAAGGCTACTTTCATTCGCATTGTTCCTGGGCTCAAGGACGGCATAGTCCGTTTCTCGCAGCTCAAATGGATTCATCATCTCATTTTCGTCCGACACATCGCGGAAACTGGCGTTGGATAACGCCGACTCGATAAAGGCGTCTCTCTCTGGATCCCTCATTCAAATTGAGGACCGCATCGGGTATGTTGTCAAGCGTATCCCGCGCACTATCTGGAACCCGGCCTCCAACGTGGTCCCCACTACACTTGATGACGTCAAAAGCATTGCCCAGGCTCAGGCAGGCGTCGCTCCATCTGGCGCCCACTGCTCGTTGCATGAAGATTGTCATGATCCTCTGCACACAGCGGTCATCTTCTTCCCAAAAGAGGCGCCGACTTTTCAGATCATTGACAGCGCCCCTTCTCGACGCTACATTCCTAATCCAAAGGTAGTTCAGTGCGACGTGTGCTTTGGCTTCCATCCTTCCTCTCGGTGCCGCACTCAAGCTTTGTGCGCCCTTTGCGGCGCTCTTCGCCACCGTGGTGAGTGCTGCCACCAACGCCGATGCATCAACTGCCTCGGGCCACATTCCGCAGACGACCATAAGTGCCCTCTCCGCCCCCGCCCCTTCAAGGGCAAACTCATCAATCCTTCAGAAAAGACGATTGCGGAACTCCGATCTCGTAACCGTATTAACCTCCGAAAGGAACGCCGCGCAGAGGCTGCTGCCGCTACCTTAGATGGCAGCTCCAGCGCGCCAACTCCTTCCGCTGAAGCCTCCTCCTCTTTCCAACGTGCACCTGCATCCACCCAAAACCGGTTCACGTCATTAACATCTACTTCGGATGGATCTATGGAAATAGACCTAGACGAGCATGTCACCAGCCTAGCCTCCAACAGTACTTCTCATGAGCAGTAGAGCTTATTTCAGGAGCACCCCCCCGCCTCGCCTCCGTCTCCTTCAAGCAAACGTTGGGCGTGGTGGATCTTCTCACCTCATTCTCTTACAAGCTGCATTCCAGGGAAAGTATGATGTGATCTTTGTTCAAGAGCCTTAGATAAAAACAATAAATCTCAAGAATGTGACCAAGTCTCATCCTGCATACGTCACCTTCACTCCTCCTAACCGGGACTGGAAAAATGCGCGCCCGCGCGTTCTGACCTATGTCCGCTAAAAGTCCAACCTCCGATCTGTTCAGTTAGATTCTGGTCTCTCACCCGATATTATTGCCCTTCGCCTCTAGAGCTCTCCCCTCATAGAGATCATCAACGTTTACCGACAGCCTCAAGCTCCCATACCCGAGAGCCTATGCACACTCCTACAATGGCCGGTTAAACCGAACACCATAATTGTGGGAGACTTCAATCTTCACCACAAACTGTGGGAGCCCAACGTGTCCCGTTCGTCCGGCGTCAGCACCCTCATCGAATGGATTGACGTTCATTTACTGAGGTCGGCAGTGCCTTACAGAGCTCCCACCCATCGTGCCGGCCATGTCCTTGACCTTGTACTCACGAACATGGAAGGACTCTCAGCCCGTGTAGCTTTTGAGGCACATTCAACTTCTGTCCACGATACAATCGCCGGCTTCGCTCAGCTCTCGCCATCTCAAAGGCGCCATCCACCGCTAAAACTGCCCAACTTTAACAGCGAGAATGCCGAAGTATTTCGCCAGGCGCTCTCCGCTACCGCACCTCCCAGCTTTCCTCTTGAAGACCCTTCACCTCAGCTCTTAGACACGGTGACTACATCAGGCATTGCCACTCTCTCGGCAATCCTGCTTTCAGCTAACCCGCCAAGGCCTGCGTGTGTCCCATGCAAAGATTATTGGAATCACGAATGCTCAGACTACCGCCGCCAATATCTTGAATCACGCCACAGTGGGGACCAAGACCTCATTAGCGTGGCTTATAAAAACTTCCGGAAAGCTGTTAGACGAGCTAAACGGGAACATATGCGAGCCAAATTAGACAACGTGTCCTCGATTCTGGAGGCCCATAAAGTTGTCGGTTGGCGCAAGATATCTAGTCGTTTTGGTCCCCCTCCAATTCTTTTTCAGGGTGTCACATACATCACCCCGACTGAGCGTGCAGACATATTCTTTCGCACTAAGCTTGCCCGCGCAACTAGCCAACCGGATGTCCCCTTGAACACCCCTACATGCTCACTGCGAGCGATCCCCGCACCTCTCTCCGTAGATGAAGATGAGGTATGTAACTGTCTTCTGGAAGTTTCATCAACAATCCCGGGTCATGATCAATTATCGGTCTCAGCTCTCCGCCTCGTTTGGGGGGTTGAATCATGGCGCTCGTGGATTGTCCACCTTTACAGTCTCTGTCTGGCTTATGGTCACCATCCCAGTTTCTTCCGCCGCGCCGAAGTGGTGATTATTCCTAAGCCACACAAGGATGACTTCACCAACCCCGCTAACTGGAGACCAATCTCGCTTCTCCCAGCTCTCGGCAAAGAGCTGGAACGCCTCATCGCAAGACGCCTTGCTTTCTGGGCCTTGTCGAATCGAGTTATCTCCCCAACGCAATTCGGAGCGCTTCCTGGAAGGTCCGCCATGGATCTCGTTGAATGTCTAGTTCACGATGTCGAAAAAGCATGGGAGGCAAAGCAGGTGTGCACTCTCGCCACCCTTGATATTCAAAGTGCTTTCGATAGTATCCAACCTGGCCGCCTCTTTATCCGGCTTCGCGAACAGGGATGGCCTTCAGCATATGCTAATTGGGCCGCATCCTTCGCCTCTCATAGAAAAGCCCGCCTCAGAGTGGACGACTACGTCGGCGACTTTTTGGATATTCCGCACAGACTGCCTCAAGGGTCCCCCGCATCCCCTATACTTTATCTTCTCTTCCTCGAGCCCTTATTCAAACTCGGGTTTCCTACTTTTGGTTACGTTGACGATGTGGCGATCCTTTTGGTCGCAAAATCTCTGGTCGATACTTCTCGTTTGACTGGCAATAGGATTGAGAGCATCACCCGCTGGTGCGGTCAGAATGGACTCTCTCTGGCAAAAAGCAAGACGGAGCTACTGCATCTTCACAGATCCCGCCAGCCTCTTCTCCGGTAGCTATCAACAGCGTCTTAATGACCGCCAATCCAACTTTGAGGTGGCTAGGCGTCTTCCTTGACACGAAGCTCTCTTTTAAAAGACATGTGCAATAATGGAGCGCCAAGACGCAACGGGTCAGTGCCCACATACGGCAGCTTGGAAATACCAACCGTGGTGTACCCACATCCTTTCTGCGCACTGCAGCCCTGGCTACGGCCCTCCCTGTGCTTCTGTACGGCGCTGAGGTTTGGTGGCGTGGCTATACCTACAACCGCCGCGGCCGCCTCACTTCTACCCGGTCTCAACACCTAGTAGCCACGGTATCTCGAGCTCTGGTCAACTTGGCTAGAGCAAGTCTTCCGGTATACAAAACTACTCCGATTGCAGCGCTATTAAGAGAGGTTTGGCTCAAACCTGCACACATACTTCTTGAGGAGACGCGCCTCAATTCTGACATTAAATTAGCCGCCGCCGACGACTTTCATCCTGTTGCTAAAAGATCTAAGGAGCCCCGCGCGCATACCCGTCTAGCGGAAAAATTACAGCTCGTTTCCCCTTTTCCCTGCCCTCGGCTCGTACCGTCCTCGTATAGAGCCTCTCCAATCCTTACCCAGACTGATCTCTCCCTCGAAGCTTCTTCCCGACGTATTAGCAAGTTACCTCCTCGGGACATCCTTGTCTTCTCGGACGGCTCCAAACAAAAAGATGGATATGCTGGGGCAGGTGCCGTCGTTATCCACAAGGGAATCACCCTAGCAGAAGCGAAAATTCTGCTAGGCCCCGACTTTGAGGTTTATGACTCCGAAGTCATCGGCGCCCTTGCAGGGCTCAAGGCTGCTACAGCGGCTCCCTCTATCCACTTGGCTACCAACATCCACGTCATCTTAGACAACCAAGAGTCAGCTCGACGTCTTCTTGATGTATCACCCTCGAAAACCTCGCAGCAAGAAATTCTTAATTTTTGACATCTCGCCTCCAAGTGGCCCACCAGGAGAATATCATCAATTGCGGCTCCTGGTAAGGTTAACGTGATGTGGCCTCCCGGCCACGTCGGCATCCCTGGGAATGAGCTAGCAGACAAGCTGGCTGGAGAGGCGGCCCGCCAACCGGCTCCCCCGCCGCATCTCTCGCTGGAGCCCGCGCAAAGACCAAAAAGCACATTTGGGACCTGACTTCTGCATGGTGGCAAAACCAAGCGTCGTCCACATATTGTGAATTGGGGATGCCGTTTCCTAAAAAGCCCCCCGAGGAGCTCCGTCTTCCCCGCCGGAATCTTGGGTATCTCATTCAATGCAGAACCAGACATGGCGATTTCCGTGCGTACCACAACAGGTTCCAACATGGTGATGCCCTTGTGACCTGCTCTTGTGGAGGTAACAAGTCAGTCACCCATTTAGTTTTTTGCCCTCTCGTTCGAAAAAGATTGGCCTCTAATGGCCACCATCAAAGTTTGGGCACACTAGATTTTCTCCTCGGCTCCTCCCGTGGTACTAAGCGTTTTTCTGTTATATTGGAGAGGAGTAGGTTTCTGACAGAAATCTGCCCAATCCGTGCCAATTAATCAACCTTTATGAGGGATATGCTGCACAGCGCTCACAGTAACTTATCTAGTTTGTGTATAGGCTTGATGGCTTCGCATAGGATGGAAAAGGATGTAGAATATAATAGTCACCGTGTCCCCCTAGGGATGGGGCTGTAGCCTTTGATATAGCCCGGTAGACCTGTAAAAATTAATAAAAAAAGAAATAAATAAATAAATCTGTAAACCTAAGGAAGTCGTTCAGACATTTTTTAAATTGTAGACTGATCACCAGTAGACCTCCAAGACTACACAGGGGCTTCACAGACAAAGCTAAGTTCCTTCTTAGGACCCCGACTGGCGCAGCAAGACTTGCAAAATGGTTGGACGACACCAAATTTTTCGCAGAGATATGTCTCAGATCTCCGCCGGAACCGACATCAAACAATGGTTAGCAGCACACATCTTACATAGCCTTAGACTGAGAAAGGATGTAAATGGGAAAAAAAAAAATGGTTAGCAGCAGCTACACACCTCTCTCTCTTCTTTTTTTCTTTCTTCTTTTTAATATTGTTTTATTTTGAGATGGAGGAGATGGATTTCTCCGCACAATTATTCTGGCCCGTACTATTTTCTAGTGGGCCCACAATTCTGCTGGAAGGGCGGTGTTATAGTCACCTGATACCACAGCTCTATATTCAAGGTCTCTTCTTTTTTGGTCTGGAGTAGTTGAGTTTCTCAGACTTCTAGGGTGGTTAGCTCTAGCGTCATCTCCCTATATGGGACTAGCGTATATGTACATTAGTTGGACGTTAAATAATATAAGCAAACAGTAAACCTAAGTGGGAGAAATTAACAACTCCTCACCTATGCTCTACAGACTCTCTACGTTCCACCAATATCTGACTAGTGTGATATTTCGACCAAGAATTGAATCTTGACGCTTTTATCCCTCGTATATTTCAACATGTTCCCATATCTGATGTAGCCAAGAGGAGAAGCGCATTTAGGTCGCGGTCATAATCAAGCACCACTCAAAATCAAGATGATCTGGCCACCTAGCCGATTTCTGCTGCTCGACAACATACTTTTCCGACCGATCCACTTATCCGCCACTCTCCTCAACGATCACGACCTTCCCTCAGTCATAACGACTCATCTTCTGAAATATCTCATGCCTGCCGGCTCTAAATATACGCCCATGTTGTTATTGATACCTGACAGAGGATTGAAGACTTGGTGCACCAAGTTGTAGGGAGGATTAAGATGTTTGAGAAGCTTGGTCTCGGAATGGCACGCGTGTGAAGAGAGCATACGGGCAGCAAGGAGGTAGGAGGGGCATGTTGGAGAGATGAAGAAAGACGCTTAACTGGCCTGGTAATCTAAGATTGCGAGGTTTGAGCGGACCGAGAACCTACCAACTGAAGGATGAAGTGGTGGTTGATGCAGGTTGGTGATGAAGCATGCTCAGACAGCTCAAGGCTTTTTACTTGAATATTTTTCCTTGAGTGGATATTCACGGTTGAGGGAAGGGGTGCAAGTCCCCAAGATGTCGTAGCCTGTTATGGTATCGGTGAACTAACCCACAGCATGAGTGTTCTACCTCAAAGTTGAAACATCCATTCTGTAGCGACTAAGAGAATTCTACTTCTCGGCGTCTTTTGACCCGATAGGGCATCTTATGACCGTGTTCAGTACGCTCCACGTCAGACTTAATAGACATACCATCATCATCTTGCGTATCCAAGACGGAATAAGTAGAACCATTCCCCCCTTCTCAAGAGAGCCTGTTTCAATCTAATGAGTCCCTTTTCTCTGCCTGCCAAAATCACGCAACAGCTGCTGGATATGCTTTTATGTATTCCAGAAAATCTAGGAAACGCTCCGGTTGTTGAACTAAGTTCATTTATTATAAGCGTGACCGAGTCCTTTCATGTGTAACAGATTGTGACAGCTGGGAAGCTGGTAATCCCTGTAGCCTACGCAGGTAAGCGCAGGCGCTGGAGTGGAGGCGAAACCAAAAATACGTGAGACTCAAAGTGCGCAGAACTGGTGGTGGCAATCTTTGATTTCATCCTAGAGACAAAGCTCAGTGCACTGAAACCATCCCACGTCTGATCAGGGGAGTTTCAGGATGAATTGTATTGAAGCTTAGCGAGTAACAGAGAGTAAGCTAAGCTGTATAATAGTAACCATCATCCCTCAATGGGCTTTTCTTCTCTATAGTTAATTATAAATTATCTTTCATTACTCTACAGCTCAAGCGTTCAGTAGTGAACCGTGACACAGATGAAAGCGCTCGAAAGCGCTTCGAAACAGCTGCAAAACAGTGGATGTTTTTGCCCGAGCTTCAGGATAGCTTGCTGATTAAAGAGACTGCAAATTTTCTCCTAAGGCTCAAGAATATGCCGATGGTACATGGGCTATAGTCTACCGGAATCCTCAGCATTGTGTCCAAAATCATCCAGCTTCTGAACCTTCCACATGCCCAGAGCATTGTCAACTGAATCAAGAGCCTATACCTCCCACTCGGCATATTCTCGACCCTACTCAGAATTTAGAAGACGAGCCGAAGCGGCAGAGCGGTGGGCTTAATGCTGAAATAATTTAGGGCCCCAAGTTGCAGCCACGGGCAGAAATTTGAGTCAGTTCGAACAGGCTCGAGTTAAATTTTCAGACTGTAGTGTATGCACTCAAATTGGCCACAAAAAGCTGTTGTGCAGAAGATGTCAGTCGACAGGACACAGCCGTAGTACCTGTCCTCAACGAGCCAGGGACATTCTGCATGGTTAGATTATGTAAACTAAATGTTCTTTAGTATTACGGGCTGTGTCCGGTAAGGCATGGCTGGGTTATCTTTCAGACCCAGCCTCGGTTAATAAGTCTAAGCACGTGATCGAACCCGAATATGTTCCTGGAACTCAAACCCTCGGCTAACTATCTTTCACGGATTGACATGTTTCATGTTAGGGAAGTGTCAAGGCCGTTACAAGGGGTTGATATTTGACAAAGGATTTACCAGGTTTCATGGTAAGACGCTGGCGTGCCGTTGTAGGAGTTTTGGAGTTGTTCTCTGGGTTTCATATAACCCGTGTGGAGTTATTATTACGATCTCACTTAGAGATCAAATGTACATATGTAGACCTGACGTCGCGGGGTTTTCTCTCCACGCAACGTCTTCTGAATATAATTTTATTCTTCGATTATCCTCTTCCTCTGCGAAGACCGCTGTTTAATTGCACTTCTCTTCTGCTCCGGAAGACCACTCCCACCGCCCATTTCTCTTCTACTGTGAAGAGCACTTCCCGCTGCTCGCCCCTCACCTATACCACCATCTCACCTATTACCTGACACACCCTCATCTCACTCCCATCAAACGAGCTTTCTAGTCCCGCTTCGTACCCCGTGGAACAACTGCTCCTTATATCCGTGAGACTATCATACGAGGCTTCCTGAGACCCAAAATCCCCCATGGCTTCCTTGGAATCGTGACGCATTGAGACAACAAATTGGGTCTAGCGGTCGTCAAAAAGGAGTTGAGCTCTACACCGAATGGAATAATTGCCGAAGCCCTTTAGACCTAACAGCCTTCTCAGACGGCTCGCTAAATGAGTCTGGAAACGCGGGTGCAGGCTTCTGCGTATATCGCGGGGCCGAAGAAATCATGAGGGGTCAAATTCCTCTCGGTCTCAACGCCGAAGTATATGATTCAGAAGTAACCGCAGCAGTGAAAGGTCTCATGGCGGCCTGCTCCCACTGGATGGCTCGGTTCGCGAAGAGCGTCGCTGTGTGCCTTGATAACGAAGAATCGACGATTCGCCTCCACTCAGGATGCCCCACTGCCTCATCCTCAGCATGAATTATCGAATCTCAGACCCTTCGGAAAACCTGGAAAGAAAGAGTAAAGGCCCTGGCCACTGAGGTAAGAGAAGCGCAAGTGATATGGATTCCGAGTCATCAAGGAATCACTGGAAATGAACAAGCATAAATCTTGGCCAAACAAGCATATAATCTAGAGACTCAGACTACGAAGGCATCTGCAGCAAGAGCAAGGTCCCTATTAGAAAAAAAGGTATCGAGCTGCTCTCCAAACATATTGGAGCTTATGCACGCCCAGGCGATACATAGACCTTGGAATCGAGATTCACACCCGCCCTCTGCCAGAACCTTTCTTACTTCTAAGCAGTTTGGGCAGGCTTCTTGCGGCCCGATCTGGGCATGGAGACTTTGCTGCTTACCATCGACGGTTCAATCACAGAGGCAGAATTACTTTGCTCCTGTGGATCAGAAAAATCTCCAGAACATCCGTTCTTATGTCACCTCAGCCGTGGTGGCGCATGCCGGGCTAGAATTCCTCGCGGGTACAACTCGCCTGGGAGAGTAAAATGGTTCTTAGGCACAGTTGATGGAGCAAGAGCCTTCCATCAACGGATAGTAGACAGGAAGCCCTATGGGTAAATATGGTTAAATTTGGCTCCTTTAGTTTTTGAATTCATTACGTCAAGTTAGGTCTCTTCAGAGGGGCCGGTGGATTAGTCGTACTTTGAAGTATGGAAATACCTAGTAAGCCAAGTAGTTAACCACTCTTCTAAAACGTTACTTTTAGAAAACATTTGTTGCGACAGCCCTGGAGCTTCTCTGGTGGTTGTGGGTAGATAGCGTTGGTGTTAGTATACAATCTGATTTGTCTGGTGGTCCTAGCCATGCAGGCACGCCAAGTGCCCCTTGGGAGGCACGAGGCCGGGATCTTTCTGTGAGCCTGCTTGGCGTTAATTGTAAGTAATTGAACAAATATCATAAGAGGCTAGAAGACAGATCATTGATAGAAGCAAAGCCAGATCACGCAACAGATCGAGGACAGACCACGGAACAAGAAGAGGATAGATTACTAAGAGTGTAGAAGGCTATCACAGAGATCACTAATAGGAACAGAGGATGTATTCAAGAAAACCTAACTCCTTAAGTAAATTTCTATAGAAAAATATAAACTTCTTTGAGGTATTTTATGACGAGCGTTGTCCGTTTCACTCTTGACCCTTAACATTTAGCATCTTTCGTCTTTTTTTTTTGTCATTCTACTATTAATTATAATTTATAAATTTGAATACTTCATCTCAGATAACTCCCTACATTGTTAGATTTTGTTGTTACAGTTATGAGCGCTTACGGGGTAAATTACTACCTTGAAGGTGAAAAGGTAATGACGTTGAGGAATGATTTGTAACTAATGTAAACTCAGAGTAGAATAACTAGATCGATTAATATATATCATACGGAATGGACCTCATGATATACCATTGGCATATACCCTTGTCAGGTCCCATCCCAACTAACAGTTATTGCTACCAATTTCCATTCATTCCATTACATTCCCAGAGATCGATTACCCGATCGATACTCCTTCCATTCTATTCTATTACGAGTTCGGTGTACACTAATACCTAGGTCTATGCACATACTCATGCTCTCGGACTTATGCCGACTCGCTAACAAGCGAGTGCATACACAGAGCTGCGATCATCTGCCGATCACAACATTTGTGACTAGTGGTAGCGTTAGAGCTGATTCCCATCTTGCTAGATCCATTGATGCAAAATACTAGCTGTATATTAAAATTCATTCAACGCGCACATGCTCAGTTGCACATTGTGTATGTAAATAAACAATAAATTCGCTCAAAAACTCCGTCATTATCAATGGATAAATCATACACAGCAGAAATGTTATCTGTAGTGGTGGTTCCACCTTTTTTGGATAGTGGTGCAGTTTAGCAGAAAGTGGGGGGACGAAGACGGCGTTTCTACCTGTACGTGGTGTCCCCCACGAACCTGGAGTTTATCTTCAGAGCCAACAGAGACACGCATTAATTGGTCACGGAGGAAAAGTCATCCAAACGAGTTTCCGGGGCGTACCCAGCTCCCGTTATGGTGGTGATGGATCAGACTAGGTTGGCCCTTTTTACCAAGATGAATTCTCACTGTTTACAGATATTCTGGCATTATACTGTCTCCTGAGGAAAGAGCACCGCTACCTGAGCGCTGGTGGTGTCGGTATAAGGAGGATATCTGGACTATTGGATATTAGGGAGATACAGATGGGGATACGCACCTCGTGTGGCTCTGGTGTCTAGGCCTCGCCTGGCTGGAGTTGCAGGTTTTTTGAGACTTTTTCCCGCGTACCGGTTTCCATGGCTGCTCTTTTTCAAATTTTTTTGAGCAGAAGGGTCCGTAGAAAAAGTGGTTGAATTCTACGGGTAATTACTGAGCTAAATGGCTACCCGTCATGGTTCAATGTATCCATGATCTTAGGTTCGAGGTAAAAGGGGATAGGAGCACTGTAAAAGGTGTGGCCTGGGTAAGAGAGGAGCCCTAGTGTTATAATAGTCTTGGACTCTACATAGCACGAATAAACAAAACTACTACTACTAGCAGAAAGTGGTGGTGCGGTCTAGCGCCCTCTATAAATTATCAGCATAGAGCGTTCTGAGGCCATCAAATTTGATTTTATTAATCATTCTTTTGTGTACAGCCTTGAGACTATGACACAAATGACACTAGTACGGTACATGGAGCGATAACTCAACTTGACATCACGGGTACTTACACCCGAGTATCATATGAAGACATAACTAAAGTCAGGCGCCTTACCGCGCTTGCTACCCTCAACTGTTTATGTCTGCCGCAGGAACGCATTATAGCCAACCACGGCTATCCAGTAATCCTTCGTCATCGTCACATACATGACCAGGCGAGAAATGTGGAAGTAGTATAAATGGATTTGAACCAGCTTTCTCCTGTCTTAAGTGGGGCAGGTATCTCGGCTACCCAGACTCTAATTGAGAGAAAAGCCTGGACGGTGTACTACACCACCATCCGACACGAACATATAGAGTCTGTTTATCATAAGTGAGGAGTTGTTAAATAGTCCATCTTAGGTTTACAGAGTAGTATATGCTAGCACTCTGTGTTACATTGAACCGGGTAATCTTCATCTGGACATCAAAGCATACAGGTAGACTTATGGTCTGGTTGATCAGCGTAACTAACGACAGATTGCGCTTTGACTGTTTGCCTAATTAGATCCATTAATTACAATACTAATGACCCAATAAAATGCTGTTGCAAGATCTTGGAGTTTCTATTGTGGGAAGGAATATCCCTCGCGAATAATTGAAGATCTTGCTGCTGAGCCGTGTCAGCTATATCGAGATGACAACACCTTGTCTTCCCGAGCAAGGTGGGCGTGCTAAACGCTCTACACATAATTTTACACTTATATTTCGCACGTCTGCCACAGAAAAAAACGTCCTAAAGTTCCCTTGGTCAGAGATGATAAAATCTCAACTACAGATTGGCAATCGAACTGCCACGTCCGTGTTGAATGCGGAGAAAACAATTCAAACATTTAACCGCTTGATGAATAGGATAGATGGGCGAATGGTGCAGCGGTACACCTTCCGAGCTGCTCTCCCAAGTGGAGTCTGGGTAGCTTGGACATATACTCCAATTGAGACAGGAGAAAGCTGGCTCAAATCCAGCAAGACCCTCGCACCACAGCTCTCGCGGTGATATCGCATTCGTGGGCGGACGAAAACATACTCAGATAACCATGGGCTTTTCTCGCTTTTCCCTACGGTGGGTATTCACGGAAGAGAGTACATTCCGTAAGGCGTTATTCTCGTAATGGTATCTGCGAATGAAATCTGAGTATGAGTGTTCCAAACGTCAAACCGAGTTATTCTGCGAAAGATATATATCTTTCGTAGTCATTCGTATCATAGCCTCAGGCTGCATACGCAAGATTGATTTAAAAAATGCGATAAATGAAAAGCCAGACCTGAGCCATCTGAAAGTTCTAGGGCGCAAGATCTATGTTCAGATCCCAGTCAAATAGAGAATCATGTCATGAAAACTCGACAAGCGTGCGTAAATCAGAATTCTTGTTGAATATGATGGGCGATGTATGTATGGTGTCTAAATTCCCTCTATACGAGTAATTTGGTCGTTAATAGTTTGGCTCTATGAAGACAGTAACGCATCAAGTCCCCCTGTCGAAAATGGCCTTCGAGAGACTAATAATTATGTCCCAGATAACGGAGTCAAATTTAATGAAAGTTGTCAGAATGAAACAAACACTTTGAATTAATATGAATATCTGGCAACGATTCGGGAAGGCGTGGAGCAGAGCAAGAGAGGGCTGAATAGTAAAGCTAAAATAGCAGGTAACCGAGGATAAGAGGCAATAACGACGGAGGAACGTGGATAGTGTTCAAGAGATAAGGCAAAGAGATGATGGAGAGTCACTAAGCCACAGGGAGGACTTATTTTGGGGCTCGTCAAGATTATTAGACTAATCCTAAACACAGTAATCAAAGCTTAAAGATGCTAATCCACCAGCAACAGGCTAGCTATATGCACGGAAAGAAAAGATGAAGCGAGCTAAAGCGGTATACCAGAGGAAACTTAACCTCAGGCACCAACTTCTGTACTCCTTACAATGAATCGAATCCAGATGTTCTCACTCCATCTGAGCAGTTTAGTTTTGATGGATGTCAACAAAGTAATGGGCTTCAGGAAGTGCAGTCTGAAACTAGAACTGTTCTTGAAGAAGAAAGGTTACCACTTTTAGAGGCCTTGCCTCAAGTTGACAGTTTGCCCGAGAAAAATTCACCTGTGGATAAGTTTGAAGGGCCACCGGAGATTACAGACAGTTGAAGTACAAGACCGCCCGCGAGCAATAACAAGATTTATCAGACATTTGATCGAGTCACCAAAAGTACAATTACAAGCTTCGCTTTATATCAGAGAACAGTGTTTTAGAACTTCGTGATCACATCTCAGTTTCTTTTTGCAGTCAACAGACAGAAAGACCCAATGACCCTTACAGAAGCGATGAGTTCCGAGGGCTTTGCAAGCTAGAAGCAGGCTATTGATCACGAATATAGATTATTTGGAAAGAATCAGATTTGATTCCTTTTTAACGTTTCGAACTTCCACGTGTCACGAAAGTATTGATTGAAAAACCAGTTCTTAAGATAAAATAAGGAAGAAAAGGCGAAATTTTTAAATTCAAGACACATTGAGCTGTGAGAGAATCTGAACAGGAGTGTGGTCGTGATTATACACAAAAATATGAAGGTATTTGTCGAGATACGACTTGGAAAATTGCGATTGCTTTGGCAGCAAAGTTCGATCTTGAGAAAGAGCAAATGGATGCGTTAACGGCCTTTCTGACTAATGACGCAGATAATGACATCTACGTAGGGGTACTATCGGAGTTGATGAAGCCATGTGCTTCTTCAACTAATCCATTCGTGTGCAAGCTTGAAAAGGCTTTTTGCGACTTGAAGCAATCTCCTAGACTCTGGCAAAAGCATCTTCGAAGCTGCCTGGCCCAGGTGGAGTTTGAACCTCTAACTTCAGATCATTGTTTGTATTTGAATAAACAATCGAGAACTATCATCTTAGCTTATGTCGATGATTATTTATTCACTGGAAAGAATAGTGGCCTTATAAATCGACTAAAAGAGAAGCTTACTAAGAAGTTACAACTCGAAACCTTGGACTAATTAGCTACATCCTCGGAGTTTAGATAACCAGAGATTGTTCCAATAAAAGAATTTATCTCACTCAGGGTACCTATGCGCGTCCAATCTTTGAGACATTTTGTATTAAAAATCGCCCACCGGCTGATACTACGATTGCAACCGGAGTTGGAATACTTCTTGTCCCAAAGTATGGCGCTGCGACAGCAGCACAGATAAATGAATAATAAACTAATTTTGGCTCCCTTTTATACTCGGCAGTTTATGCCACAGTCAGGAATAGCGTTTGATTGGTAATGATTTTATCGATACTTATCGAATCCGCCTTTCTAGCAACTAAAAAGTTCTTGAGGGAATATTCCATTGCTCTTGAGGAATAGTTAACCTCGGGATCTTATATAATAGAAATTATCCCATGAAATACCTTCACGGGTAATGTGCCTATGATTGGGGCGGTGATAAGGGCTCGTACCATTCCATTGGTAAGAGTATATTATTTTCTTGCCGCAGGAATTATTTAATTTTCCTCTAAAAGTCTACCAAATGTTGCATTGTCTGCAGAAGCCGAGTACTTTGCAGAAACGTCATGTAAACAACAGCTACTATGGATTCGACAAGTCATACCTCAGATGCAGTATTCCAGAAAAAAATAGTGTCTATATGTATCTATTCGGACAACCAGAGCAGCCTCGCCTTTGATGATAACTCTGAATTAAACTCGCATCATAATTATATCAATGCTAAAAATCATATTATACTTTAACATCATAACAAATTACGAGAGAATAATTGCTATATATCAACGCATGAAATGGTAGCAGATGGACTAGCCGAGTTACTTTCTAACAAATCTTCTTAATTTGTCAAAATTTTCAGCTCAAGAGTTGAGGAATTTAACTAAGAATCAATCAAAAGTTTTAGATATGGACTTAGTTATGAATCTTTGAATACAGCTTCAGACTGAAGTTGTGTGTTAAAGGTCAGTCCCTCAACCTTAGCGTTATAGAAAACTTATTAGTAAGCAGAGCTGCACGGGCTTCAGTGGTAATGTATTCAGATGAGATACATTTTCCTGCAATTTTACAATGTATCTTTAAGACTCATAAATATTATGATCTCTGCCTCAATCTACCTTGAATAAAATATGATTTAAATTTAAAAGTTACAAAATGCCTGGCCACTTTATTATTTTCTCAAGACTAACCAAACGCCATCACTATTAGTACTTGGAATGAAAACAAAGCGGGACTTCTCACAAGTCAACAGCTCAGCTGTTGAGGCTTTGGAACATGAAAATTTTAATGTTATTAAAAACTGCAACTTAAGCAGGCTAGACCTAAAATTTCAAATAGATCGGAACAGTACTTTTACTAGCAAGAAATTTAAGGCGGACAGTGTTTCCGAAATTAATCAAGCAGAACTGGATCCGAAAAACTTAGGAATATCTTATAACTTACTTTCACATCAAAAATTAGATTTTCTTCCCGAAATCAAAAAAAACTCAAATACTCACACTTCAATTTCAAGGACGGGGGTTAAACCCTTGAGGTTGGACGAGAAGTCGAATCTCTTTGAATCTCCATTGACCAAGAAATCGATATTATCGACAACTTATTTCCCTCAAAAGAGCTCTGCTGCCAAGAAATCATTTATTGGAAATCAAGACTGGATCACCACAGAAACTAAATTGAGATCAAAAGGCGCTACAGAAACAACACTTGACAGATTGAATGCAAAGAAGAACAAAATTTCTTTTGTAGATCAAAGATTCGCAAAAGAGCTTTCAGATGTGGCCAGAGAAAATCAACAATTAATATCCAGCACAGAATATGATCAGACAAAAACTTACAGAACAGCATATTCAGAAACAAAAGACAACTTAGGCTCTCCATTTAAAAAAAGTGAGTCTATTAAATATAATCATCTTGTTCATAATAGAAGATACCTATCACTTAGTCTCGGTCTACATATTTCTAACCTAATAATAGTCTCAAGTAATAAGCTCATGTCAGAAAGAGAAATTACTCCACCAACAGAAGGAAATAAAAAATATCGGATTCAGTCCAAAATTAACAGAAACTCTAGATCACCTCCAATTCAAAAAACGAACGGGGGCAAAAATGAACCCATGCCAAAAAATAATGAGAATGTATCAAGAATTGCCACAGATAATTATAGCAATACCCAGGACAAATTTAAGCTTGCTATAACTAAAGAGAAGTCCCCTTCATTAGAAGAAATTCAGATGCTTCTAGAGGTAGAGTGCTCTCAGATGAGCTCACAGGCTCCGCATCGCAAAGAAGATGATTACGAATTTGACGAAGGAATAAATGACATGGAGTTTCTTGCGTTGTTGTCTGATAATTCTATATTCGCTCAACACAAAATTTTAGTTGAGCCAACCAAATCTCCACAAATTTTGAAAGAAAATAGCGTTGTTTACCGGTCAGGAGTTCGCGGTCATAGCCCTATAAAAGCTCTCGGAAATTTAGTTAGTCCAAAACAGATATCAGACCATCAGACGTCAATGGAAAGCGAGAATAATAGTGTCTCTAATTATTCTTCGAATAAAGACTCTAGTCGCCAAGCGGATAATAAAATTCAACAGCTTGACTATGTTGGGTCTAATTCAGGAATCCGAGATGCAAATCATTTTCGCGGTGACCTATCTATAGTAAATGAAGAGGGAGATAAATTCCTCTCATCCTCGAAAAATTGTGAAAAAAAGACCAAAATATCACGAAAAAGATCTGGCACATTGAGGAATACGATTTTGACCAACAAGGCAACTAGTACACAAATAAACGTAGGAATCAGGTCAAAGAAAGTCCAAGGCTGTGAAGAAACTTCAAATTCAAAATCTACTAATTCTCTTAATAATCCGATTTTGGATGATAACTACGAGTTTCATGATCCCGGTCCCTTTGTCGGACCAGAATTTCCCTCACCAGTCGTTGATTCTAGTCCTATTATTGGTCTGTCGTCAGATCATATTCTTCGTGTTTGTTTTCGTATTGGAGAAATGTTCAGAGAGGCCAAAAAATTTAGCGCCTTGAAGCAGGTTCCAGTTATAGAGCTATTTGTACGCGTCACTCACTCATACCGCGACTATGCTACAACAAGACAATATTTTTGCTTTGCCGATTTATGGCACAATCATCCACCCTACCCAAGTGGTCTTCTCGCAAACTTCAAATCCACAGAACTTGCAGATATGGAAAGCAAGTTTTTTATTGACAATGAAGACGGAGGGTTGTCTAGGGCTATAGGAGTACTTCGGAGAGACAAAAAAGAATCTACTGGCTGGCTTTTCTACATCATTAGTATTAGAAAAACTGATTGGGAAGAAATAAACTGGACCAGGAGGATAGCAGTTAGAAGTCGATCGAAGTCAGATGGATAGGGAGATGAAAGCCAATACTGCGAGTAATCTTCAGTGTAAATATTTTGCGTCTAGTTCTAATTTACACTCAAGGCAAGTGACGTCAACTTTCAGAATATAGTGCATACCCTCGACTTACTGTACTTCTAGCACAACTTGTCCTTTTATGTATCAAAAAATCAGAAAACTACTTCTAGATCTAGTCTAACAAACTCGACCAGCCGTGCCACGCTCATACCACGTCTGATAAGGATATCTATTTTCTTCCATCTCATACTTGGTGCTTCCCGGAGTAATATTTAGCCGAAAATACACATAGACAGCTACCAAATTTCCTAAATGAATAATTAATTTTAAGCAGATTCGGCTATAACTTAGCAAGAAGGTCTTGAATATTGGTTCTTCATTTAGCTTTCCCAAGATGCTTCATATCATCCTAAAGTTTAGTATCAAGATTTTATAAGGTGTGGTGTTCTTGGCAAGTTTAGTTTTCTTCACATCTGGAAATCTGGACAGTATACATGTGTTTTCAACAGGTTTAGATGGAATCCCATCAATGTTATGTCAAATTTCTCCAGTGTTTGCCCATAAAATGTGCATCATTTTTGATGGATCTAGCCACTCAAGTCGCCGTTGAATCAGATGTCCCAGGCATATGTACACGATAGGGTCTAGAAAGAGCATCGACACAGTTTATTCATCACATAAATGTCTCTTTAAGCTGGCCAATGATGATACGCTTTAGAAGTGTCACTCATTTAATTCATGTTTGTGCTGAAAAATGAATTCATTTCTTGCTGCTGGGTTGGGCTGGGCTAACTAACGACGCGGCGGAAGGTTGGCAGTAGAGAAGCCTATTAAATTCTCGACTATTCGGAAAGTATCCCCTTGACAATCTAGCATATTCTATCAAATCTATACCAAGGCATGCATCCTCAGATCATCAAATTGCAAACTCTGTACTCGACCCTTTCATAGGCTATATCGCACCGCACTGGTTGAAGCTGGCTATTCAGGGATACATGTACTTGACTTAATCACTATTTCTCTGGTTTGCTTTGATCTTAACGGCTCAAATGTATGTGGCTTGTCTTAATCTCAGATTAATCAATTTGATGAGTTGTTGCCCAGCTCGTACGGACTCAACATTTAGTAGCTGCTGTTGTTGAGATTAGTGCTATTTGGTAATAAAGATTATCGTTCTTATGGATAGTCACAACAGGTCAAAGCCTCCTGTGTCCACAATCATGATTACTCGTACATTGACCATCCATTAATTTTCCTGCAAAGAGTTACTAGTCGTGGGGTCACTTTGTTGTGGTAAATTAGTACATAAAGTATCCTTTCTAGCGTGGGAGTAATTATCAACATTCCCCTGCGTCTTACACACTCTCTACTTTCCACCGCTTCCAAGTGATATCATTCTTGAACCTTAAGAGCTCTGTATTGTGCTGAATCGGTTATGACTCAAGGATATCTGGAGTTTGAAGCTTATGGATAACGTGCCAAGTGACAGAGTTGCTGAAACTAATGAGTCATGTATAACATCTTCTTTTATACAATAATAGAACTCGCATTGTAGTTTCATAGTAGGCATCGGATATTTGATATTGGAGGAAAGATGTATATAGATACTGCTATAGTCAGAGCAGCAAGAATAATAGTCTCCATCGTGACCATCAAGGCGATATTCCATCCACTATACGCATTTAGTATAATTATTTATATCGTACTTACCATTCATTCACACCATTGACTATTCCATCGAAGGACAGCTCCATCACTAGACAAGTCGCCAACCACTCCACATCCCCATTTTACCTTGTAACACTCTGCTATTGTTGAATGTGTTGCCAATATTAAATCATGATGTGGAAATTGTTGAAAGTCATGTGATATCTCTGTATTTGTATCACGTGTCTCGATTAGTATTTCTCACTTTCTCTAATTGTAAAGTATGTGCTAGTTATTTAGAAGATATAACAACTACAATAATACATGAATTCATAATTCTATTGTTAAGAAACTGATTTCGAGAGCAAGTATCCATACACAGCTGATTTAGTAACTGGTATGAAGTATACTCTTAATTCCACTGTCGCATAGATTTTTCAACAGAAATATATTTCGAGGCGAAGAAATATTTAATATTGTTAAAAATAGATGATAGCGACTCTCAGGTACACATATATATTTAGCGTCGTGAACTTACATCACTATTTTTGGCAGATTACACATTTATGTGATGGCATCACTTTTGAGGCAATATCAGTAAAAGATAATGACCTAAAATTAGTTAGATGGTCAAGTCTACGTTTTCCCTTTGCCTTCATAGTTATTTAAATGTACTTCGACTTAGAGGAAAAAAAGGGGATTATCTTTTACTGAGTTATCTTCTCAATTAAGAATTTACTTCGCCAGTTACAGGTCAGGCTCCCAGCTATCTGACAGCTTTTACCCTACGCTCTGCTACATCAAAAGCTATCAACCTGAAATTTTTCATATATTACACTTAGATCTCGTTTTTTCTAAGCTAGCAAAGTATGTACAGCTGAGTAAGAAGTTCTATCTTACTTTACCAAAGTTGGATTTCTGTCTATTCTTTTACTTTATTTACTTGATCATTCGACTCCAACCGCATGTCAGATCGTTCGCTGTTTAACGCACCGACTCTGGTTGTGGACTAGTCATCTATTTTTGTGAATTTTAATGTCATCTTTCCATGCTCGCAAGATGAAGATTGTATTTAATCTAAGATTTGAGGAATTTCGCAATAAGCTTTGCCTCAATTAAGTAGCGATATGTGATCTTAGGTCTCTCGAATAATTTCTGACCACGTAAAATGCTAAAAGTATTAGCAAAATTGGAATAGAATAGTAACAAGCATATTGAATTGAGTATGTACTACAATGTAATGATCACGTAGAATAGTCAGAATGGGAAGTAATGAGGCTGAAGGAATCAGGTTAATATACACTAAGGAGAAAAGACGGATTCTCCAGGAGGGAAACTACATCTACACGTACTTCACGTGACTACCCGGCTAGACCACTTCCACTTCTAGCGCGATATGTTCTGTTCTTCAACACTCCTCCTCAGATCATATCCGGTCTATCACACAGTCACAGATGTCTTTGTTGCCTATTTCAACGTCTAGGCTTTTCCTTTTCTTTCTTATGATGTTCCATCAAAGTCTTGCTGCAGACCCACTTGTTTTCTGAACTTCTCAAACTTGATTCTTCCCAACGGCTTCATCATTCCGTCGGCAACCATTTCATTTGTTGAGATGTAGTCCACTTGACAAAGACCAGTCTCTACGAGATCTCGAATAAAGTGGTAATGAACATCAATATGTTTTGATCTGTCGTTCAGGTGAGGGTTCTTAGTCAAGGCAATGGCCCCTTGGTTATCTCCGAGCATTTGCACTTGGTTCGGATCTTTACCAACAAATTTAGCGTAGTTAAGGTCTCTAAAAACTTGACCAATCCATTGACCCTGCTTTGTGCATGATGACATGGCGATATATTCAGACTCGCAACTTGAGGTTGCGACACATCTTTGCTTCTTGCTTGACCACGATATTGGTCCACCATAGAACATCGCAACGCTTCCAGATACACTTTTCCTGTCTGACTTATCACCTGCCCAATCTGCGTCTGAATACATAACAAAATGTTTGTAGGCTCCACCTGGACCATAGTGAATCTTCTGTTTGACTGTTGACTTAAGGTAACGAAGTAAGTACTTGAGAGCCTGACCATGATGCTCGACAGGGTCACTCATGAACTGACTCAACTTTCCCAGCACAAATGCTATATCAGGTCTGGTCAGAATCATTGCATACATAATACTCCCTATAGCCTGTTGATATTCAGTGACGTTAATTCGCGTGTCTTCTGATGTTGCTGGTCGAAGGTTTTCATAGTCAGCAGCTGGCACTGTCTTGGCTCTACGTTTAGGGTGAGTAATACCGAACTTGTTCAAAATACTTGTGATATACTCTTCCTGATCAATGTAAAGTGTACGGTTCGGCCGGTCTCGGGTAATTCTAGCGCCAAGAATCTTCTTAATCTCCCCCAGAGGCTTGGTCTTGAAGCGATCTTGAAGTTGGCGAGTAAACCAATCGATTTCACCCTGATTTTTGGCCGAGGCAGCAATATCATCAACATAGACCAAGAGCTTCAAGCTCTTGTTGGGGTGTGTAAACAAACATGGGTCTGCATAGCTTTTAACAAACCCCCAAGAAAGAAGTTCGTTTGTAAAAAGACGATTCCAGTCACGGGCTGCCTGTTTAAGTCCGTATAGACTACGCATAGCCTGCCACACATAGCCCTTTTTAACGTCAAGACCTTTAGGTGGCTCCAAGTAAATTGTCTCTTTTAGGTGAGATTCTGTGAATGCATTCTTGATATCGAACTGAGAACATTCCAAGTCCTCGGCTGCAACTATGGCCAGAAAAAGGCGTAGAGTATCCATGCGAACGGTGGGTGCAAACGTTTCTTTGTAATCTTCACCAAAGACTTGGCTAAATCCCCTCGCTACGAGCCGCGCTTTGAATCTTTCAATAGAACCATCGTCATTGGTTTTGATAGCATAGACCCATTTACAAGTGACTAGGTTGGCTCCTTTAGGTGGAACAACTTCTCGAAAAGTATTATTAGAATGGAGGGCGAGCATCTCTTCTGCCATTGCAGCTTTCCATTGTTTGGCATACCTGTTGTCATTTATAGCTTCATTGTAATCACGAGGAATTGGTATCCTACATTTTACCTCAGCAGGAAATGCACTGTCAAAGTCATCTCCGAGCATATCTTTAAGCGAGTTTAGGTCTACGCTGTGACCTTCTTCTATGATCTTAGCAAGTAACGCACGAACTCTTTTAGGATCTCGTTCTGCTATATCTGAATTTCTTCTCTTTTTACTCCCCCTCAAAAAGTATCGGTGTGGAGTAGATGTAGATGAGGCACAAATCTTCTTGGAAACTCGTCCATACACATCAGAGTCACTTCTTTTTCTAATTTCCTTTGACAAATTTTGATCTTCACCAAGCGAATGGTTATTTTGTGGCTGATTGGATAGGTTCGGAAGTTCAGCAGTTACCTTGCTTGGTTGCTCTATCAGTTCAGTAGGCTGGTTTGGTGGTTTACCAGATTCATATTGAGGTTTAATTGTTTGAATAGGCTGATCATTAGTCTGGATTTGAAGTATCTGAGCTTTCGATCGTTTAAATTTGTCTTCCATTTTATCTTTCTTGTCAATTTTTATTTGCGGCTCGGGACGATTTCTTGTTTTGAGACTGGGATTAGGGCTGGCGAGCTGGCTAGTCTGAATCTTTTCGACCGTTGAGATGTCTACTTGTTTAATTTTAGGCGCATCAGAGGAAGTATTGTTATCGTCGAGTGTCTTATAATTTTTGGCTATTGGAATTTCTGGTTCTAAAATCGGTTCGGAGATATTGGTGTGAGTCATTATCTCGGTTTTGGCTCTAGGATCTTCCGAGTTAGTAGTATCTAGAACTTCTTTGGATGCCGTTGTATCTTGCATTATATTTGATGCATTTTTAGGACGTCCCCGAGGGACACGGTCATTCATCTCGTTCTTGGTCCCTTGTGACCCTACATTTGGCATTCGGATCTTCAAGTCAACTGTTCCTCCCTTTATATTCTCATCAACTTTTAGAACACTGACTTCAATTGTACAGCCACGCTCCGGTGAATACACTTTGAAGTGGCTAGTCGTGGTCTCAGAGTAGCCCATGAAAACGCCAATCCTACCAGGGTTTACCAGTTTATCGCGCCTCTCTTTTGCTGGAATCGACTTTCGATCAACAAAATAATAGCATTTGCTCCCCCATTTCCGAATGTGGTCTATATCGGGAATTTTTCCAGTGAAAGCTTCCATGGGACTTACTCTTTTGCCATTAATGCGAGGACCCGTATCAGTCCTATTCCTCATATAGCAGTCTGCCTCGGCTGCTTCATCCCAGAATTCTAGCGGGAGTTCAGCTTCTTTTATCATTGCCCTTGAGTCAGCATTAACTGTCTGAATAGTTCTCTCTGCAGGCCCATTTTGGTGAGATGCGGCGATAGTAGTAAGTTGCATAATCACTCCGTCTTTGGCATTCCATTCTCTGATTGCTTTGACAAGCTCTGGTGCATTGTCACATCCTGCAGCTTTGATTTTACTGTTTGTTTGACGCTCAACCACAACCTTCCACCTATTGACAGCATCGTAGGCGTCGGATTTATGTGCAATTGGATACACCCAGTCTCGCCGAGAGCTAATGTCTTTGATGAGGAGGAAGTATCTGTTCCCTCGGATTGTTGCTGGGAGAGGTCCAGCAACGTCAAATTGTACCCGCCCAAGTAGTTCTATAGTCCAGGACCGTAATTGTTTTGGTATTCGATTGCGTATTTTAGTTAGTGCACAAACCTCGCATATGTCAAGATCCCTTGGAATTTTAATAGGTTTCTTTAGTGATGTTACCTTGTGAAGATTTCGTAACTTTTCAGGTCCAAGGTGGGCAAATCGACGATGCCAGATGAGGTATCTCTGTTTATCACTTGATTTGATTGCTTCGTTGTCGGAAATTTCATAACTTGAGTGGCCGACCTTATCGTTAATATCAGGAGTCGGGTTCAATGAATTAAGAGAGTCGATTTCCATGCTTGGAAAGGCAGTTTCTTCATAGCCTTTAGCTATTTTAGATACAATATATAGACCGTTTTTCATTGTCGCTGTAACAATCTTACGTTTACCATTTAATAAATACAACTTGTCTTGATTCCCAGAGAATTTGAGCCCTGCTTGGCATAGACGCCGAACTGATAGCAGATTAACGCCAAGCTTTGGTACATACAAGACATCTGTTAGCAACATTGACGATCCATCAGAGCACTTTAGCTCGGCAACACCCTTAAATTCACTTCTTAACTCTCCCCCTCCAACCTTCACTCTCTTGGGTCGAGTGGGTGTCAGGTACCTAAAGAGTGATTTTTGGTCAGACATGTGAGATGAAGCGCCTGTATCTGCCGGCCAGGATGATGGGTGTGCCTTACTTATATTAGAAGCAGAAAGAGCAACAGATTCAACATCGGAGCTATCATTATCAGTTTCTTCCAAGGAAGAATCTGAGGAATCAGAGGGTTGGACTGCGTAGGCACGCGATTTCCTTGAGGACGTTTTTCTTGTCTTTTTCTCGTATTTAGATGGATTATGGCTACGTGCCCCCTTGGAGTATGATTTTGAAGACGATTCCTTGCCTTTTTTTGGATGCTTTGACTCAATTCGTCTTTTTTCGAGATATTTTTCGACCGCTTCAACCGCAATATCGAGGTGCGGACAATCACGAACAAAGTGTGCATCGCGACAGAGATGACATATTCTATTCTTGGAATTAGAGAGGACGGACTTGTCGGAGTCGGAGTAATCACGATGTCGACGACTTCGCTTGTTTTCACGTGTCTCTTGGTTTCGATCTCGAGCCATTCTTGCAGATTCTTCTTCACCTTCACTATCAAGACCAGCAGCAGCTCTATCCTTACTTTCAATTTGGTATAAGAATTGCATTTTCTCTTCCACCGTATATGCGACGTGCGTGCGCAGAGAGTCGGCAGTCGATTTAAAAACGTCAGGGAGCTTATCAACGAGGATATCAAAGAGCACTTCGTCAGGGTACGCATGTTTCATTCGAGGGTTTGCGCCTAGGACTTTCCGCCGGTACTTCCTGAGTTTTTCCCAATTACCACCGAGGCCAAGGTGATCTCTGAATTCAAACCTGGCGATCTTGTTTGTATATTCGGTTGAGGTGATAGCTAGAGGTTTGCTGTACTTTGTTCGAAGAGCGGCCCAAAATCCGAACGCGCTATTATATTCATCGTAAAGCGCCTGGTCATCATCGTTAAGAGAAGCAAAAATTATGTCTAGTGCTTGGGCTTCAGCCTTTGCGTAAAATGGCTTCTTTTCCACATTCCAAGTTCCTCCCAATCTGCTAAACTCTGTAGTAAGGTTGTTGATAACGACGTTCTGCTCGTTTTCCTTACCTTGAGCGGCTGCAGGAGTCGGCTTTTCAGTGGCTTTACCATCGGCCTTGCTGATCCAAGCGTATTGATGGAGGGTTTGTTCCGTAACAAAAAGTATGTCCCTACCTTTTAGCTTTATTGTCATTCTTCTTAGCCAGTTTTCATGGTTAAGTCGTGTAAGTATTGGGATCTGAGACTTCTCATACTTCTTGAAGCTCTCCATTGTGATGCTAAAGATGGGATATTATTCGATGTCTTTTTTTTTTTTATTTAAAAATTTAACGCGTCAATCACCAATTGCTACGCGTGATCCTTTCGGTAGGATACCTTGAGCTATTGAATACTGATCGATCTGCTCTCCTATCGATCGCAGGCCGATAGGTATCAGGATCGAGTTATCGTCTTCGCGGGAGACCAGATAATCGATCTGGGTGAGTAACCTGATAAGCCTAGCAACCGGTGCTCATGACCTATTGAATTGAGTATGTACTACAATGTAATGATCACGTAGAATAGTCAGAATGAGAAGTAATGAGGCTGAAGGAATCAGGTTAATATACACTAAGGAGAAAAGACGGATTCTCCAGGAGGGAAACTACATCTACACGTACTTCACGTGACTACCCGGCTAGACCACTTCCACTTCTAGCGCGATATGTTCTGTTCTTCAACAAAGCAATTAATTTTTCTTGGATAGACATTTCATCTAGATTTCATACTATTTTGATGCTTAACTAGAAGTCGGAGGCAAACATACCTCACATAAAAATGATGCTTCCAACTCAAGCTTGAGCAGTTCTCTTTGCCAAAGCAATCGCAATTTATATGATCTAGATATTTTTTTTTCAACCAAATATACAACATAAAGATGACTATTTCAAGTCTTGGATAGAGCTAGAAAAATCAAATTTTTAGACCTACTCACCATGTCACGATCGAATCAATCAAAAATTATCTATTTAAACGTTTGTGAGTACCTTGCAAATTCTACGAATAGTAAAGTGATGTTTGCACGAACATGTAGTACTGTTGAGCCTGGCTAAGCCGATAGTGGGTCTAGGTTTAAATATTGTTTTGATTTATGCCATTGTTCGTACAAACTTTTGCAACACTTACCCCTATATCTCATTTTGCGTGCATCATTAAGTATTGCAAATATAAACGGTAAGATTTCAATAAATATTTTCAATAATTAAACTGGCACCCACTATCGGCTTAGACTGGTTCTACTGTAAGTCAAGATCATGGTCGAGCACCCGAACGATTTCTCGGGCGCTTAGCCAAATCTGATTTTTCAGTGGATCGTCCCATGTCGAGTTAGGCCATTGGAATTACAACACCCACAACGCGGTTTCTCCATCACGAACGCGTCGCCTCGTCGAGGATCGAGGTGGTGTCATTATACCGTGCATGAATATCACTAAAAACCGGAGAAGAGATGGCGCCGAACTCAAAATTGCGCGAGGTGTCCATTGAGCACACTTCTGAGTATGTCGATTTTATCAACAAGCTTGCAGCGTACCACGAAAGGCGAGGAACCTATTTTGACCCCGAACCCAAAGTTGGAACAAAGCATATGAACCTTCTTCGACTTTACAAGGCTGTCATTGCCCGTGGTGGATACGATGCTGTTAGTGATGAAAAATTGGCATGGAGAAGAATGGGCCAGGAATTCAACCTTGGTACCGGCAATCTTCCCGCAATTGCATTTCAGCTAAAAGGAGTTTATTACAAATACCTCGCAGCGTACGAAATTTCTACACATTGGGGAGAGGAACCACCACCAAAAGAAATCCTTGAAGATCTCACTGCAAGAGGAGGGGGTCTACGCTCCCGGACGCTTGCGAATTTTGTACCGCCAGTTAAAAAAGATGGAGGTATCAATGAGTTTTCCGAAGCATCTGGCGATGACGGAACCCCATCCAGAGAACGAAATGCAAGTGAAGATATCCCCGGGTCTGTTGGAAGAGGTACTAGAGGCTTGCGTCAACAACCACCCCAAAGAATAATTTTTCAGCCCGACACAGCACCTTCCCGACAGCCAAGGAGTGTATCGACCACCTCAAATCCTCCGCAACATGTACAGCATCATAGTCATCAAATCCAGAATCAACAGGCTTTACAAGTACCAAGAGGGGCTTCCACTTCTTACAATCCCGCAAATAATGTGGATCTCTCACCCGCTGTTACAAACTATGAGCCTCGGCCACAGATACCTCTCTCACTTCGCGCAGTCATCACACCCGGCAACAATTCCGTTGATTTTTTTAAGCGAAAAAAGATTTTGCGGAAGCAGGCTGCCCTGTCAGGCAAGCCCCAGATTCAAAATAAAGGAGTAATACTTCCTGGAAGTTGGTATTTGTTTCGATTTACTTAAGATACTGACTAACTAGCGCTAGGCGGTTTTGACGGACCAAATATTTATGTTCGATGCTTGTGCGCTTTGAGATCCGGCATATCTTCAGAACAAGACTATGCATTACATCATCTTGTTAAAATATCAATGGAGCGTGGGGATAAATATCGGTTTGAGGGGTTCCCAGGTCTTGCAGAGGGCTTAATCGAAAAGCTCATCGAAGTTGGCTCATTATTCTATGACGTCAAATGGCACATTGAATACATGGACTACAGCTGCGCACGTCACAATAGCCTCAACGGTATTGATGGTACACAGGACATCCTCGAAAAGATCTCTAAACTACCGAAAGTCTCAGTTGATGCTAATATTCATACTTCTGAATTTAGCGATGCCATGCTTCAAATTAATGAAGCTGCTCTCACACTGCGAAACATGGTGATGCTAGAAGAGAATGCATTATATATATCCAACATTGCTCTATTACGGGACTTCTTGAGTATAGCACTGAACCTTCCCAACGTGGATAGTGTAGTCGAATTAAAGCACTATGCTTTGGAAATTGCGGAACAAACCACAAAATATATGCACTTAACCGAAAACGATCCACTTTACATTTCTCTTCTGAACCAGGTCAAGTCGGATGATCGAGGCGCCATCTTGACAGCCTTACGAGCTATCAGTAGAATCTCAATGAACTTGGAAGAAAACAACCTCTTACGTGGTGTTCAAATTGATATTATCCGGAGAATATTAGACTGGATCCTACTTGAAGATGAAGATTTAATTTCTACTTGTCTCGATTTCCTCTATCAGTATACCGCTGTGGTAGAAAATTTAGATTCACTGCTCTCAGAAGGCCATTTAGAGCCCTTAATCAATCAACTTGTACGTCTTCTCTTATACGATGCAAAAATTGTAGAGTGTGAAATAGCTATGGGTCAAGACCATCGATTACCTGCACCACCTGCCATCGCTCCTCTCCCTCAAGAATTATTTGCCCAGCTCTCTCGTATGGAGGAACCTGAACGTAGCTCCATATGGCTTCGTTGCCTGTTTGAAGAGGATGCAGCAGAATCAATCACTCAAATTGCCTTATGGCAAGCTTATCAAAGTTGTTTTGCTAGTTCTGTCCACGAAAGCGGAATCTCACTTCTTCCCGCCGCCGAATTCATCAAGAATGTTAGTACTACTTTTGCTGATAAGGCTGCCGCCCAAGTTCAGTCTGGGGCTGTCCAAAAATTCATTATTAAAGGCATAAGATATCGTATTGTTCCAATTGACCGCAATGGCGAAGAATTCAGAAAATGCCTCTGGAGAATGCTAAGTGAAGATGATCTTACGCCTTGTGGAAAATACTTCTTGAGCCCTCAATCGATGTATGAGCATATACTCGCAGCCCATTTAGGCGCTACCCAAACTGAAGATGGTCGCTTCCAAAATTCAGGAGACAGGAATTACACGTGTTTTTGGGGAAAATGTCAAAGATTTAATCACCAGCCGGCTACTAAGCTACTGCAGATTGCAACTCATATCAAAGTACACCTTCCGCCTCGAGCTTCGGTGTCGACCCTAAGCCCCAATCATAATCCAGAACACCTCGCAAAGCGACAAAAGCTATCTTACATTGTTCCAGCTAAAAAAAGCATTTTCAAATATCATGTGACCGCGGTTGACGAGAGGCAAGAAGCTGCCGGGATACCTCTCACCGCGGCTCTAGTCCTCCGAAATCTTGTCCGAAATATACCAAAAGTAGAGAACAATGAGAATTTAGTCAGCAGCGGCGCAAAGGTATCAGGTATAGAGCAATTCTTCAAGCCTATTGAGCCCCAACTATTTCAAGTTTTGGCTTATAATAAGAGCCTTGTGAGTTAGCTGTTCCTCTTCCATAATACCCAGGTACTAATGATTTTTAGACCATGTACATGACTGATTTGCTCAATTGCATCAAATAGACCCATAATTCATACAGGCGTTCAAGGAGTGTACTTGAGACTCGGCGCTTAGAGGGGAAATTTTGTAGAATTAGGCGTTATCGGAATGGCGTCCCCTAAATGTATGAGATGGATATTATTTTTAGATGAAATAGCCACAAGCAAGCGAAATCACTCTGATATTAATCCTAGTAATCCAAGTCTTAGTCGCACTGCTGGAAAAGGCACTATCCTGTAAGGTCCCTAGAAGACGCAAGTCTAAGTCCGAACATGCCTTCTTAATGGTCACAAAGCATACTTGAGGCGTGTTTTGGGTAATCCACACTACACGCACCTAGTACGGATAATAGGCATGACACAAGGACATGTGTCAAAGCTTTAGAAAAGAGAATACAGTCGTCTCTCTTTAACTCGATAGTGGGTCCCGGTATAAGTGTTGAAAATATTCATTGTAACTTGGACTTTTATATTTGCAACACTTACCCTTACAGGTCATTTTGGTTGTAGGGGTAAGTATTGCAAATGTAAATTTTTGAATTTCAATGAATATTTTCCACTTATACCGGGACCCACTATCGAGTTAGAGAGGGGCGACTGTAGCTTGAGAAAATTATGATGGTCACTAAATGTGACTAAAAGTGCCAGAAATGGTTTGAGAAGAGACTAAAACAAAGATAAGGGAATCAGCCCATCACGAGGGCTGCGCTTAAACTCAATTAATCTCAGCCGCAAGGGAGCCGAAAGAGACAAAATAACAGTAAAGCGCGTGAGTCTTCCCACGGGGAAGGGGCGAGTGAAAGACGCTCTCTTGTGATTTCCTACCGGGTTTATATATTGCTTCAAGGCCATATCACAATTGTCAGTGATGGATTCAGCTCCCATGATCGCCGGAGAATGGCCCCGTCTAATGGTTAGAAGATCAGTCATATCCAAATTTCACATGCAAATAACACTCGCAGTCGAGATTCGTCCGAGAAGTATCAAATCTCAGTCGTGAATATTTACAGACACTATAAACAAGAACTCTCGCGCGATGAGCAAGTCTGGCTTGGTCAGCCAGGCTGATCGGGTACACAGGCATCACGAGCAAGGTTTGTGGGTTGCGCTGGATTCGCCCCGGTGATCTTTGGTCTCACATGGGACACCCGCAGGGATCCTGGCTGCCCGGACCCTCACTGGGAGATGACGCCGATGGTGTAGGTGGGCGAGTCTGGCTTTTCCTGTAATGGTGATTCCCCTAGGTCAGTTGCCTCGAATAGTCATCTGAAATCGAATATAACTGGTGATACATGAGGCCACAACCGGCACAAGTCTAGTGGCGGGTATTGCAAAATTCTGCAACTACATGTACATGTACATCTCGAGCTGACAAGACTTGCCATAATCAAATCATGACCGGTCCATACGTATGCCGCAAGAGCTATGGAATGGAAGCCGTCACTAGTAGAAACACGCGCTACAATCACTCCCCACCAATTTACTTTGATTTTAGTCCGCTCTCAGAATTCACATAGAGCGGATTAGAGACGAACGAAGGGAACCAAGTCACTTGCAGTGATTTGTCTTTGAATTTAGATGCGCTTGTCAGATTGTGACCAGCGGCAGAATCAGGCTACAATCACTGAAACATACCCACTAATTTCTACAGTTCCAACACAGATTTCAACAAAAAATTACAAGGAACTTGGAAGCTGATCCAGACGCCTATGGACAGGCCTATTATTCAAACTGCAGATATCTTTCGACTGCAAGACAAAATTCTCCCTGGTGGCCTTCGGTAGCCAAAAGAACTTTTAACATATTCATAAGGGGCACTCACATCCGAATATCATTTGAAGACATAACTCGAAGTCAGCCGCATAACAGCGCTTGCTGACCTCAACCGTTTATGTCTGCCGCAGGAACGCATTCCACCCATATATGGCTATCCAGAGTGCCTTCGTCATCGTCACATATATCGAACCTTTAGAGCTGGTTCGGAAGCTTTGGGATAACGTAGGAAAAAGAATAGACAGGAATCGCTCTCACCGGAGCCGCAAGTTGAACTTATAAAATTGGAAACTCGCACAGGGGCATTTAGTGAATTTGGATAAGATATAATTTTTTCAGTTTCAAAACACATGTCATTTCCTTCTTGCTTCTCCCCTCTTATCTCTCATTCTCTGTATATAGTATCACAAGAATATCTGCGACGAAAACCCAGCTGTTTTAATCAAAACTACAATGATACAGATTAAGAGAATTGTAACCTTCCCGTGTTTGAAAAGAGTAACTGTTTCATCCCGCTTAAGAGTTTAGATCAAGAGATGATACGGAATCTAACCGAACATTGAGCTAGGCGCCAAGGGTTTCAGATACACTGATAATGTTTGAATTAAAACCACGGTACCCTGACTACCAAACTCTAATTACGTTGTGGCTTATAATTAATTGAACATGCAAAAAGAGAGGACAAAGCGTTCCGACTTCCTGGCTATATTTCTTTCGGCAGAGGAATTGAAGACGCTGGTCCTCTACGTCATGTGGACGTTTGGGCAATTCCAAATTGTCATATTATCTATGATCAAGGCTCAGAGCTCAATCTGATCACACCTGCACTAGCTCAATTACTTAAGATGCCCTTATTCAAAATTCAAGATGGAATTTGTACAGGAATGGGGATGAGATCAGTTAACGGAAATTTTAACTCACTCCAAAACTTTGTGACTTTCGACTTCAAGATCGATGAGATCCACCGTGTGATATCAGCATTCGTGAGGCCAGATAACCCTGGGGAAATGTCCTCCTCAGATTTATCGCTTATACTAGGACAACCGTGGATCTGGTCAGTTCACGGAGTACCAAAGTTCGAGAAGGTATATTACACTTTGGTGATGAAACCCTAGGGAAGGTACGAAAAGTGCTACATACTACCACATTTTAGGAATTTAAGTATCAGAAGCTCCTACTGGTCCCTAATCTCCCACGGTATCGTGAGAAGCTAGAATGAGCAGAAAACCTCATGAAACAGCAAGTACCCATAAATATGGCTATAAAACCGTTTGGCACACGTAACAGAGAACATTACGTTAATTGGGATGGTCGCTGATATAATTATGATCCCGCGACAGAAATGCTAGGTGCGGGAAAATATCGCTCTGATGATTCAGACTCGAGATCGAGCACAATAATAACCTCATTAGATCAAAGCGACACTCCAACTGCATCGGACTCAGAACTTCCTTCAACCTCATCTGACGAGGCAGACAATGAAAGCAATTCTCATAGCTTGAGTGATGAGCAAGCATGTCGAAGGGTTCGACGAACTGCGAGATATGTAACATCACAAAACTCCTCGGTCAAAGCGACCTTAAAGCCAAATTCTCACATGCAACTCAGAAACCGAGCAAACTAAAACCAACTGATAAAGCTCCTCACAGGCAACCCCAGGTTGAAAAAGTTAAGGGTGAGGAATTTTCAAATATTTACCATTTAAATTAATATACTATTGAACTTGTGGTTCCAGAGATAGAAACTATACACCCTAGCTATAATCCAAGTAGTAGAACTCATTTTGCTGCGAACTCTCAACCTGGTGGAGAAAATAGCCAGCTGCGATCGTTAGGGGCACTTATCGGACGAAATAGTGATATAGAAAATTACCAGGACCTAAACATCAGCGCATGGAAAATCATTCAGGCTTCCAGAAGCGGTGAAACAGACGGCCCGCACGTAGGTCAAATGACAAGTCTGATAGAATTTATGTTAATTCAAGCAATGATACTGATATCCACATCTTTTATCATTTTTGCACATCAAAAACATTGACCCGCAAACAAAATACTCCTTAGTTTGACACATATACCGGTAACTCATACAAAACAATTCCTCGCCAAGGAGATTTATTGAATTTCAAATGCCCGATCTATATCCTTCTCATCACCCTCCTCCGGGTGGCCCGCGGTCTTTGACCGAGACCCTCCTTCTCACGACAACTGCCGCCACAACTCGTACCAACGAAGCGACACTCATGTTTGGTGGTGTGGCCTCTGCCATCAATGAAGCTGCTCGTGGGGCCAATTCCCCCGTTCTCCCCCCTCATCTGAGAGGTATCTACGAAGAATTCCTCTCCCGTCTACACGCAGTCGCGCAAAGCTTCTTTGAGAGTCACGTTCGGGGATCTACTGTTAATGGCCAAAACAGACGTCCACCTACGCAAAGCACCCAACAAAATACCCCTACTGTACGACAAACTCTCCCAACTCCTACTTTTCCTCCAGTTACGCTCCCCAACTCGTATGCAGTCGCTGCGGCTTCAGTAAAAGCAACAGCTGCACCTCGTAAATCAGCACAAGCTAAACGTGCTCCTAAACCGATTCCTCCCCCCCCCCGCTGATGAAAGACTTTTCCTTCGTCTAGAACAAGATGCCACAGAAAGGCTACTCTCACCGTACCCACTACTCATACACTATCGCAAATTCCTTGGAGAGAATGGAGTCTTACTCAAAGAGGTTCAACACGTCCCCTCTGGCCTTGCCTTCCGCCCTTCCTCCGAAGCTGCCGGGCCCAGACTCGAGGCACTCTTCTCAGATGGCATCATGGAAGAGAAGCTTAAGGGGGCGATCGGCATCGAAAAAGCACAAAATTTGGTCACGTACCTAATCTCTTTTGTCTCGCGATCTTTCACAGCTTTGGACGAAAACTACGAACTCACAAAGTACCCGATTACTAGCGAACCTATATGCAATGAACTCAAGGAAGAGAGGGGAGTTGCCCCAGTCGCAGCCTTCGAAGCTAAAACAAGTCTAGAGGCAGCACACTCCCACACAGCGAGATTCATCACTCGTTTCCCACTCGACACTGTTCTTCCCAGTAAATTTCAATTATTCGGCGTAGAAGTCATCTCACGCCGCCTCGCAAAAAAAGACGTCAATAATTCAATGCGGCTGTCTCGACCTGATGGAAAGTATATCCATCTGATGTTGGGATGGAACTGGGGATATAAGGGTCCACGTGATATATTAGGATTATGTAAGGCGTTTGGGGGACAGGAGTTTATAGTTTCATTTCGTAGTTATTGAAAACAAAAAAACGATCATATCAAGCAGCAATCGGATGCAGTTATTGTGATCACACCCCGTAAACATACCGACACTGATCAGTAGACGTATAGATCAGGATACGGACTATTACGAAGAGAGAGAATATTAGACACTCCCTCACTGAGGATCTCTATTTATTAATCTCTGCCAAGGATACGATTCAAGAATTGTCCCTACTAAGGAATTCAATTCAAAAAAAGTATCAAAAGTCAGTCCCTGATTAGGAATTCTGACTGCGTCCACCACGCTATATCCAATTTTCATACTTTGCCTCTAAAATAAGCCTTCACCTTTCACTACATCAGAAGAAAGAAAAATGTCAGACAACAACGAAACCAGTGTCTCCCTAAAAGATGCAGAATTTATCGAAAATAGAATTAATTTATACGAAAAATGCGACTTGAAAGACTTAGATCTCTGTTTCATAGATTAATGCACTTGATGCTGATATTAACTCTGTTGTCGGATGATTAGTTTCTCGAGTAATTGGATCAACACGAGTCAACCATGCATAGAGGTTGGAAATGAGATCACTAGTCAGGAAGCGGAGGATAATAAGGTCAATCTAGTTCTATTAGGCAAGTCCTTGAATTATCTGGTATGGTTATGCAGTGTAGTAGAGGAGGTCATGTACATATATATATATATATATATATATATAGGTTCAGCGTGTGAGAGATTTCCTCTGCACGCAACGTCTTCTGAATATACATTCACCACATACCTTTCATACCTCTTCCTTGGGAAGACCGATTTACTTCAATTCCAAATCCTTACTTTTCTCCTTACGCTTCTTCCTCACTTTGTCTTTCCCTTGGGAAGACCACATCCATTATATCGCCTCAGATCTTGTTATCACATTTACCTCCTTCACCAGTGCCCCACGGAACGCCGATTACCCTCTCTCTGAGACTCTGGGAATCATTCCAAGAAGATTTCGCTCCTTTTACCACAGAAAGATTTACCGCAGCATCCCGCCCTATCATCCAAATGCTTCGTACATTTCTTCGCAAACGTGGTGTTTATGTTTTGAAAAAGGCTAGAATTCCAATAGCCCAAACGTTGTTCGAAGTGATTCAACAAGAAGAACTAAAAGATTGGACCGACGAAACTATTCAAGAGCATCTCTCATCTGACGGACCATTTAACTCCAACCATGTTAATTTTCTCATTAGTACCAAACTATTTCCAATAGAGTCTCAAGGACTTTTCAATTTACCTCCACTGAACTCACCACCTAGCCCTAATGTGAAAAATGAGACTAAAGAGGCTGACAAAAATAATGATTCTTTGCCAAACATTGAAAGCCTGTTCAAACAGGAATTTCATGAACCTCCTTCTACGGCGGATTTTTCTAGAGAACTTATTTCTTTAGCTAAATTATATACAGAAGTCAAATATAGTGGAGAAAATGATAATTTTGACTTTAAACTAGCAATATTCCACGACTTGTGCGGAAGGTCTGGCGTTCAACCGTTCATGATGGATCAAGCTTTCCCGACGATGCTACGAGGACTAGCCCTAGAACATTACTTTGCAAACATGTCTGTCAATAAAACAGCCTCTTTTGAGCATAAATGTGAGTCAACTCGTCAGTATTTTGAAGGAACAGAGTACAAAAGAGGAGTCTTAGCAACTTGGAATTCAACTACCTTAAAATCCATAATCAATGTTAATCCAGGACTTCCAACGCAACAATTTTTAAAATTATTTGTCAAAGAACTTCGACATCTACAACATGGTCTTACACCGGATCTATGAAACGACTCATTTCTACACAACAAACTTGTGAGCGGATGTAAAATGGTGCCAGCATGTCAGTTCACTTGTTTTAAACCTAGTGAGAGTCTTGCTGGATTCATAAATGATCTTCAATCTTCAATTGCAACCTACGAAGAATTAAACGAGCCAAAAACAAACCAAACTTTCTTTACTGATAGAAAATATTACCATCGTAACACCTTAAATCATCAATCTACTTCACATCTACTTCAGAAACCTTCAAATGATTTCAACCATACCCACAAAAAAAGATACCACATCTGCCGCAAGGAAGCTTGTTGGTCAACAAATCATAGTAAGGAAGAACGGAAAATTTACCTTAATCAATACAGACAAAAACTTAACAAAAAGGTTGATAAACATATTCGTCAGTATGCTGTTGATCTCGAAACAATCGAAGAAAATAATTTTACTAGTGACGAATCTGATACTGAGTCCATTAAAGAAACAATCGATGCTTTAGTTTTATAAGTTGGCTCTTTACCAGTCTCTAAAACTTCAAATGAACAATTTATTACTTCAGTTGGCTATGTTCTTAACGCTGAAGTCATGGCCAATCGTTTGGCAAATAAAGCTCTCGAACATGCAATCACCACGGAAATTCCTCGTCATTCAGAAGAAATCGGACAACTCAATCTTGAAAAATTTCCTTACACTTTTACTTCTACTTCTCCTTTGAACAGATACAACTCATCTAATTTTCATGGTATAATGATTGACACGGGCGCTTCCAAAATATCGACTGCAGGTTACGACCAATATATTGCTTGCCAGAAATATAACAGCTATGTGAAAATTGATAAGTCCAAAGCAGGGGCCATAAATGTCCAATTTGGGATTAGCTCGACGCCTTCCATTGGTTCCTTCAAGTTAAATACACCAGTGGGTGTTACTGAATTTCATGTAGTTCATGCCGACATTCCTTTTTTGTTATGTCTTGCCGACATGGACAGATTAAAAATTTATTATAATAATATCGATAATGTTTTAGTAACCTCAACAGGAAAAAGAATACCTGTCGTTCGTCAATTTGGCCACCCTTTTCTTACATGGGGTGAATCCCTACAAAATTTCCTAGAAACCTCATTCGAAAATAATCCTTGTTATTTGACTGAGACAGAACTACGAAGGTTGCACCGAAGGTTTGGGCATCCATCTGCGGAAAGATTATATCGACTATTAAAACGTGCAGGTCACGTTCCGGACCAAAAAGTTCTTCACCATCTAACAAAGTTCTGTGTTCACTGCCAAAAGCACGGAAAATCACCGGGAAGATTTAAATTTACCATTCGAGAAGTGTTGAAAAATAAGGATGCGGATATAATTCCTGGAGGCAAGGACTTCTCGTGGAATGTTCGTCACAACAACTTTTGGGTCTTCGACAATGCTAATATTTTAACTTAATATTTTGACTTAATCTTCTTTAGTATCTAAAGGATGTACAATATATGAGTATACAAATCTCAAAGTGATTCCAATAATAATCACAGACAAAACAAGAAGCCCACTCATTCTATACATGAAACTTCAGTACCTAGTCAGAACACCCAACGTCGCAGACATGAGACAACCATCCCTATAATTACCTCAAAGTTCGAACAAGAAATAAATGACTTATCCGATCTTGATGTTCCATATTTGAAACTTTCAGGCTCAAATTCCAACACTCCTCCTGAACAGCTACATTGGTTAAGCCTCTTTGGTTCGGAAAAGTTTTTGGCACATCGGCTTTGCTTTCGGATGGGTTAGAGGTTTGGTCAGTATATCGGCTAACATCCTATCAGTCGGAATGTACTTGACGTTGATGACTTTGTTATCGACACATTCCCTGACATAATGATATGCGATGTCGATGTGTTTTGTCTTTGCTGAGTTTGTACCTTCTGCGATCGACAATGCGCTCTGATTATCGCTAAAGGTCAACAAGCCTTGATTTTCCACCAGCTTATCAGCAACATGGAGCTCGTTGAGTAACCTATCAACCCAAGTAGCTTGCTTAGCTGCTTCAGACAAAGCGACATATTCCGCCTCAGCTGACGATGTAGAAACTGATTTCTGTCGTCTTGACTGCCAACAAACTGGACCACCACCAAGCATAACAACATACCCGCTAACTGAACGACGGGTCACGACATCAGAAGCAAAATCTGAATCTGAATATACTGTGGCTTTGACCTCTTGTGTCGGTTCTGCTGAAATCGGTCCAAAACTATAGTTAATAGAATAATCAGCTGTACCTTTAAGGTACCTAAAAACCCGGCAGGTACTGTTCCAGTGCCGGACAACTGAACGAGCGTAATAACTGCCCAATTGCGATACAGCAAATGAAATGTCTGGCCTCGTACCGTTCGACGCATAACCCAAACTTCCTATTGCACTCGCATATGCTGACTCGCCAGCGAGTGGCTCGTCTTCGCGACCTGGAAGTATACCATCGTAACCTTCTAGTGGTGATGTATATGCCTTGGCGTCTTGTAATCCGAAAGACCTAATCTTATCAGATATGTAGCGAGCTTGAGATATTTCTAGTGTTCTTGTCGCTTTTTCTCGGGTAATTTTCCAACCGATAATTACATCGATTTCACCTAAATCCTTAATAGGGAAGAATGATGAAAGTTGTCGTTTAATTTCCACAACTAGTTTTAGGATCTTTCCGCAGATAACTAGGTCGTCGACATATACGCCTATAACGAGCTGTATTCTTGGGTGTATATAAATATACTGATCACTGCTTGACCTTTTGTATTTTAGTGAGGTAAGTTTTTCATCAAGCTTTTTATACCATGCTCGTCCAGATTGCTTCAATCCGTACAATGCCTTATTGGCCCTGAAAAACTTAGTACCCGGCATTCCCTCAGAACTTCTCATGAAAACCTCCTCCTCCAATTCACCTTCGAGGTAAGCTGTCTTAACGTCAATCTGATGGATTTCCCAATCGTGATAGGGAGCTACAGCTAGGAGTATCTTTAGTGAATCCATCCGTAGGGTCAGTGAGTAAGTGTCGAAGTAATCGACACCATATACCTGACTGTAGCCTTGCGCAACTAATCGAGCTTTGAACCTACCATCAGACTTAATGGTGAAGATCCACCTGGAACCGACAGTCCTTCCGTGAGGAACATGAGTTATTGGTACAAAGACATTCTTTAATTTCAATGAATTAAGCTCGTCGTCAATAGCTGCTTGCCACTCTGTACTGTCTGCACCAGTAATTGCGTCGGAGAAATTTTTGGGGATAATTATACCTTCTCCGACGTGCAATGCATGAGGTCTCGGTTGCTATGCTGATCTAGGCTCGATCGGTTTTCGGGTACGACCACTCCTCCTCAGAATAGGCTCGTCCGGGACTGAATCTTGTTGGACTACGACATCCTCTGACTCATCTAGAGTTTCCGTATCTGGCAAGACGCTCTCGACTTCTTCCGGCGTACTTTGAACTTCTTCAACAGGCGTGCTAAACTCATCGTCTCCATCTACCGACCTAAGCTGTCCTCGTTCTGACAATTCTCCGATCTCTTCTTCTGGTCGATCTTCGTTCTCTATCTAACGCATCCCCAACTTTTGAAAAAGGATTTCCGATGAAATTTAAAGAAGACACAACGGGGGTCTGATTTGATGATTCGCTCCAATTCCAGAAAGAACCTTCCATAAACCTAACATTTGATGATATAATCACCTTGTTAGTACCTGGCTTTGATGGAATGTATACCTGATATTGTGTTGTTGATTCACAATAGTCAACAAAAATACCCTTGCGAGAATTTGGACCGAGTTTATACCTCTGTGGATCATTGGTGTCTATAAGTGCATAGCAAATGCAGCCAAAGACCTTTAAATGAGAGACCTTAGGTATGCGGCCATTCATGACCTCAAATGGCGTTAAACTACCCTTGAGGCTCGAGAGTCTATTGCGCAAATAACAAGCTGTTAGAACTGCTGCGTCCCAAAATCGGAAGGGAAGGCGAGCATGGGAGAGTATGCATCTGGCCATGGTTATTAATGACCTGTTCATTCTCTCAGCCACTCTATTCTGATGCTGGGTATAAGGAGCGCTAATTTGCTGTGAAATTCCTTTAAAGTTGATCATCTTATACTCTGTACCTCCGTCAAAACGCATAGCCTTAATCTTTTGACCTGAGCAGAGCTCCTTTTTTGTAAAAATATTGTATGCGCTATTGAGGAATATCTTAATGCGTGTTAGGCTTGGTGTTTCACTGTATTGTAACGGCTGATAAGCCGATATATTCCTGTAGCATATGATGGTCATCACATGCACAGACTAATGCAGCCCTATCCGGGTATGCTAGCTTCCCGTCAAGCAATCGGCAGGGTAGGACGCTTGGACTCAGCTTGGCGGAACTTGCCTATGTTTCATGTTGCAAGGGGTATTACATGTCATGGTCTTATTATAGCATTGAGAGCCTGGTGGCGATTCATTGGAAGTGTTATAAGTAGATGCTACCTGGGCAGATGTAATTCCTCTCTTCATAGATAAATATAAACTACTTTACGATATACAGTGCTTCTGCCTCTATATCCCGAACCGTGACATGTATATCAAGTTTGAACAATTTGGTGGCTGTAGAGAGGAGTAAAGTGGGAGTTGTTTATCACTCCCACCCCAAACTATAGCCCTAACTATAAACAAAATTATCCAATAAAACTAGTTGGTGATTGTGTGTCAATACGGACTAGCGTATAATATGACATACAACGGTCATAGCGCAGAATGATAACCAGAGTGGTAATGTCTCTACAAGTTACATTCCTTGCAGATCACACCAATTAGTAGAACTAATTTCAACACCCCTTCTCAATTTGCACGGAATATAGAAGTGCATAATTGGTTTAATCTAGGCCTTGGTAACGCCTTTGTACATATATCAGCAAGGTTTTCGACTGACGGAATATGTAGTACGGTTAAGTTCCCAAGTTCAATCTGCTCTCTGGTGAAATGATAAGCAATATCAATGTGCTTTGTTGCATCATTAAGTCTCGGATTATTTGCAAGCTCAATCGCGGAGGTGTTGTCTGAAAACAAAGCAGTAGGTATATGTTCAGTAGTTATCTGATGGAGACTCCCAACAATCCAGATGAATTGTTTGGTTGCAAGTGGCAGCGCCATGTATTCGGCTTCACACGTAGAGTGAGCCACAGTTCGTTGCTTGCGAGACTTCCAAGAGAATGTACAACTACCAAGTTGGAACGGGTAACCAGAAAAACTTCGGCGTGCATCAAGACAATTTCCAATAGATGCATCGCAATATCTATTTAGGACCAGGGGAGATCCGAACTCGTAAGTTAGCTTAAGGTCTCTTGTTCCCTTCAAGTATCGTAAGACTCGTTTTGCCACACCAATGTGAGAGACAGATGGATCCCGACTAAATTGAGAAAGATGGGCAATAGTATAAGCTAGGTCAGGTCGTGTTCCCGTGACAACATACATTATAGATCCAATGATCCGTTGATACAGATTTGCATTTCCCCTCGGCTCCCTGTCAACCACAGCTTTCAGCTGCTGATTTGGTTCCATAGGTGTAGAGACAGAGTTGCAATCAAGCATAGAAAATCGTGCTAAAATCCGGTCAATGTACGCAGTCTGAGAAAGGGTAATACCTGTGCTCAAGTACTCAATTTGAATACCCAGAAGCCAATGAAGCGTGCCCATGTCATTAACTTTGAACTCAGATTTGAGCAGGCCTACAACTTCATCTATAAGCTTCCCCTGATCGCCAAATAAAACGATATCGTCCACATATATCGCGGCGATCAAGTTTCCTGATTTGTGCAGGAGGACGCAGGGATCAAATTTGGAAGAAACAAAACCATGAGGAAGAATGTATTCAATCAACCTAAAGTACCATTCTCGTGGTGATTGCTTCAATCCGTAGATACATCTGTTAAGACGTGCTACTTGGTTATCTATCCTGAACCCCTCAGGAAGTTCCATATAAATTTCTTCATTAAGTGTACCGTATAGAAACGCTATTTTAACGTCAAGTTGTCTGGGGGTCCATCTCCTACTGGTAGAGATAGCAAGGAGAAATCGTAGAGAATCTAGTCGTACAACTGGAGCAAAGGTTTCCTCGTAATCGAGACCCTGAACTTGGGTAAAACCTCTTGCAACATAGCGTGCCTTGAATCGTTCGACTTCTCCGAGAGCATTTCCTTTAACTTTGAACACCCATTTTCCATTGACAATCTTTCGTCCTTTCGGACGCGGTACAACATGCCACACGTTGTTTTCTTTGAGTGATAAAATCTCATCCTCTAAAGCTCTCTCCCACTTAGACCAATAAATTGAGCGTTTTGCTTCATAAAAACTTTTGGTTCTGGTATCTCTAAAATGCTAACTAATGCACTGTCTTCCTTAGTAGTGTTGAATACGTCTGATTATTCAACCCGAGAGGTGGAAGTCTGAGCATGAGATCTTTTCCACCACTCCCCCGAAATTGTGTCAGAAAACACTCGAGATCGTACTAAGCGGTTCGATCTGGTTTTAATAACATTTGGAGAAGGAGTTGGCTGAGCCCCCGATAGTTCATAAAAAGACACGTCGTTTCCAGAAGAAACAATAGACGGCTGAAGAATTGAACATGGGACAACGGCATGATTTGTGATAATTTCACTCGATTCAAGTTCTTGCTCGTCATTATCGCCAGGAATATAAGACGGTGGCAAAATTGAACGTGAAACAGCAGTTTGACTTGTATGGGTTTCTACTGGTTCAAACTCAGGTTCATCATTATCTAGAATATTAATCAATGACGAAAAGTTTGGACGTGAACCATCAGACTGATTTGAAATAATTCCACTTGTTGGTTCAGGCTCGTGCACGTCATTCTCCCTTAGAATATGAGACGGCTGAAAACTTGAACATGGAACAGCATGAGTTTTATGAATATCATCTACTGGATTGAACACCCATGCCAGTGGGTTCCCATTTACAACTGTAGTTGCAATAGATGATTCACGAGAAACATTTTGCTGATGTGAAGAGGTTGCTACAGCTTTATCTTCACTAGGAGGGAATTTAACATCAGCAGAAGTCGTCACCCGCCCGTTAGAGGGGGTATAAATTCTGTAGTGGTGTTGCGCATCACCATATCCTACGAACAAGCCTGGTTCAGCTCTTGGGAGAAGTTTACTACCTGAAGGAAGCTTAGCCTTAGGTATGTGTAAAATGCATTTTCCACCGAACGGCTTCAAGTGTTTTAACGTGAGTTTATAGCCATGAAAGGCTTCATAAGGTGTCTGACCACACACAGAACCATGAAATAAGCGATTTTTGGTAAAAACAAATGTATGAACAGCTTCTGCCCACAACCGCTTTTCAGCAATATTGGATAGCATAGCCCGAATACCCTCGCCTATGGAACGATTCAATCGCTCAGCGATACCATTAGATTCAGGAGAATACGGTAGAGTCAAATCATGACGTATCCCCTTCTGAGTAAGGTAATTTGTAAGTTCTTTGTTAACATACTCGCCTCGATTATCAGTCCGCAATGCCTTCACTTTACATCCAGATTGCGTTTCAAGTTCTGCAATCGTATTCATTACAGCTTTAGTAGCTTCCGCTTTGCATGATAAGAACTTAACACAAGAGTAGCGAGTAGCATCATCAACAAAACTGATGTAATAGAGCGCATTACCCAGGGAACGCATTGGGAAAGGACCACACAGGTCTGAATGCAAATATTCCCCTCTAGCACTTGCTCTACTACGAACTGCATGAGGGTTTTTTATGAGTGGACTTGGACAGTGCGCACGCCTCGCAGTGAAAATCTTTAGGACATACAGGGATTAACTTGGAATCCTGTATAACCATCTTTGTTTTAGAGACTGTTATGGGAGATGAGTGGCACAAAGCTTGATGCCAATATGTGTATGTCATACAGGCTATATCTTGACTAAATGGATCAGACTCCACAACAACAGGAAGAGATCCTTTAAAAATTGTTTCAAGACAGATTTGATCACCTTTGAGTAGACGCATCACTTTACCATCATCACATAGTTCATAGCCATTTAACCTTTCTCTGTTCCAAGATAAAAGAGAATGAGTCAACTTTGGTACGTACAGTACATCAGATAATACAAATTTAGAAATACAACCATTCGACAGTTTACATCTCAGGTTCACCGTGCCCTTTCCTCTGACCTCCATGGGTTCCCCGGAACTTGTGTTGACAAGTCCGGAACATTTGCTGATGTTGTTGAACTGGTCTAAAGGACACATGTGAGCCGATGCACCAGTATTGAATATAAAGTTGGATTTACTAAGATTATCTAAAGAGCCGGTAGTCATATGTGCCACTTCAGTAGCTATGACGCCTTTTTATTTATATTTTCCTCTTAGTCTTTCACACTAATTCCAAGTGTGATTGTTGGCTTGCGAGGGAAAATGTTTCTTGCAATAATTACAGCGTTTCTTCCTCGCTGCTTTCGACGGTTAAGTGACGACAGGGCGACTCGACTTGGCTAGAGTGACTAATGCTGTTTGAGGTTGCTCGGTGAAGTCAAGATCGTTTAACTTCTGTTTCACCATGGAATTTGTTAAATCATCCTTGGTAGTCAAGTTGTCAACGACATTTTTCAATTTCTTGCTCAAGAAACCCAGCAAGAAATCACGCTTCGTTGAGTCTCTATCAAGGAAAACACCAAAATCTCTTCTGTATGGATCAGACAATGTTTCGGCAAGGCGGCGAAGTTTGTAATGTTCAGCCTCGAAACGTCTGACAAACGCTGACACTGACTGCGTGTCGTCGAACTCAGAGGGTAGTTGGGCAAAGGTATCTAATTGGTACACCAACAAGTAGGTATTTTGCCTCTTATATTCACTTTTGAGATAAAGCCACATCAGGTGGGGACTTGTTTTCTCCGGCATGCGTTGTCTAATGTGTGGACTCACAGTAGTGATGTACATCGAGACCGCAATACTGGACAAGATTCGATGGGCTCTACGTTCCGTTACTATAGCGTGCTCTACTGGCTGCAATCCTTCGACTACTAGCTCGTAGAGCCCCGTGCTATTCCATTTAGCAATCATGTCCGCCTCCCACATGTCATAGCTTTCAGGCCCCTCGAGACGAACGATGTTTGTCATGGTTACACCACAATGCAGGCCCTCGCCAAGGACATCACGAAAAAATGACGACATCTCGAGTTCGTCTCTTGAGAGACCTTCTATGATGGGCCCTGTGACAGGACAATCAACTAACTGGGGTGCAACATGACCTTCAGTCGAGTTAGGAACCTCAGAGTGAATGTTAGCCATCTTCTTTAAAATATTTTCCCGAATTGAATTGAAATTCTGTAAAAAATATTGAAAGATGCAAGGCATTAGCAATTGTTCATCTTCTAAACAAGAATAGGTAAACACTAAAAGCACCGGACTCATTACCTGTAAAAATATTGTATGCGCTATTGAGGAATATCTTAATGCGTGTTAGGCTTGGTGTTTCACTATAAATCAAGTTGGAACAATTTGGTGGCTGTAGAGAGAAGTAAAGTGGGAGTTGTTTATTACTCCCACCCCAAACTATAGTCCTATCTATAAACAAAATTATCTAATAAAACTAGTTGGTGATTGTGTGTCAATACGAACTAGCGTATAATATGACATACAACGGTCATAGCGCAGAATGATAACCAGAGTGGTAATGTCTCTACAAGTTACATCCCTTGCAGATCACACCAATTAGTAGAACTAATTTCAACATTTTTCTCCCTATACAAGTTGAAGTAATGAGGAACGTCGGACTTATTCTTCATTATATAGACCGAACTCTCACGGGAACAATCATCCGTAAAAGTGACGAAGTAGAGACTGTTAAAGATCCCTGGAGTGCGACACCGTCCCCAGGTATCAGAATGAATCAGCTCTAGGACTTTGGGCGACGCACCGATAGGCCCACGGTTGATCTTCTCAACTTGTTTGCACGAATTGCATGTATCGCATGATTGCAGTGCTTGTTTGTCGATGCGAAATTCTTGTGGAATTTTGGGCTTCAGAATCAAAGTTTCGGAAACATTGATCTTCTCCAGAAGATGAGATCGAGCATGCGCAAAACGATGGTGAAGTAACTCAGTCGTACATCTCACCTCATCTTGGGTAATCAAAGCGTTTGAAAGGCTCTTAGATCGAATAGCGTGAGCCCCAGGGGTTCTATTGAAACAGAACAACCCTCCTTTTGGCCTGGCAGTGGCAATTACATCACCAGTAGGAGAAAGAACGCTGACTCCTCCATTCGAAGAGCATATGTTAAAACACTTTGATACGAGTTGCACTCGTGACACGAGATTCCTCGTACATGATGGAATTGTAATAATTGGTTATGAACAAGTCTGAAGGACGTACCGTTAAAGTTTAGAAGGTTCTATTAATGGCGATGATTACACAGACTGACGCTGACGACGAGGGAGGGTGTTTATGGTTCCCAAATAGACCAAGTTGTATATTTTAACAAATGCTTACTTTTTTACAGAGGGAAAACTCTGCCTACTTATATACATTCTTAATGGTGTTCCACATTCCACTAGTACATTCTATATTCTTCTATACCTTTCTATACATTGCCAAATAAGGTAAAGTGTAGCACCATAAAGAAGGTTGTTGGCCATAAGGGCAAACAAGAGAAGCTGCTAGAATAATGAGGATCCTTGTAGAATCTGATAACATGATGGTCATGGAAGCAGCTTAGTAATACAGTTGAAAAAAATTATCTCGGTTAATTATTTTCATAATAGTGCATTAAGACACTATACTGTTTTGGGTAAGATTAGTTATGTAGTCATGTTACTTCTCTATTTACGACAGATGGGACATACCAAACGTTATTTATCTCGATGGTCTTTCTTGATCTTCCGCTGCGGTGGTCATATATTTCGAATCTGACGTTACCGACTCCAGAAACGGTAATGGAATGACCTGAAGCAGTATTGACTGACTTGTTAGTAGTGGCCATGGAGTGGAATAGACTCTTGTCATGAAAGATATGATTCGTCACGCCAGTGTCAAGCACTATATCAAAATTTCGTTTGGACTCATCAGAAATCAAAGCATGTTCCTCCATCATCCATATACCCTCTTGAGTGTCTTCTATACTGTCGTTGGTCGCTGCCGTATTCGATTTTTTCTTCTCTTGTTTCGCCCTTTTCCTCCCGTTTTGTCGGACCTTTTCCTGCATCATCCTGATCTTTCTCGCTTTCTGTGGATTTTTAGCTCCCCATTTAGATCCATCGGGAGTGTCCAACCAGATGAAACATTCTTCACGTAAATGTCCCATTCGACTACAGTGAGCGCAATTCTTTCTTTTAGGAGGTGCTTTAGTCGGAGTTGGATTATTTCCAGGCTTATGATTGACTAGAGCGATCATTGAAGTTGGATGTAATTCTCGGTACGCTACTTGGGAAGCCCGGATAGCCGAGACAGTTGCTTCGAGCGAGATCTTAGGGTCTTTGAGGGTAATTACCGTTGACATGTAAAACCCACCACAGCATTTGATGAAGTGGTTTAATATGCGCTTCTTCATGCTTGAATCTGAAGGCGCTGAGTTCCTATCTATTAGTACGATTCGCCCTCGAATTACCGCCATCTTTTGAACAAACTCATCGATATCGACGTCGTCCTCAACATCGATCCCCCAGAAGGCCTGAGTTAAATCATCGATATCCTCGTCCGAATTTGGGCAATAAAACTGTCGTAGGTTGTCCCAACATTGCTTAGCCGTGAATCTGGGACCGACAAGATGGAAGGCGATGTCAGGGACGAGCTGAGACATCGCAACTCGGATATTTCTATCTTGCTTCTCAATAGTAGAAGCATTGGGGAACTTTGAGTCCTCTGAACTAGCAGCCGTAGGTTTTGAACTCTTGTTGGAACCGTCCAGCTGTGACTTAGCTTGTAAGACGTAGCTTTCAATCTCGAAAAGCAATAACGCGTCAAAGAAATGGGTACTCCATCGATTATAGGTCGACTTCTCTAGCTTTGGCGCACATCTCATCGACTTGAGAATTTCGGCGGCTGACATAGTTAAGTCGGATTAGGGGAGTAGAATAAAGTATTGAAGTAAATGTTAAGTAGGAAATATTTAACTCAAGTAGTAGATAACTAACTTGGTCTCATAATCTGTTGAAAAATAAGGATGCGGATATAATTCCTGGAGGCAAGGACTTCTCGTGGAATGTTCGTCACAACAACTTTTGGGTCTTCGACAATGCTAATATTTTAACTTAATATTTTGACTTAATCTTCTTTAGTATCTAAAGGATGTACAATATATGAGTATACAAATCTCAAAGTGATTCCAATAATAATCACAGACAAAACAAGAAGCCCACTCATTCTATACATGAAACTTCAGTACCTAGTCAGAACACCCAACGTCGCAGACATGAGACAACCATCCCTATAATTACCTCAAAGTTCGAACAAGAAATAAATGACTTATCCGATCTTGATGTTCCATATTTAAAACTTTCAGGCTCAAATTCCAACAAGAAGATTTAAATTTTAATTATTCTATAATAATCGACGTAATGTATATACACAATTTACCGGTTCTTCATATCGTCGACGAAGCGACAAGGTTTCAAGCGGCCAGATGGTTGAAAAACCTTTCAGCCCAGCATACTTGGGATGCTATAAAAATCTATTGGATTGATACGTATATTGTACCTCCGGACTATATCGTCCACGATGCTGGTACAAACTTCACTAGCAAAGAGTCTCGCCAAAATGCCACCTCAAATGGCATTGCTACGAAGTGTGTGCCTGTCGAGGCCCATTGGTCCATTGGTATGGTTGAAAGATATCATTCACTTCTACGAAGAGCCTATTTTATAATTGAGAAAGAAACTGGACGTCAAAATAGAGAACTAGCACTCCAAATGGCCGTAAAAGCGATAAATGATACAGCAGGCCCAGATGGTTTGGTACCAACATTATTGGTATTTGGTGCTTATCCAAGAATGACGGAACTAGATGCACCTTCACCTACAATTGCTCAACGCTCTACAGCAATCGAGAAAGCTATGAAAGAAGTCCGGAAATTAAGGGCCGAGAGACAGGTTTCAGACGCCTTATCCTCGAGAAATGGACCCAATACGTCTGTTCTTCATGATCTACCGCTCAATTCTGATGTTCTCGTCTGGCGAGAAAATAGTATTGGCCACCAAGGCGAGTGGTCAGGGCCCTTTAAACTTCTTAGTGTAGACCGGGAAACTTGCAAAGTTCAACTTCCACATGGACCTACTAACTTTAGGAGTACAACTGTTAAACTATTCCACACTGAGCCGAATCTAAACGAAAAAATTAATGAACACAACAATGGCCAGGACCAAGTCAAAACTGATGAAGCCCCCACGCAATCTGTTAATAAATCTCCATCTCAAGTACCAGTTCGGCGAAGCTCACGTACAAGATCTCCGATCTGGAAACTCCGTGACGCAGATCTTTCTGTATTTCTACAAACTCAATCATTCACCGATTCTAGACGAAAGGAAATCAATGGCTTATTAGAAAAAGGTGTATTTCAAATAATCGACGAATCAAGCGTGCCACAGGGTGTAAGGATCTTTAATTCCAGATTTGTTGATGAAATTAAGAACATTGGTACCGACAAAGCTTTTGAAAAATCAAGGCTCGTGGTTCAGGCATTTAACGATCATGGCAAGGAACTTGTTCTCACCCAATCGCCGACCATACAAAGAATGAGTCAAAGGCTTATACTTGCATTAACAGCCATCTTACATAAAAAGATATCTCTCAACCTCTTTATCCACGATATTTCTCAAGCCTATGTGCAATCAACGACTCAATTAAATCGTAACTTCTTTGTCAAACCCCCCAAAGAGCTAGGACTGAAACCAGGCTCCATCTTAAAAATAGTTAAGCCGCTATATGGCGTACCAGAGGCTGGAAACCACTGGTTTAAAACCTACCATCAACATCATACCAAAAATCTCGGTATGATTCAATCCATATTCGACTCATGTCTCTTATCCAAATTTATCGATGGTTTTGGTATCGTAGGCCTCCAAACAGATGATACTTTAATTCTAGCTGACAAATTATTCGCAAATGCCGAGGAAACCAAACTAAAAGAGGCCAAATTATTAGCAAAGGAAAGAGAAAATGTTACAGGTCTGGAGCCAGTGTGGTACAAGGCTGATGCCTGAGGTATCATAAGGTGGGTGGGACTTGTAGGCTTTGCGCTAATCCTCGTTTACGCTAGTGTGGCAAGGAAAGAGCCACTGAAAGAGTAACTCCTTCATCAACTTACAGACCATCATTAAATGGCATCAAGGACGGGAAGGCGTTAGACTGCAAAGGGGATCTGGTTCGAAGGGAAATATGTATATAAGGAATAGGGCAGGTGTCTTCGATCCTCAGATTTATTATACTCTTGATTTAATTGAACGATTAATTTTCTAATCTGATTCATCTTACGTTTCCTCACAGAAAAACTTACTGAAAACTCACCTCTAAAGTTCAACGGCAGCCAAATCAGCGAAAAAGACGATTCTATGTTTCTGACCCAGGAACTCCAGTGTAAAAATTTACGTCCTATTTGTCTGAAACCAACCAACCTTGTAGGCTCCAGGGGAAAATCGCGCACAGCTGTAACTCCAAAGGATCAATTTATCGCCCAGAGAGCTCGAGGTGCGTACATTGCGAGTGTTTGTCAGCCAGAGGCTTCATTCGATCTCTCTCACGCTGCTCAAATCATTAATACAAAAGATGAAGATGCAAAAGCACTTAACAAACGCCTTCAATGGCAAATTGATAATCCTTCAAGAGGTCTCAAGTTTATTGAACTTGATTTAAAAACACTTAAGTTGATGGTCTTTACTGATGCATCTTTTGCAAATTATCAAGATTTATCATCTCAAATCGGTTACGTTATAGCTCTGGCCGATGATAATAACAATGCCAACATCATTCCCTGGTCTTCACTTAAGTGTAAGAGGGTCACCAGAAGTGTTTTGGCCTCTAAACTTTACTCAGTGACTCATGGCTTCGATGTTGCCGTCGTTCTTAAAGCGACAATTGAGCAAATACTTGACCTTAAACAACCTCTTCCGCTAATTCTATGCACTGATTCTAAATTATTTTATGATTGTCTAGTAAAGCTTGGCAACACACAAGAAAAACGTTTGATGATTGACTTAATGTGCCTTCGGCAATCGTATGAGCGACGCCAAATAACCGAAATTAGATGGATTGATGGGAAGTCTAACCCAGCAGACGCCATGACGAAAAGCCAACCATGTCCCGCTTTTACAAACTTAATTGATACCAATAGGCTGAATATTGAAACTTCTGGATGGGTAGAAAGATCTAATATATAAACACCACTTAACCATTCTAAAGAGCCGCCAGTGTCTAGACCTGATGGAAAGTATATCCATCTGATGTTGGAATGGAACTGGGGATATAAGGGTTCACGTGATATATTAGGACTATGTAAGGCGTTTGGGGGACAGGAGTTTATAGTTTAATTTCGTAGTTATTGAAAACAAAAAAACGATCATATCAAGCAGCAATCGGATGCAGTTATTGTGATCACACCCCGTAAACATACCGACAGCGGCCGTTGCTTCCAGTGGCATAACGAACGCATCTGCTCTCGAGCTGCGCAATGCCGGCTATGCGGCTCAACCGAGCATCCTGTCGAAAACCACCAAGCGTGTGCTCCTCACCCTCATCCTTGCCCTGCACGTTGCATACATTGTCATGGACCACACCCCGCAGATGCCCCTGAATGCCCCCTTCGCCCACGCCGGAATGGAAGCAGGCTCACAAAGGAGCAAATATCACAAATTCGCAAGACATCTGCTGCCGCAAGAATGAGCCTTTGTACCACTGTCGGCTGCTCTCGTCGCTCCTCACAAATAACCCCTGAAGATTTGGAAATGACTGACAGCAATATGCCTTCCCCATCCGTGCCAACTAATCAGGTACCTCAATCCAATGGCCCACCGCAGTTCGAACCGGCTAGCTCGAATCAACTCGTTAGGATCCCCTCTACTCCGCAATTCTCTGTTGCTACAGAGAGTCCGTACTCCGCTCTTGATTCCTCCGATGACCTATAGACGGCATAGAATCAAGAGACCTCTCCGCATTTTACAGATAAATGTTGGCAAGGGCGCAACATCCCACGAGCTCGCTCTCATTTTTGCGAGCGACCAAAAATTTGATGTTATACTCGTACAAGAACCATAAATTTTTAGCGATAGACAGAGGCGCATCACCAAAAGAATTTCCACTTACGAATGTTTTTCTCCAACTGACGACTGGACCTCCGGTCCTAGAGTTTTGACTTAACTCCGGAAGGGTGCTGGTTTGCAAGGTCATCAGTTATACCCATTAGAGCCTCCGTGCCCTGCTATCAGGGATCTCCTTGAAGTGATAGCCCCATCAGGGAAGAAAATTTCCATCCTAAATGTTTACAATGCACCAGTTGGCTCATGCGATGAAGGCGAAGCTGTTAAAGCCCTTCTTAGTCTTTCTCTGCGCAGCTCCCGCGGGAGACTGTTCGTTGCTGGCGATTTCAACCTGAAACATCCTAGCTGGCAACCATCAAAAAAAACCACCAGCCCGATGTCGGAAGGACTTTTGGAATGGTCAGCAAACCACAATCTTGCTCTAACCACACAGCCCGACACTCCAACTCACCTACGTGGAAATGTGCTAGATTTTACATTCATTTCCAACAATCTAGTCCTCGATGGTGCAGAATCTTCTATTTTTCAGGAGGCGGACGCTACTTCGGACCATCTCCCCATCGCGTCAGTGATTCCATGGGATAGTCGCTTTCAAGAACATTTAGCTCGGGTTAAGCTTGATACATTGGATGAGAAGCTCTTCCTCAAACTACTCGAAACAGCAATTTCAGGGATTTCTAACATCCCGCAAGCCCCATCAGCTGAACTACTCGACGCTGCCGCGTGGGATCTCTGCACCGCAATTGGGGACGCATACCGTGGCTCAGCTAGGCGAGCTCTCGGTAGGGGGACGGGCCAACCTTGGTGGAATGACGAATGTAGAGAGGCTGCACAGGCGTATTGTAATTTTCGAAGAACCTCGGTGATCCAAGCTGACATATTGGCGGCAAAGAAAGCACTACGGACCGGAACGCGCCGTGACAAACGTCGTTTCTACCAGGCGAAGCTAGAACACGCAGCAACCAGCAAGGATATTTTTGGTGTAACTAAGTGGCATAGATCAATTGGATCTTTTCGTACCCCTCCCTTGGAAGACCCTCTGAATCCGCAAGCTAAACCGGCCATTACTATCTGTCATAAGCGGTATGTAGACAGCGAGGCTGGAGACAGGGGTCAAGAGGTGGGTGTCAGGCTAAAGGTTGCCATCCTACATAATACACGAGATAGATGCATCACCACTCGGCTAAAAGGCCAGACCAGAATCATAGAACACTATGACCTGGCAATCTCCATATATATATTATACAGTAGAGGCTTTCCTGACACTATCGATGAAAAGCGAGACGTTCTAGCTAGGAACCTTTTGCAAACTAATTCTGAAGTAGGTGACATTCCGTCAGATTCCCCAACTGTAGGCCTTAAAACATTACCTTTTCCTGACCTCACCGATCTGGAAGTTAGAGATGCAGTATTTAGCGCCAGAAATACTGCGGCAGGCGAAGACATAAATCCTTCGGTGTCAGGAAAGCCTCTACTGTATAATGTATATATATGGAGATTGCCAGATCATAGTGTTCTATGATTCTGGTCTGGCCTTTTAGCCGAGTGGTGATGCATCTATCTTGTGTATCATGTAGGATGGCAACCTTGAGCCTGACACCCACCTCTTGATCCCTCTCTCTCCCCACGCTGTCTACATTCCGCTTATGACATACAGCCGTCTTAAAAAAAGGCTGGCAACTCATAAAAAGCAAAGTAACCCGGTGTAAAGGTTAGAACCTCAGGAGCTAGCTCGGGCCCTGGCCCTTGTTTACTTATCCTATCTGATATTATCAGCTAGCGCCAAAACTATTAATCTCGCTTAGTGCTGCACATAGTTATGAAACTGCGTAGCGAGATTATGATGGACTTATAGATAGACGTTGGATGGTGTTTAGGCGTTATGGACTTTTCCAGTAGCTTTGTGCTGATTCTAAAGATTGCACAGATCGGTGTGAAGGCCTTGGGTTGGATAAGTTCTGGAAACTTATGGAATCGAATGAAGGACTTATATAGAGCTGCTTCCTGTACATGAAATCTTCACACACTTCTTAATTAATAGATTTCCTTAAAACCTATACTTTGAGCTATTCGAGTGAGGCCTTTCACACCCGGCTCTTCCGCGGCTGCCTAGAAGCTGGACATCATCCAGCTTGCTTCAAATCAGCAATCTTAGTCATTGTTAATAAGCCAAACAAGCCAGACAAATCAAACCCACTGTCACGGTTGGGCTATACAAGCGTAAGGCAATTGATATAGACTATGGTAATCTATAGTAAATCTTTGGAGAGTAAACTCCAGTAATTACAAGGTCAAATATTCCATACTCTGTAGCACTTCTGCCTGAGGCAAATACTACAAAATATACGTTCATTACCTAACCAATATCACATGATCAGATTCCCTAGGTGCCCCTCTGCATAAGCCTAAGACTGCGCTACCAAGCATAGTCCTTAATCATATTAAGGCTTGCCAGCTGTCACACCCACGCTCCTATCGCCCCATTGCATTGCTCTCGGTCTTGGGTAAAAGTCTCGAACGGCTAATCGCACGTCGATTTGCCTGGATCGCTATTGACGCCAGGGTTTTCGCATCACAACAGTTTGGGGCGCTCCCTCTACGCTCCGCAACCGATTTGACCACCTGCCTTGTTCATGATGTCGAGCCTACCCTCAACAGTAAACGAACTGCCTCCCTCCTGACTCTGGATGTAAGAGGTGCTTTTGATGGTGTCCTTTCTGGCCGGCTTGCAAGACTTTCGAGAGAGCAAGGCTGGCCTGATCACCCGGTTCGCTGGGTAATCTCCTTTTCCACAGGTCGCACTGTTAAGATTCGACTCGATGAGTCGACCGGCCCAAGTTTGGAAGTCTTCTGCGGTCTCCCACAGGGCTCTCCAGCTTCTCCCATCTTGTTTATGCTTTACTTAGCTCCCCTATTCACCATGGACACTTCGGAAACAAAATTTGGGTACGCGGACGACGTTGCAATCCTTCGGACCTCACCCTCCTTGCTCACGAACGCAGAACTGTTATCTCAAGATCTTGAGGAGATTCTCGAATGGGGTAGACAAGAGGGTATAACATTCGACCATGGCAAAACGGAACTTATTCACTTTTCCCGCCGCAGAGCAGACCAGGATTCTTTGCACACCCCCGTAGTCGTGTCTGGCCCAATTACGATTGTTGAAAACCAAAGGCTACCCTATACTTGATGGCTTGGTGTCCTCTTCGACAAAAAACTTTCTTTCAAGTGGCATGTGCGTACCCTAACTGTCAAGGCCCTCAAGGTTAGCCATGCACTCTCTTCTTTGGGGAACACAGTTCGCGGAGTCCCGCCGCATCTTGTTAGGACCTCAGCTCTAGCCTGCGTACTCCCAATCGCGTACTATGCTTCCGAGACTTGGTGGCCTGGAAGATCCCGCCAAGGTGCTCGTTCTCGGATCTCAAACCGCGTAGAAACCATCCTGCAGCGGCTAGACAAAGTTGTATTCGCCTGTGCCCGAGCAATTCTTCCGGTGTACCGCACCACCCCAACCGTAGTACTACTGCGCGAATCTGGCCTTCTCGCATCCGAAATTGCTCTCGATAGGCGAGCAGCCTCCACCACTGCGCGCCTCCGCCAACTCGACCCTTCACATCCACTACTCCGCCGAGCCAATCGCATCATTTCTCAGCAGCGTCTAACGTCCCGGTTTGCCCGACGAGTTCTAGATCTACCAGTGTGCGAACAGATAAATCCAATTGCCCATCCCCCCTGGTCCCCATATGAGGCACGAGATGCAGCCATAAATCGAATCGGGGGACCAAGCGGCTCTTCTAAAGAGGTTGCGAAACAAAGCTTTCTCTCTTTTCTCCAGACAATCCCAACCCAGGACATCATTGTCTACTCCGACGGATTGAAGCAACAAAATGGAGCTGCTGGTGCTGGCTTCGCGGCATACCAGGGTGGCATACAAGTCTTACAGCAATCTTTAGCCCTAGGCGTAGGGGCAGAGGTCTTTAACGCCGAAGCTAGAGGAGCCCTAGAAGGTGCAAAAGCAGCCCTTAGACTCTCAACAACCAAGTTCGCGACAAATCTCTGGATTTGCCTGGATAGCCTCGAAGTTGCCATCCATCTTCTCTCGCCTTTTTCGGGGTCTTCGCAGGCTGTTTTCGACGAATTCATCGGTTTAAACTCTTCTTGGCAGTCGCGCTACCGACTCGCGCATGCTGGGATAGGTGAAGTTAAGATACGCTGGGTTCCTGGCCATGCCTCCATTGCGGGGAATGAAGCTGCTAACGAAGCAGCCAAACTGGGCGCTCACCTTCCTTTTTCAGGCAGCCCTCGTTTCACCACCGCTGGCATCAGACACCACATCAAGGCATCCACCTCCCAGGCGATGGAGAATCTATGGAACCTTTTATCCCCTAGCATAGGACTCTATCAGCAGCTATCTATAACCACCGCACCGCTCAGACCGAAGGAATTGGAGCTTCCGCGGGCTACTCTAGGCCGCATTCTAGCCTGCCGGTCTGGAAACGGTAACTTTGCGGATTACCACGAAAGTTTCCGATATTCTGAAGCGAATATACTTTGTCAGTGCGGACATCGGAAAGCTCCCCTTCACTTTTTTTTCTGCCGTAAAGCTAAGCTACGTGCTCGGCGTCCTCCTGGCCCACCGGCTGAAGTCATAAACTTTCTCCTGGGTACCTACAGAGGTGGCCTTGTTCTTAACAAATGGCTCCAAGAGTCTCGCTTCTTCTCAGAGATTTGCCCTTCAACATGAGGTATCTGAGTTAGCCTCTGAGCTCGGTTTTCCGAACTCATGCATCCTTAACTATCCGCTTGATATTCTATTACTTATTATATTTCACTAGTGGCAGCTATGCTAGCGCGCCCTAGTCTTGTAAATTCAGTTAACTTATGAAGCCCGAGGTTTACCCCGCGGCGTCCTGTATCCCAGTAGGGAACTGTAGGGGCCGTGCTTAACACGTGCCCCGCTGACGTAAAATAATAATAATAATAATAATTCTCATCTTCAATGTGGAGATCCACATGAGTACAGTAGAGCCCCTCTTAGCTAGTAGTGGGTCCCGGTATAATTACTGAAGAGATTCATAGAAATTTTACCGTTTATATTTGCAATACTTACCCCTGCGCACAAAATGACCTTTAAGGGTAAGTGTTGCAAATATCAAAGTCCAAATTGAAATGAATCTTTTCAACATTTATACCGGGGTCCACTATAGCTATGAGAGGTTCTACTGTAAGACGTCAGACCCATCTATCAATCAAATTAAAAGAACGAACCTTGCGGAAGCCTTTCCTACAAACCGACGCTCAGAACGTAGACCCTTGTCAACAGCGCCTTGGGAAGATATTTAAAAGTTGTTTAGTACTAGCGGACGTACGATTAGTACCGCCTGTCCCGAGTAATTGATCCAAAAGGTGAAACGCCTGTTCTACACATATCAAGACCTTGATGCGAGTAGTCAGCTTGAAATTATACTCACCGACTTGTATACGCACCGCGTCAGGCTCACTTCTGGTACAAAGCCGCACAATGATATGCGGAAGATACGTCTTAGCGAGATACAGCGTTACTTGCTAAGTAAACTAGTAGACAAGGGCCTTCAGCGCTGCATGTATGAACGGACAACCTCTAGAGGTAGAGGTCTTTCTTCGTGTAACTCAAAACCTGTGGTAGTAGTAGAAAATTCCGACCTCAACTCAGAAATGTGAGTAACTTTTTGTTGATTTGTGGCGGTGGGTAACTGTAAATCTAGTTAATGTTGGCTAAGTTGTAATTCAACAAGATATGTTATTAGTTATTCTGATCTAGACCAGCGATCAGAATCAGATAATCTTTGCAATTAGATAGTACTTAACTTAGACCTAGGATAGGAAGCTCAGCATATAAATCACTCTGAGATGTACATGCTTAGTAGATACGAAGCAAGGGAACTCAGGACATAGGGTCGGATGGTGCAGTGGTACACTGTCCGGGCTGTTCTCCTAAGTAAAGTCCGGGTAGCTTGGACACATGCCCCACTTGAGACAGGAGAAAGCTGGTTCGAATCCAGCAAGACCCGCACACTACTTCTCTCGCGGTGATATCGTATTCGTAGGATGACGAAAGCATACTCAGATAACCACAGGTTTTTCTCGCTTTCCACCTGCGGTGGATATTCACGGAGGAGGGTACATGTCGTAAGGCGTTACCACTCGTAGTGGTATCTGCAAATGAAAGCTGAGTATGAGTGTTCCAAACGTCAAACTGAATTATTCTGCGAAAGATACATATCTTTCGTAGTTATTCGCGTCATAGCCTCAGGTTGCATACGCAAAAATGAATTAAAAATAAAATAAAAATAAAAATAACAAAGACCAGTGTAAAGCAGGCTTCGAATTTATTGATCACCGCGAGAGTATACTTTCCTTTGTGAACGAGTGATCAGCAGCTAGGAAGGTAAAAGCGAAGGAGAAATATGATCGAGGGGGTTCACAGCGATTACAAGTCGTACCAACTAGGTGATCTGGTAATGCTATATGATAATGCAGTGGCGAAGCAGAAGCTCCACGAAAGTTACCGCGGACCGTTCAGAGTTTAGGGCTTCGGAAGTGATCGAAGTCATTCGTACTCTCTTGGGCAGCAAGACGGTAGGGAAATCAAGCACACTTTTTACGGAGACCAGCTGCTCCATTTTGTTTTGAGGACTGGGTAACAAGTCACTGGAGAAGAAGCAGTCTTGTTAACCTAACAGAACATCCGAGCTCCCCGATCAAAGCGAAGACTAGCAACATTAAAAATACCGCTCTAAAACCGTCCCATTGTGTACAGGACTCTAGGACGTCGTTATTCACACTAATCAAAGTCGCAGAAGAATCATCTGAAAACTGTGTAATGGAGACAAATCTTTAATGTCTATTTTCCCCCCCCCCCCCAACTATATAACCTAACTCCAACCCATTAGCCTATGCCCGATCGGCCGCCCGGAATTCCTCGCGCACCGTCCCTTAATGCTCAACGCCGATTCCCTATCCCAATGCCACGCTTCCCAACAGCTTCTCAGCGCTAGCCCCCCCTCCCCGAACCTTCGCCTACTGAAGTTCGTACTTTACCAGGCTGGTCCTTGAGACCAGTTTCTACAAGAGCACAGCCCCTGACACATAGCACCCCCAAAATTCGATCAGTTTCATTTCGGCAAGCAGGGCTCACATAAATAGCCATTCTCACTCATTGTGATGTTTACAAGCTATCAGAAGCAATAATTTTTACTTGTATGTAGTATTGCAGACCTAAATATTGTTACTAAACAGCGCTAATTTTGTGTCGATCTATAAGCGTGTCGACCTAAATTAAGACTTACATAATTGTACAAAGCCAGCATAAAGATGCATGTACCCCTGGGCGCTAATGATGCAAGGACCTCGACATGCGACCAGACGAGCATCAACCGAGTTCGTACGAAATATTTTTCTATTGTCTCGTTACAATCTTTTCTGTAAATATTTACATGTTCATGTTACCATCTACGGGTTGTTAGTTTGTAGTGGTATTGTTTGTGTCTGCGGGCTATGGGTTATGGGTTGTAACATTGGCGCTTATCATTTTTTTTATTCTATGTGTAAAATCAGATGACATATTCGGTTTGTAAGACAGCATGGGGAGATTACTTAGTCGAAGGGAGAGGCGTCAACAAGAACTGAGAACTTGTACTTAAGAACAGATGAGATCCGTCAGGAAAAGCCAATCCATCCTTCTTCTCTCTTAGAAATTCATTTAGGAATTAATTAAAGTCAACGATTTGTCTAATTAGTAACAATATTTAGGGCTACAACACTATATGTAAGTAAAACTAATTGCCCCCTATACCCTGTACATCAATTCTTTAACACAGCTTTTTGTATTATTATTATTATTATTATTATTATTATTATTATTATTATTATTATTATTATTATTATTATTATTATTATTATTATTATTATTATTATTATTATTATTATTATTATTATTATTATTATTATTATTATTATTATTATTATTATTATTATTATTATTATTATTATTATTATTATTATTATTATTATTATTATTATTATTATTATTATTATTATTATTATTATTATTATTATTATTATTATTATTATTATTATTATTATTATTATTATTATTATTATTATTATTATTATTATTATTATTATTATTATTATTATTATTATTATTATTATTATTATTATTATTATTATTATTATTATTATTATTATTATTATTATTATTATTATTATTATTATTATTATTATTATTATTATTATTATTATTATTATTATTATTATTATTATTATTATTATTATTATTATTATTATTATTATTATTATTATTATTATTATTATTATTATTATTATTATTATTATTATTATTATTATTATTATTATTATTATTATTATTATTATTATTATTATTATTATTATTATTATTATTATTATTATTATTATTATTATTATTATTATTATTATTATTATTATTATTATTATTATTATTATTATTATTATTATTATTATTATTATTATTATTATTATTATTATTATTATTATTATTATTATTATTATTATTATTATTATTATTATTATTATTATTATTATTATTATTATTATTATTATTATTATTATTATTATTATTATTATTATTATTATTATTATTATTATTATTATTATTATTATTATTATTATTATTATTATTATTATTATTATTATTATTATTATTATTATTATTATTATTATTATTATTATTATTATTATTATTATTATTATTATTATTATTATTATTATTATTATTATTATTATTATTATTATTATTATTATTATTATTATTTGATTTGATTTGAATTCATTTAACCCGATTAGGCACCCATTGGGTCCATGCAGGTGACTACCAACTTTCATATGTACATAGGAGGAAACCTTTCGGTGAAAACCCCCTAACCTGCCTGATAAAGTTCTGTTATATAAAAGTTTACCTTTAGGAAGTGCAATCACACTGTTGTGTCCAGTGTAGATACCTTCTCGTCAAACAGCCCTCGCTTCCTTTTCTCTTCCCCTCTCTCCAACATCAACCTCTCCACTTCCCCGACCAGTCGAAATTGTTCAAACCATCCTTGGTCTAGGATCCACTGCGTGATTCTTGCCAGATCTTTTGGGTCGTTCATCATGGCTTCAAATGATCGAATTTTGGCTTTCCTCCACACCTCAGCCCTACCCTTGACTCGTAAAGGGCAGGCCATTACCGCATGTTTGACGTTTTCCGAAGGGTATCCACACGGGCATCTTGGATTGTCAACTCCAGGAACTTTTCTTCGGTACAGATAAGATTTGAGCCCGATGTGCTCGCTTCTTATCTGTATGGCGATGCTACTTTGGGCCCTTTTAAGGTTTCGGTGTAAGTTTGATGGAGTCCCCCTAAGGCTCATCTTTTTTCTGCCGGTTATATTGTCAGTGTAAAAGTTGGCTGCTCTCCAGACTTCGGGGTCGGCTGTAGTCCTGTGTCTTAGGGTGACGTTCCGGGTTTGGTGTGGCCAAGAGTTCGCCCACTCTTGGAACGCAGCCGTCTTTCCCATCTCTTTCTGTCCCTTTATGGACTCTTCTCCGCTGCATATCCTAGACCACTCTTCTCTATCTTTTTCCTTGAATAGAGATCTGCGGTTGTTAATTCCCTTAGCTTGTTGCCTGATTATCCGGCAGGTCTTTTCTATGGTCTTTTGGACCGGTGAGTTGAGAGTGAGCCCGGCGTGCTGCACTCTTCTATGCTTTAAATAAATTTCCATCGGTAAGATGGAGGTCTCATGTTCCAGCACTCTCGTGCTGGTGGACTTGTATGCTCCTGTGATACTGAGTAAGCATTTCCTCTGTATCGACTTCAGAGGTTTGACTATCCTTTCAGGGAGGTTTCCCGTTGTCCCATACTCGGCCCAAATAGGGGACCCATACATAAGGGCCGGTCTTACAATCGCACTATAGATTAGTTTGGCTTTATGAAAAGTTGCTCCCCATGTTGAGTGCGTTAGTCTGCTGAGCGACTGCACTTGTAAGTTCGACGTTTGCTGGACCTGCTTGATATGAGCGCCCCAATTTAGCTTGGGGTCGAAATAGATTCCAAGAATTCGGAGAGAAGGTTGAGGCGTGGTTAAGTGGCCCTTTATATTTAGAGTAGCTTTAAGGTCGTGTTTATTCCTTGCTCTAGAAAAGTGCATTAACTGGTACTTTTCTGGTGCGAATTTCACTCCATGCTTCTTGGCCCATAGCTCGCAGATTTGGTGCTGCTGCTCCAGTTTTCGACAGTTTACTTCAGTGGAATCCGACCAAGTCAGTATGTTGGTATCGTCTACGAATCCGACCGCTGTGGATGTTGGAGTTTGGAGCTTCGGGAGAAGTGTGCTCACAAAGAAGAGGAATAGTATCGGAGAGAGAGATGAGCCCTGGGGTATGCCAGTGTAGGTGTGGATTTTCTCGCCTTTAAAGGAGCCGAGAACAACTGAAGTAGTTCTATCTGTTAAGAAAGACTTGATGTAGTCGGTGACCTGTCTTGGAATTCCCTTTTCTCTGAGGTTGTGAATTAGTCTTTCGTGAGATACGTTGTCGAATGCACCAGAGATATCAAGGCTAAGGATTGATGCCACGCGTTTTTTGTCTTTCCCCCAAATTGTATGAATCTGCTCGGTTAGAAGTTCGACTGCTGAGATCGTGGACCTTTTGGGTCGTGCACCCATTTGTTCGTCAGGAAGAAGATTGTGGTCTTCTGCCGCTTTTGCTATTCGGTTAGCCACTAATTTTTCAAGTAACTTACCCAGTGTGTTGAGGAGAGCTATTGGTCGGTATGCCTTGGGTGTATCATATCTTGGCTTCTGCGGCTTTCTCAAGGCGATTGTTGTCGACTCTTTGAATCCTTTTGGATGGTAACCTTGGGTGAGGCAAGCATTGAATAGGTCTGCTAGGACTCTGCTGAGAGTCTCCTTGCAGTTCTTGAGCAGTCGATTGGGGATCCCATCGGGGCCTGGAGCTTTGTCACTTGGTAGCTGACTGAGTGTTGCTTCAATTTCGGCAGGGGTGATAGTACAGATTAAAGTGTCTATTTCTTTCGGGTAGGTGGTCACTTTGATATCTTGGATGTCCGCGTCGATAGGAGGGGGGAAAAGTGTCGTGCCATAACTCTGGCTTTGTCTTGATCTTCGGTATGCATATTTCCCTCTGTATCTATGATATCTGGTAGTTGAGGTAATCTCCGGAGTTCTTCGGTCTTTTTCCTTGCCCATTTGGCGAGCTTCCATATCTTTTTGGGGTCCTTGGACGCCTCTGACACCGCTACTCTCCATCCGATCGATTTATCTTTCTTGATCTGAATTTTCTTTTTGTTCGTAGCCTTGTTGTATGCTACCCAGCTCTCCTCTGTACCCTCTTTCGTCCACCTCCTTCTAGCTTTTCGCGCTTCGTTGACCACTCGTGAACATTCCTGTGTCCAGTATGGCTTAGCATAGGGGGAAGGCCTTGCTTTGGGGATTGTTTCTTCGGCGGTTTCTCGTATTACCCTGGTCAACTGTGCCGTCCTTTGGTCTAGATCTTCTGTCGTGAGCAGTTGACCCTCTGTTGTTGCCAGTTTCCTCAATTTTTCGGCTAGTGTCTGGTTAACTATTTCCCAGTTTGCTTTCTTCCATTGGAGTCGTGGCTCTGGTAAAGCATCGACCGGAGGCTTAAGATGGAGTTCTGTTATTATTGGAAGATGGTCTGAGGATGATTCGAGTTCTTCCGCTATTTCGCATCTAATAACCTTGTTCTCCAGGTCCTTCGAGACAAGTGCTAGGTCTAGTGTACTTTGGCTGCCTCTGCTCTTCCAGGTTATGGTGCCTTTGGGAAGAATGAGTTCCATGTTTTGTTCACTTAGCATCTCTATCAGTCTCTCAGCTGTTTTGTGGTGGCTAAGGATTGCCGAGCCCCCCCATCTCGGGTGGTGCAGGTTGAAGTCTCCAACAAGAATATGGTGGCCAGGCTGGGCAAGGATTTGGGGGATCCACTGAAGTGTTCCCAGGTTCTCACTACTGTGAGATAGAGGAGGTGGATTGTAGACGCTATGTACCCAAACTTTACCTTGATTTGTCTGTAGACTGATAGAGGTTATATCCCCGCCAGAATTTGCTGGGGCGGCCTCCATCTTCCACTTATCTACCGCTAGATTTTTAGTTATATATATGCAAGTTCTTCCCTTGGTGCCACCAGGAAATACCAGGTGGTAAGCAGGGTGTCTTAACGTGGAATTTTCGAGAATATTCCGCCACGGTTCCTGGACTGCTACAACATGATGTTTTTCTGGATCTAATTCTTGGAGGAAGTGTTGCTGGACTCTGTTCTTGCTTTTATTAACGTTGTACTGTATGATATTCCAGGTATTAGTGCCCTTCATGACTCCATTACGCAATCCGGTGCCCCGTTTATCACTACAGAATTCTCCCGTGTTACAGCCCGGGGTCCGTTTTTGGTGAACGCCATTGGCGCACTAGCCGGGGACGTCAGTTCACTCCATGATCCTGACATGTCAGGGACAGCGGGGGAGACCATCTTGCGCGGTCTTCCTGGACCTCGACGGGCGATGCTTAAGCCAACTGGGCTTGCGATTTCCACTAATGAGGTACCTGATCGTCTTTTTCTAGAGCCTACCAATTGCCACTCTTCTTGATGGTCTCCAGATGCTTGGACTGCCGGCTGGAATCTTCCCGGGTCGCAAGTCCTGTTTATTTCAGCCTTAGACTTTGCCGCTAGTTTAGTTGGACACCTCTGGTCCCATGCCGGATGTTTCTTCCCGCAATTACAGCATCTAACTTCCTGCTTTCCAGGACAGTTTCGGGAGTTATGAACCCCAGCACAGTGGCCACATTTTGATTCTGCTGAGCAGTTTTTAGCTATGTGACCGAACCTCTGGCAATTATAACATTGCATAACCCGGAAACCAGACCTAAAGATCTCTGTGGCTTTAACTTCGTATTTCCAGACTATCCCCTTTTCAATTGCCTTATCTGCGTACTCCGCTTCGTTAAGCCAAACAATCATTGACCCTGAAGTTTTGCCTGGCTGCTTGGTTTTTTTCAACCAAGTGGCTCTTTCAATGCCTATTCCCTGAATGTAGAGAGAATTTGCTTTTTGGAGTTCTTTGATCTGCTCTGAACTCTCTGGATTGAATGAGAGAGGCATGCCATGTACAAGGACTTGATATGCAGGCCTCGTTACGTGTGCTGTTGCCGCGAGTTTCGTCGGCCACTCTTTCTGCTGCTCCATTATTTTCCTGGTTTCTTGGCCGGCGAAGTAGACCTTCACTTGTCCGTTCATCAGTTTTTTGGCCCCTATCACTTCTTTCGTTCCCAGTTTTTCCACCAATTCTTCGCTTGACAGTTTCGCTATTTCCCTTCTTTCTTCTTCGTTCTCTATCCTTATGATGGTCCCTGTAGGCTCTGGCTTGCTTGCCACACTGACCCATGATCTCCCTTGCGACTGAACCGTGCCTTGATTTTGAGACAAGGTAGCCTTGATAAAATTGACTTCCTGTAGTATCTTAGCCATGATTGGTGTCTCCTCTCTATCTACGCTCTGAGAGGTATGGGGGGAAACTTTCGTCTTGCGGAGGCTATTAATCACTTGGATCGCCTCCGCGATAATTTTCTTCAGCGATCTCGGAGGGAGATTGTCGTCTTTTAATGCTTGCTTATATTTTCTGATTGCTTCATCTGCGCTTGGCAGTGCCTCTTTGGCACCACTGCCAGCTCCACCCTTACCGCCACCACTTCCAGACGCGTTTCCGGTGTACTTGCTACTGGCATCTTTGAACGGATCGATGACCACTGTGTTGGACGCGTTAATTCGACTCATTTCGAAGATATCGATTTTGTCGATTGTTGATGCTTTTCAATTATTATTATTATTATTATTATTATTATTATTATTATTATTATTATTATTATTATTATTATTATTATTATTATTATTATTATTATTATTATTATTATTATTATTATTATTATTATTATTATTATTATTATTATTATTATTATTATTATTATTATTATTATTATTATTATTATTATTATTATTATTATTATTATTATTATTATTATTATTATTATTATTATTATTATTATTATTATTATTATTATTATTATTATTATTATTATTATTATTATTATTATTATTATTATCATTATCATTATTATTATTATTATTTGAATTTGAATTTGAATTTGATTTCATTGACCTGATTTGGCGCCTTTAGTGGCCCATGCAGGAATCTATCAACTTCTTATGTACATAGGAGGAAACCTCTCGGTGAAAACCCCCTAACCTGTCTGGTTGGTTTCTTCAGTTCATACTGGGAGGTCTATGGTAAGTGCGCTCTCTCTGTTCCGCCATGTGCGATATCCACCCTTTCTTTAAGTCTTACCCTTTGACGCATCTTCTCTTTCTTTGAGTAGCTTTTCGACGTCTCTCGCGAGTCGGAATTGTTCTAGCCATCCTTCTTTGATTATCCATTCTGTTATCCGGGATATATCTTCCGGGCTTTGCATTATTATTATTATTATTATTATTATTATTATTATTATTATTATTATTATTATTATTATTATTATTATTATTATTATTATTATTATTATTATTATTATTATTATTATTATTATTATTATTATTATTATTATTATTATTATTATTATTATTATTATTATTATTATTATTATTATTATTATTATTATTATTATTATTATTATTATTATTATTATTATTATTATTATTATTATTATTATTATTATTATTATTATTATTATTATTATTATTATTATTATTATTATTATTATTATTATTATTATTATTATTATTATTATTATTATTATTATTATTATTATTATTATTATTATTATTATTATTATTATTATTATTATTATTATTATTATTATTATTATTATTATTATTATTATTATTATTATTATTATTATTATTATTATTATTATTATTATTATTATTATCATTATTATTATTATGTCCTAATCAAATTTGTTAGAGAACTGGAGCTTGGTGCCCTACTGTTTTAGTTAGTTGCAATAGTACGAGCTGCTAATCACCGACGCGCAAGCCTCATTCGACATAACCAATCGCCTTGGCGTGGAGTGGAAACGACAGAGGACGACGAAGTTATCGAGATCAGAGAACTTTATTATTAAGTTAGCGTTTCTCACTGAAGAACAGAAATTTTGACCGTTGGGTATCAATTGCAGATTTTCAATCAACGACCACACATGTAGATTTTTTGCAGCGATTGCATACCGAAATTTTGTACCTCTTTTCAATAAATTATCGATGATATTGAATTGTTGTGTTGACGCTTCAAGATTAATCAAATTTGTTTATTATTGAGAAATAATGACTTCCTCAGTCATGGTGTTGTAGAGAGCGTCAATTCTAGTAAGCTACGAGGGAGAAACTAAGTACAGAAACTTGGATCACGTGCAGACCAACAACGTGAACAGATGACTAATCCTATCTGGCATATTTCCAACATTTATTTATATGTATGGCTACAGGCACAAACGGGGCCGTGGATCGATTGCTAGCCCTCTCAGGTAACAACCGTTGCTGATCAATATAAATCTGATTATTGTCTAGAAGGCGCTTTACGTTTAACGATTCATCACCTTGTGTTTACCGTTTTGGCACCTTCCGTGTAACATTTCCGTACACAATTGTTTAGTAAATGTAGTGACCCACCTTTTTTTAGTCATTTAAGCATATGCAGCCTGAAACTATGACGTGAATGATTACGGAAGATATGTATGTTTCACAGAATGACTCAGTTTGACGTTTGGAACACTCATACTTGTCTTCCATGATTATACGCGTCATAGCCTGAGTCTGCATACGCTAAAATGATTTAAAAAAAAAAGGTTATGATTGCGCCGTAGTACAAGTGCCGATCATCATCCACATCACGTCTATCGGTAAAACTACTCTCGTCGTGTCTAGAGACGTCAGTTCTACTCACTGGGCAAACCGCTCCATCCGCCCTCTTTTGCTTAAGTGTTTCTACCATGCGTTATCCTCGTGACATCGCCCAAGAGGTCCCGCATCTCCTCTTCCCAGTTGACTTGGCCGAGGGTAGGCGATTGGTCTTGTGTCGCTCTTGAGGTTTGGAGACTGTCTCCGTCTTGATGGCGGGGAGCGCGCGTTCAGCGGTCAATGTTACTCTCGATAACCGAGCACGTCAATTTCACTCCGGAGACGTTGATTATTATAGATTCAGTGCGAGGAAGAGCTGCCCCTTGCGTCTCGAGTGTGCGGGTATGAGGGACGAACATTGCTGTTTAAGGACGAACGATGTGTGTGTGATGGTGAGTTTCAACGTCTTTTTTGTCAATGTAAGCCTGTCGCATCCCCGATAGCAAGTCGGCTTTGACGGTGCTTATTGTATGCTGGTTAATTCAGTTTGATGCAAGAAGCAGCGTTACAACTGCCTTCAAGGTATAATTTTTGCCGAAATGCTGTAGGCTTTTGAGGCTCACTACTCAAATACCTACTCCTTTTGTAGTAATTAAGCGCGGCACCAATAAAGCTAAGTTTACAATCTTGAAAAATTAGTAGGATTGAAGTTTCTTATATTCCGTACACTTCAATCGAGTCTACATGTACAAATCCTCATCGACTACAATTTCGTCCATCTCTTCATCAACTGAATCTCCACTTTCGATTTTGGTCTTTTTGACTTTTGATTCCTTTTCTTTGTTAACACCACCTCTTTTTCGGCCAAATTTTCCTCTGGCTTCTACCCTTCCCTCTACAGGTAGAACTTTTGTACCGGTGAATAAATACCCTTCTGCCCCGCCTCGCCCAGTCATAACTGGGTGAGTACGTCCAGGCAGCACTTGCCAATCACGGATGCGAGCCGAATGAATGCTGGTGTTAAGAAGTAAAGTAGGATTTAATGGGAAATCAGCAGAACCAGACCAGTTTGCTTTGGTCAGGGTGTTTCCCTCAGGTATAAATGTTGTGGCACTTTCTTGAGCGCTTTTTATATGACATGTTGGATTCGAAGTCGTAGGGGCGACTTGAGATACGCAATTTGGTGAGGTTTGCGGATCAGGCATTGTTGTAGAGACGGAGAGAGGATTTGATGGAGGTAGGGGGAGAGAAACAGGCAAGCATGCAAAATCTTCTGGTGGGCTATGAATAAAGGCTGTTCGTCGATTCATGCTAAACACATCGGCTAGAGCAGTTAAGGGCTCCACATAAGGGCTGTATACGCAAACGGGCGCTCCTCCTCGTACTAGGGGAAGTAGTGGTCTTAGTACACTGATGGGATCCATCTGAGAGGCCACAGCTAGCCCATCAAAATTACCGCGTTGGATCTCAGCGACGACACGTTGTGCTTTGCTCTGTCGCCGTAACTTGCGGTAGTAGTTTCCTCGTTTACCGCTCTTCATAGCACTGAGTTCGTCAGCGCTCAAGAGCGGAATTTTAGTAGAATAGGTATTATCTTGATGAGGAGATAGTACTTGAAGCCAGTTTATGGTTAAGAGATGATTAGATAGTGGGTGTAGCTTGGTTAGATCGTTAGCTATCGCATTTACACAATCTGGGGTGAAGGAAAAATATTTCATCAAGCTAAGATTAGGCTGAGCGTTATTGTGGACCATTGTTATCGTGTTGGTTACGGCTATAGGGGCGTCCTCAACAGCTGAAATGGGAATGGAAGATTCTTTTATTTTGGCGAAAGATGTTAGCTGGGAATTCGGGTAGAGGATCCCCATTCTCTCCGCCATAGAGGCAACCAAGAGTCCTCCAGTCTCATCAACTACAAGCCAGCGACCGCCCAGGGTCGCTGTGTTAGTATTGATAACGTTGAGTGAGGGTGGAATAGAAGAAAAATGCACATTTGCCCAGCTTCCAATCAGTGCAAGCATTTCTTCACGCATCTCTAAAATCTTCCCCGCATCCTTCTCATCCATTATCCACTTTGTTAGGAGAGATACATCAACAGGTAGCACTGTGAATCTTTTTAAATATTTTTTCGTCTTCAGTAGTTTGTACTTCGCCAAACTGAAGGATGTTTTTTGCTCAATCCCTATATGACTTGCCATGAGCTTGTCAATTAAGTCCTTACCGGCGCCAGTGCCTTCTTTTTTCAACTCCTCAATCTCATTCATGGTGAGAGTTTGGCGTGCGGCAGAATCGATTATCTCACGATTGGATCGCATCACAAGTTGACCAGTGCTATCACCAGGCACATATTCAACACCATCTTTGATTAGAACTTGTTCCGGGTAGACTGCACTCTCCTCTTCAGTGATTACATCAGCGTGAAGTTCAGCTGCGGGCACAGTGCGCAATAGGGAGTGTTTCTGATTCGCAAGCCGGTCGAGCAGCTCATAGGTAACGTAGTAAGGCCGGGAGAGGAGTAAATTGGTCGAAAATGAGCCATATTTGGGTATGTTTGTAATTCTGCCGTTTCACGTCAGAAAAGTCTGAATAAAGAATTGGCGCTCACGTGTTAGGTACGGTATGGATTATCTTGAGGGATGACGAAGCAAGTCGTAAGAAGACCCAATGGTAGGGCTCGACCTGAGTATGCATTGTAGCCTGCAATTTTACAATCTATTCAGCTCAGCTAAGAGGAAATTCTCACATATACTTACCTTGCGAGCCGCTCGCGCGCACACACACACACCAGTAATTTTCCTACCGCTCCGGCTGTGAAGTTTTCGGAGTTGACTGGGATCTGACTGCGATGTACTTCTTATTGTACAGGTACACTATGATATGGAGAGTCGAAGATCCTTCTAGTCCCCTTCAGTAATTATTTTTGTCCCTAATTAATTGATAGTTTTGTATAATACTAAGGACAAAACTAATCACCAAAAGTGACTACAGGGGCCTTTGATTTCGCATACTACAATGTACAGTGTTGCAGCCCTAAGACTTATTAACAGTAGGCGTTAATTTTGTAGATTGTGCTGGTAGTGAGAAGGGCAATGACGTACAAAATCAACGCTAATTAGTAACAATCTTTAGGGTTAATACGCTATACTAGTATCCTAGAATATGGGGATTAGATTCGTCCTGAGTCCGTGTAGATAGGGATCAGGCCTCTAATCCATAGTTTACCACAAGTAGCTGAATGTTAGCCATACCTAAGATGTCACTAAGCGAGATTAGACGAGGCGAAACAAATCAAATTTGTGCTACAGGGGCTCAGGGGTAAGTAAAGGTACAGTAAAACTTCTCTAACACGATAGTGGGTCCCGGTATAAGTGTTGAAAATATTCATTGAAATTCATCCATTTATATTTGCAATACTTGCCCCTGCGCGCAAAATGACCTGTAAGGGTAAGTGTTGCAAATATAAAAGTGCAAGTTACAATGAATATTTTCAACACTTATGCCGGGACCCACTATCGTGTTAGAGAAGTTTTACTGTAGTATGTCACTCTTGGCTAAATATTGAATGGTGTCTTAAGAAATCCACATCAAGGATAATATCAAGGATTTCGATAGATCTATCTCAAGATTCTAATATACGAAGTGTTCCTCATATGAAGTTGGACCCCCTTGAACTTTAACTACCTCTTCACATCTCTTTGACATGCTTAGAACGAGTGATCGAAGCTTATCCTCTGTTGTACTGTCATATGTCAATATGATTCACTTATTTTAAGAGTCACTTATTATAAGAGTCACTCTCTAACGGCAATGACTAATTGAATTATCGAGTCATTTATCTTAAAATAAGTTTGTGTATTTTATAATAAGTATGAGTCGTACAGGAGGTTTCGGGTAAAGGAAGGGTTAACGAGTCGAGTGTCTGACCTAACTTTAGAGCACTGTACGAAAACGAGGATGGTGGAAAATGAAAAGATTCATGAAGTATATAGATCATGTAGAGGAATCTTTAGGAGGAAAGGATCGATATTTCTTCTGACATGTCATTAAATAACTGCACAGGACAGTGTTACCATTTCCTGATAGTTATGAGCCCGGCTTAAACTTTAAGTAACTCAGAACTTCTCAATCTTCTTTCCAGACATTTATCTCTCTTGTTTCCTTTTTCTTCTTCACTTAACACCACTTCATTTGAAATTTTAGTTCACCACAAAATGGCTACCTTCAAATCAGGTTCTCTAACCAAAGATACGTACCTGGAGTGGATCGATACATTACAAGGCCACGCAACCGATAGTGGAATTTGGAAATATATTGACCCTGCTGGCACGGTCCTACACAAAGAGCCTAAGAAACCAGAACCGAGTGACTATAGACAGACTGCAAGTAAATATGCAGACTTGGACGATGATGAAAAAGCGATGTATAAGGAAGACAATGCCCAATATAGGGTTGACATTCAGTCATTTAAGCATGAATGCAAACTAATAGGCGAAATGAGATCAAGAATAGTTGATTCATTACAGGAACACCATCGACGATTGATATTTGGACATATGACGTGTCAAGAAGTTTTAAAACAAGTCAAGAACAGACTCGAACCGGCCGAAGATCTTCAAAGGCTAAAGATTATTGACGACTATAGTAGAGCACGAAGTACACCCTCAAGCAAAAAGATAGAAATGTGGTTAATGGAGTGGGAACGACTTGACATAATGATCAAAAGATTAAAAATCGCCGACTTTAGTGACTACAAGCTGATCCAAGATTTTCTATCATCAGCAAACTCACTTTTGCCTATGTGGGTGACAAGTAAGAGAATGGAGATAGTGAAAGAATCTAACAAATCAAATTTAAAGTTCTTGGACGTTCTCCTTGAATTCCGACAATTTTGGGCTCTTACCGAGTTCGAAACAGAATCTTCAATATCGGCATTTCCAGCAACTTTGCAAAACCAAGAGCAGCTTCCAATTCAACCGAAAAGCTCCAACAATAATCGAGGTAAACAACAAGATAACTCCAAACCAAGATTGTGCATTTGCGGTAAGGTTCACTTGGGTCAAGATTGCTTTTATCTTGCCGAAGGTAAAGCACCATCTGACTTTGACCGTGACGAAGACATTGTCAATAAATTTAAAGATGCCTGCAATCGCACAGCGTTCAGAGGCTTCATAAGAAAGGCTGACTGGACCGCCAAATGGCTGAAAGATTTTGTTGAGAAGAAGTGGTCTTCGAATAATCGGTCTTCAGGAAACCAAGAATCATCAAATCAACAAACAAATAGTGGCACTTTTGTCACTTCAAGTGGAATCACGACCTTAACCACTCGATTAAGTCATCCTTTGAAAAATGAAATTTTACTCGATAACGGTGCGGATGGTCATGTTTGCAATAACTTAGCACTGGCTGTCTCACCCTTGAAAACACCAAAAACGCCTACCTATGTGCAGGCAGGAGCAGGAACATGTCCAATCATGGGTTATGGTGATATGGTTTTTAATGCACACTTAGGTAACGGTGAAACATACAAAATGACTCTGACTAACGTTGCATTTGCACCTGAATTCCTTACGTCAGTGGTATCTTGGAAAGCTTTGAAACGAAAGGGAGTCAAGTGGAATTCAGATACGAATGTCATGACATTCAATGGCCAGCTAATTTGCCAGCTTTTAGATCGTCATAATCATGATGTCTTCACAGAAAACCCCTTGCCAGAAATCCAAACTTTAGAGCCAACTGCAATGGTCAACTCGACAAATCCTCGAAAATCGATTGGATCAGAATATATCTGGCATCAAAGGCTTGGTCATCCGGGGCCAGGATCAATGCAGCACATCAAGTCAGACACAGTCAAAATTAACGAAAAAGGTCCGAAAACCATTGAGTGCAAAGATTGTGCACTCAATAAAGCAACAAAAATCATATCGCGGAGACCTACAGAGCGTGCTCTCATCCCATTCGAGCGAGTCCACTTTGATTTAGTTACTTACTCGCCATTAGGATTTGACGGATCAAGATACATGCTTCATTTCTGTGATGATATGTCGAGAATGAATTTTGTGTATCTTCTGACCAATAGATCTGGGCCAAATCTACTTCGACACTTTAAGAACTTTGTCGCATATACAAAACGGCAGTTTAGACAAGATGTTAGAATATTTCGATGCGATCAAGAGAGCGGTCTTGGACGTGCGTTTGAAGAATGGATAGCAGAGTTAGGAATCGTGGTCGAGTGGTCGGCAGTTAAAACGAGTGAACAGAACGGTCAGTCTGAACGTTCTGGGGGGGTGATTCAGACAAAAGCTCGCTGCCTTGGAAATAGTGCGAATCTTCCCAAAGAATATTGGCCAGAATTTGTCATGACAGCGGCATATCTCATAAATCGAAGCCCAACATCCTCACTAAGCTGGCTGTCACCATTATCAAAACTTCGACAAGCTCTTAAAATTCCTGAACGTGATGAATATAGTCACCTTAAAGCATTCGGCTGTACAGCATACGCCTTAGATAAATCAATTGCGAAGGTAGATAAGATGAAGCCTCGGGCTAAGACAGGATTTTTAGTTGGATACAACTCTCGTAACATTTATCGAATTTTATTATTAGGTGAGGAAGTTGTCATCGGGACTCGAGATGTTGTCTTTGACGAAACCCTATTTCTAATTAACCAGCAAGAACCAACAGTGGAAGATGACTCAATACCAGTTATCGATTTTACCATGTTGACACCATTTCCAGATATCACATTCGATATCGAAGATGTACCTATTCGTAACAACGAACCAAACAGTCAGACAAATGATGATGAAAAAAGTTCACTGACTTTAAATAACCAGCCAGACAAATACGATATACCTGAATCTGCGACTTGTGTTAATCCGGAATCGAAAATTTTACCAGGGGAAGAAAGTTGTGCAGATAAAGTACACCCGCAGAAATTTGACTGGGGTGCAATTAATGAAAGTAATATCTTAACAAGCAAAAGAATTCGAAAAAAGTCGGAAAAAGCTAAGAGCCTAGACCCGAGTGCGCTGGTCGCATTATATAATGTCTTCGTGATAGGTAAGGCAAAATCTGTACAGAAACTCCATCAGTCAGAACTACCACCTCCACCCAACACTTGGAATCATCTGAAAACCCACCAGTATTCAAAGGAATTTTGGAACGCAATGTCGAAAGAATATAATACTTTGGTGGACAAAAACACAATTCAGCCTGTCAAACAAACTGTTTCTATGCACCCAATCCCTCTGAGATGGGTCTTCACATATAAATTTGACGAAGCAGGCTACTTACTTAAATTTAAGGCTAGAATTTGTGTAAGAGGCGATCTTCAACCAAAGACAGACGAAGACAACTATGCATCAACTCTCGCATTTCAAGTCTTTCGAGTACTTATGGCACTCGTTGCATATTTTGATCTCGAGACTTTACAGGTAGATGCTGTAAACGCTTTTTGTAATTCACCTTTAGAAGAAGAGATTCATCTTTATAATCCACCTGGTTTTGGCCGTAAAGGTCAAATACTTCGCCTCCTTCGTGGCCTCTATGGTCTTCGTAAGTCACCTAAATTGTGGCTTAGATTACTGTCAGGAACACTTTTGGATATTGGTTTGTATCAAGTACCTGGACAACCATGTGTATACACAGATTTTAAAGGTATAATAGTCTTCTTCTTTGTAGACGACTTGGTCTTCATCTTTCCGGAAAACAGACGCGACGACACATTGCAGATGTTAAAAAAGCTCACTGAAAAATTCGAGTTCAGGAATCTGGGTGAGCTCGAATGGTTCCTCGGAGTAAAAATTTCGAGAAATAGGATAAACAAAGCCCTGCGTTTGAGTCAGCAGACTTACATAGAAAAGATATGCAAAGAATATGGTTGTTGTGAAACCAAAAGTAGGATCGGTACGCCATTAGTAAGCGATGGAATGCTAAAAAATAATCATCAAGCGACCCCCGATGAAATTAAACTTTACCAGAAAAAGGTCGGCTCGCTTATTTACGCATCGGGTGTCACGCGACCAGATATCGCGCGAGCAGTAAGCCATTTAGCTGAATTTATGGTCAACCCGAGTGCTACCCATCTAGAAGCAGCCGACCGCTGTCTCTATTACCTTTACCAAACTAGAGAATTAGTGATCGAGTATAGTAAATCAGCTGGAGTATCAGAAATTGTCAATTGCTCTGCTGATGCAGCGTTTGCCAATACGGAAGAACGACGCAGCGTACAAGGCTTCGTGTTCAAGTTATGTGGTGGACCTATACATTGGAACTCCAGCAAACAAGCGACAGTAACGACCTCGTCTACAGAAGCCGAGCTGCTATCACTTTCCAATGCTACTAAAGAATTAATCTGGATGCAAAGACTTTTCTCAGGTATAAAATTCCATCCAAACGAAGAAGTTGAGATCTTCAACGATAACATGCAAACCATAAGATTGCTAAACAAGGAAGATCCAATTATCAAAACTAGACTAAAGCACGTAGACATCTACCAACATTGGTTGAGAGAACAAGTTCAAAAAAAAACTTGTCAAAGTATCGTGGGTCAGTACTAACAATATGGTTGCCGACGGAATGACAAAATCTTTGAGCAGACAGAAGCACCAAAAATTTGTTAGCCTGTTGAACTTGGTCCGATTATCTGAAAATCAAGACTCAATCAAAGAAGATTAAGTCCTGGGGGGGTGTGTCATATGTCAATATGATTCACTTATTTTAAGAGTCACTTATTATAAGAGTCACTCTCTAACGGCAATGACTAATTGAATTATCGAGTCATTTATCTTAAAATAAGTTTGTGTATTTTATAATAAGTATGAGTCGTACAGGAGGTTTCGGGTAAAGGAAGGGTTAACGAGTCGAGTGTCTGACCTAACTTTAGAGCACTGTACGAAAACGAGGATGGTGGAAAATGAAAAGATTCATGAAGTATATAGATCATGTAGAGGAATCTTTAGGAGGAAAGGATCGATATTTCTTCTTACATGTCATTAAATAACTGCACAGGACAGTGTTACCATTTCCTGATATGTACAGTTTGACCAGGCCTCTAGTATAACTTTGCGGTTCTCTGCTTTACTCCGCTGCCTCCCCCGCTCAAACTCTGGTTTTACATTTTGAATGTATAGTTTCATCATACCCCACACATTCTCAATTGGATTTAGATCTGGGGAGTATGCTGGCCATGAAACAGGTTGAATTCCATTTGCCATGAAATAATCTCTTGCGGGAGGTGCTTTATGTACTGGCGCATTGTCGTGCATAAATAAATATGCACGACCTGTGTCTTGCCGTCTGTTTCTGTGCCAGTTCACAACAAGAGGAAGGATGTGTTGGCAATAGCCTTCTGAGGTCATCTTGCCCCAGTCGGCTTCCCAGAAAACACAAGAGCCTCTCTCGATTCCGGCGAAACTACCCCAATACATCCAAGAATTATTCTTACGGTATCGATCAACGACACACGTATTATCACAAGCCTCTCCTTTCCGTGCCATCATGTGATTCTCTGATAACGGCGGAGACCTTCTCGGGAGGCATCGAGAGTACCCTCTTCCCTTGAGTGCACTGCGGATTGCACTCTCTCCGTCAGTCCATGAGGAGAAATGAACTGACAGTTCTAGATAAGAACATTGTCGTGCCTCGCGAGAACTGCAGATGAATTCTTCAAACTGATCGATTTGATTAGGAGAAAGTTTAGGAGGGCGTCCAGTCCTTAATTTAGGAGATGCACGACCAGATTGAACAGTGTTCTTGACTTGTGAATATGTTACTCTTAACTGAGTCGCAATGTGTTTGTATGTGAATCCCGTCCGATACAGTGCAAGTATCAGGGGAAAATCAGTTCGTATAAGTGCCTAGTTCAGTACCAGAATTCTACACATACCTCAAGTCTTTGATCTCGACTGAGATATGAAGCATGAGTTTGACCTTGTAAAGTAGCTTGAGTATTCATGATTAGAGGATAGTAACTCTAATAAAGTAGATTCTCGGGAGACTTGTGCTAAATTGCGGATGGCGTTCAATAACTTTATCTTTTTCTGATGTCTGTAAGATGGTTTAATTAACAATGATGCAGCCGTAGAATTTACCAACAAGTATCAAAAGTGGCATTTCCAATGAAATGAAATCGGTGAGAAAGATTAGATCATATGATCTCGTCTAACCTAGAAAATTGTACTCTATTGCAGGGGTAAATAGTGAAGGAAACCCCTGAGTGCCAAGATCTGACAGGGATTATACAATATGCCATTGGCTGCAATATTTTGACCATACCAAATCCGACAATAGCTGAACCTTATTTGTATGGGAAATTTTGCGTGATAAAAGAAGTGTGGGAGATCCCTGTAACTCGTTGAAATGATGATATTCTATTCAAAAGTGCTAGCTTTTATCAAGTATTAAATACATTTTTACCAATAATTAAGCATCATTAATAAGGAATCGAACCTCCTCTTGCTCTGATGACTGCCTGGCACCTTTCTGGCATGCTCTCTACAAGCGTAGCCAGTTGCTCCTGAGAAATTGACTCCCATGCCTCTAGGACTGCATTACGGAGCACTTCCTCAGATGGATTACCAGAATCAAATTCTGGGTGGTGCTCTTCAATGTGGGATTTCATCATATCCCACACTGACTCAATTGGATTCAGGTCTGGGGAATATGACGGCCAGACTATGAAATCTACCCCCCTTGATGACAGCTCTCTTTTCGTACGTTGAGCAGAATGGGCAGGAGCACCATCCTGCATAAAGAGAAGAGGGCCGTGAGAGTCAATTGGTTGCGTTGCCGCGTGGATTAAAGGAACAATCCTCTGGCAGTAACTCTCCGCTTTTATAGTCCCCCAATCCCTACTCCAGAAGAGGGCAGGGCCCTTCTGGTTCCCATAAAAGGAGCCCCAGAACATCCAACCACGCTTTCGAGGACCTTTTCAAACCAGGCAAGTGTGATAATATGTCTCCTCGGGCTAAAAAATTAGATTAATGCAGTTGATACATGGCTGAGATCTGGACTCACCTTCCTCGAAACCCATACTCTTGTGTGACGTTCACCAGTGATCCAAGTCTCATCAGACTAAAGAATTTGGGATCACTGTTCAGGTGTCCAAGAAGAGTGTTCTTCCGCCCACTCTAATCTTTTCCTCATATGTGCAGGCGTTAGAGTAGGCTTCGCTTGAGCAATGCAACGCTTGAACCCTCTTCTCTCAAGAGCACTTTTGATTGCGATTTGGCCACAATTCCAGTGGGAAAACTTAGCAGCAAGCTCCAGGTGGCTCATCTGGCGGGCCTCACTTAAAGACGTGACAAACTCTTCAAGCTCAACTTCCTGCTGAGCGTTCAAGGTGTGGGGTCGGCCATTTCGCTTTTTGGGCGTCAGACATTGCCTTGCAAGGGCATATTGTACCCTTCTTTCGGTGATAACGAGTTGATTACCGATGGCGAGATGAGTAAAACCAAGGCCACGTAACGTGTATATCTAGACTCGCTGATCCCTAGAAAGCTGGCTCCGTGATCTTGGAGTAGTGGGAGATGCTGGGGTGCTCATTTTTCTTCGCAGTTTATCGTGAGGATATAGGTTATTCGATATGTCGTGTCAACCGATTTAGTGTGGTACGAGGATGCTGTGCAACTATCGAACATAAGAGAGAAGGTTCAAGGAAGAAGGAATGCCTCGGTTGCCTTATTGCCTTAGTCTAGCCATTTTTGTAGCGCTAAAGTCGGAATGTCAGGGACAGCCCATGTAAATTACACAGAATGTGGGGCTACACTTCTTACCCCTGTAATAGAGTATAGCATGGCTAGGATATATGCATATTATAGCCCCTGTACTCTCATGATAGGGTATTGTTCGTTGATCCGCTTCTTATAGGGTACAGGGGTTAAAGCGGGGATAAAGTGGAGATAAAGTGGTGATATTCCAGGTTACCTCACGATAGATCCACAGTATCCCTGTTAGCTTCAAATTTTAAAATCTTATGGCCTAAGGCATAAGAGATATGCATCTGTATATGAAGTCCAACGCCCACCTTCATGCCTGCACCTTTCTTCACTCGCGCACACCTGAGGTCGTTTCGTTTAAATCATTGTCAGCTATTTACTATTATTTTGCTCAACGGCATACTTTTATTTCATTCATCTATCTAATTTTTACTTCATGTGAGTGCATCTGAACCTTAAGTCAACTACTTTAGAAGATTTTAATTTACTGTACTAGATTGCCGCAAAGATGGATTCACCTCAACAACCTTCTCCATCATCAGCATCTCCTACTTATGCAAAACGCCTAACACAAACTCAACGTATTCAAGTAAGTCTGAAATCTACAAATTGATAAGGTTAAGAGAGTAACATGTGCAGGTTAGAACCTTGGCCAGTGAGGGACACAGTTACGTCAAAATCTCTCAACGCCTTGGGATTACATGGCGACAGGTACAATACACCATGAGCGTTGAAAATACCGAGCCTCAGTACTCCAGTGGTAGGCCACCTATTCTAAGTAGTTCCCAGGTCGATGAAATAGAATTTTTCGTCTGTTTATCATCGGAAAATCGTCGGATGTCATTTTTCCAACTTGCACATTTTATATTTCGGCACTTTGGTGTGAGCGAGAATGTGATCCGACGTGAACTGGCAAAGAGGGGATATGCACGCAGGATTGCACGATTAAAACCTCCTATCTCTTCAGTCAACAAACTGAAGAGATATGAGTTTGCCAGAATACATCTCCACTGGCGGAAGGAACATTGGATGAGAGTCCTCTGGTCCGACGAGACTTGGGCTATGAATGGTCGGCAAAGTGATCGTTGGGTCACAAGAAAGGTCAGTAGTCCCTTAAAGGCTCCTAAGATTTAGAGTTCCCTTGAGCTAAGTTTAAGTCAAAGATTGGGGAAGAGTACGAAGATACCTGTGTTCTAGCCAAGACGCGGAGGAGAGTTGGGTGGATGTTCTGGGGATCTTTCTTTGGACGACAGAAGGGGCCTTGCCTGATTTGGGAGAAGGAGTGGGGCCATATCACTGCGGCCAGTTACTGCGAGAGGATAGTGCCTCTCATAGAGAGTGCGGTCTTTCGGGAACCAGGACTAGATGTGATGCAGGACAACGCCCCTCCTCACAAGTCGAGGCAAACTATGCGTGAGTTTGAAAGGAGGAATATTTCTCTAATGGAGTGGCCGCCATATTCTCCTGATTTAAATCCGATAGAAACTTTGTGGAGTTATATGAAAGCGTACATGGAGCGTCTTTATCCAGCGTTGGATCAAGGGGGGCAGCGGAGTCAAGGGCATCTTCGTCAAATAGTGAACGAGGCGTGGGATCTGGGGTTTAATGGGGATGACTTGGAGAAACTGATAGATTCGATGCCCCGAAGAATCAGAGCCGTTTACGAAGCTGAAGGCGGATATGTAAATTATTAGCTAGATAGAAGTATAATTTATTTATGAAATGTATTAATGAATTAAAAAGTGAATAGAGGGCTATAATGGACCAAAAAAGCAAAACCAACGAATATTTCGTTGTGAAATTTTTGCCATACAAATTTAAAGTTTAGGTGGGGAGATCTACTTATCGTCATGCTAATTCAAGTTAGTAAAAGCCTATATACCCTGTAAAAGTCGAATTTTAGCGCCTATACACGATTAATACCGTAGTATCAGAGTATATAAAATTTCCAGCTGCCTTCACTTACCCCTGAGCCCCTGTAGGTACAGGGGCTCAGGGCTAAATGATCGCAGGCTAGATAGGGTGTTATTTTCTTTTATTTTCTTTTATTCATAAATCATTTTTGCGTATACAGCCTTAGGCTATGACGCGAATAACTACGAAAGACATGTATATTTCGCAGAATGACTCAGTTTGACGTTTAGAACACTCATACTCAGATTTCATTTGCAGATATCACTACAAGAATAAAACTATTCAGCATGTACCCTCTTCCGTGAATACCCATCACAGGGAAAAGTGAGAAAACCTTGTGGTTATCTGAGCATGCTTTCGTCATCCTGCGAATACAATATCACCGCGAGAGAAGTGGTGTGCGGGTCTTGCTGGATTCAACCCAGCTTTCTCCCGTCTCAAGTGTGGCATGTGTACAAGTTATCCAGACTCTACTTGGGAGAACGGCCCGGATAGTGTACCACTGCACCATCCTACCCAATGAGTTCTGTTTATTCTGATATCATAACATAGATGCAAACATAGTATACACAACCTATAATCTAGTTTGCATTCACTTAACCATGGGTACCTGTAGCAGGTGGAGAGTTTATTGGTAACAAAATAAATTATGTTTATCACAGTAGGCAAACGCAGGGCACGACTTACACCATTATTTTTAGCCACAATTACGGTCTACTAGGCTGGATGGTGCAGTGGTACGCCGTCCGGGCTGTTCTCCAGAGTGGAGTCTCGGTAGCTCGTACACATGCCCTATTTGAGATAGGAAAAAGCTGGTACGAACATAGCAAGACTTTCAAACTACAATTTTTGCTGTGATACTGAAGTCTTTGAATGATGCAAGTATACTTTGATTAACATGGGCTTTCCTCAAATTCCCTGTGAAGAAACTTCTCGGAAGAAGTGACATGCCATGTGGGTTAACTTCCTAGTGGTATTTTGTTATGATTTTAAAAAATGAAGATGTGTCGAGTCTGATGGATCAGGAAATATTAGATTGGCTCTCGGGAGTATCGGTGCATGATTTTTGGAATTGGTTTCGGAAGCATCGGCTTATGGGAATGGAGATTAGTTTTTCAAAATATCTTGTAATTATTTATGGTCTTTTACTGTTAATTTGTCGGAGGGGTCGGCGCACCTTTATAAATAAGGAGACAAGGAGGGTACTATGTTTCTCCAGCTTTGCAATTTGTATTCTTTATGCATATTTATCAATTAGTGGTTTTATCCATAACCTCCTCTGTCAGTCTCGTCCACAGCTCTTCAAAACTTTAACTTTGCAAGGAAACGAGAGAATTATGTCTTCAAGTGGATAAGTATATTGACTTCGAAGAGGTAAGAGAGTGGGATTATTCGGGCTTAACCTTATCACTACGGTTATAATTGTCCCCTTGCAATAGCAGGGAATAATCTCGTTTCAGGGACCATACAAAGATCAATATGAGCACTATAACGCTTATGGAACTAAACCTCAGCTAGTCTGAAACTTGGAATTATGTCTGCCTAGATTATCAGGACTACAATATTCTAGTGAAAGCTTTGCATAACTACTGATTTATAGTAGCCGTAGCTAAATTTCAGTTCACATTAGTTAAATTCCAGTTCGCTAAACCCATTCCAGAATTCTGCCGTAAAAACCTTCTGCGATTAGACATCGGCGGCCGAGCAACTGAACAAAGTGTAAATAGATAAACAAAGTATCGTTGAATGAAAATTACATCAGAAACGATTATATCATAATCAACCTTTTTTTCTCAATTTTGACTTTTCGATCACGTATCATTCATATTTCATGTAAATAACCATCATACTTTTTAACCCAATAAAAGTTAGAAATACATGAAGTAATTCATAACTTCACTCCATATTGTTCATTAGCTTGCTCACCTATATACCTAGACCTATAGTGGATGACGCTCTATCACTTGGACTTCCCAATAGAGAATATAATCCACTCCCCGTAAAAACCCTTACATTTAGTTCTGAAGCAGAGGCATTTTCGTGGGTCCAGGCACAAGCTAATAATGGAGGATAAGCCTTCTCAAACCTTTACAAAAGCAAGAGTTGAGTTACAAATGATCTTATAATTTTCTTGTTATAACTGCGCCAAGGGGCCTAAAATTTATCAGGAAAAGCCACAGATAACATCAAAATCAAAGCAGAGAGATGGAACTTGAAGTAAGAAATGTAGATGCCAATTTAGTATCACAAATAAACTCAACGATATGATAGGGTAGTCAAACTTGTAATGACACAGAAGGACTACTAAATAAGATTTAAGTTTTCGTTATCTAAAAAGGCTACACTACAGAACCAAACTACATTAAATACAACTACTGTTCAAAGTACAGTCGTCCCTTTCTAACTCGATAGTGGGTCCCGGTATAAGTGTTGAAAATATACATTGAAATTCAACCATTTAAATTTGCAATACTTACCCCTGCACGCAAAATTACCTGTAAGGGTAAGTGTTGCAAATATAAAAGTCCAAGTTACAATGAATATTTTCAACACTTATACCGGGACCCACTATCGAGTTAGAGAGGGACGACTGTAGTAGCTTCCATAGCGCTCTAATAGTGCACGGTCCAGCAGCCCTTCCAAGGGACTTAGCCTTATTTGGAAATATGTAGTATTATGTGCCATGGACTACCGTGCGCACATCTACGTCATTTACATGCCTAGGCTGAGCAGCATAGGCTGCAGGAATACCATAGGCTAACCAGCCGTCACATTAAGGTGCTAAAGAGGTCTTAAGATACGGTGGGAAGTGCTGAGGAAAGTAATGAGGTACTAAAGGGTGTACTAAAGGGGACCTGAAGGTTATCTGAAGGATGTCAAAAGACTTTCTGATGGTTGTATTTGTGACAAAGAACTGAGCATGAAAAGCGCTATCTACTGAGAATCTTTCTCTTTATATACGCCTTTTCCCTCTTCAGTAGTTGCTGCCTCGACTTATCTTACTCCTGTCATAGAGAACGTAAATAGAATACATACACGGGCTATTAGCAGTTGCTGGAAGATGAATAACTAGAAATGAGATGACTACAATTAGCAAAAATAGAAGTGACATAATAATATAAATAGAAATGATATTATGGTATAAATAAAAATGAGTTTTGTTCAGGCAAAACCTTACAGATGGTGACGCTACTCGTTTCTACGACAGGTCGCAAGTTCTTGTCTCTATGCTTGCGGGAAAAGTGGAGTAATCCGGATTTCGCTGAGTTGAAAGTAATGCCTTCATTCGCACCCCATCGAGTGCCTGATCAATAGTCAGTCCCATCTCATTTGAATTTTTTTCTAGTGTCGCTGAGGCTTGCAGGATTGCAAAATCATCTGCGTATCAAAAAGCTTTATTAAGAGCGGATAGTCTGAAAAGAGGTGCAATGAAGAGCATGAAAAGGATAAGCGATATAGAGGAGCACTGGGGAAGCCCAGAGTTGATCTCGATAGGGTTGCCGATTTCACCGTCCAGCCTTATGCAAACCTCTCAGTGTGTTGCGAATGAAGAGATCCGGCTACAGAGACGGGCTGGCCAGCCTTGCTCTCTCATTTGTTTGATAAATCTGCCCGGGAAAACAGTATCAAATGCTCCCTTGATGTCTAGGGTAGCCAATGTAGCGGTAAAGCCTTTGGCTAGCGCAGTTTCTACATCATGTGTGAGGCATGTGGTTAGATCTACACTCAAGCGTTTGGGTAATGCTTCAAACTGTTGAGCAGCGAGTACCTTATACTTAATAGCTATCCATGACATTCTTTTTGCGACCAGCTTTTCTAAATCTTTCCCAAGTACTAAGAGTGGTGCGATTGGCCTGGATGCTCTGGGGGATGTCATGTCTGCTTTGTTTGGCTTCCCAATCATAGCTACGATCGCAGTGGGAAATTTTTTTGGGTGATAATCCGAGTCTATGCACGACTAGTATAGGTCAAGTACCAGTTCAGATGTTTAGGACCACGCAAAGCGGAGAACCCCGGTAGGAATTTCATCTTTGCTGGGTGTAGTATTTCAAGCTCCTAGGATGGAGTTATAGACTTCTTTGATAGTCAGTTTAGGGAATTGTAGGGAGGTCCTTGCTATGGTTGCGGTTAGCGGTGGTATATCTTCAACGTCGGACTAATTTCTCAGAAGATTTCTCGTCAGTACATTCTTTTTATCGTCGATAGATTCGGCTAGAGGGGCTTCCAGAGAGAGCGAATCTTTTAGGGGAGGCGTGCGGAAGATTCCCTTCGACTTTTGCCATTTAGTAATGCTGAATACATCTTTTCCATTGGCAGCTTCATCAATTCTCTTTTGAAAGAAAGAGATCTTTGCCTGTCTAGTAATCCTACGAAAGTTTTTTCTGTCGGCTTGTACTGCAGATCCGTCTCGCACTTTATCTCGATACTTTTTCCTCGCTTCCTGGCAACTTTAATTCCACCAAGGCTGTCTCTTTGTATGTAGTAGCGCACGCTTCGCAGATCCTGCAAATAAGCTGTGCAAAATTTTAACGATATGATCTGCTCTTCCATCAATTTCTGCGATCGATTTTACAGTTAGCGGCAGAATTCCAAATAGTTGGGCAAGTAAGAGCGATAGAAAGATATCTTTATCAATGGTGGCGAAGCGGAGTCTATTTACCGGTGCTGCGCCATATACTCCACTTTATATATTAGCAAGAAAGGGGAGGTTATCCGAAGTCACATCAAGGTCCTCCTGAACAATTGCAATGGTGCCCCTGGCCACCAGCTAGCTTGAGCCGAAAAATTGATCTAGGACATTCTCGCGATTCTGTGTAGGCCTGTCAATCTCTGAGATCAACGAAACATCTCTTAATTCAAGCCAGCGAATAAGCGCCTCGGATTGCGGGAAGGGCGAGCCGCGGTAGGATGGGTGCCACATCGGGCTATGTAGATTTAGATCTCCTGCTAGAATCGTTTGGGAAGGGAAAGAAAAATCTGTTAAAGAGATGAGGCGAGATACTCCCGCTCCTGAATTGATGAAGCCCGGGGGTGCATTATATGCGTTGATGACCAGCAGGCGAGGGTTTTTGGGAGCTTTGATGGAGAGGAATAAGATGTTGCCTGTTCCTTACTCTGTTATGCAGCGCAGACGCTCTTGATGATGAATAATATTAGTGTTATTTTTGGCATAGGTTATCACTCTTAGACGTACAGTCCAGTCGTCGACTGGGGAGTAACATTCGAATGAAGGGTGTCAGCACGTGATTCTTCGTGCAGTATCTAGAGAGACATAGGGTTCCTGAGTCAGTAAGAAGTTTGTGCGTGGGTCAAAAGCGTTTTGAAGAGCAATCTATTGGGCATTTGATGAGCGGCCAACGTTAACTGGGAGTATTTTGATTACTGATATTTTACTACTCATTCATTACGCCAGAGCTGCAGTGATGGTTTCCCTGAGCCAGGGCTACAAATTTGCCTGATGCTAGGTCTGGAAGTCCAGAGGATCTCGAGTCAGTGGCCTGTGTAGAAGGGGTCGTGACGGCGTCGGAATTACTGGTTTCTGTTTCCTGCGTATTCACTTTTCAACAGTGGGCCGCTTTTAGACGCAGCCTAGCTGCAGCTACTGCTTGTCGGATGGCGCTAGTCTGTTGCTTGGTGGGGAACTCGTTATCTTTTCTTCGACGGAAAAGACATTCCAGTGTATTAGCTGGGTCGGGCCCATGGCAGTTAACATATTTTGGAGGGCACTTGTGGATAACTGCGAGGTTACAGGAGATATGGCCACTTTCTATGTGTAAAGTCGTAGAACAGATTCTGCAACGAGGCGCACGTGCACACGAGCGTTCGTTGTGCCAGCCATACTAACGTCCACACTGAGGAATTTTTGTTCTTTATGGCAGAAGTTTAGCTGTCGCACGCACGCCAAAAAGTGGAATAGATTTTGCCAGGTTTGAGCCCTGGGGGTAGAGAACTATCCAGCTTTTGCAAGGACTAAACTCTGAGGTTGACATGCCCCGGTATTCGAGGACTTTCGGCGAAGCGATGTGGGTAAGGCTGACCAGTGCTTGCGCAACAGTGTCTGTGCAGATTTCTATTTCTTTCACAGCGCCTTCTTTATTGTATCCGATGTAGATACGAGGGACTCCAGAGATTCTGTACGCAGCGAGGTCTTCTGGTTTCTCAACTGAGCACTGTCCGCGAGATGACAGAAACCCTTGTATCTCGGGAATTTTTGTAACCAGCGTCTCTTGAACTTCTATAGAGGCTGGGCATGTTGCAAATCCTGTCTTCGTTGGCTGAACTTCACGTACGAGCTTTTGTTCCAAGAAGATGTCTAGTTGTTCCGTTACCGCGTATGGAGAGATATTTAACGCAGGGTGCCCAGCAGCAACTCGAACTAGGAGTCTTTTATCTTCATGAGGCTTTGCAGATTTACTTTTACCCGTAGGTTGGGCTGGCTTTTTAGGCAACTTTACATGTTTGGGCAGCTAATTTTGGGGGCTGGGGATAGTGCTGCCAACACAGCGGCGAAGAGATTTTTCGTAGTGGGTTTGGTGATTGGGACTCATGTATTTGTAGGCTCGGGAACCTGTTGCGATATCTGTGTTAATTAAGTCGCTAATTATGGTTTCGGGGGGCGAGGTGAGCCTCTAACGTAGCACTCGAAGTGACGCCGTGCTACTGAGTTTAGATCCGCAACAAAGTCACGGAATATATTGACAGGGTGTTGGGGTAGAGTGTTATCTTCACTAGCCACCTCATCAAGGACGACTGCAATATTTTGAAAAATAAGGGTAGCCTCACGGTTCCTGGCGTCTGCGGCGGAGGTGGTTGACAGTAATATCTCTGTCAGCGACCCCTCTCCACCCTTCTTGGTAGAGGCACGTAGGGGTGGAGGGGGAGTGAAGGGGAAGGAAGTGGAAGATTTTTCACGACTGTACGATAGAGTTTTCTGATGAGAGGATGCGTGTACACATAGAATTCGAGTAGCAGTTGGTTGTTGACCGAGACTGAGAAGACTGGAAGTGTCCATCTTCGGCGAGAAGATCATGCTTACATCTGATGTAACACAAGTGATAAAGTTCTGGAACTTTTGTTTTGCTGGCACGTTAACATGACAAATCACTCCTAGACATCAAGCATGAGAGAAATCGAGTGCCGTTACTAGTCACAATTTAAAGAGTATCTTCAGTCTGAGTTTGGTCGGGTTGCTGGAAATTACCAGGTTAAAGTGTTCTTGAGCTGGCTTGGGATACGTGGACTCCTTTCTCTAGATGGACACAATTAGTTGAGAAAGGTTTAAATCCACACGGGTTGGCCTTGGAATATATGTCTCATGATAGAAGTGTGCCGAGTCCGCAGGGTATCAGAAAAATACATAATTCTATCTTTTTCAGTTTATTATGAGAATTGTCGTCGGAATGATATACATTTACTGGGATGTCTTCACTTGAAAAAATTAAGCTTCATCATACATATAATTTGATAATGGTGACAAACAATTAGTTTTTTTTGTGACAGGGATCATAATTTATTCTTAAATATTGAGCTCTGAAAAGTACACCGGGAATTTTTCAGCGAACTCAAGCTACCTTCATCAGAGGCTGACCATGCATCAAACTTGTATTTCAATTCGGTAGGACAACCGCTGGCCTTCAATGCATCTCCAACCAAGATATAAAAGAGGGGACATAGTTGCTTTGACTACAGACAATATAATGAGTCAGATTAATACGTTGAGATCAAGGCAATTGCCTTGAGGTTGAGAGCGAGTCGAGCAGAGCCTCAATAAATTCATAATTCGAAAGCGGAAATACAGATTGTAGGCATCATGCTAAGCTTGCCGTGGCACATAATCTAGTATTGTTGGCTGCTTCAAATTAACCAAAAGAGATTTGGTGTGTAATAGCCGTAGGAATTCAGTTATCACAATTCTTCTTGCACTAGATGATATAAATATGAACAATGATAGTTCTCTGCTCCTCATCAGGGCAAGGATTTTCATAGTATTAGGTCTAACAATCAACATGACACTCTCGAGGGATTCCATACCGGCTTTTGAGTGAGAGTTTCTGGATATGAATATTATCATTCCCGCATTGAAGAATTATGGTGTTTCAGCAGAATAGATGCTTTAATACGAGACTGTATTGGGATCAATCAAGCTTTCCGTATGAATCTCAAATATTTTTTCTTTTTTAAAATATGAGTATGTAGCACTTGATCTACAAGCTTTTGCCCATAAATTTTCTCTTCGCAAAGCTTAGCCACCATTTGCTCGGCTTCTCGGGTCCATCCTGGTATATCCTGGCTAGCAATCTAGAGGCCAACTCTTGTCGAACTTGAGAGAGATACTGTCTAAGGACTTCGGCCTCTTGGCGAGTGGTGGGATGGCTAAATAACTATAGATTATCAGTAATTGACATAGTAGTCTAGGGGTCGCGGTGTGCAAACCTGATTTAGCGGAAATCCCGGATCACCCGGAATAGAAAAATTTACATCCAAAGCAATGTTTTGGACTTCTTTCTGTGCTTCTCTTTACGCCGCAAAAGTTAGTCTACTAATCCAGCTGTAGAAGCGGAAAGACCCTTAACACACCTAGCATTCATAGATGGTCGAATCTTTCCTAAACATTCACTTATCCATAGAATTCCATAAATTAGTAACCGATCAGCGGGCCCTTGGATTTCGAAGTTACGGAAAAAAGTGTTAGCACGAAAGAGGCTTAGAACTTCATCTAATGGATCATAGCTCTCATCGTTAGGCTCTGGAGAAAGATGCGCGGGAAGTTTCGTTGGAGGAAGTGCATAGGCAGGACCACGAACGCGTGTTCGAAGAGGCAAGAGAGGGAAGTTGCCAATGTTTGTCGTTGTAGGAGGTGAGCTGTCGGAATTGAAGATACTGTTGTAAGCCTCGGATCTTGATCAGTTTGCGATATTTTCTTCTGAAATGGACTCGGACAAAAGAGGATATGTGTCTGAATGTTCGGAATCTACAAGGACCATAAAACGTACTGGCATTTTTGCTAACGGTTTTTGTCGAATTACTCGTTGTAACTCAACCTTAACTAGTTCACAAACGCTCTACAACAGCTGAGAGACTTTGGATTCTTTAAATTTTTTGAAATCTTCCTGTATGTAATTAACATTTATCCCAAAGTACTGGAATGCGGACAAGGAGTTGCGAACAACACTTTTCGTATGACGTGTATCGTCAGGAGTTGCTAAGCAATCTAACGAGGCTTGGCACGCTTATTTGGCTACATGTACACTACTACCACGATGGGTAGTCTGTAGTGGGGCAAAATAGGGAGCGTGCTCGTTTCAGGGTATTTTCCCTGCTAGTTTCAGCGCTAGCATGAGTCTAAGTATATAGTCTGGATAACAAGGCTTTATATCTTTACATAATATGATTTCCCCAACGAATTGTAATGCATCTTCCATCAACCATTATAGCAATTTTTGGCCCTTAACACATCCTCCGTAACGGTTCTCATTGTACAGACTATTGCTACTGAACTCCCCCCTTTCACAACTTGCGTAATTTGTGATTACACTCATCAGCAACCAACCCGGAACTATCCCCAGGCGCTAGGCAAAGCTGCTGACGCTGCTAATGCCACTATTGACCTACTCCGGCTCAACCATAAACTTTATATCCAAGTCTTATAGGTAGGGTCCTTTTGATGATCTTTATACAGACGGGGTAATTTATGGCATAACTTAGCGTCAAATCAATTGTTTCTCGGACGCATTTGGTAATGAATCTCACTGGTAGCCTTTCAATATTTGGGGTTATGGTGAGGGATAGTCTCGGCTTCATAGCTTTGATACCCTTGCAATTTCTTCTGATATTACTGTACTAGTACTAAATAGGAAATTTCTGATGTTTAAAGGCAATTAAATTTTTAGATATTTTACGAATACGAATACAAGCTTTTGTTATAGAATCACAGATTTAAAGACTACTGACCTATTGGACCACCATCGGCGTATATGACTGCTTGACATCTCGCTGGCATGCTCGCAATCAGGGTCCGAAGCTGATCCGGTGTTATAAGCTCCCAAGCCTCCTCAACAATCTCACGGACCTGTAACCGACTACGCTGTCTCCCTTGACCAAGCTCAGGGTATCGGGCCTATATATATGATTTCATCATACTCAATACAGCCTCTATCGGATTTAGATCCGGAGATAAAGCCGGCCAAGAGACCAGTTCAATTTCGTTAGATTCGATGTATGCTATTGAGGGGGTAACTTTGTGTGGTGGTGCGTTATCTTGCATGTATCTGATAGGGTTACTATCAGGTCCAGGATTTCTCCTAATCTAGTGCACGACACGGGGAAGTATGGGCTCAGTGTAGCTTTCGGCTGTTATCTTTCCCCATTGTCTTTCCCAGTATAGATGGTGCCCTTTTTGCGATCCAGAAAAGGAGCCCCAAAACATCCACAAGTTATTTGGCCTTTGCTTTTCTGTCACACATGTATTGACATATTCTTCACCTATCTTAGATATTGTCAGTCTTTATGTGCAAAACAGTAAATTTAATAGGCTGCCCTTCCGAGTGATGTATTGGGAAAAAATCTTCGCATCATTGATCCAAGTTTCAGCCCTCCAAAGAATGAGCGACGAGTCTTCTTGAATTAAATGAATATGAGCCTCAACGTATGCCTTACGGATACGCCTGTTTTCCTCCGATATTGGGGGCTATTTCCGGAAGGCAGCCTGAATATCTCCTATTAGTAAGAGCTCTCTTGTCGGCTTTTTCATCCACATGCCAGTCGGGAAAGTTCGAGGCGAGCTCGAGGTATGACATTTGTCTTGCCTGACGAAAAGAACGAACAAAATCTTCGAGCTCACCTATTTGCGCAGAACTGAGTCTTGGAAAAGCGTCTTAGCTAATTCTAGGACTGATATGGCCGCTAGGTATGGTATATTTGACTCGTGCGAACGTAATCCCGAGAAACTCTGCGACATATTTTGAAGTATTACCGGCTTGGTAAAGTGTGAAAATCCGGAGATTATAGAATCATTTTTTCCCTCAAGTTTGATCGATACTGACTTGTAGCCTCTGATCATGCGTGAGATTACGTGTTCTTTAAGGCGTTGATAGAGCATTTATGGTTTGATCATTCATACTGTGAAGATGATCAGTAAACGGGGAGATGTTAAGATCACTACCTGCTTGGGTAAATTTGATAAAACTATCATCTACTGGCTGTGCATCTACTATAAAAAAACTGATTGAGTTAACTAAAGCGGGGTGAAATGTTGATAATGAAGTGCAAGTGGTATTTTCATCACTAGCGTGAAACTTGATTGTTCGGCCGAAGACGGAGTTGTGATACATCCCCCCCCCCTGAAATTTTATTGTAACAATTTTTCGATGCTGAATCCGTCGAGCGGTGAACGCAAATTGAATCACTAATTAGATTGAGTTTGATATCCGCGTCGCTACAGCAGCAGACGTAATCAGGTCCAGATAAAGTATGTGTAAATTTAAATTAATAACCGCATACAACGAAACCGGCGAAGGCTACTTACCACTCTCTAAACGCTTGTCGTAACTTAGAGGCTGATTGCAAGATGAATCAAGAATTATAAAATATTAAAAACTCACAAAAAACATGTACTTCAGGCCACTTATTTTTTCCACTGCCTCTCAATTTCAAAGGTTGTATCTAGTAATCCTTCATTACTAATTCATCTTCTAACAGTTTCCATGTACATTGTTATCAATTTTAGCGTAATCGACGTCCAGCTCTATAACTAACATTGGCAGAATTACTTCGTCGAAACTGAATCTACCCGGATCTTACGTTTCTATTAAAAAACTCTATGAGGCGGTTCAAAATCACGTTAGGTCTGCTGGACATGCCATTAGCGCCAGCAACTCAGAATAGAGAAAAGGGCGAAGAAAGAAACTCCCAGCCTGTTAAAAAAGTAGAATTTTTCACAGCGAAGTGGACGAGACACGTAGGAAACGACGTAGATTGACGCAAAATACCAACCGCCCTTTCAGATTTAAGGCCAGGGAGGAGCCCTAGTCTTATGTTAGTCTGAGACTCAAGATAGCACGATTAAACACAACTTTACACATATTAGGGCGGATGATAGGCAGCTGGTCGAGTCTGTCTCCACACAAGACCATGCCAAAAGTTTTACGATATTGCACTACTTGTGTTGAGCTCGGATACGGTAGAACAAGATGTCAAGGAGTAGGGCAACTGGCTGTACTCGTATTAAATGGCCTGGTAATTAGGTCTATTCCTCACATTAAATTGAAACAATGCTACGGAGCGAAATTGTTTTTTGTAATTGATTCAATCTGACCAGGAAATAGATGTAAATGATACTAAAAATCCAGACAGTTCATATGTGTAGTAGATTTACCAAGTTGATAGAGTATCTGATTTAATGTAATCCCAAATAAAATCTGGTCCGTACGTTTTCCAAAAACCCTGTTGTAATAAATAGACTGTAATATTTTGAGATGTTGTTCATCAAAGATGTACAAATAATAATTAAGCACACATGTACTTGTATGTTCGTTCAGTATTTGTTTACAGTTTATAATTAGACAGTTTTTTCGTAAATGTTACGGGGCCAATCGATAAATCCATATTTCAAGGCAAAATAGGGTTTTCAAGGGGGAGGGTTTGTATCACGACTTCGAAGACGAGGCTTGGAGCACTAACTCAATTGACCAGCCTGAAATATTATGTCAGCGTAATTTGTTCCAAAAATCGACAGGGGTAAGTCATAAGATTAGCGTTTATAAGGCTATATAGTAGAACACCTCTTAGCTAATAATGGGTCCCGTTGTAATTGTTAAAAAGATTTATGGGAATTTTACCGTTTATATTTGCAATACTTACCCATGCACGCAAAATTGCCTGTAGGGATAAGTATTGTAATTACAAACGATCAAATTCCAATGAATCTTTTCAATAATTACACCGGGACCCATTATTAGCTAAGAGGGGTTCTACTGTACTCTTAATCCCTGAGCCGGAGTAAGGTCGCCAAAGGGCATGGGAAGACCCGTACCCCGCTCTTCTGTAGACCACAGTAAGAATGTGATAACACTAGTCTTGAACAAGGGAAGCCTGGCGCCAGTGTATCGGCCTAACCAAGTCCGAGACAAGTTCAACAAAGCTATTAACAAGATTGTAATTTCTAGATTTCATACCTCCCCATAAAATAACATCGTCTTGACATGCTACAAATCCACCTCAGAAGAGCTTCTGGAGCAACAACCCATGTGGAACAAAGTTTTCGCTGACTTGCCTATTAGTAAGGCACAGAAAGATGAGATATATCCGGTTGTTGTCATCCATGGGGTACCTACATATCTTCCTCTTCCTGATATGGCAGATGTTACGGCGAGACTCGCAAGGGAGATTAAATCGCCGTCTTCGAGGGGAGATAGGCGAGCGACCGTCGAAAGGGGGAATAAAAGATGAGTTTTAAGATAGAGGATAAGGTAAGGTGGAGTTTGGAAGAGCTGTGGAAGAGCTGTGGAAGAGCTGTGGATGAGACCGACAGAGGAGGTAATGGATAAAACCACTAATTGATAGATATGTAGAAAGAATACAAATTGCAAAGCTGAAGATACATAGTGTCCTTCTCGTCTTCTTATATATGAAGGTGCGCCGACTCTTCCGACAAATAAACAATAACAGACCATCAATAATTACAAGATATTTCGAAAAACAAATCTCCATTCCCATAAGCCGACGCTCCCGAAACCAATTCCAAAAATCATGCACCGATACTCCCGAGAGCCAATCTAATATTCCCCGATCCATCAGGCTTGACATATCTTCATTAAAATTATAACAGCAGAAGAGATCACTTCCTTTAACCTAAATATCAATGTCCTAGGCAAGCCAAGATGGATCACAGGCCCTTCCCAAGACTGCACATGGCTCCCTAGTCCTCACGGTCGGGTCTGAAGCTGAAAAGTCGGAGGTCATCAGATCGGGAGTACTTATTGGTGGGCTTCTACTGAAAATAGTTAACTTTCAATCAAACTCACAAAAGACAGTATGCAAGCAATGTCTGAAATATGGACACCATCACCTCCTCTGCAAAAAGCCACGAGTGTGTGCAATTTGCTTGGGAAGACATATTACATCAGAGCATAGCTGCCCTACATGTAAGTCTTCTGACAATTGCCAACATCACCCCACAAAATGTCACAATTGCAATTCCACCAGCCATAATGCCCTTAAAAAGCAAAATTGTGAATTTTACAAGGCACTCTCATGTTAGGACAATTGAAAATATGCCAACACAATGTTGCCAAGGGCAAAGACATAACACAGTCACTCTATGAAGTTTTCCTATCACAAAATTCCGACTTAATTTTTGCTGAAGAACCGTACGTATATTGGAATTCTGTTTTGGCTGCCTACTCTGCACTTTCTCATTTGAGAGGCTGGTCTTGAATAACTTAAAGATCTAAAGATTCTATTAATAAACTAAGAAGTGCGTGAAGATTATCTACAAGACAAGAACAATCATATATAGTGGGGGACGAAGACGGCGTTTCTACCTGTACGTGGTGTCCCCCACGAACCTGGAGTTTATCTTCAGAGCCAACAGAAACACGCATTACTTGGTCACGGAGGAAAAGTCATCCAAACGAGTTTCCGGGGCGTACCCAGCTCCCGTTATGGTGGTGATGGATCAGACTAAGTTGGCCCTTTTTACCAAGATGAATTCTCACTGTTTACAGATATTCTGGCATTATACTGTCTCCCGAGGAAAGAGCACCGCTACCTGAGCGCTGGTGGTGTCGGTATAATGAGGATATCTGGACTATGGGATATTAGGGAGATACAGATGGGGATACGCACCTCGTGTGGCTCTGGTGTCAAGGCTTCGCCTGGCTGGAGTTGCAGGTTTTTTGAGACTTTTTCCCGCGTACCGGTTTCCATGGCTGCTCTTTTTCAAATTTTTTTTCTGAGCAGAAGGTTCCGTAGAAAAGGTGGTTGAATTCTACGGGTAATTACTGAGCTAAATGGCTACCAGTCATGGGTCAATGTATCACTGATCTTAGGTTCGAGGTAAAAGGGGACAGGAGCACTGTAAAAGGTGTGGCCGGGGTCAGAGAGGAGCCCTAGTGTTATAATAGTCTTGGACTCTACATAGCACGAATAAACAAAACTACTACTACTACTGCTACTAATCATATATAGTTATCCCAACTCCTCTAGTTTGGGGGAGTCGGGGGCCTCAGGCATCCGGAGCAGTAAGCTCTGGCGTCCTATCCAATTTGGGACTAGTGTATTTTACCGTTAGTTAGACGTTAAATAACAAACATATAGTTATCCCAAGCTCTCCCCACCGAATGCCATCGAACGCCTTAGAACTAGAACGTGAAGTGATCTATAGAAGATACTGGAGTATTCACAATATCCCAGAATACCATTAAACCATTTCAGTACTCTAGAGAAGATTCGTGAATGTTCTCTAATATTTAATACTGATCGTCATAAAGTGGGTACGGCTGGTAACCCAATTGATTAAGGTGAACGTTAGATAATAAATAGCGATAAAGTCCGTTTGCGGAAGAGAGAATATCCGGAGTCGACACAAACGAGGTGATTTGGCGGAGTGGAAAGAAATTTGCGGAAAAGAAACGGATAAAAGATAACAGAAAGAGATGCTGAACATAGCATCGTTTCAGCAGTGGGAAATCATATGGAGAAATCACACGCCAAAGCAGCACTTACGCCACCGTGCACCCAGAAACTTGGAAAGCAGCCAACATAACCATTGACCAAAAGACGGGTAGACTACGAATGAACTTGAAGAGAACTCCATCTGCCATCCACAAGAACCTGAAGAGGGCCCAAAGTAGTATTGCCACACAGATAAGAAGCGAGCACATCGGGCTCAACGCTTATCTGCACCGAAGAAACGTTCCCAGAGTTGAAGACCCGAGATGCCAATGTGGGCATTGTCAGATATTAAGACACACATGGACAATGGACTTGATTAAGATACTCACGGAGTGACGGCGTTAAGGTTATAAACACTAAACACTTCTCATTTCGCTTATACAAAACACATATATAAATGTATCTGTAGAGTGTCCGTAGATCTTTAGCTTTATTGCTTTATTTAATCTTTACTTTGAGTTCTTGCATGTCGTACATTTCCCTTTTCGTGACAGGCATCCGTCTCAAAACGCCAAGCATATGGTCATGGTGTGTCCTCAGTGGACTCAGGGAAGAGGAGGAGTATTGCGGAAAGCCAGAAACCGGTCGTTCGAAGCCATGATGGACAACGTAGAAGACGTTGGACGCATAACGAAGTGGATACAACAGGAAGGATGGATAGAACAGTTTCGGCTGACGCGAGCGGTGGAGGCGGTGATGTTGGAGAGGAGGATTGGAGAAGGATAGGACGGAACCCGCACTGGGCAGAACAGTGTTTGCACTTTCTAAAGCTTGATAATCATTACATAAAAGTATCCAAGTCAAGATTGAAGGGTTTTTCACCTAAAGGTTTTCCCTCTGTGTACAATAGCAGACTCATAGACACCTTCATACGCTTTGGGCTCCTCACTAGGAAACTGAATGAATCAATCAAACAATTAACGATAAAGTAAATTAAGCGAAAGTAGCCGTCATAATGGATAGCGCTAAAGACGGTGATGTAAGCAAGGGCGCTAAGCCCGAATTAATCACAAGGGTTGTAACCCTGACACTCATCCAGCATACCATACTATCCTGCCGCACAACAATTCAAACATTAAGCCAAGAGTTGTAACTTATATAAGTAAAAACTCTACTTATGATATATCAGCAAGGTCTGATCTCATTTGTGACCCAGACATGCAGGCTTTTGAGATAACTACAGCCTTTGAGAAGTTTTTCATATTCCATATATAAAATGAAAAATCGACTATAATAGTGGACAACCAGACAACACTACAAAGATTCTTTCAGGAAAATCTTAATATCAGTCAACCATTTATTTTGTTAGGTGATCTGAATTTACACCATCCTTGGTGGAATTCTATGGGTACAAGCCCGAATTTGCCCGCTTCTGAACTCTTTTATTTCTTAGAAGAGCACAAGGCAAGTCTCCTTGTTGATCCTGAAGTTATAGAAGAGTTTCGAGGGACTTTCCATAGATCAAATCCCCGGAACACGTCTACCATAGATTTGGCCTTTGCTGCTGGATTCCAGAAAATACAAAGGCACAACTGGCACTATGGAGAAAACACTGGTTCAAATCATGAAGTAATTCTGTTTGAAGCATCGGTTTCCTATCAAACTAATCCTGGCCCCTGCTTACCCGCAAGATTTAACATCAAAAAAGCTAACTGGGATGTCTTTACCCGTAACCTTTCACTATCTGAATCTCATTATACATCTCTCATTCAAAACGCAATACTAGTTAAGGAGCCAGACCAAGTAGCCTGTCTCCTTCAAGACCTCATTATTAAGTCGGCTAAAGGTGCCATTCCAATGTCTAAGCCATCAAGTCATTTCAAAGCATGGTGGACTGAGCAACTCACCAGCATTAGAAAAGACTACCACTCAAAAAAGAGGAGTGCTAAAAATTCTTGGCTTTCTAATGACATTGAGGCGGCTAGAATCTCAAGAAATACTTATTTCAGAACAATAAGTTTCACGATAAAGAAACATTGGGAGGATTTTCTCGCTGGCGCTCAAGAAAAAAGTATATTCAAAGCTTTTAACTATTCTAATCCCAAGTTCTTCCAACCTTCCTTGATACCAACTTTGAAATACAGAGAATCTCAAGGCCAGAACCTAGTAACATCATTTTTTGCAGACAAGTGCACTGCTCTAGTTAGCCCACCATTTGCCCAAGAAGTCTCAAGCAATAATCCTAATTCATTTTCAATGTCTCCTTCTACCCTGTCAAACCCCGATAATGTACTTGCTCCAAATGTTTACGAAAATATGTTTCATTTAACGTCAGCTTCACGGAGACTTGTTTCTCTAAGAGCCAGCTCCCAGTGGGACTGGCCTGAACTTTCCCTTGATGAACTCCTCCAGGCAGTACCAGAAAAGAAAACAGCTCCTGGGAAGGATAATATTGACTGGACAATGATCAAAAAATCACTTGAAAGCACTCCTAAATTATTTTTATTAGCATTTACTCTTCTATTTGAATGTGGTGAACATCCATCAGTATGGAAAGAATCCATAGGCATTATTATTCCCAAGAGAAGGAAGCCCGATTACTCAGCTCCTATGGCCTACAGACCTATTTCTCTAATTCCGTGTTTATCAAAACTCCTAGAGAGAATCTTTTCTAGAAGAATATCATACCTTGCGCATATTTCACCCGGCCTTCTTCATCCTAGTCAGATGGGAGGAAGAAAACAAAGATCAGCCATAGATGCTGTCATGCTCCTTCAGAACTTTGCTGAACATCACATATCGAAAAATAGAGTTGTGTCTTGTGTTTTCTTAGACGTTATTGGGGCTTTTGATAGACTTCAGTCCAGTCAGCTGATACAAGTCTTGAGAAGGAAGAATCTCCCCGCTAACTTCATTTCATGGGTTTCCTCATTTCTCTCTCAAAGGAAAATTCGGTTTCTTTTCAATGGACAACTGAGTCACCCTTATCCTGTTACTGGGGCTCCTCAATGTAGTCCTATCTCTCCTCTGCTTTTTCTCCTTTCTATAAGCGAGTTATTCTCTATCGATCCATTGAATGAATCCCTAGAAATCTCCTATGTTGATCATATTTGCATTTTCTATGCCTGTTCTCCAGTGAAAAAAATATTTCTAAACTTCAACCCTATCTTAAAACCCTCTTTGTTAGAGTGTAGAAGGGAGTCAAGGAATTGTAGAGGAAGGAGAAGAGGGTAAATGTAAGTAAAGTTAAGATGGTAAGGAATTATAACGAGGACGTTGCACGATTCCTAATATCTGTGCGCAGTCACCTATTTAAACACGAATCCGAAGGCTAGCGCCGGCATATTGTAACAACCTTCCGAGACTCCCGTTCATCTTGGGAGATAACAAATGTACAGTCCAGCCGAGTGCTTCCGATCGGCGCCCTAGTGTCACAGAGAATCCTACTAACGCCGGACAAGTAAAAGGTAATAAACAAACAAAAGGAAACATAACAGAGCCTCAGCGGGCTACCCTGTGCTATTATATCACCAATCGGATACCAACTCTGACACATTTCACGTTACAAAATTACGATGCTTTTTTGAATTTTTATCTGCATCATTTCTCTATTTATTTAAAATTTATTTACATCATAATTTATTCTGTTTTTCTATTTAACAAAAAACACCTCAACCATTCAATCAAGAAATTTTTTTAAGAAAAAATATTGTATTGCTAAATGTTTGCTTAGGAGCACAATCACCGGCTGAAACTAATGTTGGATAGTCTTCATTAAGCTATGAGCCAAGACTAGTGCCAAAGGAGGGCAGGTTGCCCGAAGTTAGGGATACAGAGAAAAACGGTCAATAAAACAAAATGTATTTAAATCTTTTGTCATAGCTATGAGGCTGAATACAATATGATTTTAAAAAAAATAAAAAATAAAACTTGCGTAATTAATTATGTTTTGATGAAAAATAGGTTCTCGTGGTTATTTCATGTTGTTTCTCTAGCAACGTAACTTAATTCTTACACATAAATCTGTCAGGGTACAACAGCATTAATGATCTCAACCACATTAGTCATGGCTGACGGAGACGAGCTCTTCACCTTCACGCAGTGCCGGCTATAATCGCTCAGTGTGGTCACTGCATATCTGAGATAGCCAAGAAGAGTTGCAATCAGATTTCAACCAAAGCATACGCCTCATCATCCCCAGTCAATGTCCACCAAAGCGTCAGTTAACCCAATCCGAAGAGGCCATTTTTACCATTCCACCGCCTTCTACATCCCGAGGTATCAAACTACAAACCCTTCCGATAACCTCGACGACCGAACTATTACGATCTTCTGCGTCGCTTCGGCGCGCCTCCATTTACACACCCGCGATGCTACGACTACCCGACGGAGGAAGAAAGTTGGATGGCACAAAGATGGACAGATTTTAATGGCTTTGGAAGACAAGGTTACGGGGTGAATGTACGAGAAACGGAGAGATAGGGAGTTTGGCATGAGAAAGGGACAGGGACGAGATTGTTTCGGGGGAAGGATTTCTGATGTTTGCGTTGGAAATTTTGTCTTCGGGAGTGTTGTGGGTGCCGAGTTTTTCGGTTCGGTTAAGCGCTGCCACCACTTTGTAAACTGGCTGCGCTTCCTTTTTGGAGGCGAGACGTGCGGCTTCGGTCGTGACGACGGTACTCGGCGCGAGTCAATGTACTGTTGGGAAATCTCTTTGTTGCGTGGAAGTTCGCGGCGGGCAGGAGTGGGGAGATGCAGAGCGTCGAACCTTTTGCACTCCTGTCTTCCTTTTTTTTAAAGCAACTACTGGCTAGCAATAGTCAGGGAATTATGTAATTTAGAGCCTCTAGGGATCGGCTACACGTATCGCGCCTCTTGGGTGCAGGGCTTGTGCCTGATACGTCATGAATTCAATCAATCAAGCAAGCAAGCAATCAATCAATCAATCAATCAACTTCATTACAAAGATCCACCCAAAGAACGTTGAGCTCCCTTAACCATTAGTGACCCAGATAAACATTAATCCTTACAACATGTACAGTGATATTTTACAACAACTGACACCCCGGTCTGCTTCTCATGAGTCATTAATAAATTAGACCATTTCTCTTTTGCAAGACAACAGAATAATAGAACGCTAATCAAATTAATCGACAGTACTACACGTCGCCCAACCTCGGCCTCAAATAAATTCCGTCCCAACTGGCATATTAACCCACCTCCTACTGGATTTTAAAGTACTACCATATGATCTCCTATTATTGATTCCTTAATACGGCAGCAAGAGTGTAGTAAGGAGGTAGCAAGAGGGGCTCATCAACGAGAATATAATCGACAGAGGTTCGAGTCGCGATACATCGACGTGTAATTTCGCGTAATGACATTTCGCGTCGCGTCCTTTCGTAACGAGATTGAGATTAGCTATTAACGTTAATGAGATTGCATAAAACATCGTGCGTCAGCGAAACTAGTTCTTAAGGTCACGCATTCACGAGATGGTATAGTCTATATGGGTTGTGAATTGAATGAAATGACGAAGTGATTCCGATGCAGCGACTGGTTCAGATTGAGCGGGCAATTGTAAGAGATGATTAATTATCATTAGTCGAGCAAATCGATTTATCTAGACGATTACTAATGTTGTCGAGAATGAAATAAGTTTAATTAATTTAGGCTTTACCCTATGGGAAATCAGACATTTGGCCTGTGACAGGAATGGCATCAAAAAATGAGGTGCAGGGGGCCGTTGGGAAACTGGACAAAGCACAAATAGATGTCCAAATACTACTTTTGCTATTAATTCAGTGGCTCAAGAAGATAATTCGTAGATGATTTAGACACAATTTATTGGGCTTACTTGAACATCTTTTCCACTGCATACACTTACTCATCAATATGACGATCAACTAATATTTTTTGAACTAAAAGCTCTGCGCAAAATTCGAGAAAGGCCTTAATCTATTCTGGGAGAAGAATTGGGGCTCAATAAATTCGGAGCGATACTGTGAACACGTCGTGCCTCCTACAAGCTCCTGGATGTGTGAGAATCCAGGCTTTTTACTCATGCAAGATGGAATTCCCTCTTATTCATCTTCTAGAACAACGACTGAACTGGGTCAAGATAGGATAACTCTCATGACCAGATCTGCTTACTTTTCAGACCTCAATCAGATTGAAAATATTTGAAATCCAATGAAAGATTTCATAGCGCACAATAATCACGACCTGTCTGGTGGGAAAGAACGATCATAAACAGGCTACATATAATCGTAATGGAGGTATGGAGATCCATCAAGCCCGAATAGCTGTATAAAAACAAGAGGTTTTCCCATCATGGAAGAAAAATAATCATCGAAGATATTTCAAGTTTCAAAAAATTTACATCCTCTACAATTATTGTAAATCTTCCACTGCTGTCACTATGCACGACACCTCTTTACCTTTGAAGAGGTTATGAGCCTGGGGTGCTCAAAATCTCAATCATAAACAGAAATAATCTCTGACTATTTAGACATGTAAAAACACACAGAGGCTATCTGATACACATCAATCATAATCATTATTTAACTTTTATGAAAAAAAAAGCTTACCTGAGCATAGATTCGACCTCAAAACAAAATTTCCGTTAGGGAGATACACATTGCTTGACTTAACGGATCCGAAAATTACTCTCTGAGCTTTTCGGATGAAAGCATACCTGACCAAACAGGGGCAAGATAGCATCACGACTAATGATGCCATATCAGATGTAGAAAATGATCAAGCCATATCTATGAGACTTTGAGGAAAATCGATGTTTGCATTTGTTAATTTTTTTTAAGAATTGTTCTATTTCTTTTCCAAAAGTCTATCCCTTTCTATATATTCCTTCATCATGTATGAAACAATATTCATCTTAGACCATCCGAAACACTTTCTTCTCCAGAGCGACGTTTTAACGCTAACTCTGTTACAATAGTACGTGTAAAACGTCCCCAAACAAGACCCTGTGGTCGCTACCAACGTAATTGGATGAAACACCAACTTGAATACCTGAAAAAAAACGATGAGACTTGAAAACAAACAATGAGACCTGACTCAACGTTTCACACACCCCCTCAGGTATCAAGATATTCCAATTCACATAATCCTAACTTTTGAATGAAGTCGTTATGTTTTTGCACTCCAAGTGGCTTGGTGAATCCATCAGCCGGCTGATCGTTCGTCGGTACCCATAATACTGCAATAATACCCTTTTTTGACTCTTGCCGTAACCATAGGTGATGTATGTCAATATGCCGCATTTTTGTTGTTAATTGCGGATGATCCTTATTAATGCACCCTACTGTCTGTTGGTTATCGCAAAGTAAAGGGCTATCACACTCTGGGTCGAAACGTATTGATTTAAAGAGTCGTCTAATACTCATGATTTCACGACCAACCGATGTTAGAGCCATAATTTCGGCTTCGGTGGTGGATAAAACAATCGTTCGTTGAAGCGTGGATTGCCAGGCAATTGGTCCTCCGAATAATTTAATCAAAAAACCTTGAGTGGACTTTCGAGCACTATCATCAGCAAAACTGGCATCACTGGCGGCTAACATTAAATCTTCTGGCTGTATATTGCCACTATATCGAATACCCACATGTTTGGTTGCTGCAAGATAAGAAATAACATGGTCCGCCTCTCGAATATGGTCAGGACTCGGGTTTTGGTTGAACCGAATTAGCATGGCTACAGCAAATGATATGTCTGGTCGAAGTACAACTGCTGGGTAGATAAGATTGCCGATACGTTGTTGATATGCCGTTCTTTGCTCGGGAGTTGCGATACTATCGTATGGAAGAAGTTTCTTACCAGTAAGAGGAACTCTCGGCAATCGTGCGTGCTGAAGATGGAATCGAGTTACAATTTTGTCAATATAAGATGCCATGGAGATATGTACGGTGCGCATTTCTCGATTGCGATAAATGTCAAGATTCAAAAATCTTTTGACCTCTCCAAGGTCACGCAATTCGTACTTTGCATCGATAGATAATTTAATCTCATCCAAATGTTTCCTCAGATTTTTAGGTGCGGCTATCAGAAAATCATCAACATATATGAAAATTAATATTGTTAGTGATTCATGGATCATTACACAATGATCTTCGGGAGAATATTCAAACCCAATTGTTGCCAAGAACCCAGAGATTTCATCGAACCAGAGTTTTGGCGAGACTCTTAATCCATATAGTGCTCGCTGTAATTTTAGCACCGTATCTCTCTTTTTGTACCCAGGAGGCCAATGAACATAAACATCCTCCTTAATCGGCGCATTGATAAAAGCGTTAATAGCATCCATTTGATCACAGTCAAGATCAAATGCTGCGACAATGGCCATGTAAGTTCGAAAAGTTCTATACGCACCTGTTGCTGCATATAAATCTTCGCCTGTGTGAGGTTGTAGATCACCTCGGACGCAAATCCGAGCCTTATATTTTACCAAATAACCCAGATCATCCAACTTATAGGTGAATACCGACTTCAATGGTAAGACTTTAACATCAGCAGGTTTAGGTACTTCTATCCATGTACCTTTCTTTTCTTGTGATTGAATCTCCAAATTCGCTGCGCTGATGAATCCAGATGATTCCGGATGTTTTAGCATAGTTTCCCATCGAGATGGCGGTTTTTGTAGTTGATCGATATGGAGTCCTCGATTCTGACTAACCGCAAAAGATGAATATATATATTCGAGAGGATCAACAATAGGAGCACTTTCTAGGTCGGAAACATCAGTATAAAAATTAAGATTTTCTTTTCTTTCATTTCTTCGTCGAGCTCTAGCTTCACGAGACGTTTCTCGTAGCCTTTCGAGAACTTGCTCTTCAGTTAGTTTTCGATTATAAGGTCGCCTATCAGGATTAGATATAGGCTCAGTGTTACGCTCGGGACTAGGCGTAGACACATTCTCCACAGATTCTTCTGTTATTTCATGAGATGTTTCTCGTGAAATTTTCTGTTCAATTGGGACTTCGGGTGTAGCCCTGGGTGTCGGTAAATTTCCATCGAAATCAGTTTGCGGTTTTTTTGTTGACTCTGACACGGGATTGGTGGTTAAATGAATGTTTTCATTGACTTGACTGTGAGTACTGGTTGATTCTTCGATGACATCCTCAAGGAGTTGATCTATTGGATTTCCATGTTCTATGCTAACAAAACGATCTTCAAAAATGGGAATGTTGCTGGGATTTCTTACATGTTCCCAACTGAAACGTGACATTTCATCGATCCTAACATCCCTTGATGAAACGACTTTGTTACCATATGGCATCCAGATAATAGATATATTTCTTGCTGAGTTAGAAATATAGTAACCAACATCAGATCGAGTCGCTTGCTTCTGTAGTGCTGGTATATTCCTTTTCGTAACATAGCACTTTGACCCAGGAATTCGGTAGCCTGATAGATCTGGTCGTCTCTTAGTCACTAGCTCGAATGGTGTTTTGTATCCCAAGGCCTTTTTTGGTGTCCTGTTGAGAATTCTTACCGCTGCTAGCACGAAGTACGGCCAAAGGTTGCTGGGAAGACCTGATTGTAGCTTTAACTTTCGAGCCACTGTGATGATCCACCCCCCAGATCTTTCTGCTGCTCCGTTAGGTTCTTTTGTGTCTGTCGGAGTTTTTTCTTGCCAGATGCCATGTTTCGCACAGTAGTTGTTAAACTCGGATTGTAATCCCGCCTCTTGGTCCATACGGATAAACTGTATATCAAAACCCCATTTTTTGATGAGGCCATGCGCCTGCGCGAAACATTTTACCAAAGTTTTCTGTTTCCTGTCCAAAGTGACGTAGGCAACATTAAATTTTGTCAACTGACAGTAAAAATGAAAAATGTAACGTTCGTTGGACAATCCTAGCTCTTCATGTATTAGATCAATATGTGTCAATTGGAACGGGGTTTCGCCTTTATACTGTGGTTGCCGAGAGATTTTTGTATGACTAATGGCAGTATTACAAACTTCGCAGAGTACATTTTCCTCATTTGTATCGTCTCTTTTCTGTGTAGCAGTGACTTTAACTCCATCAACATTCTTCGATAGATTGGCAATGTTCTCATGTGACATGTGCCCAAGTCTGAGATGCCATCTCTCAGCTGTTGCAGTGTTGACTTTTTGTTCGAAGCTATTGGTAGCGAAAGAAGTTTTGTGAAATGGCTGAGACTTGTGGTTTTCAAGTACCAAAAATGAGCCACAAGGAGAAGTATCACAAATCGCTACACATCTATCATCCGTAACCTTACGGATCCAATTGTTTTTTCCATCCAAATAAGCACCTCCAAGCTTGAAGGCTTTGTATGCTATAATGTTGATGTGAAAAGCTGGTATATGCTGGACGTTGTCGATTCGCAAAAATCTTCATCCCTTATCGGTATTGACAGCAAGCCTAATAGAACCAGTCCCGATAATAAAGCATTGCGAATCACCTGTGCGTACTTCGATGGGGTTATCAAGTTTTTCATATTTGATAAATCGGGATAGTTGATGAAAGACATGATTCGTGGTTGCTGTGTCAAGAATTACCGAGTTATCTTGAGAATGACGACTAGCAAAAACTTTCGGCGCAGTAATAGTTGCATAGCTTTCTTTTTCGTACAAGAAGTCAGCTAAAATAGTCCCCCTTAGTCTTTTCAAAAGATGAGACCATCTTTTTGTATTTCTCAGGGTTGTTGTCAAACCATTGACGAATATTATTATAAATTTTCTGATCTTCAATGTATCCAGGCTTACGTTCTGACACGTTGATATGCTCGCACTTGTTAAAATAATGTCTTTCACCACAAGGACATCTTGGAGCTTTTCGATCGTTTTTGTTGCCCTGCGATTTTGAATATCCAGAATTTTTTGAATTATTCGAATTTTTGACGTCGGCATCTTGCTTCTTTCCGTCTAATGTAGCAAATGCTACTTTGAAAGAAGTTCTGGATTGAGGTGGGCTGAAACTCGCCCAGGCTGAATATTGACGCACAGCTTCGTTAAGCTTGAGCTCTGATCCATCGTCTTCGATAATTTTCGCCATTAATTTTTCCCCAAAAGCAGGGAGAACTGTTAAGCAAGTTTTGACAAAATCCCTGTACAATCTATGCTCCGTCCAAACAGAATTTGATATTTCTTTAGAAGAAATTAGGACACCAATCCAGGCTTGAGCCCACTGGTCGTGACTCTGTCCCTGGGGTCCCTTTGTTAACTTTTCAATCTGGGATTCCAAATTGGCTTCTTGCTGAAAAATCGTAAATTTACACATGTCTCGCAGATCTTGTAGCTGCTTGCGAGTGGAGATATTTTTCTCAAGTGAGTCCCTGTAACCCTGCGAAATTGTTCTCCACAGGAAAGCTGCCATTCGGATGAGATCTCTTTTCTGTTGTGAGTGTTCGGCTGCAAGAATTCGGTAATCGACTCGCCAAATTTCATCATCAATATCTGCTGATGGCTTCGTCCGGCTCGGAGGTTCCAAATTTGAAGAAGTATCTGGATCAAGGTAGTTCCAGATTCCAAGTAAGTTAGCTTCATATTTGAATTGTTCATACCACCTTTTCCAATCTGAGCTCTTTTCGAGAACAAGTGCTGAAGTATTTGGTGAGTTTGCGAACTCCATGATTGTAAATAAAATATATGATAGAAAATAGAAAAATTTGTTTCTCAAAATAAAGATCTTATGTTTAAGATCGAAGTGATAGAAATAGAATAGAAATAACGTAGAATTGATCGGTGTTCGAGATGTTTCTCAAGTATTTTATCAATAAAATAAGGTAACGCTATCCGGGCTCATAACTATGAGACTTTGAGGAAAATCGATGTTTGCATTTGTTAATTTTTTTTAAGAATTGTTCTATTTTTTTTTCCAAAATTCTATCCCTTTCTATATATTCCTTCATCATGTATGAACCAATATTCATCTTAGACCATCCGAAACACTTTCTTCTCCAGAGCGACGTTTTAACGCTAACTCTGTTACAATAGTACGTGTAAAACGTCCCCAAACAAGACCCTGTGGTCGCTACCAACGTAATTAGATGAAACACCAACTTGAATACCTGAAAAAAAACGATGAGACTTGAAAACAAACAATGAGACCTGACTCAACGTTTCACAATATCTGACATACAACTCTTCTTGGGTGATGGTCTATTACTACAAGTACGTTCACTAGAAAAAGATCACAAAACATATATAGCTCTAAGAATCTTTACAGTCCAACAGGATTCAGCTCAGAGTTTTCAATATTGAAAGAATTCTTCTCTTGTAAACTCTCTAAATTTAGGAGTAGGGAAGAATTCCTCAAGAAAGTAAAACAGTTGAGTGATGTTATCAAAGGAAAAGAACTTGAATTTCCTTCTCAGTTCTCTATATCATGAGTTTTGGATAACTTGACTTCGGAGTACGATGGTATTGTCCCCAATATAATGCAAAGCTTTCGAAACGATCGAAGTGGTTATACAACAAAGTCTTTGTTTTCAAACCTTACTGATGAGTCAAAACGACTGAATTCTGTTTCTGACAATAAGCATACAATGTTATTTAACAAAAACGATAATCATACAAAACATAAGCCCTATAAACCATATAAGATCGGGAAAATTAAATACTGCCGCAACTGCAAGAAAACTTCACACAATACATCTGACTGCTTCCATCTGTTTCCTGACAAAGTACCAACAGGTTGGAAACCATCACCTACAAAAGACAGACCTATAAGATATGGTGGTGATGATAGTAATGCTGTACATGCAACCATTACTTGCCCAGAAAAGAAAACAGAAACTAAAAGCCTACTTCTTGATAACTATAACGATGCTTTCAAACCAATCTTAGAGGAACTACTTGTCGCGGGATCAATTGATGGTGGTGAACACCAGAGCAAGTCCAAATATAAAATCAGTTAATTATTAAAATCTACCGAGAGAATTTACAGCCATATCTTCCTATCTTTATATACACATTCATCCTCCACTATTGTGACATGAAATGACACAATCTTTCTGACCAGCTTTGAAAGTTGTAGATGTAGTAACAGCCACCGAATACCAGCCACAAAGTACTTGCCACAGAAGTAGCCTCATGAGTGTCAGCCTCGTGAATCTCAGCCACAGAAATACCAGCCTCGTGGATATTCAACCTCGCGGAAATAATATGGTTCTGGCACAGTCAAAACCAACCTCACGGATCTATCCCGTAACACTACTTCTGCGATTTTCAAAAAATAATATGGTCCTAGCTCAACAGGCATACATAACTACACATCGTAGTAAAGAACTGCTGATCATGTACCAGACCAACTAAGTTCTCAGAAGCACGCTGTGTTTCTTGTTGGATCAAATAGATTGAATTCCATTCTTGATACAGCAGCAACTCAAAACGTCATACACGGTAAAGATTATTTTTCAACTATCGAGTGTTAAGGGATATCACGTAGGCTGAACGCGAAGGTGTATCCAAATAAAACTAACATTTTCACTGAAGGAAGAAAGTCCTGTTATCTACACATGAGGATATTTATCAACACCGTCGCGTGTCTTATGACGCTGGTGTTTGTTTACATCAACACGTCATGACGCGTCTGACCACGGAGCCGAATAAACTCCGGATCCTCACACTAGGCCAGAGCCTGTATCATCGAGTCATGTAATAAATTGGGTAAATAGGGTGATGCTAAAAGCATTTAAATAGAAGGTCATCGAAATGTATACAATAGATTAAGCCATTTCAATAAAATATATTTACTACAAAATTGTCTCTATAAGTGTTGCAGGCAACGCCTGTAATCAAACAAGCAGGGATAAAATCGGGACCGATGATGATAATGTATGACTTCATTGGTTGCTGTGGTGATATTGTATGTTTGCCGAACCTGTATATTAAAATTGGAGCATTAGCCAGATGGTTCTTTTCATCATATAGGAAATAGACAGTATTTCGCCACCATACCTTCTTTGCACGCGTTTTGGTGCAAGCATATCATAATATTCCTGAGCTTGGCATTAACTTAAAAGTCAAAGCCAGATGAAATAGAATCGTACATGTAACTTTGATTTTAATACTGTGAAAATAATATATACATATATATGTATATGTATATATTTGATTTCATTAACCCCATCAGGCACTCACTAGGTCCATGCAGGTGACTTTCTCTTTATTATTTACAAAGGAGGAAACTGTGTGTTTGGTAAAAACTCCCTGACCCTGTCTGTTTAATCTAATGAGTTTTGTGGTTTACCTTAAGGAAGTGCAATTTACACTTTTCAGCCAGTGTGGGTTCCGTCCTATCCCTTTGTAGATCGCTCAATGTATTTGAAAATTGCTGTCTCGACTTTCCCTACAAGTCGAAACTGTTCTTTTTAGTCTTGATTCAATATACGCTTTGTGATTCTAACCACGTCTTCTGGGCTGTTCATCATGGCTTCAAAAGACCTTTCATTGGCTTATCTCAGAATTTCTCCACTTCCCCTTGCCTATCGAGGACAAGCCAGGACCATGTGTTTGGCGTTGTGAGATGGAAAACCACATTGACATCTGGGATTTTCTACTCCAGGGACTTTTCTTCAGTACGGATAGAAGTTGAGCCCGACATGCTCGCTCCTTAGCTTAATGGCGACACTGCTTTAGGCCCTACGAAGGCTATAGCAGATGTAGGAAGGTGAACCCCTGAAGTTCATTCTATTCTTGCCTGTTTGTGTCATGTGTCAATATGCTTCACTTACTCCAAGAGCCAGTCTCAAACGGCAAAGACTGGGCGAATTAGCGAATCATTTATCTTAAGATAATTTGTAAGTCATTCAGGAGGTTTCGGGCAAAGGAAGGGTTAACGAGTCAAGTGTTCGACCTAACAACTTGAGAGCTTTGTACGATAACGAGGATGGTGAATAATGATCAGAGGTATAAAGTCTGTAGAGAATGTAATTTAGAAAGAATATACACATCTATGTCTTCTTTCCCTTCTTCATCTTACATGTCATTAAGTAACTGCATAGGACAGTCTTACCATTTCCTGATAGTTTGTGCATCGGTAAATATGTTTACTGCTTTCCACGATTCAGGGTCGGCTGGCGCTAGTCGGTCAGGACGCTGCTTCCTTTTTTGTCTTATCCAACCGTGTTTTCACCCCTGAAAGTCTGCTATCTCTGCGGCTCTTTCATGTATCCCCTCGTTCTTTTCGCCCCCACAGATTATGGTCCATTCGTCGACATCTTTACTCCTGCCCCTAGCATACGGTATTTCTCTCCTGCTTGCGGGCAGCTTTATTCTCCTACTTGCCGATTGTATCGGCTGCTGAACAGGTAGCTTCTCTGATAATCCGGCGTGTTGGACCCCCCTCTGTTTCAGGTAGATATATAAATTATTGATGGCGTGCGTAACTGTAGCGTTATACACAGGTTAATTTTGTGTGACACCTAGATGATCACGATGAAGAACTTCGGGATGTTTCCTAAAAGCATAAGATTTTAAAGTACAGTAGAAATCTCTGAGTCGGGTGTTTTAAACTAATCTGTAGAGTTTCTTTCGATAGCTCTAGTCATCATCAATAACGATATCAAGGGAGTAGCGACCCTTCGCCAATCATATGTGGAGCAACTACTACCGACATCCAATAACACTACATCAGTTAATCTTCATCATTGGGTCGGATGGTACAGTGATACATTGTCTGGGCCACTCTCCCGAGTAGAGTCTGGGTAGCTTGGACACATGCCCCACTTGAGACGGGAGAAAGCTGGTTCGAATCCAGCAAGACCCTCATGCCACTTCTCTCGCGGTGGTATTGTATTCGTAGGATGACGAAAGCATTCTCAGATAATCATGGGTTTTTCTCGCTTTTCCCTGTGGTGGGTATTTTCGTAGTGGTATTTGCAACTAATATCCGAGAATCAATGTTCCAAACGTCAAACTGAGTTTTTCTGCGAAATATACATATCTTTCGTAGTTATTCGCATCGTAGCCTCAGGCTGCATACGCTAAAATGATTTAAAAAAAAAGAAGGGCCCAGACCTTGTGCCACTGCATCATCCGACCCTACATAATACGGAGGTACAGCCCATAGTATTATTCCATGTGGACCAGGGGGGGGGCTTGGCCACCACAACGCTTTCCTTAATTAGGCAATATCGCGAGAATGCACCTCGCACCCATTCCTACTGTGTTTTGTATGTATTCCGATGACAACAACATCAACGCAATGGATTATTTACTGAGTATCAGTTATTATAACAATAGGAATTATTTTGCATTTTGTATTGTGAGTTGGGAATCATTGAATCAATGCTTTGATCATTAGAACTCATACAAAACACAGTAGGAATGGGTGCGAGGTGCATTCTCGCGATATTGCCTAATTAAGGAAAGCGTTGTGGTGGCCAAGCCCCCCCCCCTGGTCCACATGGAATAATACTATGGGCTGTACCTCCGTAGTTCACGCGGCCCGAACGAATTGGGCATGTCTTCGACCTGATCTGAGTCGGCCCGACCGGTCTCGGATCTAAGGATGCTCAGGACTTAGGTTAGGACTTAACTTGAAAAACAAACAATCCATTTTTATACTTCTATACAAAGGCTTGAATCGCTGCGGCCGGCATGGATTTCGTAGGGGACAAGCTTCTGTCGAAAACACGGGTAGTTTTACTGTGTATGTGATACGTACAATCATAAGATTTCGCATTATTAGAGCAGAGGTTGTATTGCAATATTAGTTGCCTGAGGTGTCTTAATAACTTGTTTGTGCGTATGGACACAGATAGAACACACGATATTTCAATCCTGTTGGAGATTTAACTGGTTCTACTGTATTAATTAAAGTGGCTCTTCTAGTCACAACTGTTTATTACTGTAAAGCTTGTCTATGACTGAAGGTAGTTGATTCAAGAGCGTTCCACGATTGTACCATTAAGCTAAGTGATACTTTTCGATTCATTTTCGAAATGCAAGACTACTGTATGTGAGTCCAAAAAGATTAGGTAATTTAGCTGTGCTTCGCTCACCATGTGAGCAGCTTACCAAGGGTCAGATCGCTCTTCTGTCATGGACTTGATGTGATGTTAACATTTTGTACCGTGATAAACTGGAGGCTTGGAACTTGGCATGATGAGGGCGTAACTATGATAACGTTGTCGTCACTCTTTCACTTTGTGATCGATAGAGGTTTGTCTGTTACTGGGCACCCAAGCAATTATTAATAATTAATGGGTCTGCCCACTGGATATGTGTCCGAGATATCATTTCGATGGATCATCATATTGATATGCATCTAATGTTTTCATATTTGATTGTAATCCTTCTATCCACTACAATCTCATCAGCATCTTTAGCATCGGGTGAGCGGGGCTAAGTATACACCGCGACTGTAACATCTTTCCTTGCACCGGAGCAAGCTTAATATCAACACCAGATAATTCAACAACCTCTACAGGAAAGACCGTCAACTTAGTACGTGTATCAACACTACAGAAGAATTGGATGGGGTTGTGGTACACTGGTTGAAATGGAGCACTATTTGTAGGCACCCTGTCACATGTAACTGGGTTGATTCGAGCTTGAGTCGCAACGTAAGCACTATATTAAGCAAATGTATTTTGACGACTCAATTCAACTTGAAGACTGTCAAGAGAATTCAGCTAATACTCCTCCCGTCCGGGTCGTTCTTCCAAGTACTCACAGATTCCAAGTAGCTTGGACACGTACCCCACTTGAGACAGGAGAAAGCTGGTTCGAATCCAGCAAGACCCTCACACCACTACTCTCTCTCGGTGATAACACATTCGCAGGATGGCGAGAGCATGTTCAGATAATCATGGGGGCTTTTTCGATTTTCCCTCTGTTTGATATTCACGAGAGAAATTCCATGTCGTAAGAGTTTAACATTGTAGTGGAATCTGCAAGTGAAATCTGAATACGAGTACTTCCAAAGTCAAAAACTGAGTCATGATAAAGAAAAATACGTATCTTCGAAAATGCCTGCATAGTCCCGTCCAACGACAAATCAAGTCAACTGAAATGAATAAAAAATACCGTCAAAGAATTCCAAGTTAATAAAAGTTAACATTGACAGAGTCGAGTCTGTGTTCTAATCTAATAGAGGGTATTTTTAACTGCCAGGTATCACCGCAATTTTCCCCAAAAAACCATGCAAAAATATTGTTGACGTGTGATGCTGCCTTTGGATCCTGTAAAATTTGTAGACTTCTTTAGTTAGCCAACAAAATGAACAATTTTAGAGAGCCGAGACCTTGAATTGTTCTGAATTTATGTTCGGGGAATTAAATGCAGAACTGGCAAGGTCAAATGCGAAAAAATCAAAATCATGAAACTAATCAGCATTTTTCCCCGGTCTATATAATGAGGAGTGTAGTTGAAGGCGAAAAATTCAAATTACGATTACCTATCTACTTTCATCTTTTCAGACGGCAAGCAGATGTTCTACTAAATGATGCAATCAACGGGTTAAGGGTAGAGTATCCTAAATATAGTAGAATGCTATATTGATTGTAGTCTTAGAATGGCGTCGGGAATAGTTATTCTCAAGGTTTAGAATAAAGATTAATTCAGCGTAGCAAAACAAAATTCAAATTTATCACCGATAGGAACTTTCATTTAAGTATCTCATATCAATGAGTGAATGATGGTGATTACTTCAGCAATATCAGGGCCGTGAGCTCAAATGATAGCCAGAGACATAATAAAAGGTAATACGTACGCGATCTATCATCACAAAGATCCTTCTCAAGAAGTCGACGATGGCGCCTGAGCGGTTGTCATAGAGTCTAGGATAGACTAGTAAGATGAAGGTAAATTTAAAACGACGAAGTTGCTGTAAGTGGCTAGTTTTGTGCGTATTCAAGGTAAGTTCCAAAGCGTGGTTAGAGTGTGTTTTTAGCGTGATTGGCCGACGACATATTGATGGAGATGAAGTAGAATGTTGTACTTTGAGGAAAGTACGACATAGATGACTGATTGCTGGAATGCCTTGGACAGAATTTGCATTTTAATTTGATTGACAATCCCAGTATCTATCGTGTACTTGCCTTTCGAAGCTAATAGATGAAAGAAAGCGTCTTGGTTAATTCTAGAAGTTTCCCCACGGGTAGATTCTCTTACATATTTTCGACGACGAATTTTAATTTGGGTAAATTAAATGGCCTCTCGTCGAACACATATCGACTTTCGTGAATCCAGCAAAGAGGTCAAGATAGGCTCAATGTGTTCTTCACTCTAGCATTTATGGGTCAAGATTTTTTTCTCGAGGCAACTTGCTTCAAGAGCAGGGCATGGCGTATCAGATTTTTACACTTTTTTTCTGGGGTGAATACCGTCAGGGCCTCGGCTGATTTATTTTCAGACCAAGTTTGACTCCCTGATAGAAGCTATACTACCTAGCGGGGGCTTGGAGTAAAATTTGGCGAGTAGATTTCTTAGCAGGCTCATACTGATTCATGAAATCCACTTTCGAGAGGAGGTTGATGATCAAAAGGACAGTTGACGGGTACATATTATGGAAATAATCATCGCAAAAACAATTCGAGTAGATGATTTAATTTCTCTTGGAGAGAATGGATAATCTGACATGATCTACGAAGATGGACTTAGTCAGGGACACAATAGAAAGTAACAACCTCCTTGCAACGTTAGCTTATTAAAAAGGAGGTTTCTATTTTTACGACAGAAACTTTAATCTATCAAGTCCGTTGCCGAAGGTTCTCCTAAAATCTGGATTCAAATTTAAAAGATAATGTTTTCAAAAGTCGAAAATTTCTCTTTCGTCAAGACTGCGATTCCTGATCTGAATTTTCCAACTTTTTGTTCGAATCTTTATTTGCTTTATCTAATTGGGCTTTCAAATATATTATGTATAAAATGGCTTGTTCAACGGTGCTGGCTTTGCTGTTTGCATTTTGTGAAGTTCCCTTGGAGCAAGCGAATATTTCCCCATCTTCAGCATCTCCATTTCTATTTTTATCGCACCCGCTATCTTTATCCTGTCCTCGAGGTAGAAGCCTGGATAATTCCTGGAGGGCAGAATTCATTCGATTTCTCCGACCTTGCTCGGCAATTTTGTGAGAAGTTCGCTTTGAAGTCAAGTTCGACGATAGTTCTGGAGAGTAATATGCTCCTGGAATATGGGTGCCTTCAAGCATATTCTGATAATTTGACTTGGCGGCAAGAAACATCGAAGCTGTTTCTTGTTCTGCTTTGCCACCGTTCAGGAGCGAAGATAGAATGCTGGGGGAAATTCGAGGAAGTAATACAGGGGACAAGAGACGTAGTGTGTTTGCTCTTCTTTTTGAGATCCGTATCGGAGCTCGAGACTTGTATGACTTAATAGTAGAATCTAGACAATCGGATGGTGGGCTTTGATTAACTGATGCTGCAGTCTTAAGGTGAGGTAAGAATGGTGGCGAGGGAGGCTGAAATCCAGATATTTGGGCGTTTTCTACAGTCCTGGCATTTAAGATTGCTTGCTGTTTTGATTCAATGTCATTTTGTAAAACAAACGATCCTTTGGGCTGTGCAGCCTCTAAAAAGTACATGTCATTTATCCTCGGTTCTCTTACATCCGAGTTAAAATCATGCATTTCCATTGGTGACTGAATTTTCATTAGCGACGCTGGAGTGGCTGGACATCCAAACGAGGATCTTTTTGAGAGATCGTTAAATGTGGGATTTTTAAAATGAGGAGATGATCCCACCAAAGCCGGCGATGGTAGTGGTGGGGGGGGCATATTTGAAACCCCATGAGAAGACACAGAATAATTTTCTGTTTCTTCTGAGTGGCTTGGCGGAATAATAGCGTTGACTTCATACTTAGATATTTTGGGAGTTAATATTTCGATTCCATTTTCTAAAATTTTGGAAGTGTGGAGACTTTGTTCTGGATGTTCCGGATTCAGGATTGGAGACGGGTCTGATCTGAATAGGCTCTGAGGCTGACTTTGTACATTATTGCTCTGTCTTGATGGTGTCGCAGAGTTCACAGAAGACGAATGGGAGTCTGTAAGCGACTTTGTGAGCCATATATTTCGTAAATCATGTACCGGTGAGTTCTCATCCTGCGCCTGAAGAGCAGGCGAGCTTAACGGGCTAAAGTAAATCCCAGAAGTAGAATAATCGAGACTCTTGAAGCGAAAATCGTGGGGCGTGACGGCAGGCGAGACAAGTGGGGAAAAAATAATCTTTCACAGATTGTCAGGTCTGTTACACGTTTTTCTTCACGAGACATACCTCTTGGTCCTCTATATTTTGATGTAATTTATCATATGGGGTCTGCTGCTGATTTTCTGTTAAGCCGTAAAAATGGTTGTTTCCGCTGCGTATCTCAATACTGTTAGGAGTAGGCGGGATGGCTGAGCTTGAAGAATAAAAGTTCTCCGAATGCTCTCGTGTATGTCGCCTTTCTCTTTGATTATTATATGATTGGTGACGTACTAGTTGAATCTGGGTATCCTCTTCAGGTAAGCCTTCGTATAGGGAGTGTTTCGGTGCAACTGATAACAACTTCCCGTCAAACTCGCACATAGCTTTACTCGTTGGATCTGCGACTAGATGTTCCGGATTTGTTTTTATCTGACCCCTCGGAACATTATTTGCCGCATCATCTGTGTGATGACTTTTCTCCTGCACCATACCATGCATTGCTTGACTGGTGTGTAGATTGAAATTTTGGTCGTTGAAATAAAGGCCAGTATCAAGACTCATGTTGAGGTATTGTTCCAATCCACCCGCCGAAGATGGTTCAAATCTAGGACCATGATCCTGCCAGACCCTTGAGAAATCCATCTTTGCCGAACCTTAATAGATGTGAAGCGCAGAGACGATCCCACAAGATGAGTCCAAAGTAGCAAGAAAACGAAGAATATTAGATTCGCTCTTGATCTGAATATTGTTAACTTGACCGACCTCTTTCAAACTTCGGCGCAACGAGGGAAGCTTGTCGCATGGAAACCTTATGCTGCGTCTCAGGCGAGTTGATAGTATCTGTATTACTTTTTGAATGTAGTAAGAGACTACAGACTTGGGGCTGGGCGGTTAAGAACACGGAAAACATGAGACTGATTTTTTTGGTGTAAAACTTAGTACTTTCGTAAGTTGACAAGTAAGAATTGGCAATTTGGGTGTCTGGTACAGGAAATAAAGGCTCTGATCTTGCGGTATTAGCAAAGAATTGTTTAAACACGATGGATCTAAATGACAGGGATCAGGAGTTTAGGGTTTTGAGACAATGTACTGAGGGGCAGAATAATTAATTATGATCGGAGGATCGAGGAGAAAGCGACGCAGTATGGATCTCTTAACTTGTTACATAAAGAATGAAAGTTTACATCTTCACTTTTTGCTCAGTTGCACTGAAAGGGCATGATACAGAGTAAGGAATTGATATCATAGTATACATTTATATATGGATTATAGCGCGACCAAGTACCAATGATGTTGTCCATAGTAACCTGATTCATCAGTAAAAACCCCATGATTCGGATGGTGTACCGATGCGTAGCAGCGCGCTCTCCAGTTAGATCTTGTAAATACCGGTACAGAAAAGTGAGTCAGATATTACCTTACACGCTTCTCTTATTCGAAATAAAAGATTGCTGGTTAAAATTAATCAAGATCCGCAAGTTCACGGTCTTGCCTGAAAATGATAAAGCTGATGCAGCTTTCTCGGGATTGTTAAATATCTCCATCTCTCTGGTTGTAGTAAGCTTCGGCGTAGTTATTGGGTCTCAGAGGACGATATTTAATTCGTTTGCCGATCGATTAGTGCTGTACGACAGAAATGTCTGGCGGTAGTTACCGGTATATGTACCAGAGGTGAACGCTATGTGGTATCACCTGTAAGCGTGAACGATAACACAATGCATCTAGTCACAAGTCTCGACTAACTTTAGCCATCAGTTGGACCATAGAAAGTAATAAACTTATGTTAAGTACATTAGTAATATTTGGCCCTAGTCGAATCGCAATTATTTTATTAGTTATCAGAGGGGCTCATAACTGGCATTTTAGCTAGTGATTTTGGGTATCTTAATTAAAATAATCAAAAAAAATACATGCTTATCGCCTAAAGTTAATTTGTAGAGAGTGCCAGGTGTGAACCCTCCAAGTGGAGGCCGTAAGTTACATGAAGTTTAGTTCTTCGAGGTTTAACTGTAGTAATGTTTGACAGTAAGGTTAAGGGATTTAGCGCCAGTTTCCTAGTTTAATTCATGTCCATCCAATGAACGCCATAGTGTTGTTGCTTGACAGCGAACTTCCGGATCATATAGATTTACCCATCGAGCGTGAAGTTAATTGTGACACAGAAATATATCTGTTCATGTTTCTGAATAAAAAATACACCAAGTCAATTTAATACTGATACAGTGTAAAAAAAATCGGTGTTTACCGTACCGAATCATCCCGACGAAGGGGCCCTCTATCCTTCCCTTGCCCCTGTTAACGATACAGACGTGAGTTGGTGCATGCTATCTCAGCTTACTTTCCTGCGTACAATCGAGAAACAGAATAACTTTAAGGAAGCTTCTCATTCACACTCACAATTAATGGTACATAATTATCATGAATTCGTTAACGGGAGTAAAGTATCAGTGCTGAGCGACAGACTAAGGCATGTATATCACTACCTCAAGGACCCAACAGATTATAATGCAGCGCTTGTGTTAGGACCTACCGCTGGAGTACATCGATCTTGAGGAGACAAAGGTGCGTAGGCGGACAATACACGGTAGTAGGTACCATCTATTATTTGGCTAAGCGGCAAACATGAAGATGTCGAGGCTGTAGCTAGGCGCGTGATAAATCCTAATGGGATTCACGCGGTGAGAAGTCTATGAGATGGCGGTACCACCATGACCGGCTGGGATAAACGCCCTAATACGCAGCGCGAGTAAAGATCATGAACTGGAAGCGGATCATGATGGTACTTAAGTGGAATGGTAATGGAGAAGATTTGATTTAAATTGTTCACGTATCAGGCATAAGCCTTGCACCCATGAGGCGTGATACGGATAGCCGATCCCCAGAGCTCTAAACTACTTAATACCCCAACTATTGGCAACTTCTCACATCTGGCAAAAGAGACCGCTCAAGCCCAAACTCTTACAGACCCATTGCTCTACTACCATGTTTGGAAGAGGGGCTCGAACGACTGGTCGTCCGCCGACTCTCCTATTGGGCCCTTGAATATAAGATTCTAGCTCGTAATCAGTGCGGTCCCATCAACCACCGTTCAGTATCTGACCTCACCACAGCTCTTCTCTGTGGTGTATACCAAGCATGGGATAAGAAAAAAGTTGCGGGCATAGCCACAACTGGTATAAAAGGGGCCTTTGATGAAGTTCTTGGGAATCGAGTTGTCCATAGGCTTCGCTCGCAACGGTGGCCAAATAGTTTCTTTTCGTGGGCTTCAGCCTTCTTCTCCGAACGGTCGGCGCATGTCTGCCTTGATCGAATAACTACCGAACCACTGCCTATTTTATGCGGACTTCCCCAAGAATATCATGTACATCCGATCTTATTTCTACTACATATTGAACCGCCACTTCGCTTATCGCTGGGGAGATTTATCTATGGAGATGATGCAGCCTTCTTCTCGTCAGCCACTTCTTTGGAACAATGTCACGAAAAACTCCAAAGACAGCTTGATCTTTCCTTTAGCTGGGCCATGGAGAATGGTGTTATATTCGACATTGGCAATACGAAATTAATCAATTTTTGTTGAGCAGAGCATGAAGTTTTATAAGGTCAGGAACTAGCAATTTTTTTTCCTTATTTAGCGTCGTACAGGCGCACTTATAAGAGTCTTAAAGTGACACATGCCGGTTAGCTCAGCTTATATTAGATACCCGACGCGCCAGTGCTCCAAAGGACCTGGCTTCTACCCATAGATCCAGACCTCTCTGCCTGGAATCTTTCTGCCTAAAATACACATATAGAGAGAACACTTCCACTGGGTCTCTGAATGTTTTACTTGTAAACTGATACCTTTCGAGAAGACTTTAGGGGATATCCTGTAACATGATTAAATTGAAAGAAGTGGTGAAAGATACACCTTATAATAAAAGAAAAATGAAATAGAAGTAAAAATGAAAATTTAGAAAATAGTAGACTGATAGAAGAGTTCTCTTTGTCAATGGGATACACTAGCGACGGAGCTGTACTCTCGTACATGGGTGCTGAATGTCAAACCCACTTTTTGACCAGGGTCTCGCCATACAAATTTCTATAAAAAATATTTATCTAGGCCCACTATGGAAGGGATACTCGAAATCGCGAATGTCAAAAGGGAGGACCTTGGAGCTTTCATGAGACTAAGCTTAATCTGGTAAATTTTATAGCAGATTACGCGCTAAATACGACTAAAGTTAAAGCTAGTGACTAGCCGTAAAAATAAAACTTCAATATCTCGTAGCTCCCCCACCAACTACAATCACCGCCTGGCATCGCGCCGGCATACTTCCGATGAGATACTGCAAAGAGTTATGACTTATAGAATCCCATGCTTCCAGTATGATAATGCGAAGCTCAGCCGAAGACCGCTCCCGCCCATCCTCGAGTTCAGGATATTGATTTTCAATATAATCCTTCATCTCGCTCCACACAGCCTCAATAGGGTTGAGGTCTGGGGAGTAAGGAGGCCAGTTTATGGGCTCAATATTTTTAACCCTTAAACTTTCCCGAGTGAAGGCCGCTTTATTTGGCGGTGCATTATCTTGCATGAATTGCAATTCAGGTTCACCTCCATGTAGTCAGCCACATGGGGAACAATGTGTTCGCAATAACTCGGCCCTGTTATTGAACCCCAATATTTTTTCCCAGAATAAGCAGGTCCCTTTCTGAGTTCCGTGAAAACTCACCCAGAACATCCAGGCTGTGCTCTTTCTAGTCTTGTCGACGAGGCAGGTGTATTCAAGCTCGTCACCAGGCTGTATATTATTAGCCATCTAAATCCTAGCTGATGACACGCGCTACAAACCTTTCTCGTTATGTAGGCATCTCGATGTCTACCATCTGTTACCCATATCTCGTCGCTCCAAAGGATCTGACGCCAATCGTCAATGGTCCAGTGACGATGATTTAGAGCCCACTCTAACCTTTTTATCATGTTGACCTCGGATATCGGTGGCTTTGCTCGAGACAAACTCCTGGAGTAACCTCTATCTTTGAGCGCACTTCTGATCGCATAAACCCCAGCGCCCCAGCAACTAAACTCCATGGCAAGTTCTATATACGTCATCTGGCGATTCCTTCGAGAGAGTCGCACAAAAGTTTCTAGCTCATCAGCTTGGGCCTGATCCAGTTTACGTTTTCCACCCGGATTTCTTTTGGGAGAGGTAGTGCCTCTATTGATGATGTGAATAATTTGTTTGTAGCTCAAGTCGAGGATAGATGAAATTTCGCCTCGTTCGTGGCCAGCATTGTGTAAAGTAATTACCTGGAGTTATTTGGCTGAGATATTTCCAAACCCAGTAAAGAATGACCTGAAGGCACTTATCTGCTGAAGCTCTTCTCAAATAGCTACGCCTCGCAGGAGATGTTTCCTCGCTGTTCATCTATCGCTACAATTGGTACGATATATGGCGTTAGGGTCATCTAAAGCATGCCTCACTTTCAACAACGATTCAGTGTAAGTCGCTCGGATTTTTGACTGGTGTAAAACTAGACGTTGGCGATATATTCTTGTTGGGTGACTGGATGAGGAGCAGGCGTTATGTCAGATGAATGGATAATTACTGTAAATTAGCCCGTAGATATTACTAGGGGTAGACCCTGTACAAAGCCCAATGGACAGGGAATACCCTTTTGACATTCCGGACCCATGTATGAGAGTATATTGTCAAAAAAGGAGGTAGCCTGAACACAGTAGTTGAGAGATTTTCCTCCACTGTCCCTTATACCCATTGGATTTCGAAGGGGAATGTTAGGGAATGTAAGGACAGGGATTTGTGAATATTATGACTCAGCAGCGGCTAGTGTTAGTGTTCGTATATAGATCACTATGTCAACAGTAGAGAGCGGACCCCAATTATATTCACGTTAGAGTCCTGCTACATTTTGGTAGCATTACCTATTCTCCACCGTATTTCCACATGCCATCCTCATCATCCTCAAAGCTCCCCCCCGTTTACTTCTGCCGCAGGAACGCACTTTCTGATAGCAAATACGTCTCACTCATGTCGAATCTTCCTCCCCGCCCCCCTTCCCATCCCCCTCCACACCTACACGCCTCCGCCCTGAATGGTGGAGAGGGGTCGCCGACAGAGATGCTACTGTCAACTGTAGAGTTTTCAGAATTAAGATATATTTTTGTATTAGATTAATTAATTACTTAGGGGTTTATCAAGTGGTACATATACATCTTTGCCCAGGTCCATTCTATAATCCAATCTTCTAACTCCAGATGAATATGGTAGAAACTATCATAAGATCCTGAAGGAAGTTAATGTTAATAATCAAAGAGATCATTGTAGGATTTCCAAAGGATGATAAGAGGATGATAAGGGGATGAACGTATATGCCTCCATTACGGATAGAACTATCCGAGACCATACCCAGTGATTATCTGATTGGTACAGATTAGTAATGAATCGGATATCCGTATGCCGAGTCGCATAGTGCGTTGATTCGGTGTAGAATTACGGTCCGAACCGGATCAGTATTAACCGATTCTAACACTCCCCCTGACCGATCAGATTGTCACTGAAGGCCAAATATACGCTTAGCTATAGGACATAATTTTGGGTTTAGCAATGGTTTGGTGAGGATGTCAGCCAACATCTTATCCGTTGGGATATATTCCAGTTCAATGTCTCCATTTGCAATACACTCTCTTGTGTAGTGATAAGCGACATCGATGTGCTTGGTTCTCGTGGAGTTAGTTCCCTTGGCAAGAGCAAGTGCACTCTGATGGTCGGTTAGGGTCATAGTGCTTCCCGAATCGAGGAACAGTTTTTCCGCATGAAGCTCTTTTATGAACCTATTAAACCAGACGGCCTGCTTGGCTGCTTCGAAGATTGCGATGTATTCGGCTTCAGCTGTCGAGGTTGCAACTGATTTTTGTCGTTTTGATTGCCAACACACAGGGCCACCACCAAGCATTAGAATAAAACCACTAACTGAGCGGCGTGTGGTAACGTCCGAAGCATAATCGGAATCCGAAAATAAATTAGCCCTCGTATCTGGTGTGAGATCCTGTGATAACTGGCCATAGTTGTAAGTGATATGGTACTCCTGCGTCCCTTTAATATATCTAAAGATTCGACAGACACTGTTCCAGTGCCGATCAGTTGGAGAAGAGTTAAAACTTGCTAGTTTGGAAGTGGCGAAAGAAATGTCCGGTCGGGTACCATTAGCTGCGTAGCCTAAGCTACCAATCGCGCTAGAGTAAGCTGACTCATCAGCCGAGGTTTCACCTTCACGTGCAGGCATAACTCCTTCGTATCCGTCTAAAGAGGAATTGTATGGTTTGGTATCTTCCAACCCAAAAGACTTAATTTTATCTGCTAGATAGTGAGTTTGTGATATCTCAAGGGTCCTGTTTTTTCTGTCACGACGTATCCTCCAGCCGATGATAGTGTCAATTTCTCTGAGGTCCTTAATCGGGAATTTGGATGACAACTCCTCTTTAATCTTTTCAACGTGAAGAATGTTTGAACCGAGGATTACCAGATCGTCGATATACACACCAATTACTAGTTGCTTGGTCTTACTGATATAAACACAGGAGTCGCAATTGGATTTTTCTAATCCCAGGGAAGAGAGTTCTGAGTCAAGTTTGGCGTACCAAGCCTTACCGGACTGTTTCAGGCCGTAAAGTGCTTTGTTTACGCGCACGTACTGTGTGCCTTCCATTCCTTCAGGTGATTTCATATAAATCACTTCATCCAGTGTGCCTTCTAGGTAGGCTGTTTTGACATTGACCTGATGAATTTGCCAGTTTCGATAAGTCACAACAGACAAGAGAATCCTTAGTGAGTCTGTACGAAGGGTAGGAGAATAAGTTTCCAAGTAATCTACCCTATATACTTGGCTGAATCCCTTGGCCACGAGCCTTGCCTTGAATCGCCCGTCCGACTTTACTGCAAACACCCATCTAGAACCTACAGGTTTTCTCCCGTGTGGAACATGGATGACCGGTGTAAAAACTTTCTTCTCTCCAAGAGACTTAAATTCTTCTTGAATTGCAACGTGCCATTTTTCGCTATCGGGTCCCTCGGTGGCTTCCTTAAAAGACTGAGGAATCGGTACCTCTCCATCGACATATAGAGCACGAACATATAGAGCACGAGGAGTTGGTTGCCAGGCTGACCGGGGTAGGATTGGTTTCGGGGTTCGATTGCTTCGCCTAGGTGTGAAGGGCTCCGAGGTAGGCTCATGTATCTCTGTTGGGGGAGAGTTTGGACTTTCAGAAACAGGTGATGGTGTGCTGATTTCAGGAATTTCTACGTTTGTGGCGGGGCTTGAACTCGGTTCAAGGGGAGTTATGACTACAGGTGGTATCGACAAGGAAGAGAATGGTAGGGAAGGCAAACATGATGGTGATGACGGATAAGAAGTCGAAGGGATAAAGTCATCGGGGTCTGAGTTGTTAGGAGGGTGGAATAGAGTGTTGGTATCGTCATCTTCAAGTGCGTCTTCGAGGTTACCGTATTGCTCGTTGCTGCAAGTACTCCAATCTCAGAAAGAACCTTCGGAGAAGCGGACATTTGCCGATATGACCACCTTGTCTCTTCCGGCTTTCTTCAGAATATAAACTGGTATTGCTTTGATGACTCGCAATATCCGACAAATATGCCTTTCAGGGAAGTTGGAGAGAGTTTATATCTTCGTGGGTCTTTTGTGTCGATAAGCACGTAACATAAACAGCCCCATACTTTGAGGTGGGAAACTTCGGGTTTTCGTCCATTCATAACTTCATATGGAGACCGTTTATCGGGCAAGAGAGGCAATCTGTTTCGCAGGTAACAAGCTGTGAGAATGACAGCGTCCTAAAAACGAAGTGGCAGACCAGAGTACGCAAGAATACATCTAGCCATAGTGATTAGAGTGCGGTTTTGTCTTTCGGACACGCCATTCTGATGTTGTGTGTAAGGTGCACTAGTCTGTTGGGTGATACCGCCAAAATTTATCAGTTTATACTCCGATCCCCCATCGAACCGCATAGCCTTAATTTTATTGTCTGTTTGGAGTTCTTTCTGCTGCTTAAATTTTTCGAATGAGTCTCGGACTTCTTTTAGGCTTTTCAGGACATATATGCTACTCTCACGAGATGCATCATCTGTGAATGAGACAAAGTATGAGGAGCCAAAGATTCCTGGAACTCGACACTTGCCGCATGTGTCTGAGTGGATTAGTTTGAGGGGAGTGGACGACCTTACGGCGGGTCCTCTATTAATTTTTTCTACCTGTTTGCATGAATTACAAACGCTGCAGTTGGCGAGTGTTTTTGTATCTATTTGAAAATCTAGGACATCGTTTCGGATTAATGGTAGTGAAAAGGTTGATATGTCCAGGTTTTTAAGGTGTAAGCCGATATGACCTAGGCGACTATGAAGAAGTTTAGTTGTGTCTTTAGTGGTTTCCTGGGAAATAAGAGCAGGGTTGAATTCCCCCGGACTGATGGAGAAGGAGTCAATTTCTGACGTAAGTGTTGTTAATTTTGAGGAGGGAGTATTTGTTAATTCTGTTGAACAAGTTAAATTTTTGTTAGGACAGGTATTAAAGCAGAAAAGGCCATCTTTTAGTTGTGCTGTTGCAAATACAGCACCATGAGCTGATACGACTGCAATCCCATTTGCTCTGGAATGGAGTTTTAGTCCTCGGGAGATTAACTGAGATCCTGAGATAAGGTTTTTCGTACATGAAGGAAGATACCACACATCATCTATCTAGATGACTTTAAACTTAGAATGGTCTTTGAGGTTATATACTGTTAGGTGGACGGAACCAACTGCAGTGACGGTTGAAAAATGGCCAGACGCTGTTTGGACTCTCTTGTCTGTTGGAAAAAAAGGAGGTAAATAGGGAACGGTCATGGAATATATTATGTGTCGCGCCGGTGTCAAGAACAACATCGCGGTTCTTGCCTTGTCCTAATGAAGATAGTATCTGTTCTTCGACGATCCATGCACCATCATCTAGAGGATCCTTTTCTGGAACGGCTTTTGGTCTTTTGCCGAATTTCTCCTTTAGACGTAGAGTGATGCTTGCTTTCTGGGGGTTCTTGGCTGCCCATTTGGATCCATCAGGAGTGTCCAGCCAAGCAAAGTAAGTTTCTCGAGTATGGTTGAGTCGTTTGCAAAAGGCGCAGGTTTTTCCCTTGCGAGAAGGGGTGTCATTACTATCTGAGTTGACGAATGATCCGATGCCGGATTGATATCGGTTATCGTAACTTGCCTGGCTAGCTCGCAAGGAGTTGACAGCTTCAAAGAATGAAATAGAGGGGTCATTTTTTAGAACGGTGACAGTTCCACAAAAATACCCATTGCAGGTTTTGTCGAAATGGCCAAGGAGGCGGCTCTTCATTAAGAAATCATTTGGACTCTGTGAGACGTCAAGATTCGATATTTTGGTTTGCCGAATAATCAGTTGCTCAGCAACCTTGTCGACATCAGTCTCGTCTTCGATGGGGAAGCCCCAGAAGTCTTGAAGTAAGGTAGCAATGGATTCCTGCGATGTATGTTTGTAGTATTGGAGGAGGGCGTCCCACATTTCTTTTGATGTTGCTTTGCCATGAATAAGGTAAAATAGTTCTTCAGGGACGAGTTGTGCAAGAGCAACCTTAATGTTACCATCTTGGTCTCTCTTGGAAATGCTTTCTATGTCAGTTTTCACTTTTTACTCTGCTATGTTACTGAGGATATATTCTTCGATGTGTAGGTTGATGAATACTTGCTCAACTAGGAATTTCCATCTGATAAAAGTTGATTTTTGCAATTTTGGGGCGTGACTAAGAGCCTTGAGAATTTCTGATGTAGACATAGTGGAGGCTTTTTGATAGAGTAAGAGTGAGAGTACAAGTAAGAGTGGAAGTAAAAGTAGGAGTAAGAGTAGAAGCAAGAGTAGAAGCAAGAGTAGAAGCAAGAGTAGAAGCAAGAGTAGAAGCAAGAGTAGAAGCAAGAGTAGAAGCAAGAGTAGAAGCAAGAGTAGAAGCAAGAGTAGAAGCAAGAGTAGAAGCAAGAGTAGAAGCAAGAGTAGAAGAGTTGAGAGGACGAGTTAAGAGTATGCTCAGTTGATTTAAAGACTCAGTCTCATAATCTGTAGAGTTTTCAGAAGTAAGATATATTTTTGTATTAAATTAATTAATTACTTAGGGGTTTATCAAGCGGTATATATACATCTTTGCCCAGGTCCATTCTATAATCCAATCTTCTAACTCCAGATGAATATGGTAGAAACTATCACAAGATCCTGAAGGAGGTTAATGTTAATAATCAAAGAGATCATTGTAGGATTTCCAAAGGATGATAAGAGGATGATAAGGGGATGAACGTATATACCTCCATTACGGATAGAACTATCCGAGACCATACCCAGTGATTATCTGATTGGTACAGATTAGTAATGAATCGGATATCCGTATGCCGAGTCGCATAGTGCGTTGGTTCGGTGTAGAATTACGGTCCGAACCGGATCAATATTAACCGATTCTAACATCAACCATCTCCGCCGCTGACACCAGGAACCATGAAGCTACGCTAATGTTCCAGAATATTGCATCCGTGCTGGATGACGCGCTAGATGAATATAGGTCCCTTCCCCGACATCTTCAAGAATCTTTTCGAAATTTTGTTGCCGATCTCAGTTCCGTTGCCCGTCGACATTTCGAATGTCATGTCAGAGGCTCACAAAGACCTCCTATTCCCTACTCTGCCACTAGTACTGTACAAGCTTCATTCGTGCATCCTGTAAAGCAAAAATGTGCCAATGACAGCCATTCCAAAAACCCTAAAGCTTATGCCACTGTAGCTATGACCCCTGTCACAAAGCAGCTCTCAAGCATCTCCAAGACCAGTAGTAGCTCGAGCTCATACTAGACCTAAGGCGCGGACAAAAAGTAAGCCTGAAGATAATCGTTTTCTAGTTCGTGTCGGCCAAGGCCATCCGGCTCTAAGTTCTTCGCCATATGCCATAATGCTACAACTTAATACCTTTTTACAGGAGAAGCTGGTTCGGGAGATACAAATCATAAAAACCGGATTTGCCATCTGTCCCGTATCTGTAGAAGCTCAAGAAAAATTGACGGCTCGAATGGGAGAAATTGAATCCTCTCTATCACGTCAAGGCCAATGCAAGGTCAAAAAACCTGGATAACACGAAGCATATCGGCTCTCCGGTGTACCTCGCTCTTTTACCGTCTTTAACGGAAGTACAGCAGAGAGGAAAGAAATTACTGCTTCCATTGTGGCAGATGCTCTGACAGATTTGACGAATGTTCCCCCAATAAATGTCCTCGAGTCCCGAGGCTCTGACAGCTCTGATTTCTCCCCTGTGAAGAATTGGATTGTTCTTTACCCTAAAGGCCCAACCTTGTCTAAGATCCTTCCATTATTTGGAGCTCGCATTCCAGCAAAAATGCTGCCTCCAAGACTAAGGACACCGCAATGTGGAAAATGTTTTGGTTAGCATAACGAGCGAGCATGCTCACGTTTCCCCCGCTGCCGAATCTACTCATCAATAAAGCACTTAGAAAGTGATCATATGTCATGCAATCCCAGCAAAAACCACTTGTGCCCACCCAAATGTGTAAATTATCATGGTCCGTATCCGGCTGATTCTCTTGAATGTCTGGTTCGACCTAGAAAAGATAACACACTGCCTACAAGGTCACAACTGTCCGAAATTAGAAAAGCTGCAGCCGCGGCTAGGCTTCGCTTGGAAGCAGCTCACTGTGGAATCATGAAGGTTCAAGCCGAGACAGCTGCTCCAGCCAACAATGAAGCAATTCAGTCTTGTCCTCAAACCCCACCCACTATAAGAGGTCTTTTTGCAGGTACATCCTCAACAACAGGTGGAAAATATGCGGTTTTGGTTCAAGAGAGCTGTCAAGATAACTCGACTCCAATGAATGGGGATTGAAAATTATATGATAAAAATAATCTCTATTAACGTTGGCCGCTCTTCATCTGCGCACCAAATCGCTCTTCAAACTGCGTTTACCTCTCACATAGATATCTTGCTGGTTCAAGAACCCTATATCTCCAGAAATACAGACCGGAAAATTACTTGCAAACACCCTTCTTTCGAATGCTTCACCCCAGTCGATAACTGGACCATCCGACCCCGTGTACTAACCTACACAAGGAAAAATACTAATTTCACATTTGCCCAAGATCGCCCTAACTCTGCTTCAGAGCAGGATAAAGAGGACGTTTTATTTCTTACTGTCAAAGGCCCCGATAGGCTCTGCATACAGATAATAAATGTTTACAATACCCCCCCTGGAGCTACTAATCCGGGCGCTGGTGTTTCCTTTCTCCTTCTACTTGCAGACACTCAATTTCCTTCGAAGAGAATTCTGGCAGGAGATCTCAATCTTCACCATCCAAATTGAGATCCGTCATATCAAGGCTCTCCTTCACCAAAGGCATCGGATTTAATTCGCTGGCTGGAAGATAGTAACCTTTTTCTTCTTTCTGAAGTTGATGTTCCGACTCATGACCACGGGAATGTGTTAGACCTCTGTTTCGCTTCCAGCTCAGTACTTGCAGGAGATGCTACTGCCACAGTTCAACATGATCTTGATGTTAGCTCAGACCACCTACCTCTACTTATCAAAATTCCTTGTCAAGTACGAAGTAAACCTACTGCCTCTAGACTCCGCTTCGCGACGATTCACGATGAAACTTTCCTTTCACTGCTCCACGATAATTTGGCTCATTTAACTTTGCTGACTGCCAAATCTAGCGCCAATCTTGATAAGATAGCAAACGAACTCAGTCAGATCCTTTTTAGTTGTTATTCAGGCTCGGCTAAACGATCTCTTCCACATAATAAAGAGCAGCCCTGGTGGAACCAGTGCTGTAGAGAAGCGAAAAAGATATACAAAGAAAAATCTCGTGCCGGCAGTGTTTCGAAAAATGATAGAAAAGCTTTCCGCAAAGTTATCAGCCAAGCTAAATCTCAGTTTTTCCAAAAATAACCGACCAAGCAGCTAACCCAAAGGATGTCTTCAACATAGCAAAGTGGCACAAGTCAAAAGGAGACTTTCTAACCCCCCCCCCCAATTATAGATCCCCATTCCCCAGACTCACCACCGGCCCAAAGTGTTGAGGAAAAGAGAGACTTACTGGCAAGAAATCTTCTATGCAATCAATCAGAGGCAGAAGATATATCTTTATCTGCTCCTTCGGTGCCAAGAGCTGCCCTCCCCTTTCCTGAGCTTACTTTATCTGAAATTTCAAGAGCCATCCTCGGAGCTGGTAATACTACGCCTGGAAAAGATCAAATTCCAACAGCAGTCCTACGTCTAGCTTGGCCTTTTATCTCAGAATTAGTTCTAGACCTATTTCAAGCCTGCAGTGACACTGGATATCATCCTAAATGCTCTCGGACTGTAATTGTAGCCATAATTGAGAAACCTAAAAAACTGGATATGACTTCCCCTAGATCCTACAGACCTATCGCGCTCCTATCTGTACTGGGCAAGGGTCTTGAGAGGCTAGTGGCGAAACGAATGTCCTGGGTAGCCATTAAATATAGAGTGCTTGCCCGACAACAGTTCGAAGCTTTATCTCTTCGTTCCAGTGTTGATCTCACAACCTCACTCACTCATGATATCGAGACCGCACTAGCAAAAGGTATGACAGCCACAATGGCAACGCTTGATATTAAGGGGGCTTTTGATTCGGTCCTTCCAGGTAGGCTCGTCAGACGTCTCAGAGAACAAGGCTGGCCTGCAGAGCTTTGTGATTGGGTTTCTTCATTTGCGACTGAACGCGAAGTGTGCCTTCGAATTGACGGGGAGATCGGTGAACCAAGACCGATAAATTGTGAACTTCCTCAAGGCTCACCAGTCTCCCCAATACTATTTATGTTATACATTTCTCCTCTCTTCAAGTTAGAAGGCTTAAGAAAAGCTTTTGGATATACAGACGACTTTACAATCCTTTATATATCCATAACTTTGAATGATAATGTGGAAGGAATAAGAGTTGCTATTAATCAGGCGCTATTCTGGGATTACACTGAAGGCGTAACCTTCGATCCAGGAAAATCAGAACTACTACATATTTCCAGGAAACATAGGGACAGGGATATAAGCCCTTCAGTTCATACAAACAGCTTCGCCATTTCAGAGAATAACCAAAGGCCATATTTAAGATAGTTAGGAGTGCACTTCGATAGAAAGCTCACCTTTAAACACCATTTGCAAATACAGGCCGCTAAAACCTTAAAAGTAGCTCAAGCTCTTCGATGTCTGGGCAATACTTTACGAGAAGTGTCTCCTGAACTCTCTAGACAGGCTGCTATTGCTTGTGTCCTACCAATCGTTCACTACGGAGCTGAGACTTGGTGGCCAGGTAAATCTAGAAACCAAAAAAGGTGAAAAAGTGTGCAATAGAGTAGGCACACACCTCAAGATAATAGAGAAAGTACACCTAGCTATCGCAAGGGCAATTCTCCCAGTATTTCGCACCACCCCTTCCACATCTCTTTTGAGAGAGACTGGACTCTCACCCGCCGAGGTCACCCTCGACAATATAGCTCGAAGAGCAGCCCTACGCACACGACGACTTGATCCTCGTCATCCTCCGACTCAACGGGGGATAACCTCACTATCACAGCCTGTATTATCTCGATTTTCTAGGGCATGTAGTAGTATTCCAGAATCGGAGTACTTTGAACCTTTGACCAATACTCCTTGGGTAACTGAGGAGACCAAGCAAGATTCACTCATTCGAATCGGGGGCCCAACAGGTCCAATAGAAACAAGAGCTCAAAGGTTTAACAATTATCTAAGCAGACTCCCTAGAAATGATATCCAAATATATTCAGACGGTTCAAAGCTCTGCGACGGTAATTCCGGAGGTGGGTTTGTTATCTTTCAATTTGGGATTCAAGTATGTTCAGAAGCCTTCCCCCCCCGGAAAATTTAGGGATTCATATGATGCAGAAGCTCACGCAACACTCAGAGGGATTCGTTCAGCCATTTCACTACCCTCAGTTCGCTTTGCAATTTGTGCATGGTTATTCATAGATAATACAGATGTCGCAAGAAAATTGTTGACAAAGTCACCCCCAAAGTCTTCCCAATCAGTATTTTTAGACCTTATGGAAACTGCAAAATCCTGGAAAACTAGAACGCGGCTCCCTCATACCCAAGAGGGTCAAATAAGTATACGCTGGGTTCCTGGCCATGCAGGAATTGAAGGTAATGAAATGGCGGATTTTGAGGCAAGACGAGGAGCAGCCATGCCATTCATAGATTCAGCCAAACATTCTTTCACATCACTATTACAATGGCATGCTGAACAGTTAAAACAAGCAAGAAATACTTGGTGGAACAATAATATTCCGAATTCATACGCACAACTAGGAATTAAAACTGCCCCTTACTTTCCCAATGAACTTCTCTTAGGACGAATAGCTCTGGGCCAACTGATTGCAGCCAGAACTGGCCATGGAGACTTTGCAGCCTACCACATTCGTTTTGGTCACGAAGAAGCTAGATTGAACTGCCTCTGCGGGTCGCCTAAACCCCCCACGCATTTCCTATTTTGTCGGATTCTCTGCCGTCGAGGAGGTCGCCCAGTAGGGCCTATAAGCCATCTCCTTCCGAGTCTACTTGGTACAACTGAAGGTGCCAAAATTTTAACTGAATGGCTGGACCAGTCTCGATTTTTCGAGGAAATTTGCCCTCGATGAGGTATTTTCTTTTGTCTTGATTTGTTTTATGTTATTTTGCTTACTGCATGATCGGGGGATTCTGGAAGAAAAGACAGAGTGGAAGAGGAAGTTGGATTGATCACCAGCTACGAGTAAGAGGGAGGACTCACACATAACTTTTGCTTTCGAGCACAAGTCTCTTCTGTCTACAGTTTCAGATAACGCGGCACAGCAATGTATTTACTCTTAGACTTAGATAAGTCCCAAACTCTAGGGCTCCGGCTCTAGCGTCCTTTGTCCCGAACGGGATAGATATCACGTGTTCTGGGGCACATGATTATCACCCCAGACGTTAAATAAAATCATCATCATCTACCGTATATTAGGACAGGGCGCAGGGCGCACTCGTTCGGACAGAATATTTTTGTTTATTTACTTATTTTCTTTCTATGTCTTATAGAATATCTGGCAAGTTAAGCCATTCATGTAGGTAGTAGTGAGCCCGTATGGATCACGCACCCGTATCACGCCTCCTGGGTGTAGGGCGTAAGCCTGATACGACTAGAATTCAAATCAAAATCAAATCATCCACCGTATTTCTACCAGCCTTACAGCGCCAGCAATACGCCATCACCTGCTCTGTCTTAGCTACCAGCCATATAGCACCAGGAAAAGACTGACCAATACCATCTGTTATATCGACCCCACACAAAGCTAATTATTTCTTCGCGATATAGAATCTCTCTTGGTGAAGCCAAGCAGATCGCCTACAACCTTAGTTCACTGATAGCAGAACGAGTAAACTTTGAGACCCAGCTGCCTCCCCAACATCATCGGAATGTAAAATAGGTCATTGAAACCTTTCCTCCACCATCTCCTAACAATCAAGGAGCCCCAAGTAATTGGAAGACCAATTATACCAATGCACTTGAAGCTGCCGAAACTCTCGATTACTGTATCCCATATCTTGAAATGAGCTCAAAAATAAAAACCTTGCAATTGAATCAAGCGTGAAAAAGGACTCCCCACAGAGCATCCACCTGATATACCTATTCATGAAAATAAAAAAGATTTCAAACTATCCTCTGCAGATTGCCCGTCAGACAACAAGCTAGTAACCGAACTTGTCAACGCCGTTAAGGCTGCCATACCCGCGCCCCCAACAGTCAACGCATCCTTATTCACTGATCATCAGTTCTCTCAATTAATGAGTGCATTGCGACTAAATTCCATCCATTCTGGTCAATCAGAATCGACTTCAGCCGAACAGGATTACACCATGAAAGATTTATCATTCTGTGCCCAGGATCTAGGCATGTTTGAACCAAACAACAAGGTCAAATCCCCCACAAGTTTTCAGAATGGTAAAAACAGTTTACCACGATGTGTTCATTTTTACCGCACGCGTACGAACTAGAACTGAAGGAAAGAAAAGTGGATCATGGTCGGCCCAAAATGTAGCCGCCAAATTAGATTTGTGCTTAAGAGGTGATGCTGAAACATGGTATATAAACGAGCTTTCACCAGTCACTAGAGCAGGCTTCAGTACTAATCTGGAGTTCTGGTGTTCCGCACTTGAGCACCGTTTTCGAGATTCGCAAATAGTGGCCTCTGACAGACTAGAAAAATTACATCACACTGTCCATGACGCTCGTACACAACAAAGCTCTGAGGAATTTGTCCCGAACGTAATTGTTCTAGGTAAAAATGCCGGTACAGTAACCACAGAAAATGCTCAAGTGCTCACAGCCTACAAACACATTGATGCTCCACTTTGGCTTGTGTTGCAGAAACCGACAACGTCCACAACGCTCACCGAGTTCATGACCAATGTTACAGATGCGAAGGATTTTGGTTTAATATCGACAAACCCAGTTCTAATCCTAGTCTTCGATCGCAGCAGATTAACCGAAACACCTCCGCTCCGAGATATCGAAATTTTGATTATCCTCGTCACAACCCCTCTCAATCTAATCAACAATATCAATTCATCGCCAAGCCAGATTTGGACCAACTGCAAAATTCAGATAGTTAAAAAGTAAAACGGCAAAATGGGCAAGCTGACTCAACTCTCTTTCGCAGCAAAAAAAATTTTGGAATGCGACCTCGGGAACAGTACCAACCTGTGGCTAGAAAAGAAAAGACAACCCGCTGGGATGGAAAGTTTAATTCGGCTCGCAATTATCCCGCCGACATAAACAAAAATGAGCAAATAATAAATTCAAACAATGAACAACAGAACAACCAAGAGATTGAACATAATCTGTATGAGGAAGTGTATCTTCAAAGAATAGACAATCCCTCTGATCAAGAATTCATCCCAGATAATGGGCATCAGTGTGAGGGTCGGGACTCTAGCTAATGACTCGGGCTCCTGCCCTTATATGATTACCTTACTGTCTGTGCGGTGTTGGATGGCGTGGATCAGGATGATGGGGCGCAAGGAGTTCTCGCTTACATTAGGTGACAATTTCTAAGCGCTAGCCATTATTACGATGATCCTCGTCTAAATAATGATCATCGCTTACTTACTAAATTTGGATGATGGCTATATCCACATATTCAGTGTTACCACCCTAAAGATTGTTAGTTTGCATAGACGACAGGCATTAAAGTGGTTTTTCTTGAAAATATTTGGCTTATTAGGAATCGATCATACCTCTTTCCCGAGACATCTTGGAAACACTTTACCGCATTAAGGACAATATACCTTGCAAAAGTTCCATAGATAGGAATTTGTTCTTGGCGTCCAAATTTTGTTAAACCTTATGTTACTAAGAGATATTTTCATTATTTCTTATCTACAACTAAACAGAGCTACCGTACATTTAAAGATAGGACAAAGTTAATCGTTAATAATACATCAACATGAAGGACCTCCTTCTGCTTCGATAACGGCCTGAAATCTTGCAGGCATGCTGGCGACAAGTTGACCGAGTTTGTCAGATGAGATTGAGTCCCAACCTTCTCTTATTGCTCTTTTAGGCGTCTGCGGAGATGTTTACCTTCCATTATCAAACTCTGGATATCGAGCTTGAAGATAATTCTTCAGCGATTTCTATACAGACTTGATTGGGTTTAAGTCGGGAGAGAAGGGAGGCCACACGATGGGTTCAACCCTAGCTCGGAGTAAAGCTTTCATAGCATTCCGTTAAGGATGCCAGGGAGCACCATATTGCATCTGTAAAAGTGATGGTTTAGCTTCTTGTGTCGTTATTATCCTTGGTAAAATCCATTGGCAGTGGGTCTCCAAGTTCAATTTCCCTCAACTTTTTTCCCAAACTAGAAAAATACTTTTAAGTTCCCTTGGATAAATCCCCAAAAATCCAGCCAATTCTTCGAATCTACTTAGGAGATAAGCACATCTCGTCAAACTCCTCACCAGTCTAGACTTCGTTCATGGAAATCCCAAATTATCAATAAACGAACTGACCTTTCTGGTGACCCACAAACGTGTGTGCTAACCGCCAGTAATCCAAGATTCGTCGGTCCATAAGACTTGATTCCACTGTTTGATGGTCTAACTTAAGTGAGACCGAGCGAAAAGCAACCGTCGCCTTTTATTTTCTCCGCTGAGTAGGGGCTCACTCTGGGAAACACAACGCTCATATCCCATTCTTCCTAGGTTATTCCTGATAGCTTTCTCACCGACGTTGCCGAGTGAAATCTGCACCGTGGCAAGTTCCAAGAAGATCGCAAACCGACCGACTCGTAAACTAAAAACAAAATTTTCAAGCTCACCAGCTTGAGTCTCCCTCAAGATTGGGGATTGGCCAAGACTTGATAAGGATATGGCACTTGTAGGATTAGGTCACGTGCATTTGGTTACTTCTAAGATACGCGTACGCGTCTGTAAATAAGTACTTCGTAGTTGGCGGTATGCTCTTCTTAACTCCTTGTAGACAATCTCATTCACCAGATTTGACCTCGTCAATCTATCTCTTTATCTTTCCCTTGATATATTGTCTACCGGCTCATCACTATTTACTGCCCTAGCGCGTAAATAATATACTCAAGCTTTGGGTATACTCTCTCTAACGATATTAATTTCCAAGACTCACACCGAGTCTGAAACTGCTAAAAGAGGATGGAAACTAATCCTTGGCATCTTGAGGGCGTTAATATTCCATATTCTTAATCTACCAACTCTTCCCCCCCCCCAGTCAATTTAACGACCCGGATACCGCTTTTGTCCAAAGATATCCGCTACTTTGCTCAGTTCCGAACGCCAATCTCTTCGCCACCGCCATGCAAGTTGGCAATGGGACTATCAATTACGCACAACTCAGCGAAGAAGTTATGACCCCAGCAAACTCCTACGTTAAACTTGAAAATGAGTTCTATAAGCATAAGAACCATTACGACACATTACTCGAAAGAAACCAGGAACTCACAGATGCAATGACTAAGCTAAAAAAAAGAAACACTTCATCAACTGCTGCTAGCTCTCAGCTACAGCAGCAAAATTCTATTCTCCAAGAACAAATTCAAAATCTTGATCAACAAATCGCCGCTAGCACCCAATTCAAGCAGCAAAATTCTTTACTTCAACAGCGAAATAATGATCTCCATCAAAAAAACAAAGATCTTCAACAGCAACTGATTAACGTTGGCAAGAGCACCTCTTAGAGTTTGTATAGATCTGCCGTACAGCCTGATCCTGACGTCTTTTCTGCCAATACCGATAAATTACGCAAAGAACTTCCTCTCTTTATCCGCAAAGTCAACATGAAATTTTTAGCAAATGCTGACTGGTATCCATCCGAGCAGAGTAAAATGCTTTACTTAGTGTCTCAACTCAAAGGAAAGGCATATTCTACTATATCGCACAGTATAAAGAGAAACGGCACAATTAATTTCATCTCTACTGATGCTATTCTAGCATTACTTGAGCAAGCCTTCGCAGACGTGGATGAATGTAACGTAGCCTGCCGCCAAATTCTAACCATCAAACAGGGTCATAAAGAAACTTCTAGCCACATTTCTGATTAGTTTGAAGTTGCTCAAAAAACAGAGCTCTCCGACAATGCCTTGATAAATCATCTTTACGACTCTCTCCATCCATCAATTGTAAGCCAAATACAGAACCGTGTAATGTTACGTCAGGAAATGCCCACAGATCTTTCTTCCTACTTAGTGGAAGTCCGTCACATTGACGCCGTCCTCCGCTCTTCCAACTCCACTTATACAAAAAGTCAATCTAACCCCACCGACCCTATCCCCTTCACCCAGTCTCCCAACGTGCCTAGTGTCCCTACTGGAGGAGACCCAATGGATCTAAGCGCTGCAAAGACTATTTTCTCTGTCATTTGGACCGCAAAGGATGCAGCTAATCGTCGCATCCCGCGAAATGAAGCAGAAAAATTTGCTAACCACTCTTACTACTTCGAAAATAACCTGTGTTGCTGGTGCTATGACCCTGGCCACAGAGCTCGGGTTTGTGCCGAGGCACGTTGGAACCAAGGTAAGACGAAGTCTCCTGACAACAAGACTGTAATTGAAGAGGAAAAAGCCTAGTCTCTGATCATCGACGCGATCAGGGACTAGTTGAGAGTCAATCGTATGAAAAATTAAACCCTTCTGCAGTATGGGGAAAAGAAGCTTCTTGTAAAAGTAGTGACAAAGACTTAGAAATTTTATCTCTTTCAACTCCTCACAAAGACCATCTTCTTCTTTCCTGTACCGTAGATTTAAATATAAATAGATTCGTTGCATGTGCACTTCTGGACTGTGGTGCAACTGATGACTTCTACGATTTTGACTCTGCGCAAGAACGAAACCTCCCTCTTAATTTGCTTTCTCTCCCTCGTCAGCTTTACCTTGTTGACGGCTCACTAGCTGCGCGTATTACTCATACTAACACATTAAAAATAAGCATAATGGGCTACGAGGAGTCAATAACAATTTTCCTAACAAACCTCGGCAAGTACGAACCCATGCTCGGCCGAAAGTGGCTCAGAAAACATAACCCCTCGATCAATTGGTCTCAAGATTTCGTTTACTTCAACTCTGACTATTGTAAAATAAATTGCTTTCCGCCAGGCGCATATCAGATAAATGTTCCCAGTTTTAAGGGAATTACTACAACCCCGAACCCAAATCCCAAGGGAGCTAGTCAAGGCCGTCCAAGGAAAGTTGGAGCTGCGTCCTTCCAGTCTCTCTCTAAACAAAATGGCGTAAAAATATTTTCACTGTCTCTTTATGAAGTGGAAAAGAGACTTCAGGATCTTGGAGTCAGACTTGCCCTTCAACCGCAAATTTTTTCTTCGATAGGCTCTTCCACCAAACTTACATCAATGCAAAAAATGTTCCACGAGCTACACCCTTCTGATGTAGAATTTCAAAGCCAAGTAGCTTCTCGTTCTAAAGCTGCCGACATGCACCTGGCTGGCTTTTCACTCGAAGGTATCCAAATTGCTCTCCAGACCAAAGACCGACCAGATCCTGTAAAGAAACTGCCACTACAATACCACCATCACCTACCCGTATTCGATTATAAGAATGCTGATTTGCTTCCTCCTCACCGGGATTGCGACCACAAAATCGAACCAAAACTTGGTACTATGCCTCATGGCCCGCTTTACAATATGTCGATAGAAGAACTTCAAGTTTTACGGAAATATCTTGATGAATAACTGGCGAAGGGTTTCATTCGGGCGAGCAAGTCTCCAGCAGCTGCACCCGTCCTTTTTGCCAAAAAGCCAGGAGGAGGTTTGCGGTTTTGCGTCGATTATCACGGCCTTAATGCGATCACCATCAAGAATCGATATTCTCTCCCACTAGTACAGGAAACTCTTTCCAAATTAAGCGACGCCAAATATTATACCAAGCTAGATATTATCGCAGCCTTTAATCATATCAGAATTGCAGAGGGTCAAGAATGGATGACGGCATTTAATACGAGATATGGCTTGTTTGAAACACTTGTCATGCCTTTTGGCCTATCTAACGCTCCGGCCACAATCCAAGCCCGTATCAACGAAGTCTTACGCCCATTTCTTGATATCTTTTGTACCGCCTACATTGACGATATCTTAATTTATTCGGAAGACCTCTTGTCACATCGATCTCATGTCAACACAGTGCTTAATGCGCTAGGCAAAGCTGGATTGCATTGTGATATTAAGAAGTGCGAATTCGAAGTTCAAGAAGTAATTTATCTGGGCATGATAATTTCCACCACAGGCTTAAAGATGGGCCCCCAAAAAGTGCAATGTATCCTAGATTGGAGGCCTCCTTCATGTCTAAAAGACGTTCAAGGCTTCTTGGGATTTTCCAACTTTTACCGGCGATTCATCAACAACTTTTCCAAGATTGTTAGACCCCTTGTCTCTCTCACTCGGAAAAATGTTAAGTTTGTCTGGTCCGATATTTGTCAGAAAGCCTTCGAGTCCCTCCAGCAATCTTTTGTTTCTGCCTCAGTTTTGCGCCACTTTGATGCTTTAAAAGAAATTATTGTGGAAGCAGATTCATCTGATTTTGTATCGGCCGGAATTTTGTGCCAAAAAGATGATAACGGTGAGCTACATCCAATTGCCTTTATGTCAAAGAAACTGGAAAATGCAGAATGTAACTATGAGATCTATGATAAGGAACTCTTAGCTATATCAGATGTTTTGAGGGATGGAGGGCTGAACTGCAGGACTCTTATTACCCAATCACTGTACTAACACACCACCACAACCTCCAATACTTCATGACTACAAAAGAACTCTCTAGACGTCAAGTTCGTTTGAGTGAATTTCTGTCCCAATTCAATTTCGTTATAAAGCCTCGCTCAGGAAAAGAAAATATAAAAGCAGATAGCCTGACCCGACGCTCTCAAGATATTCCAAATGATGACTCTGGCCCCCGAATATAGTACCAAAAGCAAACTCTCCTCACCCCTGACAAACTTCACGAGTCTATTACACAGCACCTGGAAGATGAAGAATATCCAGCTAGGCCTACCCTTGATACAGTCCCTTACCTTTCATCAGATACTCTCAGAGAAAGTTTAGAAGAGCCACTAGATCAAAAGATCGCCCATTTGCTTGATGAGAGCTATAGAAGCAAAACGGATAAATGGCTGACCAAGATACTCACAGAATTAACGAAGCCCGAAGGAATTCCGTATTCAAAGGACATATCACTCTCTGAATGTGATATTCGTGATGGCCGACTATACTTTCGCAACAGACTTTACATTCCTGACAACGAATTAAGGCTCCTACTCATACAAACTGCTCATAATAGCTGCGAAAAGGGCCACCCAGGCAAAAATTCTTTATACTACGCTATGTCCGACTACTACTGGTGGCCTCGCCTCTCCCAACAAATCGAAAAATTCGTGAAAAACTGCCACAATTGTTTGCGAAACAAAGTCTCCCGGCTCAGATACCAAGGAACTCTAAAACCCCTCCCCCTACCAGATCAAAGATGGCGTGATGTATCTGTAGACTTTGTCGGCCCACAAGCAGAATTCAACTATTTCAACGGCATAATGGTTGTAGTTGACCGCCTAACTAAGGAACGACATTATACACCCTGCCATACTAAGATGAAAGCAAAAGAGCTAGCTAAAATATTTGTCCGTGATATTTGGCGACTCCATAGCTTATGTGACTCTATCGCGTCCGATAGAGGCCCAACTTTTGTAGCAGAGTTTTGGAGAGCAGTCTGTGATTGCCTTCAAATAAGTGTTACTATCTACGGCCTATCATCCAGAGACAGATGGTCAGACAGAAAGTGCCAATGCGTTTATGGAGCAATACCTTAGGCAGTATATCGATTACTTCCAAGAAGATGTTTACGACTGGCTACCTATGGATGAGTTTGCAGCTAATAATGCGGTTAATACTTCCACACAAGTAACCCCGTTTTTTGCAAATATGGGGTTTCATCCACATATGAGTTTTGGCCCTCCACGAACAACTCAAAGAATATCTTCAAAGAAGCTCCGTGAACACACCATTGCTGGCAATGACTTTGCCTCAAAAATGGCTGAGATTCTCGAAGTATTGCGCTCCAACCTAACATGCGCTAGAGAAAAGCAGGAGAATGCTTCGGCAGCAAATCGCTCGCCGGCACCAGCATACCGAGTCAGTAACGAGGTTTTCCTCGACGCTCGAAATACAACGACTTCCCGGCCCATTGAGAAACTTGATTGCAAATTTATCGGACCATTCCGAGTGATGCAGAAAATAAATTTCCACGCCTACAAATTACAACTTCCCTTTGAATATGAAAAACTACATAATGTTTTTCATACAAGCCTTCTTAGACCAGCACCTACAAACCCATTACCAGGATAGACAAATCCCCCACCACCACCAATTGCACTTGACGAATCTGGAGAAAAGTTATACGCTATTCAAGCCATATTAGACTCAAAGCGTAGTAAGAACAGAAAAAACTTCCAATACCTAATATTGTGGAGAAGCCATGACCCCGAAGATCAAACATGGGAGCCACTCAAGAATGTAGTTAACGCTAGAGCCTCAATACAGGAGTTCGAGCGACGTTTCCCTCACAAGTTAAAGCCCACCAAATCCGAAATTGAAAAGGCAAAATATCAAGCTGCTAACTCCACTTCGATTATATCTTAAAAATCGTGAGATACTTAGAGACTGGAGTAAGGGGGGCCATATGTTAAGGATATAGCAGTTGTAGGATTAGGTCACGTGCATTTGGTTACTTCTAAGATACGCGTACGCCTCTGGAAATAAGTACTTCGTAGTTGGCGGGATGCTCTTCTTTCCTCCTTGTAGACAATCTCATTCACCAGATTTGACCTCGTCAATCTATCTCTTTATCTTCCCCTTGACAAGACTCCTGTCTTCTGAAAGGTCACCACGTTCGTATGCGTACTGAAGTTGTCTGACTTAGCCCCAATTCATCAGCGATGTAAATATATGAAAGCCCGTGCCTTCAATGTGTCTGGATTGCGACCCGTTTATCCCGATTAAGATTCTGGCGACGAGGTCTCCTCGAAGACTGATGGGTGTGAGAATTTATTTCAATTCTTCAGTGACAGGCTATGATTTGGAGTAAGAAGTGGGAATTATAGTGGTCAGGTGTTCGTGGCTACAAAGATTGGAAGGTAAATTTGAATTGATTTCGAGAATATGACGGTGTGCTCAGGGGTTGGATTGAATTTATTTATTTATTTATTTATACTATTTAGGGTCCTAGGCATACGCCCTAATGTTCACTTTGGGTCCAGGACCGGCGGAGCCGGTAAGGATCATGGCCTCAGACATGCCCTACTCGTTCACGCCCGCTATTTACATAAAATGTATGATCAAGAAACGTAACAACAACAACAACAAAAAAAAAAAGGAACAACTAAAATTATAAAAATAAAATAAAAATGAAAAGGAAATATTAAAGAAAGTAACAAATAATAGGTTTATCTCAGCATTTCTCACACCAAGTTCTAACCCGCCATCCCATATGTTGGCCTTTTATCATATACCCTCCTCGCGTCCAGCTGAGGATAAGTGAGTCGGTTGGTCATTGAAGCAACCTGTAACCTTTACAAATTCGGAGAATTTCTTCAAGCAATTATGCCCTAAGAGCTGCTTTCTAAAGTTATCGATGGTCAAACCATTTCGAAGTTTGCGCACTTGATTTGCGTATCTTCGGCATGTTATAAAATGTGTCGGAGTAGTCTCCTGTCCACAGACGCATTCGAGTTCGGCGTCTACGTGTTTTAAGCGGCGGTGGTATGCCGCAAATTCACCATGCCCAGTTCTAGCAGCTATCAATCTATGAAGCAGCCGCCAAGATAGTGTAAGTTCGGGTGGCTTTCTCCGTCGTATTTTCAAATCTAGGTCTTGGTACCTCGGAGGGCAAACGTCGGACCACCATTTTTCCACCAACTGTTGGCGATGCTGCTGCATAATTCGACGTAAATATGCTAAGCTAATGTAGTTTGGTTGAGTTTGTCTCTCAGGCAAATCTCTTAGAGCAGTACGCGCTTCCGCGTCTGCTTCTTCGTTCCCACTAATCTTAGAGTGACCTGGCACCCATCTAAACTCTGCATTTACAGACTTCGCTAAACAGTGAAATAATCTTGTTAGCCGAATACTGGATGCTGATTTTCCAGTTGTTAAAGCCATTACTGCGGCCTGGTTATCGAGAAGAATATATATCTTCTCACTATTGTTTCTCGCGGACAAAGCTTCACGAAGCGCAATGGTCGCACCAAAGATCTCTGCATCGTAGACCTCACCACCATATAACACCCCATGACCCTTTCGAAAGGTTATTCCCCCACGTTGCAAGGCGAACCCCCAAGATGATCGACCAGGACCTTCTGATGATCCGTCTGAGTAAGCACATAAATCAGTAGGAGCAATTGTGCTCAACCATCGCTCGTGGTTTATTAATCCGTTTGTCTTTGATCCAAGTATTTGAGTGTAGACTGGTGCTGATAACGGCTCCGGAGCTTCCGATTGAGGTAGTTGATGTCAGGAATTGCTGAGTAATCTAGTGTGGCTTGGCACACACAACACAAGATAATCTCTTACATGTATACAATAATTTTATCTATATCATTTTTTGTTCAATAATCTCGATACATACATACTTCTCCATATATTTATCTTACTTCTCGTCCCTAACTCTTTGTATTACTTGACAGTTGATGATAAGTACGCTGAACACGGGACATTTGTGTTTCAGGTTTCTTTGAAAATCTTGTTTTTCTTTTGAATTTCATGGTGCCTACATTAGGACACACACTCGCTCTTATTCTTAGAGGATGGCGGTCATCGAGTGAATTAAGACGAGCCGCAAGTCGTAGACGATACCCTTCTAAGAGTATGTGTGCTGGAGGAATGCCTCCTTCCCGATGTAGGACTACATTCGGAGTAGTTCTCCACACAGGTAGTGCAGCTCTTAGTGCCTTGATTATGACTTTGTTAATAAGCTCACAGTGAAATGACGTAGGGGGTCTAACGGCTCCCGATACAGAGGGACGAGACAAGCCTGGCCACCACACATCTGCTCCATACGTTGCTACTGGGATCACACATGAATCTACAGCAGTTATTAGGGCTTTTGGGGCTGCTCCTCGTTTAACAGAGTTTAGACGTCGCATATGCTGAGCTAGCTTGAGCACTTTTTCACACCATGTTGATACATGATGTTTGAATGAGAGGCGAGGATCGAGATATACCCCTAACCAGCGAATATTATCAGCCGGCTCAATCCTATTCCCACCAACTAGAATTCCAACCGGTTCTCTCTGACGTCCAGGGAACTGAACTACCTCTGACTTTTCAGCATCGAATAGAACCGCATTTTGATGGGCCCAGGTCGTCAATTTGTCTACTTCATTTTGTGCTGCGACGGCTAAGTCTTTGATGGTACGCCCAACGCCTAAGATCCCAATGTCATCAGCATAACTGAAACGTGCCATGGTATTTCCGCTTCTCATTGGTTCCGCCATGTAAAGTAGAAACAACAACGGAGAGATAGGTGAACCCTGAGGAACTGTGAGGGTTAAGGACCGAGATATCTAAAAAATAGATAGGATGGAGCATAAATCAAAGAATATATTAAATCTACCGATCTAAGTCTGCTCCTCTACGTCTTTATGAAAAAGTTAGAACCCCTTTCTTACCGCCAACGCCTTCCCAGTCTGATACATTTTTAATGATGATTTGCATGTTGCAAGTTAGGCTTTTCCGGAAGCCATATCCTTGACGCGCTAGCGAAAATAGATCGGCAACCAGCACCCCCCTCCACATTACTAAACACCTCAGGCATCAGCCTTTAAATCTTCAGGCACCAGGCCTGTAACAGGAACCCCACATACAAGTTCCTTGGGACTAGTTGCGCCTCCTTGAAATCGGACTTGTACTTTGCGGTTCTCGAGGAAAGATGATGTCCATCGAAGAATTGATTTGGGCCATCCCTGAGCTTGCATTCGCCAGATCAACCTATTATGCAGAACTGCATCAAAAGCCCCTTGGACATCAAGCGTAACAAGTGTCGAAGCCCAACCTTGTGTCTTTGCTTCCTCTATACCGTGCACCACGCAAGAGACGAGGTCAGTTGCTGAACGTTTTGGCAGTGCACCAAATTGTTGCCGAACGACAATATCCCATGTGATGGCTAGGTGGGACATTCTTTTAGCTATCAGTCTTTCCAAACCTTTTCCTAAACAAGACAGCAATGATATTGGCCGCCAGCCTTTTACCGACGATGGGTCACGCCCAGGTTTCGGAAGGTAAATTACCTCCGCTAGCTTAAAGCAAGCTGGGTGACAGCCGAGTCGAAGACAGGCCCGAAAGAGCTGTGTGACATGGGGCCCTATATCATTCCAACAAGATGTCAACAGTTCAACAGATATCCCATCCGCTCCCGGGCTAGTATTACCGCTGCTTATCGTACAGGTTCGTACCTCATCCTCTGTCACCTCTTCCGACCAAAGAATTTGCTCTTCTCCTGACAATACACAAGAAGGAAGGTCGTCAGATGCCGAAAAACGTGCTAGGAGGCAATCTCTTAAAATGAGTGCTCGTTCAGCTTGGTTAGAGATGAATTTCCCCTCATGCCTTAGAGGTGGAGTGATATTAGCGTGACGGGGAGCTCCCCATCGCATGAGTTTGAATGCGTCTCGAGTAGTTTTCATGTCTTCTACTTTTCTTTTCCAGTGCTCTCTTTTGGCCCAGGCAACTGTATTTCTAAATGTCCTCGCTAGTGTGCAACGTTCGGATTCTTCTACTGCATCTTGGTACTCCAAATGTGCCAACTTACATTCCGGTGTCCACCATGGTGCGCTTTTTCCACTTTGTTTGTTTGGACGCTTTCCAACTGCTTTCAACGCATTCTCTAATGCCCTACAAATATCTTGAGCAAAATTTTCTGTCTCATCTAGTGTGTTTAATGATATGAGAGGCGGCAACCACTGTGCCACTACCCGGGAAAATTGTGGTAAATTTGCCTTCGAAACTCGGGGCTTTCCACTGGAGTCAGACCTAGTAGACATTGAGCTTTCAGGATTGGGTACATAACCGCAGATTGGAAGATGATCGCTGGTCATACATTCCTCTGTTGCAACCCAAGCCACTGCCTCCTTTACATTTGTCCACGCTAAATCTAGTGTGTTCCCGGCACGATGTGTCGGTTCACCAACAATAAGACAAGTGAGATTATGCTTCTCGGCCCATTTTTCAATCTCCTCTCCTTGTCCGTAGAAGCGGTTGGCTCCAGGCTGCCAGGCCCAATACACCGAGTTGAAACCTCCAATTGCTACTGATCTCGATGTGGGTACCCAATCTAGAAGTGGCTTTACTGCACTGGAGTCATGGGGTGCTTTGTATACATTCAGGAACATAATATTATTAACCTCTACCCAGCAGTAATCGCCAGTGGGGCTGAGTGGGTACTTTTGTGTTGAAGTGATTCTTTTGGGGTCTTTCCTAATAAAGGTAGCTGCCCGAGGCCGAGTATTTTCGCCTCCAAATGGTAAATATAAATCGAAATATGGATGAGTCTTCGTACGGTCTGACCACCATGGTTCTTGTATCAACAAGACATCTATCCTTAGCTCACACGCACGAGATAATGCAATATCTTGTGTAGGTCCCCCCCTTCCCACGTTTATAGACATGAACTTGAGAACGTCCTGGAGGGGAAAGCAACCCATAGGGTTGCCCTTCATAAGCGGCTTGCGACAGCCCTCGAATCATCAACAGGGGTCGCTTGGGAATTTTCAGTAATTATGCTGTCTACTGTTACATGGCTGCTTGTTAGATCGATGTCAGTTCTGTCGATAGATGCAGCCTTTTCCTCCGCAGCTCTAGCTCGTTGAACTGCTTGATATTCTCTCTCACCCATTTGGCGGTAAGTTTTCATTTGCTCTTTGGAGGGAGCACCAGATCGCATGGGTCGGGCTTAACATCGGCGACTATCAGCACGATGTGGTCCGCCGCAATTTCTGCATTTAGTCGCAGCCATACAAGCGTCTACGCCATGATTAGTTGAACCACAGTTAGCACATGATGGTGCTCTTGAGCAATTTTTGCTCGGGTGGTGTCCGTTACACCGCTTGCAGAACTCAGGGGGTTGCTGCTTTTTATATGGCCTCACGATTCCAGATTCATCAAATACTCTGAATCCTCCGCGTGGTGCTTTTGAGAAGTAAGCTAACCAAGTTCTGTGAGGAGCTTCTGGTTTAATTCCACCATAAAGTTTCAAATGAGCCGGTCGCACTGAGCATACTCTCTCGATCTCGTCAGCTAGCATTGATTTGCTAACTTCGACTTGCCCTTGCTCCATATGGATAAAGGCTGGTACTGTTGGCACTAAAACTGAGACCCAGTTGGTAGCAGGCTCAATCTTGCCGCCAGATAAAAACAATCCGTTTCCTGCTTGTAACATTTCTTCCCTGGCTTCTGGGCTGGAGGGGCTCAAGGCAAAACCTGAGTGTACGGGCTTAATTTTACCTAAGAGTGAGGGCGAGATATGCAATTTTTTGACAATTACTTCACGGACGCCAGCAGGTGATAATTTCCGCCATTCGTGTTCTTGTGGAAGACGGAGAAAGAGTCTTTTGTCTGAGATAGGTTTCGTTGAAGAACTTGTATTTTCAGACTTCCTTTATTAGTGGGACGATGGGATGTTTTCTTTATTGTTACCACTGGGACTATAGTACTTAGATCTACCCGAGCTTTTTTCTGGCCCTTGCGTGCTACTGTAGCCCAAGAGTTATCACCAGATTCGGGAGTTTTTGGTGGTTCCACATTTTTATTTACTGCCCGGCTTGGGACTTGACTGAGAATAATTCGGGGAGTTGCGATAGCCACCTTCTTTGTTGAATTTCTGTCTGTTTCCTTTCCTTTCGCATTTCCATTGTCTTTACTTGGTCTTATGTGTATTGGAACCCGCGGTGGGGAAGGGGACGAGTCTGCGGATGCAAAATTGGATATAGCCAACCTTAGGTAAGCCTTAAAAGCCTCAGCTTCTTCTTTTTCTGTATCTTCTACAGGATTTGCCAAAGTACTGTCTATGTTACTAAGAACAGTGGTACATATCATTACACGAACATGCCAGGCACGTTCACGACGCTGTCGAGCCGCGATTATCTCTGCTAGTTCCTTTGGGAGGAACGCGTTCTCAGTATTAAATTCGTTTCTACAGTTTTGAGTAGGTCTTTCAATAGTAGGTCGCTTTGATGGGGCAACGGGCTTGAGGATCTGTCTGCCGTCTGTTGTCTTTGCAGATGGTTCTAGGTTTAACGGAGGTGGTGGTGACGCGAAAGGAAATGGGGAATTGGGTATTGGAGGGATTGGGGGAATAGGGGGTGGTTGATTGCTCATGTCCGTCGACGGAGCCTGAGATTCTTGGGATATTTCCATAGAATCAGCCATAGTTGTTGTGCCTTGCCGGGGTTGGATTGAAAGTGCACTGAGAGTGTGATTTAGACTAAATCTGCTAGCCCTTTTTGGAAGGATGAGCGGAAAATTCAAGGATAATGCTTATAATTTCATGATTTAAGGTTTAATAATCTTTAGGGTTGAGACACTGGACAGTGTAGTACTAGTTGTGTTCGTGTTATGTAGAGTCCAAGACTATGATAACACTAGGGCTCCTCTCTGACCCAGGCCACACCTTTTACAGTGCTCCTATCCCCTTTTACAGTAGAACCCAAGATCATTGATACATTGACCCATGACGGGTAGCCATTTAGCTCAGTAATTACCCGTAGAATTCAACCACCTTTTCTTTCCTGCTATTACTATTCTAGCACTGAAGAGGAAATTTCCAATAGTTTTGTGGGATTTAAATTTTTTGTTTCTTTTTAGGTAAAGGAATATGAATACAAGCTTGTGTTTTAGAATCACAAATTCAAAGACCAATATCCTGTTAGACCACCGTTTGCGTCTATAACTGCCTGATATCTAGCCAGTATGCTCGCAATCAGGGTTCGAAAATTATCCGGCATTGTAGACTCCCAAGCCTCTTCAAGAATCTCACGGTCCTGCAGCCGACAACTCTGTCTCCCTCGACCAAGCGCGGGATATCGAGCCCGTATATATGATTTCATCACACTCCATAAAGCCTCGATCACATCTATATACAGGGAGAAAGCTGGCCAAGATATCAGTTCAATCTCGTTAGATCGGAGGTATGCTAACGAGAGGCTGGCTTGTTATGTCTAGCGAACATAATGGACTGGCAAAGCTGCATAAGCAGCAGATGAGGTGACACCACCGAGGCTAGGATGAAGTGTTGGGACTAGCTAGGCGAGGTGTGGGTCTCACGAGACTTGGTGTTTGCATTGTTTGCTCTGTTGGCGCACGGATGATTTTGGGAGTATAACCAGGCTTGGATTCGCCACTGTGCAATCCACAACTCTCATCATCTTTCAATTCAATCTCACACTCAAGTCATCCGCACACTTACCTGCTCTACTCCAGCATTTCCATCCTGTATAGTAACTCTGCGCAAGTGTACGCACCCTAACATATACCTAGTAAAACACGGCTTTGTGTTGTGGTGGTGCGCTATCTTACATGAGCCTGGTAGGCTGACCATAAGGATCAGGATTTTTCCTAATTCAGTGGTCATCTCAGGGAATTCTGTGTTTTTCAGCCGTTATTTTCCACAATGTTTTTACCAGAAAAGATGGTCTCCTTTTTGCAATCCAGATCAGGTGCTCCAAAACATTCAGGATTATTTTGCCTTTGCTTTTCTATTACACAAGTAGTGTCATATCCTTCGCCGATCTTAAATATCGTTCGTCTGTACATGTACAACAGTAGGTTTATTGGGCTAAAATTCCGAATGACGTAATTTTCCCATCAATAATCCAAGTTTGATCGCTCCAAAGGATGAACGATAAGTCTTCTTGAGGTAGATGAAGATGAGCCCCAGCCCAAGCTTTATGGATACGCCCATTTACCTCCAATAGTGGGGGTTGGTTTCTGGAAAAGCAGCGTGAATATCCCCTTCTAGTAAGATCGTGCTGGACGGCTATTTCACCCACATTTCAGTCGGGAGAGTTTGAGGCGATTTCGAGGGATGATATTTATTTCGTCTGACGAGAAGAACAAACATAATCTTCCAACTCATTTACTTGCGTAGAATTGAGTCTTAGAAAAGCGCCTTTGCTCTTTTTAGGAGAGACAGGTTCGCGACGTATGGTATGTTTGATTTGTGCTAACGTAAGTCCAGAAAATGCGATATGTTTTAAATTGTTACCTGCTGTGCAAAGTGTGGAAATCTGAAACATTCAGAGCCAATTTTTTCGTTCAGGTTGGAGCGATAAAGACTTGAAGCTCCTGATCTTGCGTGAGATTACGGGATCTTCGAGTCGTGATACAAACCCCCCCCCCTTGAAATTTTGTTGCAACAGTTTTTTGATGCTGAATCCGTCGAGCGGTGAACGCAAATTAAATTACTAATTAAACAGAGTTTGATCTCCGCGTCGCTACAGCAGCAGCAGACGTAATCACGTCCACTAAAATTATGTGCAAATTGTACTTAAGAATCGCCTACAACGAAATCGGAGAAGTGGGTTGAATGGTGCAGTGGTACACCGTCCGGGCCGTTCTCCCAAGTAGAGTCTGGGTAGCTTGGACACACGCCCCACTTGAGACAGAAGAAAGCTGGTTCGAATCCAGCAAGACCTGCACACCACTATTCTCGCGGTGATACCGTAGACGTAGAATAATGAAAGCATGCTCAGATAATCATGGGTTTTTCCCGCTTTTCCCAGGGGTGGGTATTCACGGAAGAGGGTACATATCGTAAGGCGTTACCACTCGTAGTGGTATTTGCAAATGAAATCTGAGTATGAGTGTTCCAAACGTCAAAATGAGTCGTTCTACAATAAGAAAACGTATCTTCCGAAAATACCTACGCGGGCCTCAAGGCGCCGAAATAGGATAATTGAATGATTTAAGTTATATTATATCATATTTGATTCAATTTCTGAAGGCGCCTGTACAATTGGTGTAGTTGTACTAGCTCTTCTTCTAATGCAAGGCTTGGAGCACAAGCCCACTCGACCGGCCTGACATGCAGTAGAACCCCTCTTACCTATTAGTTGGTCCCAGGATAAGTTCTGAAGTGATCCATCGAAAATTAACCGTTTATATTTGCATTACTTGCCCCTGCACGCAAAACGATCTGTAAGGGTAAGTGTTGCAGATATAAAAGTCAAAGTTAAATGAATCTTTTCAACATTTATACCGGGACCCACTATTAGCCAAGAGGGGTTCTACTATATGAGGGGCAAATTGTTTCACTTGCATGTAGTATTGTAGACCTAAATATTGTTACTAAACAGCGCCAATCTTGTCTAATCAGTAACAATGTTCAGGTCTGCAATACTACTCTCATGATAGGGTATTGTTCGTTGATCCGCTTCTTATAGGGTACAGGGGTTAAAGCGGGGATAAAGTGGAGATAAAGTGGTGATATTCCAGGTTACCTCACGATAGATCCACAGTATCCCTGTTAGCTTCAAATTTTAAAATCTTATGGCCTAAGGCATAAGAGATATGCATCTGTATATGAAGTCCAACGCCCACCTTCATGCCTGCACCTTTCTTCACTCGCGCACACCTGAGGTCGTTTCGTTTAAATCATTGTCAGCTATTTACTATTATTTTGCTCAACGGCATACTTTTATTTCATTCATCTATCTAATTTTTACTTCATGTGAGTGCATCTGAACCTTAAGTCAACTACTTTAGAAGATTTTAATTTACTGTACTAGATTGCCGCAAAGATGGATTCACCTCAACAACCTTCTCCATCATCAGCATCTCCTACTTATGCAAAACGCCTAACACAAACTCAACGTATTCAAGTAAGTCTGAAATCTACAAATTGATAAGGTTAAGAGAGTAACATGTGCAGGTTAGAACCTTGGCCAGTGAGGGACACAGTTACGTCAAAATCTCTCAACGCCTTGGGATTACATGGCGACAGGTACAATACACCATGAGCGTTGAAAATACCGAGCCTCAGTACTCCAGTGGTAGGCCACCTATTCTAAGTAGTTCCCAGGTCGATGAAATAGAATTTTTCGTCTGTTTATCATCGGAAAATCGTCGGATGTCATTTTTCCAACTTGCACATTTTATATTTCGGCACTTTGGTGTGAGCGAGAATGTGATCCGACGTGAACTGGCAAAGAGGGGATATGCACGCAGGATTGCACGATTAAAACCTCCTATCTCTTCAGTCAACAAACTGAAGAGATATGAGTTTGCCAGAATACATCTCCACTGGCGGAAGGAACATTGGATGAGAGTCCTCTGGTCCGACGAGACTTGGGCTATGAATGGTCGGCAAAGTGATCGTTGGGTCACAAGAAAGGTCAGTAGTCCCTTAAAGGCTCCTAAGATTTAGAGTTCCCTTGAGCTAAGTTTAAGTCAAAGATTGGGGAAGAGTACGAAGATACCTGTGTCCTAGCCAAGACGCGGAGGAGAGTTGGGTGGATGTTCTGGGGATCTTTCTTTGGACGACAGAAGGGGCCTTGCCTGATTTGGGAGAAGGAGTGGGGCCATATCACTGCGGCCAGTTACTGCGAGAGGATAGTGCCTCTCACAGAGAGTGCGGTCTTTCGGGAACCAGGACTAGATGTGATGCAGGACAACGCCCCTCCTCACAAGTCGAGGCAAACTATGCGTGAGTTTGAAAGGAGGAATATTTCTCTAATGGAGTGGCCGCCATATTCTCCTGATTTAAATCCGATAGAAACTTTGTGGAGTTATATGAAAGCGTACATGGAGCGTCTTTATCCAGCGTTGGATCAAGGGGGGCAGCGGAGTCAAGGGCATCTTCGTCAAATAGTGAACGAGGCGTGGGATCTGGGGTTTAATGGGGATGACTTGGAGAAACTGATAGATTCGATGCCCCGAAGAATCAGAGCCGTTTACGAAGCTGAAGGCGAATATTTAAATTATTAGCTAGATAGAAGTATAATTTATTTATGAAATGTATTAATGAATTAAAAAGTGAATAGAGGGCTATAATGGACCAAAAAAGCAAAACCAACGAATATTTCGTTGTGAAATTTTTGCCATACAAATTTAAAGTTTAGGTGGGGAGATCTACTTATCGTCATGCTGATTCAAGTTAGTAAAAGCCTATATACCCTGTAAAAGTCGAATTTTAGCGCCTATACACGATTAATACCGTAGTATCAGAGTACATGCAAGTAAGACTAATTGCCCCAGATATCCTGCACAGAGTCTCAGCCCTAAAGATTGTTAGTGGCTGATGTTGGTTGTGTGTATCTACTCCTTGCAGTCACCTATCTCAACATACAAAACTAACATCAGCCACTAACAATCAAGGGCCGAGACACTGTATGCGGTATCCCTGTCGTTATGGAGCGAGCGTGGATCATATCTGTTCAGTTAATCTCGGTTAGTACGACTTACAGAGCTAAACAAAGGCAATACTATAAATAGCAAACTAGACAAATTTAGCAGATAAGTTTGTCGATCACAACATCAATTATCTGGAATGTTCCAGAAAAACGGCAACAGAAAATACTGACTGGCATATCTGTAAAATATTTTAAAATTAGATGGAAGTTGAAATACAGCCGTCCCCCTCTAACTCGATAGTGGGTCCCGGTATAAGTGTTGAAAATATTCATTGCAACTTGCACTTTTATATTTGCAACACTTACCCTTACAGGTCATTTTGCGTGCAGGGGTAAGTATTGCAAATGTAAATGGTTGAATATCAATGAATATTTTCAACACTTATACCAGGACCCACTATCGAGTTAGACAGGGACGACTGTAGTCTTCTCATTGACATGGAAGATTCTAGAATAGAGAGATCGCTGTGTATTATTATACCCTGTCCTTTCTCCTTTGAAGTGGAGAAAGGATAACATCCTTAATATCAACACTTAGTTTCTGTCACTGCAGTAATTCACTAACCTCTTAGTTCAGCACCATCCATCTCATTCTCAAGATTTTCATCACTTGTATGCCTACCTGCTGAAGGCATAGGGTGCTTATATGCCACTAGCATACTTCTGAGCTGTTATTCGATTCGCGGCACAGATGAATCTAAGAACACATGTTGTAGGAATATCTGTCAGAAATGGCATGTAGACAGTATGGCGGGAGATAAGGGAATGATGTGGATAATGGATCTATCCCGTGTATTATATGGAATGGCACCTCTAAGCCTGTCACGCAATTCCGTCCCTTGTCTCCCATCCCGCTGTCTACATGCCATTTCTGAAATTACCACATATTGCCACTCAGCGGGGTTCAACCTATTATTTTTCCACTTTTACTAGTATGAGTCTGTAGATTTGAATCGAGTAAAATCAGTATGTGTATCAAGCCTCAACCATAGTCCGATATAATCCCTGCAATTCAAAATAGGATTCCCCCTAAAACCCGATATCCCCTACGTAGTACGAATAAATACCTCTCTTGAGATGAACAGTAATTCATGAGATAGCCAGTCACCAACTTCTCGACAGGAGAACGGTAGGAAAATAAAGCTCATAAAATTTCTGAAAGGAATAGTTGGGATCGAGTATGGAACCACTTATTTTTCTGATGTTAACTGCTGAATTCTGGAACTTCAATAACACAAAACTATTTGATCCCATGATAGGAATCTGTTGGATCAACCCCCTGACCGAAATAATACTCAGTTTCTTTCTAGCCCCCAAATCGATGCGATCCAGTCAACCTTTTAAATCAATAATAAACGATGCAAATCACTTGTGTTTATCCTAATTAGATATTTGAGTAATTTGAAAGCAGGCCAGATGGTTGTTTTGGAGATGCTCAATAATTCATGGGAATTTTCACGCCAGTTGAGGGCGCTTTAGATACTTTTCATGATGCATATTAAGCAGTGGCCTTCAATATTAACAGGACAGATAATAGGGAGAGCGGAGAGATATGGCCTGCTATGATGTATGCGATAGTCTATGTTTGCGATTCATGTTAAGTCCTATTCTTCCATGCCGGAGATAAGCTGTAGACCTGGATTTTACCATAAATACATGCCAAAGGAATAGAAAGCCTGCAGATGTAACGCGAAGACGACGACAAACATTTGGGTGAAACATTTCTTTCACTCTTACCCCGCCACAGATGTTGGTGTCGATTTGAGTTGTTAAAAATGCCACGGCATGTCAAGTTCTGAAGTTTGGTGAGGGGATTTGGGTGGAGTTTCAGCATCTATTTATTTTAGAAATCATAATTCCTATTCGGATATATACTGGTGAAGTTCTATTGATAAACATGCTGAGTTGCCACTGAGAGAGATGCAATCTTTTTAACTCTTCAATCCTGAGCTGAGACTTCAGAGAATGCATAGAAGATTCCGGTACGAACTTGCTCCCGAAGCTGACCGTAATACCTAAAGGGTGAGGTAGGGGGTTTGTTTGCTGTGTTTTCCAAATTGGTAACAAAATCCCGGTTTGCTCCAGCTGCTGTTGCGAGATCAGCCAATCGAACAAGGTTCTCGATATCAACACCATGTTCGTTGTCGATAGAGAGGGCATTAAGCGATGAAGTTCCAACCTGCATTTTTCTTTTGTTGACCATTGTCTTGACGACAGCTTCCCAGTCAGTGGATATTATTTTTTTTTCGTAAAAAATATTAAGCTGGCTTTCAGATTGGGATTTAGTAATATCATAAGCGAGAAGGTCGACCAAAGCAAGGATGATGAGAAATATAAAGTGATATCGAAGGGGACTGACAAAGTCAGAATTTTGAGTCAGTATATCAATGGCATTTGTGGCGATTTCAAGAAGGTCATTAGGCTCAGAATCGACCATTTGTAATTCCACTAAAATTCGGAGGTGCCAATAAGCCATAAGTATCAAGGGCTGAAAATTTGTAAAACTTTCGCGGAATCTTTCTAGTTCCCCCCTGACCGTAGCACCATATGCCGAGGCCATGGGCACGCTCAATGGAGGGAGCGTACGAGAGACAGTATTTATCGTTGAGACATGTCCCAATATTGTTGATAGACCTGAACATCAGTATCTTGTCTCCATAATGGATGTAAATGACTCACGTGCCAGATTCCAAAGATCGTCTCCTAGTAAATTTAGATCCTCAGGGTATAAAACCGAAGCTGAGTCAGGTACTAAAACTGGACTGGATGTACTAGCTGCATTCCAACGATCCATTACCAATAAGGACCACCATATTCTACGAGCAACTTTTTCGTCGGTATCTGGTTCATTTTCTTTGAATTTATCAGATTTGTAGAGATATAATTTCATCGAATACGCAAGCACAATCGCATTACTTATCCAAACTGATCGGGAATAATTTCCCAGAGCTTTTGAATTAGAAAAAGCACCATTTTCTGCTTCAACCGCCAATAATAACATAGTCTGCAGATACATTATGTTTTGTCTCAAGTTTCGCGATGGAGCATTCTCAAGTACGGATATTACGGCATGATGTGCAGCTTTTCGTGTGTTACTGTTGTCCGATGTTTTGAAATTATTTATCGAGAATGATTTTACTGCACCGCAAATAGCTATACTAAGTGATTCTCTTAGAGGCGAAGGACAAGTTGACATCTGGCTTATAAACTTGCTCTTATTGCCTGGCAAAAGGTAGAATGTGGGTTGGATCAATTTAAAATAGCTGACCTCTATTAGTAGACTGTTTGGCAAGAAGTTTACCAAACGCTGTACATGCCTTTCCAAGATTGCGTCATCACAATCAAAATCTTTATTGGGAGAAATTTTATCTTGTCCAAAGTCTTCCATCAAATCACTTGGTTGTATAGGCTGTTCAGCTTCGCTTCTCCATTTAGAGCTCTGTAGTTTAGTGGGTGAATAGTTGGTCTCTCGTAGAGCATTAGGCACAGATGGAATTGTTAAAGGGGATGCCAATGTAGATGGTGGATGAGGAAGGTGACGCGGGTCATCTGGTGGAGCAGAATTCCAGAAGCCAAGAGGTCGCTGAGCAAGGTAGGCCCCGAACTCATTAGTACCAGAAAACCTTCGTTTCCTGGGGAAATTTTCATTGGTCGGAGATGGAGGATATTCATCCGAGCACCTACGATGTAGAGGGCCCTCATTTTGAGGTAGATAATGCTGTACTATTTCCCCTGAATGCATAGCTCCTTCTAGCGTATGTAGCCGGTCTGCCAACTCCTTGATGTAGCTATGGCAGAGTTGTTAGCGAATGATTCAGAAACAACATGAAGAGCATTTTACCCTTTACTGGGGCCCCGCTTCATTGGCACTCTGCTGAATTGACAGCGCGTTCCCACACGTTTACAGTTTGAGCAGTGATCTTCAAGTTGGTCGTTGGTTGCATCACATCGAATTTTCTTGCGCCGACACTGATCACAAGCCCTTGAAACTTTAGACCGTTTTCTGGGTAGGGAGGATGCGTCTAGAGTTGCGTAATGGCTACTCATCTGATCCAATGGACTTGGACTTGGATGTAAATGCGCATGTTGGTCCTGGTCTTGTTCATACTCTTGGTTGAAATTGGACTGACCATGACCTCTAGGTACTTGGCCTTCCGAGATTGCTTCAGCAGAAGCCACATTTATTATTGGCGCCAGTCCGGAGGTGAGCTGTGCAGTGAGTTGAAGCTCATCGGAATTTCGTAGGCTCGATTGTTGCTGACTCTGTGAATTATTGGACGAATAAAAAGGGCCACCACCATTGTCAACAACAACAGGGCTAGGAGGGGGATAGGTTTGCATTACTAAATCTGACTTAGATATCAAATCCCTTCATGGAGACGAATGAGAAGTCCTGTGATGAATTAACATAAGCGAACGAGGGTGTCAAGTTGCAAGAGATCACGGCTTTCTAATGCGCAAATTACTTACCTCTGCTTCACGAAGTCTGAATAGAGCCACTTCAAAGTTCAAATGACAGCATCGATGTTCTAGAGAATATTTTCAATAGTTTCTTGAACAGTTAAATCGACGTGTTTTAACACCTTGGCATAATTTATTTCTAAAATCGCGCCTTCGAGCACTGCCAATAAGGCGAGAAATAGTGACGCACGTTCTAAACAGTACGTTATTAAAATGGAGAACAAAATCAACCACTGCCGTTACCAATTTACTCTTTTCCATAGCATTATGCTCGTATACCCTTATGCAAGGTTAATGAATGTAAACATAATAATTAATTTGATACGATGATCGACTGTAATGGATCCATTATTGATACATAATTATTATGATTGCTTTAATTTAGTGTTTATTTGCAAAGTCAAACTGACGTGATAGGCGACAGTCGCGTACATATTTTATTTCGAAACCTATTAAACAAACACAGATGAGGGTCGGATGGTGCAGTGGTACACTATCCGGGCCGTTCTTCCAAGTAGAGTCTGGGTAGCTTGGACACATGCCCCACTTGAGACAGGAGAAAGCTGGTTCGAATCCAGCAAGACCCTCACACCACTTCTCTCGCGGTGATACTGTAATCGTAGAATGACGAAAGCATGCTCAGATAGCCACAGGTTTTTCTCGCTTTTCCCTGTGGTGGGTATTCACGGAAGAGGGTACATGTCGTAAGGCGTTATTCTCGTAGTGGTATCTGCAAATGAAACCTGAGTATGAGTGTTCCAAACGTCAAACAGAGTTATTCTGCGTCACATACGTGTCTTCCGTAATCATTCGCGTCATAGCCTCAGGCTGCATACGCAAAAATGATTTAAAAAAAAAAAAAAAAAAAAAACACAGATGTACAGTCGTCCCTCTCTAACTCGATAGTGGGTCCCGGTATAAGTGTTGAAAATATTCATTGCAATTCAACCATTTTCATTTGCAATACTTACCCCTGCACGCAAAATGACCCGTAAGGGTAAGTGTTGCAAATATAAAAGTCCAAGTGACAATGAATATTTTTAACACTTATACCGGGACCCACTATCGAGTTAGAGAGGGACGACTGTAGATTCATGTGGTAGCAATGCTGTATACTGCTACAGGAATAGAATCCGTTCTGAGTTAGTAATAATTTTGTACACCATCCTCGATATTAGAGTCGTGATATAACCTCCCCCCCCTTGAAAAACCTATTCTGCCTGGAAATAGAGATTTATCGATTGGCCCCACGATATTTACGAAAAAAACTGTTTAATTATAAACCGTAAATAAATACTAAACACACGTACTAGTACATGTAGGATTAATTACTTTTGTGCATCTTTGTTGAAAGACACCGCTAAATATCAAAGCTTATTTATTACTTTGTGGTTTATGGACAATGTACGATCTAAATTTCATTTGGGATAAAATTAAATCAGTTACTCTATCAACTTGGTAAATCTGCTGCACATATGAACTGTTGGGGTATTTTGTATCAATTAAAACTATTTCATGGTCGAAGTTTGATTCAATTACACAAAAAAATTCCGCTCCGTAATATCCTTCAATTTAATGTGAGCAGTGCCCTTAGTTATCAAGCCATTAGCTACGAGTATGGCCAGTTGCCCTACGTCCTTGATATCTTGTTCTACCGTCTCCGGACTCAACAGAAGCTGTGCAATATCGTAAAACTTTTTGGCATGGTCTCGTGTTGAGACAGGCTCGACCAGCTGCATATCATGTGCCCTAATATGTTTACAGTTGTGTTTAATCGTGCTATCTTGAGTCTAAGACTATCATAGGACTCAGGTTCCTCTCTGACCTTAAATCTGATAGGACAGCTGGTATTTTGCGTCAATCTACGTCGTTTCCTGCATATCTCGTCCACTTCGTTGTTAAACATTATACTTTTCTTAAAGGCTGGAAGTTTCTTTCTTCGCCCTTTTCTCTTTTCTGAATTGCTGGTGGTAATTGCATAAACAGCAGACCTAGCGTGATTTTGGACCGCCTCATACAATTTTTTAATAGAAACGTAAGATACGGGTAGATTCCATTTTGACGAAGTAATTCTGCCATTGTTAGTTTAAGAGCTGGACATCGATTACGCTCAAGTTGGTAACAACGTACATGGAAACAGATAGCAGGTGAATTAGTAATGAAGTATTACTAGTTGGAACCTTTCAAACTGAGAGACTGTAGAATAAGTAAATGGCCTGAAGTACATATTTTTGATGAGTCTTTTATATTTTAAATTTCTTGATTCAGCTTGCAATCAGCCTCTAAGTTACGATAAGTGTTCAGAGAGTTGAAAGTTGCCAGTAATACTTCGCCGGTTTCGTTGTATGAGATTGTTAATCACAATTTGCACATAATTTTAGTGGACCTGATTACCTCTGCTGCTGTAGCGACGCGGATATCAAACTGTTTAATTAGTAATTCAATTTGCGTTCACCGCCCGACGGATTCAGCATCAAAAAACTGTTGCGACAAATTTTCAAGGGGGGGTGTTTGTTTCACGACTCCGATATTAGCTCTCAATCTCGGACAAAATTAATATAAATTTATTACAAAATTTTCGCATGCAGTAAGCTACTCAGGTACGGGTTTTGATGGTACAGTGGTACACCGTCTGGGCTGCTCTACCGAGTAGAGTCTGGACACATGAGACAGGAAAAAGCTAGTTCGGATCTGGCAAGATCCTCACATCAGATTAGCTCGCGGTATTGTCTTATTCGCAGGATGACGAAAGCATACCAAGAAATCACTGGGTTTTCTCGCTTTGCTCTGTGTTGAGTATTCACGGAAGAGGGGACATGCCGTGAGACGTTTTCCTCGTAATGGTATCTTCAAATGAAATTCGAGTATGAATGTTCCAGACGTCTAACTGTGTCACTCTCCGAAATATATACATCTCCCTTATTATTTCGCGTTATAGCCTCAAGCTAAATACGTTTAACTGATTTTAAAAAAAGAGAGAATGTGGTGTGAGGGTCCTGCCGGATTCGAACTAGCCTTCACCAGTCTCAAGTGGGTTATGTGTCCAAGTTTTTTGTTTGTTTGTTTGTAACATTTATTAGGTCTATGGATAACGTGCTGCCACGCACCCTAAAGTTCCCTGTTGGGACGCAAGACCTCGGAAAGCATACGTTATCCTCAGTCGCTAGAACTAAGACAATTCAATCTTGACGCTGAACACTCATACTAAGGAGGCATTCGCCGGCACTACTACAGGGTTACACTTATTGAAACTTACGCCCTGCTTCTCCCCTCAACCGTGAGTACCTGTCCAAGGAAAAAACAAAAAACCTCAGACTCCTCAGGATGCTTCATTATCCTGTCCTTCGCAACCGCGCGAAATGTGATCTCACAACGTCCTCGTATCTTGTCGTAGCGGGTGTTCAGGCCACAGAACTTTCAACTTAGACATGGCCCAGATAGCGGACCACAACACTATCTTTTGTTGATAGGGCCTTGGCGCGTACAAAGCTCTCGAAGTCAAAACATCCCCTCATATTCCTCTTTCAAAAACTCTATCCTCCCTCCACATCCTGCTTACTTGTCCTTCCGTCTCTCTTAAATGCCTACTAGAGCCGTATCCTTCCTCGATTGTCACGAGCAATCTCCCTTCCCAGATTTGTGCCCAGCGACTTTCATCCTCCGTTGGGCATCTATATCGTCGAGGGCGTATATTTGGGGATCTCAACAAGGTAAGCGCCGCGTCAATTTCGTCGGGGTGGTCCAAAATAGGAAGATAATCGATAGGCTGTAAAGTTGACAGAGATATATGTGAGGTTGAAGTCAAGTTATGGCCAAGAGAACGCTTGACGTGATGAGAGGGCTCCGACTGGGAATGCTAGTGGACCTCTGACCCTGATCGTATGCGACTCCTCTTGGCTATCTCAAATATGCAGCGAACATAATGAGCGTTTACAGCCGGCACCGCGTGAAGGTTAAGAGTTCGACTTTGCCAGCCATGTGTCCAAGTTACCAAGACTCGACTCGGGAGAATGGCCCAGACGGTGTACCACTGCATCATGTGACCTTGATACTTAATGTCGTTCATGTGGCTGACGGGATAGTTGCGCTCTTGATTCCTGACAATAATGAACGACAACTTTACATTTCTCTGACCGCTACGACTAATTCCTGGTCCTCCAAACTACACCACCAACGGCAGCGCTTTGCTAGGAAATAAAGATTGTGAGGATTGAGGCTCGGAAAGCCAAAACAACAGCGAGGCTCAATATGGGTCTTACTACTGTTTTCTTGAGGAAGATTAGGAAGACTACCGGCTGGCAAAGACGAACTCTTCACCTTCGCACGGTGCCAACTGTGAACGCCAAGTGTTGGCATATTTGGAATAGCCAAGAAGAGTCGCAATCGGATCCCAACCGAACGTATACGATTAATCATCTTCAATTAAAATTCGCCGAACCGTTATTTAACCTAATCTGAAGAAGTCACTTCTACCAATCCGCCGTCTTCCAGCTCACGAAGTATCGAACTACAAACCCCACCAACAATTTCGTCGAACAGAATTTCACGATCTTCTGCGTTACTTCGCCGTGCCTTCATCTACAGGCTCGGGATGATACGAATACCCAAAGTAGGAAAAATTCGGAGGGCAAAAATATGGAGAGATCTTAATGGCTTTGTAAGGCCAGATTACGGAGGGAATGTACGAGAAACGAAGGGATAGGGAGCTTGGCAAGGGAAAGGAACGAGATGGTTTCGGAGGGAGGATTTCTGATGTTTGCGTCGGAACTTTTGACTTTGGGAGTGTTGTGGATGCCAAGATTTTTCGGTTCGGTTAAGTGCTGCCAACACTTTGTAAACTGGCTGCGCTTCCTTTATAGAGGTGAGACATGTGGCTACTTTCGTGGCGATGGTACTCGCCGCAAGTTGTTGTACCGTTGGGAAATCTCTTTGATGCCTGGACGTTCGCGGCGGAGAAGAAGGGGGAGATGCAGGGCATCGAACCTTTAGCACTTGTGTATCTTTGCTCCTTTATTTTTAATTTTTTAAAGCAACTACTGGCTAACAATATTCAGGGAATTAGCTAATTTGGAGTCTCTAGGGAACGACTACCCGTATCACGCCTCCTAGATACAGGGCTTGTGCTTGATACGATCAGAATTCAATCATTTTCAGAATTTACGGGAAACCTTAATTTCTAATGCACAAGTTTATCTAGATTCTTCTCAGTGCTAAAATTTGAGTTTTAAAGGCCAATGACACAAAAAATTGAAATAAATTATAGTAGGCAACATATTAATTAACTCTAAATTCTGGACCCGTAAGTTCAGATCAATCTTTCATTTTATTAGCGGGCAAATCTCAGGGGGAGGGCAAGCAGCGTTCCGTGGGGCACAAAGGAGAAAGGTAAATGAAGATTAAGTTCCAAGTTAATTCAATGGAAGGTATCTTGTTATAGAAGACAGGATGTGATGGGTAATGCGTAGAGGGGAAGGGTAAGGATTTAGAATATATGTATATAATGGCTTTCCCAAGGAAGAGATGAGAATAGTAATTGGTGAGTTTGTATTAAGAAGACGTTGCGTGAAGAGAAAACTACCAACTCGGCACTAATATATACAATATAAATTTACCCACACGACCGATTAACTCCATTCATAATTTTCCTTGACTGTCCTCGTAACCGTCGCTAACTTTCTTCGCTCGTATCTACTCATAGACCCTCTACGTAGTCTAGTGCTTTGACATCATCGCACTGTCTTTTGAGAGATACGAGTTAATCCGTGAAAGCAAACTGTTTTCTGACTTGGTTAAACTTTCATTCACCCGCTTGGATCGTCTGTTGAATTCTAGATAGATGTGCTAGAACTATTGGTTAAGGTTGTTTAAATCTCTTTCAGCTTTATCTGATACAAATTGAATGACCTCTGTCCAACACCTCAAAAGTCCGGCCCAATCTTCGTCATCACCAATGTATTTTCGACAATTAGCAAGCAAGTTCTTTTATATGTGCCTAGTACACAGAATTTGAGCCACGCCAGGAAGGAAAACCTCGATAGCATTCATCAAAGCAAACTCTTTGTCAGTTGTGATCGTTTCAGGTAAATGACAAACACAGAAATTTAACGGGCTCTTTAGAGCCCACCTACAATCAACTTAACACTCTTGTCTGAGAAATGCAAAGACGATACTGAATGATGTGTTGAGACTTGTCACTTCAATAATGTGGAGTAATGGAATTTCGAGGCGATTGGTCTTGTACGTAAAATCCATCACCAGAGTGTAGTAATAACGCCGGAATAGTTCTACTAACTGTGAGCAGCAAAGAGAATACAGGTAAGCTTATTCTCCTCATCTAGCTTCGTGGACGATCTCCATCCAGATTAGTTTGCCTCGTCAGAAAGTGCCTGAATCGGGGTCCTGCCCGTAAGCTCCTCAGATTTTAAATTATTGCGTTTGTTATAAATAGTACTCGCGGTAGCCTTGAATGGGGGATCTTTATAACGTAGGCTGCTAACTACTTTATTAGTGGCTATACCAGCCTTGAACATTTGTCGAGTCAAAGCCTTCTGTGCAGTATTTAAGTGCCTGGCCGTTGGATGAGTCCTCCTGTTAAGGAAGCTCATGATTATGATTGGCATCAATGGTGCGGAGAACCGACGTGCCATCCTTTTGCAAACATGCTGATAATCTGAAAGGACAGCTAAGCATTCGCGAGACGGATTCTCGTTTTTTTTCTTGGCTATCAGCAGCTCGAGTACGGTAAATTCAATCTTTGTTACTCATGAAATTTAATCTTCTTCTGCAGGAGTGTTGCTTGGAGACTAAATAGCCTTGTCCATGTGCAAATTCGCGTATAGCTTTCATTATGTAACAGCGCTTGGATAAGTTGATTCAAGTGAAGGTCTTAAAGTAAACGTTTATCACATTCAACTAGGTATATACCGAGTTAGTGTGACACGCAGGGTAGTACAGGGATGCTGATGCAAAAATAAGCTCAAGAGAAATTAGACCTGCCGATCAACATGCCAAGAGATAGAATATTCTGGAACCTTTTTTTAATTCATTTTTGCGTATGGAGCCTGAGGCTTTAGCGCGTATGATAACATAAGACATGTATATTTTGCAGAATGACACAGTTTGACGTTTGGAACACTCGTACTCGAATTTCATTTGCAGATACCACTACGAAGAAAACGCCACACAGCATGTCCCCTCTTCCGTGAATACCCATCACAGAGCAAAGCGAGAAAACCCGGTGATTTCTCGGTATGCTTTCGACATCCTACGAATACGACAATACCGCGAGCTGACTTCATGTGAGGATCGTGCCAGATTCGTGTTGAAATTGGTGCTACAGTCCAACCTTATCTATACGGAGGTACAGCCCATAAGTATTATTCCATGTCGACCAGGGGGGGGGGGGGGTTGGCCACCACAACGCTTTCCTTAATTAGGCAACATCGCGATAATGCACCTCGCATCCATCCCTACTGTGTTTTGTATGTATTCCGATGACAACAACATCAACGCAATGGATTGTTTACTAAGTATCAGTTATTATAAGAATAGGAATTATTTTGCATTTTGTATTATGAGTTGGGAATCATTGAATCAATGCTTTGATCATTAGAACTCATACAAAACACAGTAGGAATGGGTGCGAGGTGCATTCTCGCGATGTTGCCTAATTAAGGAAAGCGTTGTGGTGGCCAAGCCCCCCCCCCTGGTCGATATGGAATAATACTTATGGGCTGTACCTCCGTAGTGATGTGGGTCCCGGTATAAGTGTTGAAAATATTCATTGAAATTCAACAATTTACATTTGTAATACTTACCCTTGCAACCAAAATATAGGGCAAGGGTAAGTATTGAAAATATAAATTGTTGAATTTCAATGAATATTTTCAACACTTATACCGGGACCCACTATCGAGTTAGAGAGGGACGACTGTATTTGGTAATGAAGAATATTGTTATTATGGATAGTCACAACAGTTCAAAGCCCGTTGTGTCCAGAATCATGATTACTCATATATTGACCAGCCACCCATTTTCCTACAAAGAGTTACTAGTCGTGAAGTTGCTTAGTTATAGTAAATTAGTTTATATAGCATCTGTACTAAAATGGAGGTAATTAACAACCCTCCACTAAAGTTTACAGACTCCTTACTTTCCAACGCTTCCAAGTGAAATCTTTCATGAGGCTTAACAGCTCTGCTTTTACCCTACGCTTTTTTCAATAATTCGGACTAGCTTTTTCCTATCTCATGTGTTCAAGCTAGCCAGACTCTACTCGGTAGAGCAGCCCAGATATTGTACCATTGCACTATTCGACCCATATTCTGGAATCGTGTACACGATAATAATTTGCTATTGCAATTAAATTGCCTAAAACTGTCTAGAAACTACAACCGATGTACCCTACCACCACGGCAGAAAGCTGACTGTGTGGTGTATATGGGACTGCATCCCGCTCCAGGGATTATATCCTTACTAGTGTCAAACCAGCAAAAGTCTAATACTATTGCCTGATTATCAAGACAGCTATACTATTGCATAATTTTTCTTTCCCCCCACTTAAAACACAATAGTTTTCAAATTCGCTAGATCTATCCCTCACAACATGCTTTCTCTCCACAGTGATTTTTTTTCTCGACACTCCCGTTCTCGCCATTATTGTCATCGTAATTTGTCGAGAATCTGATTAAAAATATTTCGTTTCAAAAATTAAATTCTTTTGTAAATTCAGTGTTATTTTCAAGGTTAATCGATCTGAGATAAAACTTCAGTACCAACCTTATACTGTTGTTAAGGGCTGCGCCCTAGATGTATGACTGGTCTGGTGACTAAGCCTAGTCTGCCTTAATCAAGGAATAACTATACGCCGTTAAATATGCATAGTTATACAGAGCTGGTCTCGATTATGCTTTATGCACAAGATTGCAGGGTTATACAGACAGTCCACGCTAAGGAAAGGGGCTGCGCTTAGTCCTTCGGTTGCGAGTTAGAAATAGCCAGAGGGACTAGGCGAGGAGTGTACGAGCGCAGGTATACGAGTTCATGTACAGGGATCAAGGGTAGGTGAAGTTTTCGCTTAATCGACAGGGGTTGGCGTGCTGTGGTTTTGTCAGCCTTAAACAGCAGGCGGTGAAAGCACAGTGAAGTCCCTAAACCAGGGCATCCCAGTACTATTACATAATTTTCTGTGCCAAGTTTCATTTCTTCCAAAGAATCCTTTTGACTCGTTTTCTACTAGATTCGGATGTGTTCATCTTTCGCTGATCTCAATTTACACTAGACATCTGGAACAAGATTTTCCTTCCTTACACAAACTTTACCAAATCTTTAGCGCGATAGAAAATACAATAAGTTTTATGCGTTCAATTCAAATATGTAATTTCCAATCAAACAGATAAATGTACCTCATTGCTAACAAAAATCTTAGCAGAATGAATACTCTAATTACTCTACCTGTTAGCAGACGTGCGGCCTATCTTACTCGAGATCAAAGATTGCAGGTGATTACAGGGATTCAGCTACAAGAAAACTTTCCCCATAAATTAACTACATTTAGTTACTCACACTCCACAGAGCCGGATTCTAATAGAGAAATACCAGATCAACTTGAAGTCACAATCCTTCATGCTCGAAATACGGTCAGATCTGGTCGTGCCTCTCCCTAACCTCGGACAGGACGTCACAGCTCTAGCTCAGCCCAAGTTGATGAGCTAGAAGCATTTGTTTGTTCTTCGCGGGAAACTAGACAAATGTCGTTTCTTGAATTGGTTCTCCACTTTCGTCTTTGGAGTGCCGGAGAATACGCTATTCGGAATGCGCTCAGAAAACGAGGTTACGACCGGCGAATTCCACATAGCTCTCCCCCGCTTTCTGAAAATCATCATGCGGTCCGAATATGGTGGAGCGAACAGCATCTGAATTGGCGCCAAGAGTGGTCACGAGTTCTTTGGAGTGACGAGACATGGATAAACGATAGCCCAATATTGTCTGGATGTGTTATCAGAAAGATTAGTCTAATCTTAATCATTTTCAAAAATATCTCGGACTCTATTATCGTCAAAAGAGGGGCCAAGTCTTTGATGACAATTGTGTTATCGATCGTTACAAGAAGAACAACTCTTGAATGTTCTAGGGAAGCTTCGCGGGAATCGAACGAGGTCCTTGTGTTTTTTGGGAGCGGGGGTGGGGGAGTATGACCTCTGAAGGTTATAGTGAACATATCCTCCCAAGGATAGGTAATTGCATCAGAGAGAAGAGACGGGCCATGATTATACCTTTATGCACGACAACGCCTCTGTTCATAAAGGACGTCCGGCTTGGGAGTTTCTCGATGCCAATGGAGATGAATCTATGCCCTGGCCTGTTACTCTGATACTACAGTATTAATCGTGTATAGGCGCTAAAATTCGACTTTTACAGGGTATATAGGCTTTTACTAACTTGAATTAGCATGACGATAAGTAGATCTCCCCACCTAAACTTTAAATTTGTATGGCAAAAATTTCACAACGAAATATTCGTTGGTTTTGCTTTTTTGGTCCATTATAGCCCTCTATTCACTTTTTAATTCATTAATACATTTCATAAATAAATTATACTTCTATCTAGCTAATAATTTACATATCCGCCTTCAGCTTCGTAAACGGCTCTGATTCTTCGGGGCATCGAATCTATCAGTTTCTCCAAGTCATCCCCATTAAACCCCAGATCCCACGCCTCGTTCACTATTTGACGAAGATGCCCTTGACTCCGCTGCCCCCCTTGATCCAACGCTGGATAAAGACGCTCCATGTACGCTTTCATATAACTCCACAAAGTTTCTATCGGATTTAAATCAGGAGAATATGGCGGCCACTCCATTAGAGAAATATTCCTCCTTTCAAACTCACGCATAGTTTGCCTCGACTTGTGAGGAGGGGCGTTGTCCTGCATCACATCTAGTCCTGGTTCCCGAAAGACCGCACTCTCTGTGAGAGGCACTATCCTCTCGCAGTAACTGGCCGCAGTGATATGGCCCCACTCCTTCTCCCAAATCAGGCAAGGCCCCTTCTGTCGTCCAAAGAAAGATCCCCAGAACATCCACCCAACTCTCCTCCGCGTCTTGGCTAGGACACAGGTATCTTCGTACTCTTCCCCAATCTTTGACTTAAACTTAGCTCAAGGGAACTCTAAATCTTAGGAGCCTTTAAGGGACTACTGACCTTTCTTGTGACCCAACGATCACTTTGCCGACCATTCATAGCCCAAGTCTCGTCGGACCAGAGGACTCTCATCCAATGTTCCTTCCGCCAGTGGAGATGTATTCTGGCAAACTCATATCTCTTCAGTTTGTTGACTGAAGAGATAGGAGGTTTTAATCGTGCAATCCTGCGTGCATATCCCCTCTTTGCCAGTTCACGTCGGATCACATTCTCGCTCACACCAAAGTGCCGAAATATAAAATGTGCAAGTTGGAAAAATGACATCCGACGATTTTCCGATGATAAACAGACGAAAAATTCTATTTCATCGACCTGGGAACTACTTAGAATAGGTGGCCTACCACTGGAGTACTGAGGCTCGGTATTTTCAACGCTCATGGTGTATTGTACCTGTCGCCATGTAATCCCAAGGCGTTGAGAGATTTTGACGTAACTGTGTCCCTCACTGGCCAAGGTTCTAACCTGCACATGTTACTCTCTTAACCTTATCAATTTGTAGATTTGAGACTTACTTGAATACGTTGAGTTTGTGTTAGGCGTTTTGCATAAGTAGGAGATGCTGATGATGGAGAAGGTTGTTGAGGTGAATCCATCTTTGCGGCAATCTAGTACAGTAAATTAAAATCTTCTAAAGTAGTTGACTTAAGGTTCAGATGCACTCACATGAAGTAAAAATTTGATAGATGAATGAAATAAAAGTATGCCGTTGAGCAAAATAATAGTAAATAGCTGACAATGATTTAAACGAAACGACCTCAGGTGTGCGCGAGTGAAGAAAGGTGCAGGCATGAAGGTGGGCGTTGGACTTCATATACAGATGCATATCTCTTATGCCTTAGGCCATAAGATTTTAAAATTTGAAGCTAACAGGGATACTGTGGATCTATCGTGAGGTAACCTGGAATATCACCACTTTATCTCCACTTTATCCCCGCTTTAACCCCTGTACCCTATAAGAAGCGGATCAACGAACAATACCCTATCATGAGAGTATGTCACTCTTGGCTAAATATTGAATGGTGTCTTAAGAAATCCACATCAAGGATAATATCAAGGATTTCGATAGATCTATCTCAAGATTCTAATATAAAGTGGTCCTAATATGAAGTTAGTCCCCTTTGAACTCTAACTACCTCTTCACATCTCTCTGACATGCTTAGAACGAGTGATCGAAGCTTATCCTCTGTTGTACAGTTTGACCAGGCCTCTAGTATAGCTCGACGGTTCTCTGCTTTACTCCGCTGCCTCCCCCGCTCAAACTCTGGATATACATTTTGAATGTATAGTTTCATCATTCCCAACACATTCTTAATTGGACTTAGATCTGGGGAGTATGCTGGCCATGAAATAGGTTGAATTCCATGTGCCATGAGATAATCTCTTGCGGGAGGTTCTTTGTGTACTGGCGCATTGTCGTGCATAAATAAATATGCGCGACCTGTCTCATGCCGTCTGTTTCTGTGCCAGTTCACAACAAGAGGAAGGATGTGTTGGCGATAGCCTTCTGAGGTCATCTTGCCCCAGTCGGCTTCCCAGAAAACACAAGGGCCTCTCTCGATTCCGGCGAAACTGCCCCAAAACATCCAAGAATTATTCTTACGGTATTGATCAACGACACACGTATTATCATAAGCCTCTCCTTTCTTCTGAGACTGTGAGTAATCAAAAAACTTTTGAATTTCTTACCTTTCTAGTCATATAGCTCGGCATAATAGGACCGTCATTAATCCAAGTTTCGTCGCTACAAAGTACTTGCGACCACTCTTGTTCTTGCCATTGAAGGCGTTGTTCTGCCCATACTTTCCGTACCATCATGTGATTCTCTGATAACGGCGGAGATCTTGGAAGGCATCATGAGTACCCTCTTCCCTTGAGTGCACTACGGATTGCACTCTCTCCGTCAGTCCATGAGAAGAAATGAACTGACAGTTCTAGATAAGAACATTGTCGTGCCTCGCGAGAACTGCAGATGAATTCTTCCAACTGATCGATTTGATTAAGAGAAAGTTTAGGAGGGCGTCCAGTTCTTAATTTAGGAGATGCACGACCAGATTGAACAGTGTTCTTGACTTGTGAATATGTTACTCTTAACTGAGTCGCAATTTGTTTGTAGGTGAGTCTCGTCCGATACAGTGCAAGTATCTGGGGAAAATCAGTTCGTGTAAGTGCCTAGTCCAGTACCAGAATTCTACACATACCTCAAGTCTTTGATCTCGACTGAGATATGAAGCACGAGTTTGACCTTGTAAACTAGCTTAAGTATTCATGATTAGAGGATAGTAATTCTGATAAAGTAGATACTCGGGAGGCTTGTGCTAAATTGCGAATGGCGTTGGATAACTTTATCTTTTTCTAATATCTGTAATATGGTTTAATTAACAATGATGCAGCCGTAGATTTTACCAACAAGTACCAAAAGTGGCATTTCCAATGAAATGAAATCGGTGTGAAAGATTAGATCATATGATCTCGTCTAACCTAGAAAATTGTATAGCATGGCTAGGATATATGCATATTATAGCCCCTGTATATAAAATTTCCAGCTGCCTTCACTTACCCCTGAGTCCCTGTACGTGCGTTCAGTATTTGTTAACAGTTTATAATTAGACGGTTTTTTCGTAAATGTTGCAGGGCTAATCGATAAATCCATACTTCCTGGCAGAGTAGGTTTTTCAAGGGGGGGGGGGATTGAATCACGACTCAAAAACTAGACTTGAAGCACTAACCCATTTGACCGGTCTAAAATATTATGTCAGCGTAATTTGTTCTAAAAATCGACAGGGGTAGATCATAAGATCAGCGTTTACAAGGATATACTTTTAAACCCTAAGCCCGAGTACAGTAGAGCCCCTCCTAGCTAGTAGTGGGTCCCGGTATAAATGTTGAAAAGATTCATCGTAACTTGGACTTTTATATTTGCAACACTTACCCTTACAGGTCTTGTTGCGTGTAGGGGTAAGTATTGTAAAAATAAACTGTAAAATTTCCATGAATCTCTTTAGTAATTATACCGGGACCCACTATTAGCTAAGAGGTGTTCTACTGTAACCCTGTTTCGACGTCTTTCTAATTTTTTATTGGCTAAAGATCATCAGGAAAAGCCACACATGCTAGTATTAACGGGTTCACCAGCCACACCAGATCACTTCCAGATTCTGTGTTTAAACGGCGATAAGTGGGTGCGGAGTTATGGTCTTTGGTAAGATGCGAGTGTGAAATATGTAACGCGTGAAGCTCGAAGACGAATTGCAAGTTTCTGGAGTAGAGTGCTTGTAATCTGAGTTCCAGAATCAGTGAACCGCTTTATTCACTACACAAGACTCTCATCTTTCGCGCTGGTGAGAATTTGGTGATTTGATTGGCCCGAGAATGGTGTCAAGCCTTCATTTTGCCGACGCTACAGTGTCCGACGATCAATCTTAGAGATGGCAGCGGCCCAGACGGACGAAAAATCTCTGTATTTTAGTGTGTCCTGAGCCTTACTTGGCTGAATTTTATTTTCCAGTCCAAGCAGTATTTGTGTGTGAATCGACTCACATGATATTGCGGCAAAAACCGCGTTGGTACATGTAATTCAAGTGAACTGGTTTTCGTGAGTTGCGGGTAGGGTTGAGTCATAGGTGAGGTTAACAATCTACGATACTGCAGGGGCGACACTTGATGTAAGTTGATATTATATTTCTACGTCATTTCCGTACACTATTTGCTAACAACGTACAAAATTAATATTAACTAGCTACAAGATCTATTCCTGTAATACAGTACAGTAGAACCTCTCATAGCTAATAGTGGGTCCCGATATAAATATTGAAAAGATTCATTGTAACTTGGACTTTTATATTTGCAATACTTGCCCTTACAGATCATTTTGCGGGCAGGGGTAAGTATTGTAAAAATAAACAGTATAATATCTATGAATCTCTTCAGAAATTATACCGGGACACACTATTAGCTATGAGAGGTTCTACTGTATCTGTAATCTTCTTCATTGAGAATTCCATGGCTATAACAATTTTCTCTTAGAATGAGTGCTAAATACCAAAGATAGATTTAATTTTAGAGTGTAAGAAAACGCTTAGACTAATTTCTACAAAGACCTCTCATTTTTGCTTTTAAAAAATTGAAAGTTTTAATTACATCATCAAAAATTCCCAATTTTTTGAGTGCATTAGTGAAAAATTTAGATTCAGGTGCGCTGAACAACCTGAATGTTTAGATATAACTCTTTGTAGAGTTTCCAGACATAAATTTAAAGAATTCTTCTGGGCAAGGCCTAAGGCCTCTTTCATTACGTCATTAAACCCAGAAGTCATCATGCAAAATACTTTGTGTAGAGCTTGTCCCGAGCGTTGTGTTCCCGGGAGAAAGACTACCCATCCAATATGCTTCTGTGTCTTCTTCAGTTGTGGACGCTAGCGTAAAATTGCTGTCATTAAATGGCGACGATATTTGACTAGCGTGACTGTGATCATCCGTGGGTGTGTGAATGCCATGATTACTCAAAGCGTTTGTATATTTTAAGAATGCGTCTATGTCATCGATGTTGTCTGCCAGAATATGTGTTTGTGGCAAGCTCATATACGGTGAAGATGTGCTGATTCTAAAGCTGTCGATATCTCCGCTGAAATCCAATCCATCTTTTTCAGTTTCAAGATTAGGACCAAACGTGCCTAGTATATTTGATTTATTCTTTACATGAGGAATATAGTCTTCAACCTCGGAAAGTTCACCGGAAGTTGAGGTCGTTGTGATGGCAGGTTGATCTACATTGTTGAATTCAAATCCAGAATAGGAAGGCGGTTGGCTGAAGCTAGAGGTGCCGAAACTCTCGTTGTTGAAGGTAAGCCCGTCATAGTGAGACCAATCTATTGATGATGTACTGAGACCTGCTGAAAAAATTGACTGTTCTGTATCTGTAACAGATGATACGCATTCCAAATTTTTTGGCCAGGCGATATCCCCAGGTATTAAGACATTAAGAGACTTATGAGATCCGCTCATCATATCGACACTAGATACCGAGCTTGTTGGGGGCGATGCCTTGTCTATTTTTTCGGGGCCTTTCTCTTGTAGATCGCCATTCATTAGTGATTTAGTGGCTGATTCATTCTTGCTGATGTCATTTGAGGTTTTATATGAAGCATTCTCGATACATCCATGGGGAACGACCGGTGGTGATAGAGCGCGAAGAAGTCCTGTTCTTGTAATAGGATAAGGATATCCATAATTATGCGCAGTATTGTTGTGCTTCTGAGCTGGTTTATGATGTCCATTGGAGAAAATTGTGAGCCTGGTTTCGAGATTTTTCGTATGAGTCCGAGCGCGACGTTTTTCTGCGACCGGGAGTTCATCGGAGTCAGAGCCGGGGCGGCGGTCCAAAGGCTCTTTTTTTAAAGCACAGGTACACCTTGCTCCAAGATTACAGGCGCAGCTACTTGCTATTTCGGGATTAGATTCTGCGGTTTAAACTGGCGCATATGATATTTTAAGTGGTGAGTGCTCACCCTGGGAAGCAGCGTTAAGTACACATGTCCCTTTACCATGCGCCTTCTCGCCACTACAATCACATCGGACATGCGCCGACCGAGACTTGCGAAGGCTCCGACAGTGTTGACATTGGGAGACCGGACGGCCCTATACTGCTGGTCAACGAACGAATTTGGAGAGACAGATGTTAAGTACCTTCTTATTAATATGTTGAAGTGGTCTATCTGAGTGTTGGCAATTGCTCACACGGTGACCTCTAACACAAGCTTCGCACGCCCATTTTTCACCTCCAATCAACATGTTGGGATGAACTCGGTTGGGGCGCGAAAGTTGATATTAATGACTCGTGGGTAGGTGACGATCGCAGAAGTTCTGCGGAAATACTCGTCAAAATTGTCTGTACGATGAGAGAAATAAAAGAAAGAAAATCTATCGTTCAATTGTGGAGATTCGAAAGAGTCGCTCCGAGTTATATGCCAAAAACTCCAGCCCTTGATTTTCAACGCCAGCGTAATGCGATGTGAGAGCAAGATGAGAAGCGGATCTTAATACCACGGATGGGAGGCTTGCTTGCACCGAGAAAGGCGCCGGCTCTAGCGGCGCGGTAAGCCAATAATCGGGAGAGGCAAACCGATTTGAAGAGGATGAATATATTTCCACTTGTCCAAGATGTTGTTGCAAGGTGCGGGGGGGGGGGAAGGGGTCCGGGGAGAGCGGGGAAATCAATGATAAGGACAATAAAAGAACCGCTGTAAACTATTAACGTTGTGTGGTGAATTATAGGTATCTCAGTACTGCTACGCACAACCTGATAATTGAAATTTCGAATTCCGAAGATTCAAGTCGGAAAGAGTAATAGCCCACGACAGTAACCGCAAAAAAATCAATGGTTCTTAAATGAGAGAAGAGAATTATGATTGAAATAAAATTATCGAGTCGGATGACTGACAATGGAGGGGTAAGAGAGGGTGAAAATATTGATGCAAATGATCGTGACGATTATGATGAAATCGTGAGTAGAGAAAAGAATAAAATAGAAATTTAAATGGTAATTAGAAAGCGGGAGAGAGAGAGCAGTTAAATCATATTTGTAAATTGAAAATTGTAGGAGATTGATAGGAACTAACGTTAGGTCCAACGGGAAAGGCTTAATTATTTACTTTCACCAAGACTGCTATAACTTATAACTTGTTAACCTGACTCTCACCAATCTTAGGGGGAATTCATCTTCTCCTCAGAGTCCAAGGAACAAGCCGAGTTCGCTTCATAGTTCCTCCTGGAAATTTCAAAATTATGAAGTAGAATAAATGTCTGCCTGAAGGGAAAAGATGTCTGAGGTTATTCCGAGATCAATTCAAATTGAATTTACAGGGACATTTGGTTGTGATTAATAAGAATTAATTTGAATCCTCTGTTAGGGTCTACTACGTTGACCCGTTGATATTTGGTACGACCGACGACCTTACTCCTTAAAGATTAGCTTCGCTTTAATACCCCATTCCAAGCATACGAATAGGGCTCCTGTTCCTTGACTATCCCAAATTCCTTTCGATCCAAAGTATATCGTGGTCGTTGATTATCACCACGCAATTTCAACTACTTTTTAGATGAACGACCCACACGGTCTCATCTTGACGCATCACTTGGACGATATTCATCTCCTTCGAAAATCTGTGAAGGAAGATTACTCTACCACTCACTTGGATATAGCCAGCTTAGGTCCCCATTTTCTCCATTTTCCTGGAGTATTCAAGTGATCAGAAATGTGAATATCTCATAAACTTCATAACACAACACGACGTGGGACCGGACTGTAAGATTCAAAATCCTTTATGGCAAATTATTCAAACATACTGCCTGTCAACGACGTTCTGAGGTATGGGGGTCATTACTGAAACAGATTCTCCCAACTCAGTGAAATAATTTCGACTCTGATGACAACCAATGAGTGTTACGATTTCTTACCAAAATAAAATTTGGCTAAATACATGGCATTTCCTGGCAGTTTTATTTCGTCCCTTGCTTACTACCCCAGTATTAGATTGTTGCAGCACCATTATCTATTTCTCTGACGTATCGAATATATAGATTTCAAGATATCATAACCTCAAATTTCTGGGATCAGTCTTACTTCTTCACCGCCGAAAAAAAATTTGGATTGCTCCATCAGCGAAGGTCTTAATTGCCGCACTTAAACTGCAAATAATCTCCTTCTGGGATTCATTTTGCCCCTAGTCCTATACAAATTTGTGTGAGACGGGAGATCAAGTAAATCCTGCGATGAGAGTACTTGAATCCTATAAATCAATCACATGATCCTTCTACAAATGTGGTAAAGTATATAATATCCCCGTAAATATGCCGAAAATAGATCCGATATATTACCTTCCGACTTTCTCTCCATTCGTCATTTGAAGCTATGACCCTCCGCACCTAACTGCGAGCATACAGTCGTCCCTCTCTAACTCGATAGTGGGTCCCGGTATAAGTGTTGATAATATTGACTGTAACTTGGACTTTTATATTTGCAACACCTACCCTTACAGGTCATTTTGCGCGCAGGGGTAAGTATTGCAAATTTAAATAGTTGAATTGCAAAGAATATTTTCAACACTTATACCGGGACCCACTATCGAGTTAGAGAGGGACGACTGTACATGTCTCTCTCCAAATGAACCACTCTGATAAGACCCCAGATTTGAGCTAGGGCTTCCTTCTCAAATTTTTGTTCTATAATCTTCCATAACATGTACGTGGAAGACAAGCACCAGGCTTTAATCATTGGTTGTCAGGTAATACTTTCCAGCATATCTGGGATAAAGACATAAGGGAACCAAAACTTGTAATAAGGATTATTATCAAGGTTATCTGAGACAAACCTTCGCAATGTAAATTGCTTGGCGGCTCAATGGATTTTAAATTCTGCTGCAAGCAACAACTAGTACAACATTGCTGTAGGAAGAGTTGACGCCGAGGTTTTTTTTACCGGACACAATCGCCGATCATTACTGAATAGATGTCTCCGATGTCGTGAAGAAACGAAGATTATCAAAAAAAGCTATTCATCCCACCAAAATATATACATTTATGTGGAAGCAATTGATGCTGATTTTATTCAGGGCGTACTTAAAAGTGCTGTGTGTAGTAGATGTCTGAGTCTAGGGATATCTTGAGGTTTTCGCTTCCAAATTGGGGATAGCTTTGATTACAGCCAAATACAGTAAAACTTCTGTAAGGCGATAGTGGATCCCGATTTAATTATTGAAAAGATTCATTTCAATTTTGCCGTGTATATTTGCGATACTTATCCATGCAGGTAGATTTGCGAACAGGGATAAGTACTGCAAATATACACGGCAAAATTGAAATGAATCTTTTCAATAATTAAATCGGGATCCACTATCGCCTTACAGAAGTTTTACTGTATTTGTTAACACATTTAAGTACTTGTATATACAGTACAATCTCGCTATAACAATGTGGGGCAAAACTTTAACAAGGCTCCCGATTGGAGGATTCATTTGAACTGGCCAATAAGAACCCTTGTTTAAGTTTTGCCCCACATTGTTATAGCGAGATTGTACTATAGCTACATCCCGATGAAGAGAAAGCGAGAAGATATTAACAAAGAATACGCCCTATCAAGCCATCCTTTAATGGAATTCATGGAGAAACTATTAATAACAGTATAAGAGCATGTTCTCGGCAATAGGCTGGGCCATGACAATGTGGTTTGCTTTCAGGATTCCTTGCTTCAAAGCTTTTTTCCCTTCGTTTAATGAACATCCGCCCACTAGTACAGTATCTCCGCCCTAAAAACTTTTGGTAGCTGACGTTAACTTTGTAGATCCTTAAAAGCAATTGCAAGGCAATGACGTACAGAATTAATTTCAATTACTAAAATTTATTAGGAAGTTGGATGGTGTAGTGGTACATGATCTGGGCCGTTCTCTCAAGTAGAATTTGGGTAGCTTGGACACATGCCCCATTTAAGACAGGAGAAAGCTGGTTCGAATCCAGCAAGGCCCTCACACCTCATTCTCTCACGGCGACATTTTATTCGAAGGATGACGGAAGCATACTCAGATAACCATGGGTTTGTGGCGCTTTTCCCTTTGGCAGGTATTCATGGAAGAAGTTACATGTGGTAAGGGTTAATTTCGTAGTGGCACCTGTAAATGAAATCTGGGTGTAAGAACTCCAAACGTCAATAGCAAGCCATTCTACGTATCTCCCAAAAATGTCTGCATGGATCTACACGGTGCCATATCAGGTTAATGAAAAAAAGACAATCTGTAGGGCTGAGACACTGTCCTTCTGGGGGACGAAGACGGCGTTTCTACCTGTACGTGGTGTTTCCTACGAACCTGGAGTTTATCTTCTGAGCCAACAGAAACACGCATTACTTGGTCACAGAGGAAAAGTCATCCAAATGAGTTTCCGGGGCGTACCCAGCTCCCGTTATGGAGGTGATGGATCAGACTAAGTTGGCCCTTTTTACCAAGATGAATTCTCACCGTTTACAGATATTCTGGCATTATACTGTCTCCCGAGGAAAGAGCACCGCTACCTGAGCGCTGGTGGTATCGGTATAATGAGGATATCTGGACTATGGGATATTAGGGAGATACAGATGGGGATACGCACCTCGTGTGGCTCTGGTGTCTAGGCCTCGCCTGGCTGGAGTTGCAGGTTTTTTGAGACTTTTTCCCGCGTACCGGTTTCCATGGCTGCTCTTTTTCAATTCTTTTTTGAGCAGAAGGTTCCGTAGAAAAGGTGGTTGAATTCTACTGGTAATTACTGAGCTAAATGGCTACTCGTCATGGGTCAATGTATCAATGATCTTAGGTTCGAGGTAAAAGGGGAGAGAAGCACTGTAAAAGGTGTGGCCTGGGTCAGAGAGGAGCCCTAGTGTTATCATACTCTTGGACTCTACATAGCACGAATAAACACTACTACAAACAAACTACTAGGCTTGTTAAGTTCGAAGCTGTGAGGTCCCACATTTGAAAGCTGTTAGATTCGAATTAAATATTTTTTTAGAATCAGGTACTACAGTAAAACTTCTGTAAGGCGATAGTGGATCCTGATTTAATTATTGAAAAGATTCATTTCAATTTTGCCGTGTATATTTGCAATACTTATCCCTGTTCGCAAATCTACCTGCATGGATAAGTATCGCAAATATACACGGCAAAATTCAAATGAATCTTTTCAATAATTAAATCAGGATCCACTATCGCCTTACAGAAGTTTTACTTTAAATGTTTTTATGTTAGATTTGTCATGGTAGAGCTAAAATAGGGGATTTAAACGGATCTTTTATTCCTATTTAGGAAAGAGATGAACAGGACTGGCGTTATGGCGGGAAAATTTTGTCCATACTCTCATGATAGGGTATTGTTCGTTGATCCGCTTCTTATAGGGTACAGGGGTTAAAGCGGGGATAAAGTGGAGATAAAGTGGTGATATTCCAGGTTACCTCACGATAGATCCACAGTATCCCTGTTAGCTTCAAATTTTAAAATCTTATGGCCTAAGGCATAAGAGATATGCATCTGTATATGAAGTCCAACGCCCACCTTCATGCCTGCACCTTTCTTCACTCGCGCACACCTGAGGTCGTTTCGTTTAAATCATTGTCAGCTATTTACTATTATTTTGCTCAACGGCATACTTTTATTTCATTCATCTATCTAATTTTTACTTCATGTGAGTGCATCTGAACCTTAAGTCAACTACTTTAGAAGATTTTAATTTACTGTACTAGATTGCCGCAAAGATGGATTCACCTCAACAACCTTCTCCATCATCAGCATCTCCTACTTATGCAAAACGCCTAACACAAACTCAACGTATTCAAGTAAGTCTGAAATCTACAAATTGATAAGGTTAAGAGAGTAACATGTGCAGGTTAGAACCTTGGCCAGTGAGGGACACAGTTACGTCAAAATCTCTCAACGCCTTGGGATTACATGGCGACAGGTACAATACACCATGAGCGTTGAAAATACCGAGCCTCAGTACTCCAGTGGTAGGCCACCTATTCTAAGTAGTTCCCAGGTCGATGAAATAGAATTTTTCGTCTGTTTATCATCGGAAAATCGTCGGATGTCATTTTTCCAACTTGCACATTTTATATTTCGGCACTTTGGTGTGAGCGAGAATGTGATCCGACGTGAACTGGCAAAGAGGGGATATGCACGCAGGATTGCACGATTAAAACCTCCTATCTCTTCAGTCAACAAACTGAAGAGATATGAGTTTGCCAGAATACATCTCCACTGGCGGAAGGAACATTGGATGAGAGTCCTCTGGTCCGACGAGACTTGGGCTATGAATGGTCGGCAAAGTGATCGTTGGGTCACAAGAAAGGTCAGTAGTCCCTTAAAGGCTCCTAAGATTTAGAGTTCCCTTGAGCTAAGTTTAAGTCAAAGATTGGGGAAGAGTACGAAGATACCTGTGTCCTAGCCAAGACGCGGAGGAGAGTTGGGTGGATGTTCTGGGGATCTTTCTTTGGACGACAGAAGGGGCCTTGCCTGATTTGGGAGAAGGAGTGGGGCCATATCACTGCGGCCAGTTACTGCGAGAGGATAGTGCCTCTCACAGAGAGTGCGGTCTTTCGGGAACCAGGACTAGATGTGATGCAGGACAACGCCCCTCCTCACAAGTCGAGGCAAACTATGCGTGAGTTTGAAAGGAGGAATATTTCTCTAATGGAGTGGCCGCCATATTCTCCTGATTTAAATCCGATAGAAACTTTGTGGAGTTATATGAAAGCGTACATGGAGCGTCTTTATCCAGCGTTGGATCAAGGGGGGCAGCGGAGTCAAGGGCATCTTCGTCAAATAGTGAACGAGGCGTGGGATCTGGGGTTTAATGGGGATGACTTGGAGAAACTGATAGATTCGATGCCCCGAAGAATCAGAGCCGTTTACGAAGCTGAAGGCGGATATGTAAATTATTAGCTAGATAGAAGTATAATTTATTTATGAAATGTATTAATGAATTAAAAAGTGAATAGAGGGCTATAATGGACCAAAAAAGCAAAACCAACGAATATTTCGTTGTGAAATTTTTGCCATACAAATTTAAAGTTTAGGTGGGGAGATCTACTTTTCGTCATGCTAATTCAAGTCAGTAAAAGCCTATATACCCTGTAAAAGTCGAATTTTAGCGCCTATACACGATTAATACCGTAGTATCAGAGTAAGCTCGGCTATATACTTCGTGGCCCTATATATTTTATGGCCACTCTCTGGTTAATTACAAGTTTACCCTGAGCCTCTAATTCTACTACATAATCCTTTGAAAATGGATGTACACGACTTAGCTCTTCAATCCGCTACCAGCTAACTCAACTCTGGTATTTTTAAAAGTATACGGAAGGCTGCTGAGGCTTACGATGTCCCTCGATCAACCCTTTAAATGCGAATCAAAGGTCGCAACCCCCATACGATAACTCATCAGCAACAACATTAGCGATTAACTCCAGAGCAAGTGAGATTCCTAGTAGATTGGAAACTTAATCAAGATTCACGAGCTCAGCCGCTCTCCCATCACCGGATTCGAGAAATAGCCACCCAAATCCTTCACATGAATGCCGATCACGAGCAGCTAGGTCAAGTTTGGGTCCCGACTATATCACACGTAACCCATGCGTTACATCTATTGCTTTTCCAAAGATCGAGAGCTCTAGAGCTACAGCTACTAGCTACGAGACTACTCAAACCTTTTTGGAGCGCCTAGAACGCATTCAGAACGAGCTGGATGTACAGCACCATGACATATGGAATATGGATGAGACTGATGTTGGTCTTGGTGTTTGCTCTAATACCCGGGTGCTTGTAAGCTTTCCAAAGAAGAAAGCAAATATGAAGTTTCCTTAGAATCGCGAGTGGGTATTAATAAATGAGACCATCTCAGGTACCTGCGCGAAGCACCAGTGTCTAGTTGTTTTAAAAGGAAAACATCTACAATCAACATGGCTTCCCATAACAGATATCCTAGACTGGGTTAATACAACATCAGAGAATAGCTGGACATCTAATTCATTAGGATATGAGTGGCTGAAGCGTACATTGTTGGAGAATGTGGGGCTTGATATCCGAAGATGCTAATGGTACTATCATTTCTAGTTTTTTCCCGATGAGATTAACGCTAAGATTAAAGCTGAGGTGATCAACATACTCTACCTCCAGAGTAAGTTTTCACCAGTGTATCCAATTTGTGGGGCTAAATCGGATCCTTTAAGCCTAGTTAGGTAGGATCTTTTCTGAGATAAGGTTTTCAGACATTCTGATAGGGATTATTCGTATGGTGTTTTTGCCCGACAGAGGTTTTCACCACTGGTACTAGTTCACAAGCTTAACTCAAATTGGTAACATCTTTTGAATTTAATAGATTTCAGATAAACAAGTACATGCTAATTTACTTTACATAGCAGATTTAATATTTTACTGGCCCGTCTTGAGCAAGTACGACTGCCTCACATCTCGTGGGCATGCTGCTGATAAGCTTCTCAAGCTTATCCGGCTTAGTCGCGTCATTTCATGCTTCTTTCACTATTCCTCGAGGTTCATCGTAGGATCGCTGTCTTCCCCTTTCCAATCTCGGGTAATGGTACTGTATGTAATCTTTCATACTATCCCAAACATGCCCAATTGGATTCAGGTCGGGAGAATACGGAGGCCAGTCGATCGGAGTAATAAACCTCTCCCGGAACTCTTCGATTGTTCTGGCTGTGCTGTGTGAAGGAGCATTGACCTGCATCACAGAAACCCATGGTCTCATGCTCACCATTCCATCAATTAGTGGTACAATTCTCTGAAAGTATGATTCTGCGTAATAGACCCCCATTCCTTCTCCCAGAAAAGGCAAGAACCTTCCTTTATCCCTGCGAAACTTCCCCAAAACATCCAGCCAGGACTCTTTCTCACCTTTTCCACTACGCAGGTGCGCCTTGATTTCTTCACCTATCTTGAACTGAGAGTTAGATCGGTATTTTTTTATTAGTTGAGGTACAAAGATACCAACCTTTCGCGTTACCCATTCTCTCTTATGTTGGCCCTCTGTGGCCCAGGTCTCATCAGTCCAAAGAATCGCTATCCAATCTTCAACAGTCCAGTCCTTGTGGTCTTCAACCCACTCCCGACGCTTCCTTTTAACCTCTTCAGAAAGGGGAGGCTTTTTCAGCGCTGGATGACGTCCGTAACCTCTTTTTTTTTAGCTCGTTTTGAATAACCCTTTCACTCACTCCAAAATCCCGAAAGGGACCATGAGCAAGTTCAAACCATGACATTCGACGACCTTCAGAGGATGATGTTATGAAAGCCTCAATCCGGACAACGTCAGAAGAGGACAGTGTTGGGGGCCGACCTGCAGCTTTCTTGGGTTCATTGTACGGAGTACAAAGGGTGTATCTGACCTGGTTTCGAGATATGCCGAGTTGTTTTGCAATATTTGTCTGATTCATTCCCGAATCAAGAAGAGTTTTGATCTAGACGTGTTACCTCAGATATTTATTTACCATGAAAATTGGGCTTACCTGGAGACGCTGATCTCTGTTTAATCGTTTGGCATTGTTTGTGTGAGCTGCTGGTTGTACCTGGCTCATCTTTTAAAGAATAATTGGCCTATGAAATATGCTAAATGTTAAGAGTAACGATTTATTGATTCTCTTAGATGAAAATGCTGATGATAATGATGATGATGATTCTGTAGACAGTAACAGCAACGATGTCTATTGAGGTGTGTAGGTGGAGGGGGAGAAAGAGATCAAAGCAGCAGTCCAGTAAAAAGCCTGATCACTCAGGCCAACATTTTCAATTTCTTTTGGTGTGAAGACTAGCAGGGATTATATAAGACTAGTGGGGATAATATTCATAAGCGAGGTTTTAGTGCATGCTGAGAACTTACCCTGGGGGTAGAGTAAACTGTTAAATAGCCACATCTGAAATGACGATAAAATTTTGGCTCCTCTTCTTTTTTTTTAATCATTTCTACGTATGCAGTCTGAGGCTATGACGCGCATGATAACGAAAGACATGTATATTTCGCAGGATAACTTGGCTCCTTTTCGTACTTATGTTTGGCTTGAATCTTCTCTTTTCAAAAACGACCATTTGTGACGACTACTATTCTGACTAATTGCACTCTTACGCTGCCTTATTAGGATGACTTCGGATTAACTTATTTCCTAAATTAATGTTCACAGTCTTGTGACAGCTTTTTTGATACCCATTAAAGTAACCTCATGTGTAGACTCCCTTCCCCGTAGCAAAGGTCTATCGAGAGAACGCTAAGAAACATGTCGCACTGTCATGATGAAGCAGATCACAATCATGATCATGGGCAGCATGATCATTCCGATGATACTCAGCCGGCGCTTCAATACTCCCTCTACCAACACATCATTTTTGACCAAGTGACATGTCTCAATGAAAGCATCGAGGACGCGGGACGCGCGGTAGTAAAAAAGACATGGGCCCAACGACTGGAGGCGGAGCCTGAAGTCGTCAGCGACGCAGATGAGCAGTTGCTGATGAACATACCGTGAGAACCAGACGCCCGATAAGCGGGGGAATATCGCAGCCGACTGACGCAAGCACAGGTTTACCGGCCAGGTGAAGCTGCATGCGATCTTAATCCGCACGTCCAATTCCGGAGCCGCACCGCAGCGAGTCCGGTTATTTGTCAATCGCGACGATCTTGATTTTACTTCAGCGAGCGAGGCCGTGCCTACGCAGGAGCTGCAACTCGCGCAAACATCTGCAGTACAAGAGGTTCCGGTTCAGAGGGCCCGCTTCGGCCAAGTTCAGAATCTGACACTTTTTTTTGCCGATAATTATGGTGATGAATACTCACGGGTGTCATATCTGGGGTTCCGTGGAGACTGGATGCCATCGGGACGTGCGCCGGCGCAGATCATTTACGAAGCTGCAGCGAATCCACGAGATCACACTGTCAAGGGGACCAATGTGAATATTTTGGGGAGTCGGCTTGACGGAAATAGGAACTAGATCGATCGAGCCGTCTTCTACCTCGCAGCTCCATCTTCGGAACTCTTTTAACCATGTCATATCGCTTTGCAAGCATTTGCTAACGAATAAATGATTGCATTGTCTACTATGAACCGTATCTAACCCCAGTAAATCTTTCTCACGTAGTAATTACTATTTACTTCCTCTACTTGATGCGTAGGATTCACCTCTTCTCATTAAGACGAAACATAGTGCAAGTTTTCCGTGATTACGATAGGTGCTAATTAGACTAGATACATTAAGGTACGAGCTCGAGTGTCTTTAAATTAGAGTGGGCTCGCTCAAGAATTCGCCACATCCTACCTGTATATTCTCAGAAACAAAACGTCCCCCAATTTTTCAAAGACATCAAGGAAGTCTAAAGAGCAGACACGAATCTATCTTGATGGGACTGTAGTACAAAAAATATTCATTCGGCAAACCCAAGAAACTATGGCTCGGGCTGCTAACGTACAAGGCAGTGAGTCACCTGAACGAATAGCATCATATTAATAACTCTTTTAAAAGTAGGTTATGAGGATGAGCAGATTGATGTCTATTACCTGGGATGGAGGATGTATATCAGACAGGATGATGAAGTGAGAAATAGAATTCGCGGTAAATATGAGATCAATTAATGACACACAAGATACGGAACTGTATGGCCTAGATACATCTTTAAATACATCTGTTCACACACACTGGAATCTTCTTTCCTCATTCCAGAACATTCTAGAGTAGTCCTCCATATCGGTTCTATTCCAGCTAAATGCACTTGTGCACATTATGCTAGTCTGAGCTTGTGCTCCAAATTAGTACATGTACCTCACAGTGCACGGACATTCGTCGGTCATTGGACAGCGATATTATAACAATAACCTAGGAGACTATCTTCTAATGGCAATTACATAACGACGGGAAAAGAATTCAAAACTGATTGCGTAGTTGATTACTTGAGGATTTTGGTTCGATGTCTAGGGGCTACTTTAAGGTAGTCTTCAGGATCTCTTTCAAAGCTATCTCTGAAGATATGGAGTTAGTGGAAGTATCGAAATTTCAACCATCAGAGTATGTCTCGGGGATAGGGGAATACATTCAAATAGATGAGCATCAGTTTGGCGTGTGAAGGTTTAGGCAATAATATTTACAGCTCTGATAAGAGTTCCTTGACCGCCCCTAGCACAGAGTCTTGCCTTCTCTTGGGAACAGTGAATTAGCAAATTTCTCGTAACAATCATCCTATACATTCACCTACAAAACAAAGATCGGGATTTTATTTTGACAGAGAAAGAGCTTTTAATCATAGAAGAGCAGGATAACTTGGTCGATTATTCTAAGTCGAAGGAATTGATCTAGTGATGTTGGCCAGAGCCTATGGATATAGATAATAAAGGGACAATGATGGGCGAAAGATACATGTACCTAATGATTATGATGACATGAATGGTAATGATACAGAAGATAATGAGACTCGAGTATGTTATGTACAGAAAAAGGGCCAAGTTAATCTAAGCGTTTTAAGGCGTTAATGATGTAAGTCAAGAAACGGTGTAGAACAGATAGAACTTGTGGAAAGTTCCATGTACGAACGGAGATTTCATAGGATATGAGATGGACGCGCCAAGCTCTGTAAGGCATGAGCCAGTAATCGGGGGGGGGGGGGTAAAGTGAGCCCTGTTTCAGGAAGTTGTCGCAGAATTATATAGAACTGATTTCGGAGAGGAAGAACGAAGACGGGTGAGAAGTTGCTGCGATACTGAAGCGAATTTGTACTACTTTCTTAAGTCAGAGTAGTTGATCAATTTACTGGAATCTTTACCATATTATTTATCTTGTACATGTAGCACCACAAATTTACACCTCGCATTCGCTGCAAATAATAACTTCACGCAGGGAGCAGTGTCGTCATTCAGTTAAGGAGCGATAATATCAGGCTCAACTCCTATGCCGAAGAAAAAATTACCAAGAGTAGAAAATTAAAAATACCGGTGTGGATATCCATCCCAAAACCCCAAGCACATGGTCATGACATGTCCTCAATGGGCAAGGGGAAGAGGGGAAATTCTAAGATCAACAGAAGACAGGTCTATTGAAGCCATGATGAACAGCCCAGAAGACGTAGCTAGAATCATAAAGTGGATATTGAACCAATTCTGGATAGAGCAGTTTCGACTTGCAGGGGAAGTCGAAGCAGTAATTGCCGAAAACATCGAGCGATCCGGAAAGGGATAGGATGGAATCCGCACTGGTTGAACGGTGAAATAGCACTTCCTGAATGTAAATCCGACAATTCTATAGCCATAAAATAGGCAAGTCAAGAGGGATTTTCACTATTAGGATTTCCCCTCATGTACATATAATAGTTGATAGTCACCTGCATAGACCCATTGGGTCCCTGATCTGGTTAAATGAAATCAAAATTCAACCGATGCCGCTCTCCACAGTCCTCTGGCTCTCTTTGCTACGAATGTCACGGTTTGCCGTGATAACCAAGAGGCGGCTCTACGTCTCCAATCAAGTACCCCCCACACCAAGCCGCTCAACACGCATCGAGCCTTTTCAAAGACTTGCAGCATCCTGGATAGACAGAGAGCGTTGTTCTTTCACGAAACCTGGATCAGTGAACATACGATGGTGCTCTCCACACGTTAGTATTCCTGGCAAAGAAATCCCGAATGCCCTCGCTAAAGAAGCCTGCGCAGCCTCTGCTTCTTACCTAGCTGTTGTGATATGAATGTCAGACCCGCTATGCGCATACCCTTGTCTATCTACAGGGATATGGCATATTCATGTACTAGTCCTAGAACAGCGTACAGGGATTACATAGCCCTGCACAGCCGCTATTACGATCATCACTAAGAGCCTAGTGCTACTAGTACAACATGGTAGCATTATAGGACAAGGTAGCATAATGGGAGACGGTAGCATAATGGGACAGGACAGGATAGGATGTTAGGCTATCGGACATTCTGGTTATATGATGGACTATCCTGAAAATATAATATGTATATGTATTAGTCCTGTCTACCTTAGGAGTATTATTGATCACACTAATTAAGTTATTCATATCCTCAGTCTCTGAGTATTATCTTCTGCACTTCTCTGTTATCCCTAGCTTATTCACAATTCTATATCTGCTCATAACCGAGTAACAACAGGTTATGAGCCCGGGCTCTTCCACTGCGGCACTTAGTAAGACTCAGTGGTAATCGAAAGGAATATGGGAAACGGAAGCAGACACGTGCTAGGTGAAGGAGTTTCATTCTCGAAATGGAAAAGTAGTTTGCAGGCGAAGCTTGCCAAGCGGAATATTCTTGGTCACGTTTTTCATGATATCGAAGAATTTGAACCAGCCATTGCTCCTGAAGCGCTACCGCCTATGAGTGCTGAGCAGACGCCTCAACAGTACCAGATATTAGTGGCAGAATATCGATCAGAAAGAGCAGCGTGGAAAATAGGCGAAATAGAGGCCAGAAATATTATCATTGATCGATTAAGCGACAGTGTGTGCCCTCAAAATTATGAAAAATATACAGCGAAGCAATTATATGAGAACATAGCAAAGACTAGATCGGAATCGGCAACTGCGCCGTACTCATCAGCCCTTGAAACCCTCCTCCAGACAAGGTTCACTGGATCTCCGAACGACTACTGCGATCGTTTCCTAGCTAATTTACATAGCGTAAACAGCGCAGCTGATGCTCTGTCCTCCGATTCCTCAGCTTTAGAGCCAGCCCATTCTGAATATGTTATACTCCCAGGACAGGCTGCGGTACTATTTTCTCTTGGTACCAAAGGAGTAGGATGGTTGGATAATTGGAGTGACACAAAGGCACTCGAAAGCGACAATAAGTTCTCCAGCCTCGAATTTATGATGTCTTCACTCAGAACTGTCGCGGGAAATAGGACCCAATTAACACCTCGGATGACTGCGGTTGCCGAAGTGGAAAAAAATGACAGAAGAGACCCAGATGCTTACTGTACGCTGTGTAGCCATAAGCATAAAAATAAGCAGTGTTTCAGACAGCACCCTGATTTGGCTAGAGCGCGTCGTGGCTATCAAGGACGAAGAGATTGGAAGGGAAAAGGAAAGGCTCGAGCCCTTGCTGGCGAATGCAATGATAGTGACTCTGATTCTGAAGGGACAGCGATAGCTGCTATGTGCGTATCTGGCTCTAATAAAATTCCTTCACTATATGATACAGGTGCATCGCACCACTTCATACCTTCCAAAAGTGATTTTGTCGGTCTTCGTAAACGCTCAAGACCATTTAAGTTCGACCAAGCGGTAGGCGCAATGTCGTTAAATTATCAAGGCACCGCGCACTTGAAAATCGGATGTTTAAAGCTCAAGCTTCAGGACTGTCAATACTCTCCGAATTCATCCTGTAATGTTATCTCTGCTGTAAGACTGCAACGACTCGGGAATATTGTTCCAGATTTTGATAACACGATGCTCGTTCAGAAACAAAAAGGACAACCAGACAAACCTGTTGCACGACTCATTCCAAAAAATGACGTTCTATATATTCATCCAATAGACCCACAAAATCTCACGATGGAATTTAATGCTGTGATAGCGCCAGGAGTAGCTCGAATCCCGAAGACTACGAGCGCACAACGCTGGCATCAACGTCTTGGGCACACGGGCCAAAAGATTTTGAAGAAGACGGCAGACTGTTCGCTTGGACTGGAAGGTATAGATATGAGCGACCTTGGTACATGTGAGACCTGCCACCTTAGCAAAGCTCAGCGTTTTGTCTCCAGGGAGCCCAGACCTACTCCGAATGAGCCACCTGATGAGGTATTTATTGATACAGTGGGAAAAGTGACAGAGTCATTCAACAAGCACCAATATGTTGTCATCATAACAGATGCTAAAACAAGAATGCGGTGGGCGCTTACTACGCATACAAAGGACCAAATAGCACCGGAGCTAGTCCAATGGATAGAACATCAAGAGCATCAATACGGAAAGCGAGTTCGAATAATTTTTAGAGATGGAGGCTCAGAGTTCACCCGAACCAAGGAGTACTGTGAAATGCATGGCATACGAACAGATGTTTCAGCACCTTATACACCTGAGCAAAATGGAGCATCAGAGGCTGCAAATAAGGTCATTCTGAAAGCTCGATCGCTACTTATCGACGCCGGTATGCCAGCTATGTACTGGCCATGGGCAGTTCAGCATGCATGCTTCATCACAAATAGACTGTACTGCCTTCGAACTAGCAAGGTGCCTCTCATCGACTTTCTCGAAGGACTGAGACAGCCACACAAGGAAAAAATTGACTTTACGAATTTGCCCCGATTTGGTTGTAGAGCATACAAGCTGATCGACACAAAACCAGGAAAATTTGATCCCCGAGCCGAGATGGGCTGGTTCGTTGGATTCCAAAAGAATACAAGTAAAAACTTCCTTGTTTATTACCCTCATTGGACGCCAGCGCATGGATGGAAGTGGATCGAAAGCTGCACTCCCCATGTCACTTTCAATGAGGATGTTGTATTTGGTGATAAATTAGATTCAGTTCGTCGGCAGAAAACAACCAGCTATTGGACTAGGGCGGATTCAATTTTCTCTGAAATTCCATCATCAGCACGAATCCCTAATACATTACCTCCGAAGGAACCTTCAACTCATGCTCATCAAACGCCACAGGAGTTTGAGGGGGAGAGTCAACCAAATTTGCCAACGGAGTCGATGGATGGTCAACCAAATGGCTCGGGCTGTCAGCCGCCGATAGCTCCTCTTAAATCTCCAGGAGTAGCACCACAGCTCGACATCCCTCAGATGGAAGTACCTGAATTCCATGAGAATCCAGTCGTGTTGGGGGACACTAACTCAAGTATTCCTAGCTCGCCAACCCTATCAATCCAAAGTCAACATGTAAGTGAGTATTCAGAACGTGAGGACTCTGCCGAATATCCAGAGGTCCCAGATGAAACAACCGACGTGCCTCCATCTCAGGATTTAGTTCACCAGCCAGAGTGCCAAAGTGATTCAAGCTCGCAAGAAGTGACCCCTCACGATTACATCATGACAGGATGGGATCCTCTGCAACCCGTTGCCGGCCAGAAACGCCAACACTCTCCGGAGCCAGATATGATACGGACTAAGCGCGGCAGAGATGTAAAGCGAATAGATTACTATCGCCTCCATCATGGGATAGCAGCCTATCAATCAACTGACCCAAGAACGTGGGAAGAAGCTATGACGTGCTCAGAAGCGACACAGTGGATACTAGCAGCAAACGAAGAATTCAACTCGCTAAAAGAGAAAGGAGCAATAAAGATCATTAGACGTAAAGATCTACCAAAAGGCCGTAGTCCCATGAAGTGTAAATGGGTATTCAAGAAGAAGTTTTTAGCAGATGGAAGCATTGAGAAGTGGAAAGCTCGTTGTACCGCTAAGGGTTTCACTCAGAAGTTCGGTATTGATTATAAAGAAACATTTGCGCCAACGCCGAGACCGGAAACTGGAACAATCATGCTAGTTCTTGCTCATCATCTTGGCTGGCATCGAAGGCAAGGAGATGTGCCTACAGCTTTTTTAAATCCAGATCTAGACATTGATCTTTACATGGAGATGCCAAAAGGATTTGAAAAGGAGGGATTTGTTCTCCAGCTTCGCAAAGGATTGTATGGGCTTAAACAGGCTGCGGCCCTTTGGCATGATGACGCAAAGGCTACTTTAGCTTGACAAGGTCTTTTCCCAACAGTCTCAGACACATGCTTATACACCAATAAAAAGAAGGATTTGTTCGTCTTGATGCATGTCGACGATTTCCAGGTAATAGGACCTGATGTAAAGAAGATCGATCAGCTTATGCACGCCTTATATAAAAAGTATAAGCTTAAAGCTGTGAAGACAAATCTGTTCTTAGGGACTCGCATTGAAAATCCGGACAAGACTACACTTAAGCTCTCCCAAGGGCAGTATGCACGAACACTGATCGAGAGACACGGGTTGAAGGATTGCAAGCCTGCGAGCACGCCCATGGAGCGTCTAATGGAGCCTAATAAGACACAGTGCTCAACACAATTGATGACAGAGTATAATTCGATAATTGGTGGACTTCAGTACCTCGCAAATAACACAAGGCCTGATATTGCCTTCGCTGTCAATCACTTGGCTCGTTTCCTGGTTAATCCCTCAGATGAACATTTACTGGCAGCTCGTCGAGTACTTCGGTACATTGTCAAGTCGCCTGATCAAGGAATCATTTTCAAAAGAGGAAAGGGTAAACCAGTACTTGAGGCTTACACTGATGCAGATTTTGCGGCCGATCCACTGATAAGTAGGTCAACCTCTGGAATGCTGATCAGACTTGCGTCAGGGCCAATAAGTTGGAAGTCTCACCTACAGCGTGAAGTCGTTCTGTCCACGACTGAGGCAGAATACCTTGCAGCCACAGAGACTTGTCGTCAGTTACAATGGGTAAAATCTTTATTTGAAGAGCTGGAACTAATTGACCAAGTTGAAGGGGCTAAACGGACTAGACTCTACGTTGACAACCAGTCAGCAATTTCACTTATCAAAAACCATGACAACCATCGCCGCTCTAAGCATATCGCCTTAAGAAACTTCTATTGCCGGGAACAACACCAGAATGGCAAAATCGAAGTAGTCTACGTTCCGTCTGCCAATCAATTAGCTGACAGCCTTACTAAAGTCAAGTCACCGGTGATGATACATTAACATTACCCAGATATTAAGCTGGTCACATTCGTAAGTCATACTAAATGTATGCTGTATGATCAGTCGTCATTTGGACAATAAAATCACTATTTAGAAATGGTTGTTACCAACAAGGGGAGTGTTGTGATATGAATGTCAGACCCGCTATGCGCATACCCTTGTCTATCTACAGGGATATGGCATATTCATGTACTAGTCCTAGAACAGCGTACAGGGATTACATAGCCCTGCACAGCCGCTATTACGATCATCACTAAGAGCCTAGTGCTACTAGTACAACATGGTAGCATTATAGGACATGGTAGCATAATGGGAGACGGTAGCATAATGGGACAGGATAGGATGTTAGGCTATCGGACATTCTGGTTATATGATGGACTATCCTGAAAATAAAATATGTATATGTATTAGTCCTGTCTACCTTAGGAGTATTATTGATCACACTAATTAAGTTATTCATATCCTCAGTCTCTGAGTATTATCTTCTGCACTTCTCTGTTATCCCTAGCTTATTCACAATTCTATATCTGCTCATAACCGAGTAACAACACTAGCTCTATCAATATCCCGAGCTAAACGACAGATATAAACACGCTGGGAGGAGATGGTAGCTACCCACCAGACCGAAAATTCACCGTGTTAGAATTATGATTCCTTTGCACGATTGAAGAGGTTTCGTAACTGTGTGAGTGAATTCAGATTGGATAGCTACATCTAACTTTGGCTATAATGGAAGCTCTTCTCTATATGATTACAAGTTTTGAGCTTTGACCAGCAGAGCTATGACCAACAAACCTAACTACACGTGCGCGTTTATCGTTTTAATACCCCGTACAGATGTAAAGATCTCGAAACACAGTAGAGCCTCTCTTAGCTAATAGTGGGTCCCGGTATAAATGTTGAAAAGATTCATTGTAACTTGGACTTTTATTTTTGCAATACTTACCCCTGCACACACAATAACCTGTAAGGATAAGTGTTGCAAATATAAAAGTCCAAGTTACAATGAATCTTTTCAACATTTATACCGGGACCCACTATTAGCTAAGAGAGGTTCTACTGTAGAGGCTAATGCCAGAATTACCCCAGAATTATGCAGCCTTAACCGCCGCACGCTAGGATCTCTTCTCGCCGCCCGATCAAGACACAGCAACCTTGCAGATTACCACCGCCGATTTCTGCACGAAAACTCCCTCTGAATGTGTACCTGTGAGAAAAGGGATTAAGCGAAACCCCCAGGTTTGACGCGTAGTTACAGTCTCGCACAGGTCAGTTTCATAAACTACTTAGACCTCCCCTCAACACTGTGTCCTCCCCGTAGTTATCTCGGTTTCACACTGACACACTGTTGGCGGCATTCCGGGTTTAGAGAATCGGATGTGAGACATGCGCCCATTAGGGCAGATGACAGGAAGATATAGAAGGATGTTTTCGGAGGGGAGAAAGGGGGAGAGATGGGGACTTTTTGACAGTTTTGTTCGAGGAGTCATTTTTACTACTCTCGATAGTTAGAGTAATTCATTAAACTGTCTACTTATTTACACCATATATTATCTCTGTGGACAGGCAAAGTCCCCCATCCACTTCTTCTGTCATCTCGGCCGAATTCGTGCTCATCTACGTGGCGGACCTCGACATCCCAGTTCTAGAATCCGCTGGGCTTTAGGTGCAGCAGAAGGAGCAGTCTCTTCAACTGGCTTGTTGCTACCTCGTTTTTTGATGAATTTCAGCGTCGCTACCAATCGATATGCTCTGAATTAAAATTCGATGTAGGCCTCAGGCTATTCTCCTCTCAACCTCTCTCCGAATGTTCCCCCATAACTCCGTAGATAGTATTTATCCTACAAAAAAATAACCAGGAGACCCAGTAGAGGGGTACTCTATATACGCACCGTATATCAAGTGATGCCAGACAAGAGGGTCTGAACCTCTAAGTAAACGCCGATATCTTGTGCACGCTGGCGCGTGGGGGGGTTAAAATCATTTTTGCGTACGTCACCTGAGGCTATGACGGATGATGACGGAAGATGTGTAGATGTCGCAAAATGACTCAGTTTGACGTTTGGAACACTCTACTTAGCTTCATTTGGAGATACCTCTACGAGAGTAACACCTTACGACATGCACCTTCTTCCGTGAGGACCCACCACATGGAACAGCGCCACAAACCCATGGTTATCCAAACATGCTTTGGTCATCCTTCAAATGTGATGTCGCCGTGAAAAGATGTGATTTGAGGGTCTTGCCGGATGCGAACCAGCTTTCTCCTGTCTCAAGTGGGGCATGTGTCCAAGCTACCTAGACTCTACTTGAGAGAACGGCCCAGACGGTGTACCACTGCACCATCCGACCCGTGCCATAGCTTCAAGGCTACATACGTAAGAGTGATGTGATTCCCCCCGGTTTAGCTGATGACCCGATCGGCCTAGAATTCTCCGTGCTCCGCCTCCTTGGCGCCCGACCTCAGTACAGTAGAATCCCTCTTAGCTAATAGTGGGTCCCGGTATAAATGTTGAAAAGATTCATTGTAACTTGGACTTTTATATTTGCAACACTTACCCTTACAGGTCATTTTGTACGCAGGGGTAAGTATTGCAAATATAAACGGTAAAATTTCTATGAATCTCTTCAATAATTATACCGGCACCCACTATTAGCTAAGAGGGGCTTTACTGTATCTTCCCTAACATAGTACCCCCAGATAACTCCCCTTGGATCCTTCGCTAATTTAGGCTCGTTTATTGCCAGGGTGTTTCTTGGGACCAATTTCTACCAGGGCAAAGCCCTAACACGTATGGATTGGCTCAAAAAAATTATCACTAATTACTTCGAGTTAACCTAGTGCTCAAACGAGGTTGTGTTGTTTCTTTCAAAGATATAATTTACAGTGACTGTGTTAAGTGCGATTAAAAGACTGTGCCCACTTTCCAAGTCACATCTAAGATTCCATGGCATCTTCAAACAACAATCGTAACTGTTCCCTCTCCTCTTCAAGTTCTCTAGCTAGACCAGGTGCCAACATTAAAACTCTTTGCTGAGGGATAGTGCCCTCGACTAGATCATGAATATGTTCTCTACGAAAGCCAAGGTCTCTGAGTCCATTAGGTTGATCGCCAAGGTCTTGGAGAAATTTAGCGAGAGCATCAGCGAGTACTTCGCCAGCACTTTCGTGTTTCACGTTTGATACATCAATACCAAAGCACTCAGCAGCTTGTAGATGTCTTTCTGGGTTAGAAGCTGCGGTAAAACGAAACACGGCTGGAGCTGAGACGGCTACAGAAACACCATGTGGGATTATCGGAGTATCAACAGGATATCCTTGATGTTTGTAGCCAGGATTTTGGCCGGATATTGGATATGACATTCCTGGTTAACGTTAGACAATGATATTTATAAATTTACAGAAGCATTCTAATATTCAATCATTCTGAAGGCAGAGAATTCTTACCGTGGCAAAGATGAACGCCTGCGTTTCCAAATCCTATTCCTGCTAAAGTCGCTGCCAAAAGCATTTGGCTTTGTGCCTCATGATCATCAGGGTCTTTTACTGCTCGGGGTAGATACTTTATTGTATTCCTCAAGGCATGGAGAGAAAATATATCGCTTATTGGGTTTGACCCCTGATAGGCAGGCCTTTGTATTGGATCTCTCGGACGTGGCTCCCGCTCATAGAAAGGGATTGCGGTCCAACTCTCGAGACTATGGCACAAAACATCAAGGCCTGAGCTAGCATGGACTGCAGAAGGCATAGTTCGAGTATTCAAGGGATCACAGATTCCTAGCGTTGGTCTGAGATTTCGATGTGCGATACCTATCTTAATACCTCTAGGCTGCCAATCGAAGATTGCGGTGCCTGTTGTTTCGGATCCAGTTCCAGCCGTTGTTGGAATGGCGATAAGCGGCTTCAATGGCCTACTAATCGGGAGACCCGTTCCGAGGGGAGCGCCAACAAATTCTAATAGTCCTGCTTCGGGGTAACATGAGAAGAGATTCATTAGCTTGGTTGTATCAATGACTGAACCTCCTCCGACAGCTAAAAATGCATCCGGATTATACCTTCTAGCAACACGAATTGCCTGGACAATACTCAGAGGCTGTTAGTGAGATAAATGATCAAGACTAATGTTTAAGATTTATGATGATATACTAGGCGTTGAAATTGACTCGCAAAACAGGGAAATAGTACGTACGAGCTATCATTTGGCTCAACCCGACAGCCGTCATAGACCATGAATGTGATGTTTTGATCATTCAGGCCCTCTATTACTTGTTGTACAGCATTTAAATCTTTAACCACATTATCTGTGACAACACACACCTTTCTGGCGCCCATATTTTTGAAATCCATGCCGACTTCACTCGTGACACCCAGCCCAAATCGGATGGACGACGAGGCCATTTCGAAGGCATACTCTTTCTGTTCGTCTTCATTTAATTTAGGCGTGTGGTTATGCTGTAAATTGCGTTTAGTTTGCGTGAGAAGGGCATGGGAAGGGGCTTGGTGATGGTGAGAAAATTTAGAGTGACACGGACAAGATGGTGGATGCGTATATTGGATTGTTCGGAGCACATTAATTGCTTTCATCGCTCGCTGAAAGGACTTATTAATTTTTTTTCACGAACTTAAGCGCCAATGTAGGGCTTACCGTCGGAGCCACGCGCACGATTGGAGCCATGATTGACTTTTTTCGTTTGAGATAATTCGTTTCTGATGATCACAAATTTTCTCGAGAGAGCTTTAAAAGTCAACAGCCTATATTTTGAATGATTATATTCCACTTTTCAGCTCTTCAAATAAAACTGTAGGTGTAATGACTGCCACTTCTGAGCTCCTTGTTATATTGTGTTATGACGATGATGGTTTGACCGTCAGCATGAGCCAAGGAAATTTATGGCTCAGGCGTCGACCAACACATTAAAATATGCCAAGCTACTGCCATTCCCGAAGATCATTCGTCAAAAAATACGGTCCTCAAAATATTCATGGCTCTAGTTAATTCGGGGTTGAAGACCTTCTTTACTAGTATACTGTGCGTCATAAGGTGGCGGGCGAGTGGTTTGGGTGGCAAAAATTGTTGCAGGCTGTGATGTGTCACATGGGCACTTTTCGCCGCTGATAGGATACTTTTAGACCGAGTACGGGTCCTGGAACTAATCGACGCAAACTAGTGGTTCATGGATCGATTACATGACCATATATTTGACAGGTTAAAATACTAGCAGCATAGTACTTTGTTCTATTCATCAAAACTTGAGCAAAATTCTACCATGAGGAAAAGATACGGATAACATCGATTGTCCTGAAAAATCTGAGACATTCTTAAGGATCTTGAGTTTTCTGATAGATGAGTTGGCTGCCGGTACATCATCAAAAGCGAATGGTGATTTCTTGCTTTATAATGGTGCGTCCTCACCTCTGGCTCTCAAATTAGTCCGATCTTCATATAGTTCCCATTTTTACATCCGCGCTAGTCCAAATTATGTATTTTTTTTTTTTTTTGATTTCACTTTTACCCGATCCGTCTCTCAAAGGGTCCACGAATGCATTTTTAGAAGAAATGTACTTTTCGCGAAATGGTTCAATTCAACCTTTGAAACTCTCATGATCAGACTTCAACTGCAGATACCACTATGTAGATATCCCTTGCTGCATGTAACTTCTTCCATGAATACCTACCACAGCTTTTTATAATTACAGGCTGTCAGGGGCAATTAGTTTTACTTGCACGTAGTATTGCAGCCCTAAATACTGTTACTAATTGGACAATATTAGCGCTGTTTAGTAATAATATTTAGGTCTGCAATACTACATGCAAGTAAAACTAATTGGATTCGTGATACAAACCCCCCCTGAAAACCCTATTTGGTCTGGAAATATGGATTTATCGATTAGCCCCACAATATTTACGAAAAAACTGTCTAATTATACTCTGATACTACGGTATTAATCGTGTATAGGCGCTAAAATTCGACTTTTACAGGGTATATAGGCTTTTACTAACTTGAATTAGCATGACGATAAGTAGATCTCCCCACCTAAACTTTAAATTTGTATGGCAAAAATTTCACAACGAAATATTCGTTGGTTTTGCTTTTTTGGTCCATTATAGCCCCCTATTCACTTTTTAATTCATTAATACATTTCATAAATAAATTATACTTCTATCTAGCTAATAATTTAAATATTCGCCTTCAGCTTCGTAAACGGCTCTGATTCTTCGGGGCATCGAATCTATCAGTTTCTCCAAGTCATCCCCATTAAACCCCAGATCCCACGCCTCGTTCACTATTTGACGAAGATGCCCTTGACTCCGCTGCCCCCCTTGATCCAACGCTGGATAAAGACGCTCCATGTACGCTTTCATATAACTCCACAAAGTTTCTATCGGATTTAAATCAGGAGAATATGGCGGCCACTCCATTAGAGAAATATTCCTCCTTTCAAACTCACGCATAGTTTGCCTCGACTTGTGAGGAGGGGCGTTGTCCTGCATCACATCTAGTCCTGGTTCCCGAAAGACCGCACTCTCTATGAGAGGCACTATCCTCTCGCAGTAACTGGCCGCAGTGATATGGCCCCACTCCTTCTCCCAAATCAGGCAAGGCCCCTTCTGTCGTCCAAAGAAAGATCCCCAGAACATCCACCCAACTCTCCTCCGCGTCTTGGCTAGGACACAGGTATCTTCGTACTCTTCCCCAATCTTTGACTTAAACTTAGCTCAAGGGAACTCTAAATCTTAGGAGCCTTTAAGGGACTACTGACCTTTCTTGTGACCCAACGATCACTTTGCCGACCATTCATAGCCCAAGTCTCGTCGGACCAGAGGACTCTCATCCAATGTTCCTTCCGCCAGTGGAGATGTATTCTGGCAAACTCATATCTCTTCAGTTTGTTGACTGAAGAGATAGGAGGTTTTAATCGTGCAATCCTGCGTGCATATCCCCTCTTTGCCAGTTCACGTCGGATCACATTCTCGCTCACACCAAAGTGCCGAAATATAAAATGTGCAAGTTGGAAAAATGACATCCGACGATTTTCCGATGATAAACAGACGAAAAATTCTATTTCATCGACCTGGGAACTACTTAGAATAGGTGGCCTACCACTGGAGTACTGAGGCTCGGTATTTTCAACGCTCATGGTGTATTGTACCTGTCGCCATGTAATCCCAAGGCGTTGAGAGATTTTGACGTAACTGTGTCCCTCACTGGCCAAGGTTCTAACCTGCACATGTTACTCTCTTAACCTTATCAATTTGTAGATTTCAGACTTACTTGAATACGTTGAGTTTGTGTTAGGCGTTTTGCATAAGTAGGAGATGCTGATGATGGAGAAGGTTGTTGAGGTGAATCCATCTTTGCGGCAATCTAGTACAGTAAATTAAAATCTTCTAAAGTAGTTGACTTAAGGTTCAGATGCACTCACATGAAGTAAAAATTAGATAGATGAATGAAATAAAAGTATGCCGTTGAGCAAAATAATAGTAAATAGCTGACAATGATTTAAACGAAACGACCTCAGGTGTGCGCGAGTGAAGAAAGGTGCAGGCATGAAGGTGGGCGTTGGACTTCATATACAGATGCATATCTCTTATGCCTTAGGCCATAAGATTTTAAAATTTGAAGCTAACAGGGATACTGTGGATCTATCGTGAGGTAACCTGGAATATCACCACTTTATCTCCACTTTATCCCCGCTTTAACCCCTGTACCCTATAAGAAGCGGATCAACGAACAATACCCTATCATGAGAGTAGTGAGCGATGTTCTAAGATTCTGAAATTCTTATTATTTATGTTTCAAATTTGGATTCACTTAATTATTTTTTCAAATCTTTACTGTGATACGCCTGTTTATGCTACGAATTCTATCATAATTCACACGACTTTAAACAAAACACAGAAAAACAATCCGAAATTTAAAAACGAATATGCCCCCCATTTACATCCAAAACTGCCTGGCATCTCGAATGCATACTCACGAGAAGTAGCATAAGATGTTCATCAGCGATTAAGTCCCAGCTAGCTTGGACTATTGCACGAATCCTTGAAACTGGCAGCCGTTGCCCGTTTAATTCGGAGAAATAAAACTGCATTTTATCTTTCATGATATTCCAGACAATTTCAATAGGATTTAAATCTGGGGAGAAGGAAGGCCATTCCATCAACTCGATGCCCGCTCCAGCAAGTTCATCTAACACCCGGCCTCGATGAGCAGGTGCCGAGTCTTGCATGAGTATTAAGCCCGGGTGGTCTCTATGATAGTTGATAATTGATGGTACAATCCTTTCACCGAAGCTAGCCTGGTTAATTTTTCCCCATCTTTTGTCCCATATTACATGTGGACCTTTTTAAGATCCCCAGAACATCAAGCCATTCCCCTTCAAACACCTTATATCTACACAACAGTCTTCAACCTGTTCATCGACCTAAATAGCGCATTAGAGCTAGACGTAATTTAGATAGCTTCAGTATTTACCAATCTAATCACCCAAGTGTTTTTGTGAGGGTTATCGGTAGCCCGTGTCTCATTAGTCCAGAGAACTCGACTCCAATCATCCAGAGACCAATTTATGTGAGTTTGGGCAAACTCAATCCTCTTCGTTTTGTTAAGGTCACTCAGTACCGGCTTTGAGCGAGCCCGGCGTCGAGAATATCCCCTACTGTTGAGAGCCCTTTGAATGCATATTTGACCAACGTTCCATTCCCTAAATGGATCTAGTGACAGATCCAGATAACTCATCCGTCGAGCCTCATATGAAGACCTTACAAAGGCCACCAATTGATCTATCTGTTGACTTGAGAGTACAGGCGGGCGCCCAGTCCGAACACCTGGACTCTCACTGTGTCGGGCACAAGCGTGTTGAACTTGGTGCCAGGATAGCCCTAGATCTCTGGCAATTTGTTGGATTATTTTGTTCGTATGTTTTCGCAATGTTTTAACGCGGATACAGTCTTTCGATGAAATATAGTTTCGACGGCGCTGCGATAATAAATTAGTGGTACTCATTTTTTTTGGATCGAAGTTGGTGGTAGAATGTAATTATTTGTACGTGGAAGAAGACATTTGGGTATTCCAAGAATAAAAGTTTTACAATGCGGGGAAACAGTAGTATTGAACGATTGGAAATTTGGGCTCTAGAGTTATTATGTCTTTTGTAACAGTCATCAATTTAAATAGGCCCCTGTCACGCTAATGCAATATCGTTGACTTAGGCCTGTAGTATTGTACTCCAAACATGAGCTTCGATTATCCTTGCCACACGAAGTATAAGTGGAGGACGAAAGCATATCAGTTCGGAAGCGATAGCATACGCCAAGACGTCAATTATATAAGCTGTGTCATTCCGCATATGGAGGATCCCCGTGATCTTGCTCTTTGACCATCACGCCTTGAATACCATTAATTGCACTTCGATACTACACACATGTGGGTTTACATTCCGAGGACTAGACTCACTTTATTTGAATTACTAGCACCAGAAAGATACTGTCTATCTCTGAAAAAAGTCCAAGCTTACTTTAATTTCCGTCCACCGATGACATTTTAAACTTTCTCGTCTGAACCGAATTACGTAGAAGAAGTTTGTTGCAATTGTCCAAGAGGTAAACTACTGATATGAGGTAGTGACGGGTAGCACACATATTCACAGTTTGTTGAAGTTCTGTACATGATAAGGGGAAAGTTTGCGAACACGACTTGTTACAATTAAGGACCTGGTCAAAGAAAACTGGACGGCGCGAATTGTTATCTTAATCGTAGTAGCGTTCAGAGAACTTCGAGACGTTAAAATTATACGCTGGTTAAGGAAACTTTTAATAGCTCGAGCAAAACTGATTTGCTAGCTCATAACCTACCACTAGTGTTTGTCACATCGTCACACGTCTCCATTAAAGTACGGCGACATACAAAACTTACCTAAACATCTAACAATCATTGTCCATCTTCTCACTACGTGTATTAGAGATTGCTCTACTACCCGTACTTGGATCCATAACCACACTCAATCTTTCCATCAGCCAAAATGTACTTTGCCTCAAATTCAAGTATTTAGCACTAAGCCAACCGAACCTTTGGCCCCCTGCTGCCGCTTGCATCTGCCATACATACTGGAGTTACCCTGCAATCTCTCCACACTTTCTCCCCATACAAGCTACCACAGGCAAACTGGAGTCTTTCAGCTATCAAAAGTTGGGGGAAGTACAATGGATACTCAAAAACTGAAGGATCCTGGCTCCATAACCCTTTCTGAGATCTAGCACAAGATTGCAGTTCCAAAAAGATATAACGATAGATCGAGCCACTGGAGTGGTTGTGAAGGCCCTCTAAATCCATAATCCTCTCCTTGAGATACTTTCTGAAAACACCACTTTTCTCCCGTCAAGATGCACCAGCATCCACGACCACCGCCACGAACGGCTTCCCCTGCTTCCTCTCCGAAAACTAATCCCACCTGGACCAACAATGCAAGAGAAGATGAAGGCGTATCTACGTCTAGAAAGAGAAGCTCAAATATTTTCGGCTACAGTGGAAATGATTCAGAGAGTGGAGAAGGCAGTGTCTCGCCTTCTAATAGTCCTACCAAAGATTCAATTAGGAAGCTTGATCAGATTATTCAGGTAGGATACTAAGTTCCCTACACAAATTAACTACTGCAAGTACTAATCTATTAATTACCAGAACTTTCACACCAAGGCTGCCATCCTTGTTTTAGCGTCTAGAATCCCATTGCCAGTCATTATCACGCAGGAAGGTACGAAGAAAGTAAATAAGTGGGTAAGTCTTCTTCAACCTGAGATTCCATTTCTGGAAAATTGTAGCTGATTTTGATCCAAAGTTTCAAATAGAGACCGACGATACAAATTTATTTCGTCAGGAACTTGGTGTTTGGAAACAATGTGGTGGCCTTACTAATCGGCCTCCACCTCTCATCATCGAAACATATATTGATGCCTCAGAGCTAAGCAGCAACCAAAGATTAGTGATCTTCGATGAATTAGGAAAGAGGTGGGATGTTTTTGAGGCATTGAGTAGCTTTTATAATGGGGATACTCGGCAGACAAGATGTGCTCATGAAGTTATATTGGAAAGGTGGAAATTTGAACTGAAGGATCCATTATGTGACAGCGCGAATGAATTTGGATCCCTCTTGCCTACGGTGTACAAGAAATTAATCGTGCTCTTCCGGTCTCTCTACACGACAACTAAATTTGTCCCTGCTGGTCGACTTGTAAAAATGCTTGCAAAGACAGGGCCTACTGGTGGCCATTTGAAAATCAATTGCCGTATTTTGAAAAGCCGCTCCTCCGGAAGTCCTTTAGATGGACTCACATATCCCATATATGAGAATGGAAATGTGCCGGTCACTACCGACTACGTACTTGGGACAACAGACACTCCAGTGGGACAAATTTACGCAGAAGTCTCTTACCGGAATGACTGTAACTTCAGAACTGATGACTCTGAATCTCTACTTAGCTCGAGGTTTATGGGTGCAGATGAACAGATCTTTCAACCATCGCTTGGTATTAAGGGAGCAAGAGGTCGATCAGTCACTCAATCGACTGAGGGGGAATCTTTACCACGATCAAGGCCGCTGCAAACCTCTCGCAATTCACTTATCTCATTAGACGGGGTAACAATGGCTCGGAGACCCTCAGTATCTTTTCAGCCTTTTAAAGCTGGCTCTCTATCATCATCCCCTGGCCAAACAAAGTTGACTCATCGAGGTGAAATTATACCATCTCCATCCCCACAGTCATTACCCCGGACACCTAGCTCTAATTCTTCACTCCAAACGCGTAATCGGTCTTCACTGAGTGCTGGTACGCCGGCTACTTTGCGAGGCGTTCCCGTCCCACCAGAAAATCCAAGTCATTTTCCAAAATCATGCTCACCAAAGCCTAGCTCAGTTAGTAAATATAGTAGTAGCTTTAATCGTCGACGTGCACAATTTACAGGGGTTTCTGGGAAGAATACTGTCGACGAAGATCAGGTTAGTAGTGGAAAGCATAGTGTCTCATCGTCTATACAGCATGGCTCTGGTACACTTGCTGAAGCTGGAGCTGGAGGTAGCCCGGAATCTTTACAGACTGATGATGATAATATCTCTGAGTTTTTGAAAGTTTTAGATCGCCAAAAAACCCTCAAAAGCTTCGAAACGTCAAGTGAAGCCGCTACAAAACGTACAAGTGCTCAGCTCTCGAGATTTCAGTCCCTGCGTGAATCTCATAATGCTTTGACGGAATCCATGACTTCGTCAGCTCTTCTCTGTCGTTCTACTTCATCAAGCCGACAAATCACCGGCATTCCCCCGGTGACTGTGGTTACATCCATGTCAACTTCCTCGTCACCAAGTAAACCCGTATCACCTCATACGCCACACACTCCAGCAATCCCATCTAGATTAAGTGCTAACTCGATAGCTGAGCATACAGAACCTCAGAGGCCAAGTAATAGGAGTAGGGCTATGTCGGGAACACCAGTGGAAGGAGTTATAGCCGAACAAGGCCGACCGACCACAAATGCAATTGATATCCCCAGCTCACCTCGAACATACTATCCACATGTACGAAGGTATAGCCTACTAGTGCAAAATAGGTCGTTGGCGCATGAAGAATCAAGGGATATGTCTTACATCAATAACCGAAGTGTTAGTTTAGGAGCTGGTCACAATAATGATGCCCCCAGTCTGAGCACGCTACTCAAACCTGATCCATCTGGCAAGAATATCTCTCCGTCCTCAGGCTTAGGGGCTTTTAGGCGCGAATCATGTATTTCTGGCCTCACAACCGAAATACCTCTTCAAGCTTACTCTTCTACTGAAGCCAATACGTTAGAGCATCACCAAGATACTCAAAGTGAAGCAAGTGACTCAAAAGATCAATATTGTTCGAGTTTGGGACAATTATCTTCGAGATATTCCATCGCTCCGACTCATACGGTATCGGAGCCGAGCTTTACAGCGCAAAATAATGACTTCCGCACGAGTGAACGTGTAGGTAGCCGATGTAGTATGGCGCGCTGTTTGGCTTTATATGATCTCGACGACGAGCCACTACTCTTTCAGATGAGCGAGATTGGCCGAGATAACTCAAGGACTAGTGTCGATGATGCACGTGATCCTCATACAGGTGAACGGGACTTACATGAGAATCCTTGAGGTAGTAACACCACTTCTAGTGAGAAGATCGAGGATCAGCGAAACTGGTGAAGTAAGATGCAACTTGTCGAATTACTCGAGATCACCTTTGAGGTATTGATATCAGCAATATTCTCAAACGATGTGCTAGGATCTTGAGATCCCATTACGATTATGAACTTTATATAAGACTCTTCCTACTTGGCTATCTATTAGTAGAACTAATCGCCACGCATTTCTTTTGTACGAAACTGTTACGTGGTGGAAGACTGAAACCAGACTTGAATTCCCAGAATGGAAATAATTTTCTTAATGTGTCGAACGGAATCACATGCAGGACTCGGTGTTATCGGGATTGGCACTGATTTACTTTTTACTTAATGATTAATTTGATGATAAATATGGAGTTTTTGTCATGGTTGTCGATTTAGCTGGTGATACTCACTGGAATGATGGCAGTGGATAAAATAGATAAGACCGATGAGAACTTCTGGTCTATGAGTTTGTTATATTTTTTATTTAGGGCCAGGTCGAAAAAATGAATATACTGTTCTCACCCCAATTTAGTGCTAAGATTGTGTGAAATATCTTCGTTTCCTGTGACTGAAGTATTATGGCATGAGAATTATTCTGGGGTATGTTTCATTTTGTTTATTTTTGATTCACCTGATCAGACGCTCTAAAATCCCATACAGGCATTTTCGGAATTTATATTCTTTTCTGTGGATTAACACAGGATTTGACATTGGAAACATACATGCACAAATTTCGGTTGCAAATACCACTTCGAAGGTAACCCTCTCGTCATATAACTTCTTATGCGAATACCCAGCACTGGGTAAAACGTCATAAAGTCACGGATATATAAGAACACTATTAATGATTTAATTGACCTGACATCACCGCAAGGAAATGTGACTCGCGAGGCTCACTGGATTTGAACCAGTCTTCTCCTGTCCCACAGGGGGCAAGTCATTAGGCTCCTTAGACTCTTCGTGAGAGAATGGCCTGGACGATGTCGCACTCCACCATCAGACTTTAAGTTCCCATTAACTGCAGTAAGAGAATACAAAAAGAAAAACATCAAAAGATTGTGTCTACCGGAAAGTTTGGTAACGTTACGAGATACTGTGATGGTTCGATCCACAAGAGATTATCAGGATATTTTGAGTTCCGTTTCATGGTGCACCAGACAAAGGCCTCGCGAAGCGTGAACCAGGTTGATCATAAAGTATACACTGGTACTCAAGAGAGCGGACTCAGAAGCGAGGTGTCAGAGTTTACACTCACAGTCCTAGATGGAATGACGATGGATTAAATTTCAGGCACAGGAACGGCCTGAACTCATTACCTTTACAAGTTTCTGTGATCGCGGGCTGTAGTCCTATATTCTTGATAGCTGGGACCAGTTGAAGCGGGAGGCGCCACTTGAGCCATCTATCAAAGACTAGAGTACTCCGAGTCTTGGGGTTGCAGACCTATTCATCCGCGGCAGAGAGACATCGGCGACTAAAATGAAAAATATCCACAATACGCAACCACGTCTTTTTACAAGCAACGTTATACCGAGCGTGAGTCACCCTGAATAGATATCTGGGTTTGCGGGACGTTGCCGTCCTGGCGACTGCTCGGGAATCGAGAAATGAACATTTTGCCAATCATGGCTCAAGTTATATGATGGGAAGTTCGGGGTCTCGTTCTGTATGCTTGAGTCTCGTGACCAGGGCCATGCAGATTCCCGCTTGAGCTTAGGATAGGCGGAGTCTGTCTTCATGATCCACATCTCGAGTTTACTTGAATAAGTGAGAAGCCACAAGTACCTCAGTTGCGATGAGGGGTAGTGTTAGACTGTGCCTCTGTGCGTCGCCATACAAGGCCTACTTCACGTGTTTACAAGCCGCGTGGATGTCGGTTGTGCTGGTATTAGTGATGGAGGATGTCGTATCATCTATTTTGTCACGACTGAGAGAAGTCTAATTCTCGGCGCCTTGTGACCCGACTGGGTATTTTAGGGCCGTATTCAGCACGCTACCCGTTAGACGTAATAAATATCATCATCATTGTCGTGATGGAGGTTCCATAGTTGCTGGGCTTTCGTGATACATGTGACATGATTCGTCAGCCAATGCTCGAGCTCTAGACAATCACGTCGTCGCCGGCATCGTACCTGGTCGGTTGGAGTACATTGCTGTTTTAGGCCGCCGAAATTATTACTTGCATCAGTGGGATGGAATCCCGATAGCTGGAAAGCTTTGCGGTGATCGTGGGCGTTCGAGGCAATCAACCTTTCCCCCAGATATTACAGGGATACCGTCATGCTCCGGGAAACGGTTGGGTCGGCTCAGCTGAGATGCTAAGAATTATTAGATGAGCTGAGGAAACTGTCGTATTTGGTTATGGTGTGACGTTGGAGAACTCGATACAGTACAGTCGTCCCTTTCTAACTCGATAGTGGGTCCCGGTATAAGTGTTGAAAATATTCATTGAAATTCAACCATTTACATTTGCAATACTTACCACTGCACCCAAAATGACCTGTAAGGGTAGGTGTTGCAAATATAAAAATCCAAGTTACAATGAATATTTTCAACACTTATACCGGGACCCACTATCGAGTTAGAGAGGGATAACTGTAGAACCTCTCATAGCTAATAGTGGGTCCCGGTATAATTACTGAAGAGATTCATAGAAATTTTACCGTTTATTCTTGTAATACTTACCCCTGCACGCAACATGACCTGTAAGAGTAAGTATTGCAAATATAAAAGTTCAAGTTACAATGAATCTTTTCAATATTTATACCGAGACCCACTATTAGCTATGAGAGGTTCTACTGTAGAAGATTGGATCCTCAAGATACGGGACGACACGAGAAGATTCTATGGTCTATTTATGGAAACATGTGACCAGTGTGTCAGTACTCACCTCTCGTGCTTACGATATCTTTTCCTCTCCTTACGCCTTAAGATAGATCATTCATTACTATCATAGGCAATCAGTAGTGATCTCAAATCTATTCTCAACATCGCTATACACTACATCCCGTCCTCCGTCAGCTTATTAACATATAAGCAACGCGTCGACGCGTCGACGCGTCAACCTCTGGACGCGATCTGAGTTCTTGGATGTGAATATTAAAGTTGACCGGTGCGACGCAGAACATGTCTAGCAGCGGCAGAGTTTGTTCCGAAAGAGGTAGTACTCATCATACGCGTGACTTTCAGTGCTAAACCCCGTTATAGACATGGTGGCTACCAGTGTATTCGGTGTCAAGATCTTCGAGGTTTTTTACTATGTATGCTACAAGACAGTGACTCACAAAAGATAATCAAAATTGTGGACACTATGCACACAGCCCGTATGAATCTTGTGCACTCTACAGATTTTTAAAAGAATGTGTACAGATTAATTCCCGATGCTTTACGTTCTAGAGCTGGAAAATGGACATCGTAAATCCAAAATCTGGTGGAGAGATCGCGACTAGAAAAGCGCTAGTCAATGGTCAGGTTTTATGGCCAATGTTTCGGAAAAACTTTGGGTTAATAATATCGTATTTCACAAGCTTTCCATGGGCTTGAATTGCTGATTGTCATGTGACATGGGTCTGGAGTACGGTTTGGACTTGGGCTAGTGATACCCTTACGGAATAGGCGTAGTAAGGGGTTAAGGCGTGTGGCTATCATACCTAGTTTCCCTTTCTATAATGTATTGGGCTCCGTACGCAAATTTCACTTCCTCAGCTTTATTAATCCTTAGATATCGAGTTCCAACTTGTCGCACTTTGTGTGTCACGATGCTGATTTAGTACGATTGGACATACTCTATGTCACTTTCTGACATTTTTCACCGGGACTATTGCTCCGTTGCTCTTGCATTCTTTCCCAGAGCTCTAGAACCCCTGTTGACGGTTAAGGATAGTCTATTAGCTTTCGCTTGAGGTAGGACTAGAGATATTTTCGATGAGAATCAAATTTGGAAAGTCAGCAGGCCGAGTCAGGATGGTAATGGTATGATCTTCGAGCCACTTTTGGGCTTCCTTGGACGTATGCTCTGCATCGTACTCTACACAAGCTCACAGATTCAACTGTTTGACTACAACCCGCAAGTCTTTTCAAGAAAATTTCCTCACAAAATCCCGGTGTGGTGACAATGGTCTATTTTACCTTTGCCCTCTTAGAGTATGCAGTCCCAAATCATGATACTGCCGCCGCTGAACTTGAGGGATTCAACCACCTTTCGTTCGACCAACCCCTTCCCATCTTCTTTCCGTGTCCAACTGCTACCATCAGACTGCAGCGGGTTAATTTTCAACCTCGTCTGTCCAAATTACCCATTAGCAATCATCTGTTCAATAGAGTTGATACGCGGTTGCGAAGTCTAGCAGAGCATTTTTTTGCGTTGATGTTCACATTGATTATTCCTTGACAACTAGCTTCACTCTACCTCTATTTAGGGCCTGTCGGACTGTCTGGCATGAGAAAAAGCTGCTATTCAATTCTTTAGCGTTTTGGGCAACTTCCACTGCAGAATCAGCCTTTCCAGGTGTAATTAGCCGAGTGACATGATGAGTGCCATTCTCGCTCGGAGCAGAAGGTCGCCCTCTTGAAGACTTTTGAAGATCTGGACGGTATTCTTTGAGCAGATGAGATGCAGTGGAGGTCGTGATCTGAGGAACAGTTAGATGAAGAATCGTAACATTGAATGTATGGGGTCTGGCAGGGGAGTAATCCTCGGCTATTTAAAGGTATAAAAGTAGTTTCAGAGGAACGTTAAGCGAGATTATTATTACCATTAACCAACATCTTCATCTTCATATTATGTCATACAGTAGAGTCTGTCCAAAACCATAGTGGGTCACGAGTTTAATTATTGTTAAGATTTATTGAATTGTTGGTACAGTCGTCCCTCTCTCACTCGATAGTGGGTCCCGGTATAAGTGTTGAAAATATTTATTGTAACTTGGACTTTTATATCTGCAACACTTACCCTTACAGGTCATTTTGGGTGCAGGGGTAAGTATTGCAAATGTAAATGGTTGAATTTCAATGAATATTTTCAACACTTATACCGGGACCCACTATGGAGTTAGAGAGGGACGACTGTACTTATTATGCAACACTTACCCTTATACGTCATTTGGCACGCAGGGGCTAGTAATGTAATATAAACGGTAAAACTTCAACGAATCTTTTCAATGATTGTACCGGGACCCACTATGAGTTTGGACGGGCTCTACTGTATATCTCAATCGCGTATCAAACATAAGATGGTTCCGTTTACCCTCGATCTCCATACTTGTACTTGACCCCTTAATAACCAACAAATGATGGTGGAAAGTTATAGGTTTGACTCACGGATCACTGAACTGTTGGAACCCCCCTGGTCAAGGTGGTAGAGGATCGCATCGGAAGTTTTTATGCACATGTTCATTTTGTAAGTTTGTGTTGTGTATGGGAAGTTATACGGGCCAAAGGAAGATGTCCATCATATTGGCCACGTTTTGTGAGTCACTGCTCTGAGGTATCGAAAGATCTCAACATTGAATATAAAGGTATTCACTTTGTTTACAACAGAGGTTGTCTGTATTTTTATTTTATTTTTCGTTAACGTAGGAGGCACTTTAAGGAGCTCATACAGAGACTCGGATGGTGTGGTTGTACCCTGTCCGGGCCGTTCTTTCAAATAGAGTCTAGGTCGCTTGGACGCATGCCCCACTTGAGACAGGAGAAAGCTGGGTTGAATCCAGCAAGACCCGCACACCACTTCTCTCGCGGTGATAATGCATTCGTAGGATGACGAAAGCATGCTCAGACAACCACAGGTTTTTCTCGCTTTTCCCTGTGGTGGGTATTCACGGAAGAGGGTACATGTCGTAAGGCGTTATTCTCGTAGTGGTATCTGCAAATGAAATCTGAGTATGAGTGTTCCAAACGTCAAACAGAGTTATTCTGCGTCACATACATATCTTCCGTAATCATTCGCGTCATAGCCTCAGGCCGCATCCGCTAAATTGATATTTTTAGAAAAAAAATAGCGCCGAGATGGATTGACTCACGAGTAACAGAAATGAGTGGTTAGGGATAAGTCGACTCATGTTTGGGCGTATGATTAGTGAGACATGTAGTATAAATTACATTGATGATAGTTTGAAGGAGAAAGAACTGATACCCTATTGAACTGACTGAATTTTACATCTCAACAATCAGTTTTACCCTCTGAACCAAATGGTTATGAGCCTGATGGCGTCTCTCTGTATGGAAGATATTTCAGAAGTAAATGCAATTACGTTCGAAGCGAATTTATTAACGTCCTAAGAGTAAAGACTCAGAATTACCTTTAAATGAAAGACTCATTGCACCTCGACTACCAGAAACAATAGATGCTATAACTAAAGCAAATATTCAGGTTATGAATGCTATTTACAATAATGAATTGAGGTTGTGGAAGGAGAAAGATGTGGCACTTTAATACCTTGACGAAAATCGATAAAGAACTGTGGGTGATCAATTCAGGCAACATTTAATGGGTAAGATAACTGAACGGGCAAAACTGAAGTTGCTTTTTGATCAGGTCAAACCTGCAGTGGTGTCAATCAAAGCTGATCTTCAGTCCGAGTATGAAATTCGTAAAGGTACTCATAGGAAATCTATCAACGAGTATTTTTCAAGATGGCAGATTCGAGGCATCAAGTACCAGACGAGTGTACACTCTATAATTGTGACGGGTGAGGAAGATACATCTTGAGCGTCACATGAACGTCAACTGATTCATAGTAAAGGTATTATTACTTCGCTAAGTAGAGGGTTAGGGCTGCACTAGTAATTGATAGGGGTCAAGGATAGGCCCTAGTAGAGAATAATTTGCATAAACAGTCCGAGTACTCCCACTCTCTTACACCACATTTCACTTCCGACAGATTATGAGACCAATTCTCTGACCTTCTGAAATAACTTAATTTCTACTCTTCCTTCTCTTCAAGCCGATCAAGTTCGTTTTGACATTTGGTACCGGTTATCGTTGGACACCAGTCCTGTTCAATTAATTTGTATTTACTGGAGCCATCACCTGTTAAAATTCAATCATGTCCTCAGCCGATATCCTTGAAGGCGTCAAGAATGCCCCAGTACTAAGCAAATAATCATGTGCCAGATGGAGCTAGTTATTCTGAATGTGTTTGTTCGGACTCAGCCTCAATCAGTATATTTTAGAGAGTATTCCGGAGCTCTCTGATAACTGCGAACCAAAACCGGCGAAGGCCCTTCAGAAAATGGTCAGAATTAGTGATAATAACGTTAAAACCGCTCTACTTCAGCTTGTTACCAAAGAAGTGTATTTTATTATTGAAGGTAAATATACCGCTCTACTTCAGCTTGTTACCAAAGAAGTGTATTTTATTATTGAAGGTAAATATACCGCTAGACAGATGTGGGTAACTTTAAAATCCTACTATCAACCTCAGGGCGATAGAGTAGTGGATGCCTTGTTGGAGGATTTATGGAGTTTCTCTATGACTGAGGGGGCTGACGTCGATGAGTATGCCAACGAGCTCACTCAAAGATAATCTCAAATTGCTTCACTCGATCACGCAAAGCGTCCATCAGACACAACTAAAAAGAATCGACCCCTTCGCTACGTTGAATCGACGTCCAACGGTTACTACAGAGGGGTAGTTACTTAACTGAGACTCAACTCTTCAATCACTTTTAGCCAATCGGTTAACGCTCTGAGAGAAGCTCAATCAGGGCGCAACCGTCGGCATGAAGCTGCGACCGTAGCCCACGTTAAGCGTAACAGAAATGGTAAATCACATCGGCAAAAAGAACGTGTTCTTTTGGTAATGGTACAAATCATGTTCGGGAGAGTTGTTTTGATTGGATTGGAATTCCAGGCGGAACAAAATGGGCTTCTAAAAATCCTTCAAAAGCTGCAAGTGTATTTAGGCGAAAAGAAAAGTATGGTCAAAGAAAGGAGCAGAAGACAACTGAAGAGACACCTATTGACGGAGCATGGACTTTAGAAGAAGATTTTGCTTTATTCTACACTCGTCTTAAGGATTCTGATGTGATCCTTGACACTGGTGCTACTTGCCATATTTTTCACGATTCAACCCTATTTACCTCCAAATCACCCTCCGAAATAAGCGTTTAAACAACTTCGGGACATTCTTCAACTGTCTCGGGAATTGGGTCAGTAATTATCATGTTGCTAGTGTCGAAGTTGGAAAAAAATATTGGACTCTTTCATTTAATGACGTCTGATATTTATCAAAGTGCACCGGAAATCTGGTTGCAGGTTCAAAATTCATCACAAATGGATTTAATATAAGAACAAATCAAGTTGGTTTAGGAGTATTTACATCGGAAAACAGGCTTATTGCAAGCGCCCAGATGGAAGACGGTATATTCCGTTTCAGCACCATAAAAGTTGATAGTACTACTGCACCGGTTTCCTTGGCAATAGATCGAGCTCTTATGTCTCAGAGCTTTAATCAAATGACTTCCAGACTAATCCACCATCGATTTGCTCACGTTGGTTTAGACCCTTTGAAAAAGATTTGTGCCTCTGATCTCGACCTACACATCGTCAAAAAAAGTGACATGCCAAACTTTCATCTTGCCACAGACCTAGTTCAAAATTGTGACACCTGTAATCCATCCAAACAGGTCGAAAAAATAAACAGAAGATCAGTATCAAGAGCCTCCAACCTTCTTGACTTAAATCACCGGGATATTTGGGGTTAATTTCGTGTGAAGGGGATTCAGGGCAAGAATTTTTTCGTTACCTTCACAGACGATGCCTCTTGAGAAAGTAAGATATATCCGATTAAATCTACTAAAGACGTTGAAGTAAAAGTTCAAGAATATAAACAAGAAAAGCAGCTTCAAACTGGTCTGAAGGTAAAAGCGATGCGGTTCGATGGAGGAGTGGAGTACAAAAGTACAAAGTTCAACAGCATTGCCAAATAGATAAGTGCTCCGTACACACAAAATTAAAATGGTGTCGCAAAACGATTTAATCGAACCATAATTATTATGGCTAGATGCATGCTTGCACGCGCCAGGCTTCCGATGCGTTTTTGTGACTTTGCAGTCACTACTGCATGCTATCCCAAAAATACAATGCCAATTCTATCGGACAACAAAACTCTATTCGAAATCACCCTTGATAAATTGCCCATTATTTCATATATTCGGGTTTGGGGATGTACTTTCTATACATTGATTGATACAAGTTCATATTTTATATCTATCAGGTATATTTGACTTTCAACACATCTTCGTAGTCAATTTACTTATTTACTTGAAGACGTAGTTCTCTCGTCCCCTTGCATTCATCCAGTTACAACAATATTCAAAGCCAACCTAGTGAACGATAACGTCAATGCTGTGATACCTGTTAGACTAGTGGACGAAATCTGGGCATGGCAGACGTTCTTGCAATCAAAAGGAATGATAATATTTCTGCCGAAATCTGCATCAGCTAAAAGCGCAGCATTTTTCACTGTGTCATTGGATGGCGTTTCTTTAGACCAATTCGAAAAAATCAGAGTCAGACGTTTCTTGTCAGCCTTCAAAACCAAGTCAGTCGAATCGACTCGAATGCCCTTGAGGAAAATTTCACAAAATTACTAAATGCAACCATCTTAACCCGAATTGACAACGACCTCACTGGTGGAAGCCCAATGAAGTAAGGCGAAAATCGAAAGGTTCAGCAGAAGTAATCCTGTGTTTTCTCGCAAGGTACAGGATCTGGTTGCAAAATGGGAATCAGAACAAGAATCAAAGGGAAAAATGCTTGAAAATAGTGCAGCAAGTACTGAAACTCTAAATTATTCCGAAAATGAGTATATCGGAGCTACAATACTTTCCGGTCCAGTATCTTCTTGTTCGCTGTATCGTTCAGTGATTTGGGACTCTGGGACTAATATACATGTGATACATAATACAATGCGTCATCGAATTATTAATTCTAGAGAAGCAACACCAGATAAGGTTTACTCAGGTAGCAGTAATTTGCAAATTGCTGCAGTAGTTCAAGCTGAAGTCCATCTGAAGTTTAGTAGAAAATCCAGGATTTTAACGCTCAATGAAGCTTTATATATTCCTCCTTATATGAGCAATCTCGTTTTTCTCAAACGACTGAATAGGGCTGATATTCATCATGATTCATTAAATCCTTTTTATCTGTATAAATTTATTAGCAATCAGCGTTGTCTATGGGCCAATCTATCGACTAGCAAGAGTCGTTATTGGGTACTTGAGAACTTAACTAATTCAGTATTTAACGCTGGGTTTACTGCTTCATCTTCTTCAACAGCAAGAAAAGTACTTGTTGTATCACCAAAAATTTGGCACAATTTACTATGACATCCAGGTACCAAGGCTATTGGGTCTCTCCCATGTAACGTCGAAGGTTGTGAATTTAACTCCAAAGATATGATATCAACGGTGGATTGCGAGCATTACGTACTGTCAAAAGCAAAAGCGATTATTTCTCAGCGCTCGGAAAAACACTGGCAAGTTTCAATTATCAATGAAGATAAACACATGGTTGTCGTGTCATGGGATATAGTTGAGTTTAGTGCGACTCTGGATAGCTCAAAGTACGTGTCTCATTTTTATTGTGACACGGTTGCATATCACCATGTTAAATGTACAATATCAAAGGCGAAAGTAGCAGCGTACCTAAAGATTTGCTTACTGTCAGAATATAATTTCACCCTTGTCAATATTATGCACTATTCTCGGAATTTGATTCTCGCCCCTGTCAATTGCTAAGCGCCACCCTTACCCTGTAAACCAACTTCCATCCCTACATACAACACCATGCGCTATTGCCAGATTCGATACCACCATTGTATCAGTTACCACCGCGAGTAAATCATTTTCCGCACTCAAAGTAGCCAAGTGTTTTAATACGACGGCTACTTCTGGAGAAGAATAGAGGTGGAACGTACCTTCATGTATAATACGCGTAAAGCAATGAAGAAGAAAGAGACGAGAGACGAGAGACAATTAGAAAAGAGAGCAAGAGACTTGACTTTACACATCACTAGTTGATGCTACATTTTACTTCATATATCTATATCACTGATAGTTGAGATAGATTGAGAATACAAGCCACCTTCTATATCTTTGATAACTTCTGATACCTCTGTTTGATCTCCTGATCGCAAGTAAATCTACATTCTAACACTTACCCAAAGCGGAAAATTTGTATGGTACAAAAACATTAATTTTCAGATCAGATAACGAAGGATCTATGGGCAAAGAAGCCGAAAATATTTTAAACAAGTTCAATATTGCGCGGCTGATGACTGCTACAGAAACATCAGCTCAGAATGGGGCAGCTGGGGTTTCTGGGAAGTTGATAGTGCAGACCGCTCGAACTTTGAGAATAGCAGCTTCTCTGCCGAAAAATTTGTGGCCGTGGCTTTGTGAGAGTGCCGCGTACCTTCTAAATCGAACTCCAACAAAGAAACCAGATTACCGGATGCCGTTTGAGCTGGTCACGGAGAAAGGACCATCACTGGCACACTTACATCAGATTAAGTGTGAGGCTTTCGTTCTTAAGCGTGGGATAAATAAAAAAGATAAGATGGAAGAAAGGGCCAAAATTTTTTATATCCGGATACCAGTTACTAATAAGGTTATAAGATCTAGAGATGTTGTCTTCAAGAATGAATTATACGATCCATTGAGGGATATCACTCTCGGACAGCTGGTTGACGAGAAACGACAAATATTGACGATACAAATGATCGAAGTTCCAGAAAATGTCGTTACTCTTGACCAAGATCCGTATCTAAGTTCAGATATACCAAATTGTCAGGTTGAGAATACCAATGAGATACGCCAGGAGAGATATGATAGCAGAAAAGAACGTGCGTTGTGCGTCTACCCGACACCTTCACCGACAGTATCCCGAGAACAGAGTCAGGAAGCAGAATTGGATGAAGAAGTATTTGTCGACGATCTGGATATATTGAAAGATTCAGGCATTGTGGGCGCGAGTATTTATTTTGGAGCATTTATTCGACGCTAGTTCCAAAACAAAATATAGAAGACAATTTAAGAATTCATCGTGATCAACTCGTTCCTCTACCGACATCCTGGAAGGACCTGATGAAGCATCCATACACGAACTAGGCTCTAGTTGCAACTCATCTAGAGCTCAATTATCTGGTGAAAGAAACACTGAAAGTCGAAAATGAGTATCAAAGTCATACGGTTCCTCTAAAATGGAAATGGACATATAAGTTTGATTCAAATGGTATCTTGACTAAATTCAAATCGAGACTGCGTGGGTGTTACGAGTTTTACCCGGTGTTGGGGGACGAAGACGGCGTTTCTACCTGTACGTGGTGTCCCCTACGAACCTGGAGTTTATCTTCTGAGCCAACAGAAACATGCATTACTTGGTCACGGAAGAAAAGTCACTCAGATGAGTTTTCGGGGCGTACCCAGCTCCCGTCACGGTGGTGATGGATCAGACTAAGTTGGCCCTTTTTACCAAGATGAATTCTCACTGTTTACAGATATTCTGGCATTATACTGTCTCCCGAGGAAAGAGCACCGCTACCTGAGCGCTGGTGGTATCGGTATAATGAGGATATCTGGACTATGAGATATTAGGGAGATACAGATGGGGATACGCACCTCGTGTGGCTCTGGTGTCTAGGCCTCGCCTGGCTGGAGTTGCAGGTTTTTTGAGACTTTTTCCCGCGTACCGGTTTCCATGGCTGTTCTTTTTCTATTTTTTTTGAGCAGAAGGTTCCGTAGAAAAGGTGGTTGAATTCTACGGGTAATTACTGAGCTAAATGGCTACCCGTCATGGGTCAATGTATCAATGATCTTAGGAGCGAGGTAAAAGGGGTTAGGGGCACTGTAGGAGGTGTGGCTTGGATTAGAGAGGAGCCCTAGTGTTATCATAGTCTTGGACTCTACATAGCACGAATAAACAATACTACTACTACTAATTAATCACACATGTACTTGTACGTGCGTTCCGTATTTGCTTACAGTTTACTCTCATGATAGGGTATTGTTCGTTGATCCGCTTCTTATAGGGTACAGGGGTTAAAGCGGGGATAAAGTGGAGATAAAGTGGTGATATTCCAGGTTACCTCACGATAGATCCACAGTATCCCTGTTAGCTTCAAATTTTAAAATCTTATGGCCTAAGGCATAAGAGATATGCATCTGTATATGAAGTCCAACGCCCACCTTCATGCCTGCACCTTTCTTCACTCGCGCACACCTGAGGTCGTTTCGTTTAAATCATTGTCAGCTATTTACTATTATTTTGCTCAACGGCATACTTTTATTTCATTCATCTATCTAATTTTTACTTCATGTGAGTGCATCTGAACCTTAAGTCAACTACTTTAGAAGATTTTAATTTACTGTACTAGATTGCCGCAAAGATGGATTCACCTCAACAACCTTCTCCATCATCAGCATCTCCTACTTATGCAAAACGCCTAACACAAACTCAACGTATTCAAGTAAGTCTGAAATCTACAAATTGATAAGGTTAAGAGAGTAACATGTGCAGGTTAGAACCTTGGCCAGTGAGGGACACAGTTACGTCAAAATCTCTCAACGCCTTGGGATTACATGGCGACAGGTACAATACACTATGAGCGTTGAAAATACCGAGCCTCAGTACTCCAGTGGTAGGCCACCTATTCTAAGTAGTTCCCAGGTCGATGAAATAGAATTTTTCGTCTGTTTATCATCGGAAAATCGTCGGATGTCATTTTTCCAACTTGCACATTTTATATTTCGGCACTTTGGTGTGAGCGAGAATGTGATCCGACGTGAACTGGCAAAGAGGGGATATGCACGCAGGATTGCACGATTAAAACCTCCTATCTCTTCAGTCAACAAACTGAAGAGATATGAGTTTGCCAGAATACATCTCCACTGGCGGAAGGAACATTGGATGAGAGTCCTCTGGTCCGACGAGACTTGGGCTATGAATGGTCGGCAAAGTGATCGTTGGGTCACAAGAAAGGTCAGTAGTCCCTTAAAGGCTCCTAAGATTTAGAGTTCCCTTGAGCTAAGTTTAAGTCAAAGATTGGGGAAGAGTACGAAGATACCTGTGTCCTAGCCAAGACGCGGAGGAGAGTTGGGTGGATGTTCTGGGGATCTTTCTTTGGACGACAGAAGGGGCCTTGCCTGATTTGGGAGAAGGAGTGGGGCCATATCACTGCGGCCAGTTACTGCGAGAGGATAGTGCCTCTCATAGAGAGTGCGGTCTTTCGGGAACCAGGACTAGATGTGATGCAGGACAACGGCCCCTTCCTCACAAGTCGAGGCAAACTATGCGTGAGTTTGAAAGGAGGAATATTTCTCTAATGGAGTGGCCGCCATATTCTCCTGATTTAAATCCGATAGAAACTTTGTGGAGTTATATGAAAGCGTACATGGAGCGTCTTTATCCAGCGTTGGATCAAGGGGGGCAGCGGAGTCAAGGGCATCTTCGTCAAATAGTGAACGAGGCGTGGGATCTGGGGTTTAATGGGGATGACTTGGAGAAACTGATAGATTCGATGCCCCGAAGAATCAGAGCCGTTTACGAAGCTGAAGGCGAATATTTAAATTATTAGCTAGATAGAAGTATAATTTATTTATGAAATGTATTAATGAATTAAAAAGTGAATAGGGGGCTATAATGGACCAAAAAAGCAAAACCAACGAATATTTCGTTGTGAAATTTTTGCCATACAAATTTAAAGTTTAGGTGGGGAGATCTACTTATCGTCATGCTAATTCAAGTTAGTAAAAGCCTATATACCCTGTAAAAGTCGAATTTTAGCGCCTATACACGATTAATACCGTAGTATCAGAGTATGGTTCGATAAAATAAAAAGCAATTTTCACATACAAATCGGAGTTTTATTTGAAGATAGCTGCCTATTTGAGATAGAATATTTTATTTCCCTCACCGAAAGCCCCTGTCACGCTAATGCAATTTCGTTGACTTAGGCCTGTATAGTGCCACTACGGTAAGTTTTCTCAGCTCCACTCAGAATATGGGTCTCGACAGGGTATATATGCTTTCGCTAGCCTGACCTGGAAAGCTTGGCAGTTGATCTATGAACATTTATGAAAATACCTTAAAAATTTGTATGTGAAATTCCTCACGCAAAATGTATCGCAGCTTCTAATTTTGGTTCAAATATAGTTATGAATTCATTATTCTAATTATCCAGTTCATAATAAGTTATAGAGGCTAGAACTTTGTCGGGCCACCTTGAGCTTCATAAACGGCCCTGATCCGGCGTGGCATTGACTCGACTAGCTCTTCCAACTCATTTTCATCCACGGCCCTGCCCCAAGCTTCTGCTACAATCCTTCGAAACTCATCCTGCGATCTATTGTTTTCCGAAGCTAAATCAAGATAGTGATATGCGATGTAGTCCTTCATCAGTTTCCAGACATGCTCTATGGGGATCAGATCAGGGGAGTATGGTGGCCATGTAATCGGAGAGATGTCTCTCTCCTTAAGTTCATCCATAGTTTGCCTTGCCTTTTGAGGTGGGGCGTTGTCCTGCATTAGTTATATATTTGGATGACTCGAAATCATGCCATGGATAAGAGGCACTATCCTCTGACAATATCTATCGGCAATTATACTACCTCACTCCTCCCAAATCAAGAAAGGGCTTTTTACGCTCCCAAAAAAAGAGCCCCAAAACAGCCATCTAATTTTCTTCCGAATGTAACTTGTGACAAATGTAGCGTCAAATTTTTCATCTATCTAGATGATAGATTAAGGTTAGGGATCTCAAGTTTCAGACAAAATAGGCGGTACTCACTTTCCTCGTGATTCAAATACTACAATGTCGTCCATCAGTTACCCAGGTTTCATCTGTCCAAAGAACTCTCGCCCGATCTTCTTTATTCCAGTGAAGATGTTCTGTAACGAACTCAAGTCTCTTTCTCTTGTTTTCTGCAGAAAGAGGTGGTTTCAAAGCGGCAATACGACGGGCGTATCCACTTCTAGACATTGCCCGTTGGATTACCTTCTCACTCGCTCCAAAATGACTAAAATGTGCGTAGGCGAGCTCGAAATAGGTCAATTGACGGTGTTCTGCAGATGATGTATTGAAGGCTTCAATCTCGTCGACCTGTTCACTGCTCAAGACAAGGGGCGACCGCTACTCTTTTTAGGAGAGAGATGGATAGCTTTTGCTGCATAGCGAGCCTGGTGATAGGTCACTTGCGGTCGTCGCGCGACGTTTTGGTAGCTGTAGCCTTCCCGGGCAAGAGTTCTCACCGGCCGATTTTTAGAGATAACGTATGATTTAGCTCTCTTTTGACGTGATACTTGTGCTTTTGTCACTATTTTTACTATGGAACGAGCTTGAGATTGAGGTGAGGTTAATGATGGTAGAGGCGTCAGTGGACGATTCATCGTTGCAATGATGTAACAGATCCATTCTTTAGCATCCTGGATGAATTATTTAACTTCAGAATTTTCTCAACTTAGGATCGTTACATTTAAGACAAATTACTCAAGTGATGGCGTCCTTTTGCGGTCTGTGATGGTATTGCTGTACAATAGTGGTGGGGCACACGTTTGGGAGAAGACTCTGTAAAAGCAAGGCTAACTAGCATAAAACTGACAATCTTGACAGATAAGACTGATATATTTCAGACTTTGATTTAGATGTCTTAGGCCCCATAGACTCCCACTTTTAACCCCTGAAGCGAGATATACCCTGCACAGACCCACCTGTGATAACTTACCGTGGCGGCACAGTAGTACAGTCGTCCCTCTCTAACTCCATAGTGGGTCCAAGTATAAGTGTTGAAAATATTCATTGTAACTTGGACTTTTATATTTGCAACACCTACCCTTACAGGTCATTTTGGGTGCAGGGGTAAGTATTGCAAATGTAAATGGTTGAATTTCAATGAATATTTTCAACACTTATACCGGGACCCACTATCGAGTTTGAGAGGGACGACTGTATAGTAAGTCCTGTAAGCCGTAGAAATTATAAAATCAATGTAGAATGTCTCAACACTAAATATTGTTTGTAGATGAAGTTGAATTTGTACATCATTACCTTGCAACTAACTACAATGTTATACTAGAAACATTTCAGCCACTAACAATATTTATCCCTGCAGTAATGTATACAAGACTTACCCCAGCTATGAACCTCAGCTCCTTCTACTTATCTATTCTATCTATACGCTTGTAAGCATTGTTCGATAAATCTCACGTTACGGTAATTTTGTCGCTTCAAATCTTACTTAAACTGTCTAGTGGGGGGACGAAGACGGCGTTACTACCTGTACGTGGTGTCCCCTACGAACCTGGAGTTTATCTTCAGAGCCAACAGAAACACGCAATACTTGGTCGCGGAGGAAAAGTCACCCAGATGAGTTTCCGGGGTATACCCAGCTCCTGTCACGGTGGTGATGGATCAGACTAAGTTGACCCTTTTTACCAAGATTAATTCTCACTGTTTACAGATATTCTGGCATTATACTGTCTCCCGAGGAAAGAGCACCGCTACCTGAGCGCTGGTGGTATCGGTATAATGAGGATATCTGGACTATGGGATATTAGGGAGATACAGATGGGGATACGCACCTCGTGTGGCTCTGGTGTCTAGGCCTCGCCTGGCTGGAGTTGCAGGTTTTTTGAGACTTTTTCCCGCGTACCGGTTTCCATGGCTGCTCTTTTTCAATTCTTTTTTGAGCAGAAGGTTCCGTAGAAAAGGTGGTTGAATTCTACTGGTAATTACTGAGCTAAATGGCTACCCGTCATTGGTCAATGTATCAATGATCTTAGGTTCGAGGTAAAAGGGGATAGGAGAACTGTAGAAGGTGTAGCCTGGGTCAGAGAGGAGCCTTAGTGTTATCATAGTCTTGGACTCTACATAGCACGAATAAACACCACAACAAACAACTATCTAGGGGTAGTGTTAAGGTGATAAAAAAGAATCCTAACGTTCTGCAGCTTTTGGAGCATAAAATATAGCACACAGGTGTATAGTGGCGCTGGGGTAAACGAAGTTCAGAATCAGATGTTATCTTATACTGTTACAAGTGTATGTACCCTACCATCATGGTGGGGCTTACAGTGGGTATTATTATCCATAATAAACTTCCAACCATACACTATACTCTATTACAGGGGTAAGAAGTGTAGCCCCACATTCTGTGTAATTTACATGGGCTATCCCTGACATTCCGACTTTAGCGCTACAAAAATGGCTAGACTAAGGCAATAAGGCAACCGAGGCATTCCTTCTTCCTTGAACCTTCTCTCTTATGTTCGATAGTTGCACAGCATCCTCGTACCACACTAAATCGGTTGACACGACATATCGAATAACCTATATCCTCACGATAAACTGCGAAGAAAAATGAGCACCCCAGCATCTCCCACTACTCCAAGATCACGGAGCCAGCTTTCTAGGGATCAGCGAGTCCAGATATACACGTTACGTGGCCTTGGTTTTACTCATCTCGCTATCGGTAATCAACTCGTTATCACCGAAAGAAGGGTACAATATGCCCTTGCAAGGCAAAGTCTGACGCCCAAAAAGCGAAATGGCCGACCCCACACCTTGAACGCTCAGCAGGAAGTTGAGCTTGAAGAGTTTGTCACGTCTTTAAGTGAGGCCCGCCAGATGAGCCACCTGGAGCTTGCTGCTAAGTTTTCCCACTGGAATTGTGGCCAAATCGCAATCAAAAGTGCTCTTGAGAGAAGAGGGTTCAAGCGTTGCATTGCTCAAGCGAAGCCTACTCTAACGCCTGCACATATGAGGAAAAGATTAGAGTGGGCGGAAGAACACTCTTCTTGGACACCTGAACAGTGGTCCCAAATTCTTTGGTCTGATGAGACTTGGGTCACTGGTGAACGTCACACAAGAGTATGGGTTTCGAGGAAGGTGAGTCCAGATCTCAGCCATGTATCAACTGCATTAATCTAATTTTTAGCCCGAGGAGACATATTATCACACTTGCCTGGTTCGAAAAGGTCCTCGAAAGCGTGGTTGGATGTTCTGGGGCTCCTTTTATGGGAACCAGAAGGGCCCTGCCCTCTTCTGGAGTAGGGATTGGGGGACTATAAAAGCGGAGAGTTACTGCCAGAGGATTGTTCCTTTAATCCACGCGGCAACACAACCAATTGACTCTCGCGGCCCTCTTCTCTTTATGCAGGATGGTGCTCCTGCCCATTCTGCTCAACGTACGAAAAGAGAGCTGTCATCAAGGGGGGTAGATTTCATAGTCTGGCCGTCATATTCCCCAGACCTGAATCCAATTGAGTCAGTGTGGGATATGATGAAATCCCATATTGAAGAGCACCACCCAGAATTTGATTCTGGTAATCCATCTGAGGAAGTGCTCCGTAATGCAGTCCTAGAGGCATGGGAGTCAATTTCTCAGGAGCAACTGGCTACGCTTGTAGAGAGCATGCCAGAAAGGTGCCAGGCAGTCATCAGAGCAAGAGGAGGTTCGATTCCTTATTAATGATGCTTAATTATTGGTAAAAATGTATTTAATACTTGATAAAAGCTAGCACTTTTGAATAGAATATCATCATTTCAACGAGTTACAGGGATCTCCTACACTTCTTTTATCACGCAAAATTTCCCATACGAATAAGGTTCAGCTATTGTCGGATTTGGTATGGTCAAAATATTGCAGCCAATGGCATATTGTATAATCCCTGTCAGATCTTGGCATTCAGGGGTTTCCTTCACTATTTACTCCTGCAATAGAGTACAGTAGAACCCCTCTTAGCTAATAGTGGGTCCCGGTATGACTACTGAGGAGATTCATAGAAATTTTACCGTTTATATTTGCAATACTTATCCCTGCACGCAAGATGACCTGTAAGGGTAAGTGTTGCAAGTACAAAAGTCCAAGTTACAATGAATCTTATCAACATTTATACCGGAACCCACTATTAGCTAAGGGGGGTTCTACTGTAGAATGGGAAATCGAAGGTCCCCGTAATCCCCTTCGGTTATTGTTTTTGTCCCTAGTATGATACAAATTTTTATCGAATTAGGGACAAAAATAATCATAGAAGGGGACTACAGGGACTTTCGATTTCCCATACCAGTGTACAGTGCCTCAACCCTAAAGATCGTAACTAATTAGCGTTAATTTTGTGTATCACAGCTCTTCTAACTTCTAGCTCAATCTATAGCATGAACTCCTACTGTTAAAAATCTTTGGGACTTCAACACTGTAGTAGTAGGGTATAGCATGCTGTCGCTGGAGATCGTCAATATTTGCTGAGAGGATAAACTTTGACCTTCCAAATTAAAAACCATATTATTTCGTGCCGGATGAGGACTAGATGCGAGTGAAAATTAATAAATTTTTTATGGCCAACCGATATTAGTATGTAAATGTTAGTGAGAATAATCCCCACCCGATAGGGGCGTTAAGGCGTGCGTTAAGGAAAAATATAGTCTAAATATGGACATAATCGTTTCTTTTCACATCCTGTTATAAGCTTAGTATGATGATAATTATAAACCAGATGACCGGACGTGATACGCTTCAGCATCTTGAAGGACAAAAGAATTATGATGAGATTGGTCTAATAGCCTTCCTAATTTGCGAGAATACTAGTGACGCAGTAGGAGTAGTTTGACATAGTTTACACGATTATTTTATTTTCCTACACTTCCCGTTCATCAAAATTTAACTAGAAGCTCCTCTTGACCTAGAAGATTTTCCCCGTCTCTTCCGAGATTTTCCATGACTAGTTTTACTCTCGGCATTCTTTTCTGATGAACCTGAGGTCATAGCTGTTTTTGCAGCTTCCTGCCTCAATACTCGCTTACTTTCCTGGTCCCACCATTCTTGAAATTCTTGTTCCTCTTGAATTTCTCGCAGACTACGCCTTGATACAGCGTCTTTAATAATTTCTAATTCTCTCTTCTGTTGTACAATAATGTCAGCCATCGGCAACATCAGCGATGGCTCAGGTTTATTAGAAGGGGTAGTGCCAGGTCTAGATGAAGGTACTGCCGTTAATATATGATTATTCTGAGAGAAGCATGTTTTTGCATTAGATGAACTGGGGTAAAACTGAGATTTTTTTTGTTCAACCACATTAGAGTGAGTAGCGGGCAAAGTCATCTTGAGAAATCTAGGTGGCTTTACGGCCTGGAGTGAAGATGTATTCAGAGTTTTCTGTAGGGAGATCTTTTCTCCATTTAGAGCAATTTTCCAAGGGGAAGAGGTTTTTAGATCTTCGAGAGATCCTGGAGACTTATCTAGGACATGTTGCCGCTGTTTCTTGCGTTCTTTCTGTGATAGTTTCGGGGGAGTGGCTCTTATTTCACTGCTGTCTTTTGCTTTTTGGGTAGAGATATCCATTGATAAAATTGAGTGACGACTTGAACTTGTCTGTTCCATGATTTCTCGCATTCCAAGTTTAGAAGTTGGAAAAACGATGGGGGACCACGTCTTCGCTGCACAGGTTTTTTTATCAGTTACCTTCTCATGTTTTTCTGTCTGTGAATGTGATATGGATGAGTTAATTTTAGAAGTTGCCAAATCAACTGTATCCAGGATAGACTGTGAGCTTTCTGGGACTGAATATCTTGATTCTAAACAGATTTCATTTTCAGAAGCGAGGGCAGAGGCCTTTGAGCTTCTATTCCAAAAAGCGTCATTATCATCGTCAATGTTGAACATCATATCAACGACAGACTGTCTTTTTCGAATGTTAGAGCTGAATTGGTTAGTTCTTGCAATATTGGGAAATTCCTCGCACATTTTTTGTCTCTCATAGCTAAGAGTCGTGTCTTCTGAGCTCCCGATCCGTGCCCTAGGTGAGTACGCAGTCCGAATATCATGATCCTTTAAGCGAGAAATGAAAGACATTTCCAAGATTCGCCGGCGCCGCTCCTCATTTATTTCTTCCGCTAGGTGTGGATTGTTTTGATGCAGTACATGATCAGCTCTATCACTTTTAGAAAAAGGAAGATATTCCAACTGAGTTTCTCGAACAAGTCGATCAAGTTCTGAGAGAACATCATCTTCCAGGTCATTCAAAAACTGATTTTCAAACATTGATTCTAAATTTATGCAAATAAATTTAAGAGCAAACTCCTTGAAAGAGGTCACAGAGAATGGAGCTATGAAATTCAAGAGATTACAGACGTTTCTAGCATTTACTACAAATGGTTATTAGTGATCCTAGGGCCAATAGTATCAATGCTTACCAAAGCGACCAATGATTTCTTGGCATATCTGTGATAGTCGATTTAATATCAGCTCATTTGCTGTAGTCATGACATCGAGAACGAGGTCGGAAAATTCATCAATATCAGTGCGAACAATGTCTTCAAAAAGTTCTGTCTCGAGATCTGTATAGATGTAACGAAGAACCACATTGAAAACATCAGCTTCGATATGTTTTAAGTCAACACGAACGACTTCCTTATTTTCCTGACGGCGAGAAGACAGCCATTTTCCCGCAGCACGACCATTAAAGAGTCCCTCAAAAAATGGGCATCTTCGACATAAAATTGCGCTGTGGGCTCTCATTTCAAAGCCTTTCACTTGAATAATTACATCAGCATCTCCAAAAAAAGCTGAATCCTGAATCGCCTTGTCCAATTCAATATGCATTATCTTCTCCGGTTCTATCATTGAGCGTGCTGCAGTCTCAAGCTTCTCTAACTTGAGATTATTTGCTACCTTCATAAGCTCAGCCCGAACTTGACGATATCGAAACTTCATCACAGGATAATAACGTGTGAATTGCCAGACATCCACAACATCATCTGTGTAAAGATAGAGCAAGAGGTTGAACATCGTTATGAAGTCTAGTGATTTAAAAATTAACGTCACTTTTATACTTCTATCTTCAAAAATATTGTGAGAAGATTCGTTCTCGATGGTTAAGATGTCAGAGGTGATAGGCTCCCCGGTCTCTCTAAATATTTTTAGAGCTTCACGAAGAACTGGACTTCGGCCGAGGATAAAGCTGTGCGCCGGTATTTTTACGTCAGAGTTTGTTGTTTTAATATTAATATTTAAAGTTTTATCAAGAATACAGCTGCGTACGTGCTCACCAACACAGGTTTCCAGGTTATCAGAAGCAGGCACAGTTCTCCTCAAATAGACAACGAGAGGTTCAGGCGCGACAACCTTTGCTTTAGTGAGCGCTTGGTCAACTCTAAACTCTGTTGGCTCCGAAATTTGTAGGTGGCTTAGCACCGTAAGAGGAGCAATATCATTCCAAAGTGTTTTTTCATTGACCGGGACTCGTTTCTGTAAAAAATCACAGTTTCTTTGGATGGCTACATAGACGCCAAATATTGTACTACGAATAGCAGCTATATTTATCAATCCAGGTATTCGTTGAAACTCCAATTTTTTGAATTTTGAAGCTCCAATATTCTTGTTGAGGTCTTTCGCGGCGCCTCGCTTGGAATGTCGCCAAACTGCACCTGCTCGTGTGCAAAGTATCACCGATCCATTTTCAATAATTCCAACAGACTGAACGCCGTCAAGGCTGCTGCTCTTTCGAGCTGTCCAGATTCGCTCGGGTGATGATAGAGATTCTCTTATTTTTGCAGGATTTGTTGTGCTAGTTGCTGAGCTAGACGGAATACTTCGGACGTGTAATAAGAATAAATCTCCTCCGCTAGATACAGCTGCGATTGAGTCACCACCCGCAGCAATTGATGTTATGTAATTAGATCTTGGATTATAGCCCGTAGCAAAATAGTTCATTTTGAGTGAATAATTTGAAGGTTCATCAAATAAAGGAAACTTAACAATATTGTAGCCATAATTAGAGAAGACGAATACGTTATGATTCGAGAGTAGTACAATAGTTGCATTATCAATAGCAGAGACTGAACAGATGGGACCTTTGAAAAGTGACGTGGCTACTTTGCGAGGTAACGGCTGAATTTCAAGACTTCGTGAATCTGAGTCCATTAGGCCCAGTTGGCCTTGATTCTTGCCCCAAGTGAATAAAGAGGTCAAGGTATGCGCCACTGAGTGCAATGCAGATGCTGCGACCCCTATTATGATTTCTCTTTTCAAGGGCCCAAAAATTTGGCGCGGATAGCAGTAGATTGGCTCTTCATCGATTAGGGTCGGGCGTGGCAGAGTGTATCCCAGCTGACCATACAAATTTGATCCCCAGGATAAAAGTGAGCCATTGGCTATCACAGCTAAAGTATGATTTTGCCCCAGGGCGATCTTGGATACCCGTTTCCCAACCAAGAGGCCATGGCTTACTGGAACGTAAGAGAATCGGGTATCTTCATCACCAGTCCCAAGCCTTCCACCCGGGCCAAAGCCACACATGTAAAGGTTGGATTCGGGATCAGTAGTGAGGATTGCACTATGAAGCTTTGAGAGGATAACATCTTGTATTAAGATCGGTTGATGGGTTATCAGGGTAGGTAGGTCAGATATAGATTTCGGTGGAGCTGTCTTATCCTTAAGACACTCACCATTGTCTTTTGATTTTAGAAAATCTTCGTACAACTTCTGTGTAAGTTCATCTGGCCTTTTCAAAATTATCCTTTCTGGATGATGTCTGTCATCTTGATCTTTGAAGCCCAATCCATGATTTCGATTGCTACCCCAAGCGAAAACTTCATCACCAACAATTGAAGATGAGCAATCAACTAGTGAGGTTGAGCCATTAGAGGCTATTGGCTCGTTCACGACTTCATCAAATTCACTTCCTTCATACTCACTTCCTAGCTTCTGGGGGGGTTTCTTTGAAATTGTAGCATTGTATAAATCAAATGGACTGTTGCCCTCATGATCTTTAATCTTAAACAAGCTGCTGAATACCCTTGGAGATTTACCACCAACCTTCCCACTAGAAGTTTCAAGGTCTTTTCTTATAATTGCACGAGCCAAGCTTATATTTCCGAAGTACAAAGCCCGGTGTAGTGCTGTCCATCCATTCTCGACATCCTGTATATACAAATCTAGAGCGGGATGCTCAAGAAGGATCATGGCGAAGCCAACCTTAATTTTAGACGTCGATGATGCAGCCCGATGAAGAAGTGTTAACCCTGAGTGATCCCGGCAATTGATATCAGCATAGCCGATGGTTATGTTTGATCCCCTCACTCTCGTTGGGTGCCCATATTGACTAGAGTACTTTCGTTGCTTAACATTTTTGGGAGAGGTAGAGCTCCCTTCTAGACTCCCATAACTAGACACGCGCTCATTGGGCGCCTTGCTTGATGAAGGCTTCTTGCTGTAGCGTCCGTACAGAAGTTGTCGAAAGTTTTCAAGTTCCTCATCATAGTAATATTTCCAGAGGGAAGCGCTCATGTGTTATTGCGGGTTAAAGATTTTAATTCCTTTAAGCCTCACTATCAAAATCTTTCTCAGACCTGGAAGGAAACAAAATGCTACATAAAGCGGTAGAGGTACGGATCTCTTGGGAGCTAGAAAGAGTAGGTACCCGAGGCCTATTATAGTGGAGCTGTGATTCGGAATTAACTTTTCAGGAACGAAGAATAACACTAAATAGACAAAATTAGATAAGGCTAGTAGAATAAGGTTTATTAGCTTTGAAGTCAATGTCTCGTGGAGGACTGTGGTTCATATGAAGTTTAAAAACACCAACCAATCAGATGTAACTTCGGGTGCATCACTGGTGATTCATGTTTTCAGCCGAAGAGTCCCACTAATCGATAGTTCAGGTTTCGTTGCTGGTGACGATACATTCATAGGTTGCTTGATAAAAGTCAGAAAGAAAAAGCTGTCCTTTGGGATGAGTGTTAAATCCTGAGTAAACCTTCCTTTGAGCTCGGGTATACATTGTGGGGCCCGTTATCTTTTTACTGACAGCAACAAGACAGACTCAGCCCCCTACATCAGGTAGACTTGAATGCTCAAATTTCGATTTTTGATTTATTGCCACCTATATTTCTAGTGCTATTGTCTACTGAGAGCTATCGTACTAAATTCTTGTGTTTATCTACACATGTAACGTTGAAATAATGACGCGTAAAACATACAATCTGCCGGCAAAACGTACTAGTATGTGTAAAATAGCTATAGCTGACCCATTATTTTGACACTCCAATAAATTATCTAACGTTAACAGTTGAGAAGATAGCAATATGTGACTGAGAAACCGTTCGTACACGACCAAGAAGACTTATTCATAACCCATGTTGATCAGGCCTCTGTATTCTATCAAAAATGATCGTGCTATTTAACGTTTCATTCTGGAAATATAAATCGGAATTCTGAAAATGGGAATCGTGGAATCTGATGTCTGAAATCTGCGGTCTACGCGATGCAGCGAAATAATTAAGTGTCCAGTCTCTTGCTGCTGCCAGGAATTTCCAATGTGTCACCATCAAATTCCCAATCATGAAGCCTTGTTAGAGGTTAATAGATACATGGAAGTGGGGGGCAGTGATTTTTGAATACCACCGAGGATTAAAATCAGATTTCCAGTCATCGTTGGGGTGAGGCCATAGTTTCCTGCAAGCAACGCCACTAGGACGCTAACGCTAATAATCGATAGATCTAAAGCAAAGCTTGACTTAGACGACTCATAGTAAGATAGTGTTTGAAGAGAGACCTTTTCCAGATCCCTGTGTATTCCAGATACCGCCGAATTTGCTCGCTCAAGCTCGGTATTATGGCCGTGTAGAAGAGTTGTTACATTGAGTAAAAGATCGGAGATGAAATATGCTTGCTAGATAATGTTCAGCTAAAGTCATGAGCTGGAAATTGAAACAGATGACGACCTTTTCTGCAACAATTTGTTGTTGTTGTAATTCAAAAATCCTAAGGTTGACCTGATTCTAAACCGATATTAAGATGACGACAATTGTTTCCAGAGAATATCATACCAAGCTAGTCCTTAAAGATGAAGCATGCATCTCTGAGTGAGACAAAGACTCATTCAGATTTTCTAGTCGATCAACATACTTACTAGCAGTTGAATCCATCTCTTTTTGATACTCCGCAATCATTTTTTCATTATTCTGCAAGATCCTCGAAAAAAAACTTTCAAGTCTAGAGCGAGCTTGATCGCTGTCTTTGATGATGTCTTTCATTTCTGAGTGGACACCCTTTTTTAGTCAGTATTTTTCTTCTAAAAATGATGGACAAACTTGAGTTTTATCAGATATCTCATCAAATGAACTTCTCATTATAGTCTTCCACTCATCTATTCCCACTTCTATATCCCTAAATACAGAGTCGATTTTATATTCATTCTTCTCTACGTCTACCTTCAGATTTTGTAAATCTTGATGAAGGTCGCTAGTGAAGTTTTCCATGATAACTGTGAGCTTTTGGAATAGAGCGATTGTCTCATCTACACTCAAGATTAGCAGGGAATATTGAATTCGGTTCCGTCAACAACCCTTCTCAATATTTATACGAGCTGCTCGACAAAAAAGTAACGCTGAATCTCTATAGCTGAGCCAAGTAGCCCAGTGTTTTGAATTCTTTCCGAGACCTCGTAGACAATTGTTCACATCTTGAGGAGAAAATTTAAACTTTTGATTAGTCTCAGCTGCTCTAACGAGTGAAGAGCTCGTGAACAGAAGACAGGATTCTGGAGCTTGAAAGTTGGCTCTCTCCATATCACACATTGTCAGAGTAGCTGCAAATGCATCAACTTGATCTTGCTCAAACTTGCCACGATTCAAGTAGTAATTTTTTTCGTCAATTTCATTCAAATGTTTACAATTATCCATCAAAAGGCGAGCTGCCATCCGATGACAGACGGGCTTGCCCCTTAACTTCTGTAGCTCCAGCATAGCTTTAATATAAATTTCAGGATGAGGTGCTGAGGACTCTAGAAGCTCATTCAAATCCAGCTTCACATATTTTTCAGCAGCTGAACTCAATTCGAGAGACTCTATGAAGGTTTTAGCCTTAAAATTTTCGCAAGAAACTTCCAATTGGTACCTGTTAAGCCTGACTTTGACGTTTTCGTCGATCTACGCCATGCTGAGACGCTCATTCCTAACACCAATACCAGAAACAGCTTCATGATCAAGATTTTTGGGAAAATAATCAATTGAACTAAAGTTTCTGCATCACGGAGTAAAATACGTGAAAGTATAAACAAAAACGGAATTTATAATACTAATTTTTGGTGGAAGTTTGAGATATTTTGTGTTAGCGAAACGTTTTTGAATATTGATAAAGAACTCGACCTAAAATCAAGTGATATAATTCACTGAGGCTTTTTGGTTTAAGATGCAAATTATTGAATAAAATTTTGGTTGAGCTAAGAAATAATAAGAGAGTAAAGTAGTACAACTCAAAAGCAGAAATTTAAATCTCACTATTAACTCCGAATACAGTTTCACTAATTGATCTTTTCTCTGGATTTTAAAAGACGACACCAAATTGAGAGAAACACGAGTTTCTGATGAAGCCACTCTAGCACAGAATTTATTCGAAATTCTGTATTGAGTCCGCAAATAGTCAATACCAAATTGCAGATGTGCCTTTAGTTTCCACCAGATCTCGACTCACTGTTTGCGTAATTCAAGCCTTAATACTTATCCAGGTTGACTTATCCATAGAAATTTATTTAGCTTCTCATTTATAATATTCTTATCGTCAAGCTGGGGCTTCTTCACATCAATTTCATTTTCCCGTAGAATCTTTATCTGTTTTGTTTTATTTAAAAATGTTCGAAACACCCTTACTTCGTAGATGGCTTCTATAATCAGCTTTCTAGAAGCTTCATGCTTGAATCTTGTGCTTCATTCTAGCACAGTAATTTCTGTGCAGTATCTCAACGACTCGTCTAGACGTGTAGGCCTCATTCTGGTTTACCTGGCAATAAATTTGATTATTTTCATGTTCAAGAAACGTTTTGTTATGCTACCGAGGGCTTTAGGCTATCGAGATAGTGGTTAAGGCATTGGATTTGGTGGCAACGTAGGTAACGAAAGCTCCCTTTTTTGGCCCTTCATGCAGAATTCTAGTTCAGAAGCCTGTAGAAACAGGATGACAGTTTCTGAAATCAATCTGAATAATTCTTGATGAAAAGAACTCATTTCCATAAGACTATGCTTCTATGTAAATTGACTGTTTTTTTATATACAACTTGAGAAATCCGTAATAATCTTTCGACGCTCTATTCGTGACTTATTTTAAACCGGAAAATATAAGGTCAGGACATTGCCAAAAATTTGAGATGCGGCGAGTAAAGAGGTCAAGTAGAGATAGTTTCCGATAATATGATTCACCAAAATGGTTTTTCAAGTCGGCGAGCTCCTGTAAATCGATAGATTTGAGACATTTGCCATCGAGTAAAAAACCGTGTATTACATCCTGATCTTTTTTTGGGTCATTCTTTTTGTGTATTATTATGGTTATGAGCGATTGAAGGAAATACTGGTTGGAAGATTGACTGAGATTGGCTACCACACAAGTGGATTTAAGGTGTTTGGAATGCTTAGATAAGTAAAGAGTCTGTAGTAAGTGAAGCTCAAAGTCCTGTAATGTTTAACTATACTCCCTCAATAGAGCTGGTCTACGTTATAGTTATATAGTGAAAAGTAAACAATACGTGGGTCATTGTTGCAATGTGCGATCCCTGTTCTCACTTGCCCCTGCCATGCACTACTTGTAGTAGTGCATGGCTGTGTTCTAGAGTTACCCTTGCCGCACTAAGAGTCTCTAGTGCTCTGGCCCTTGTACGCCATTGGTACTAGTGTTGGGACTAGTACCTACAGTGACCAGCAAAACTGTTCGAATGTTTTGTAACTTTCGCTTGTAAGCCTCATAAAATTTTATCTGCTTGACCAATTCACAAATTTTTACATTAATAAAAAATTCCAATTCTGTGGTTTCTTTTGATATAAATTAGATGATGTGAATCGAAAATTTGGTGGAGTAATCGCGATTGAAAGGGCGTTGGTCATTCGAACAGTTTTGCAGGGGGGATGTGGGGAAAGTATAACTAGGCATCAGGAGCACTGTAGGTCTTCATGAAAGGTTGAGTTTGTAATCATTTACAGCACATAATCACTTTCTACTGTTACTCGAATCTTTTTTTATCATGAGGCCTCTATCTCAATCAAAAATTGATGTCATTCTTCACCACCTTGACCATGGACTTTCCATCCGTTCAACAGCTCGAGAATGCAATGTCTCAGTTTCTACCGTTTCATGTATTCGCAAGAGACACCGTCCAGATCTTCAGGTGAACTTAGGAGGGCGACCTTGTTTGCTCAGCGAGCATGACACTCGTCATGCCGTCCGTACTATAACATTCGGTAAGGCCGATACCGCTGCCGAAGTTGCCCAAAACATCAGGGACATGAAAAATTGCTCTATCTCTGTTGATACAGTCCGACGGACCCTCAAAAAAGCAGGGTTAAAAGCTGTTGTGAAAAAGAAAAAGCCAAAACTAACAGCAAAGCAAAAGAAGGACCGTCTTGACTTTGCTATGGCCCATAAGTACTGGACTACAGATGATTGGAAGCGTGTAGTTTGGTCAGACGAGACGAAGATAAATCGCTTGCAGTCAGATGGAAGATCTTGGACCTGGAAAAGGCGAGGACGAGGGTTGATAGAGAGAGAGGTAGAGGAGACCCTCAAATTTGGTGGCGGTCATATTATGATCTGGGGCTGTATGCTGTGGGAGGTGACAGGAAACATGTGTAAGATTGATGGGTTGATGGACCAGCATCTATACACTGAGATATTGGAGGAGGATCTCCTACAAACGCTGGTGGAATACGGTAAAACCCCCGAATCCGTTATCTTCATGCAGGACAATGATCCAAAGCATACCTCGAAGAAGGCCAGACAATTCCTCAGAGATCATTCGCTCGCCGTTCTCCCTTGGCCAGCAAACTCCCCTGATCTTAATCCCATCGAGCATCTCTGGAATTACATCAAGAAAAGACTCAAGGATTACCCCCAACCGCCAAATGGGATCCTGGAGCTTTGGGACAGAGTTCAGGATGAATGGGCAAAGATTCCTGCAGAGGAATGTCAGAAGCTGATAGAGAGTCTTCCTAGGCGCATAGATGCAGTGATTAAGGCGAAAGGTGGGCATGTAAAGTACTAAATTACCAGTTCAAAAATTTCCCCATACCCCCCCTGCAAAACTATTCGAATGACCAACGCCCTTTCAATCGCGATTACTCCACCAAATTTTCGATTCACATCATCTAATTTATATCAAAAGAAACCACAGAATTGGAATTTTTTATTAATGTAAAAATTTGTGAATTGGTCAAGCAGATAAAATTTTATGAGGCTTACAAGCGAAAGTTACAAAACATTCGAACAGTTTTGCTGGTCACTGTATACTAGTATCTACATTACTTGAACACACTACATCATTATCATAACATATATGTATCATTACGGCTATGATACGAATGACACTGGTACAATACTTGGAGCGATGACTCAACATAATATGAGAGGCACTCACACTTATTTAGGTTGATGGATTTTTTGGCGACATGTATGATGATAGCACCGTTCCTCTAGAGAATAGTCAATGATGTGAATGAACGGTAAGTACAATATAAAATGGTTATACTGAATGAGTATAATCGATGGAATATCTCCTCACCGGTCACGATAGAGATTATTATTTTGTGCTGCTCCTCCTGTGGCAGTATCTATATACATCTCTCCTCCAATATCAATACCCGATGCCAACTATGAGACTGCGGTGCAAGTTCGATTGTAGAATAAACAAGATGATTTGATTTGAATTCTAGTCGTATCAGGCTTACGCCCTTCACCCAGGAGGCGTGATACGGGTGTGTGATCCATACGGACTCACTACTACCTACATGAATGGCTTAACTTGCCAGATAATCTATAAGACATAGAAAATAAATAAATAAACAGAAATATTCTGTCCGAACGAGTGCGCCCTGCGCCCTGTCCTAATTTTCCTAATGGTTAGTCAAAGGAAAAATAAAAGATATCCCTAGAAGAACCTAAGCCTCCCGGTCAGTATTTTGTGCACTATAACATCTGGTTACAGTCACGAATTCGAGAAATTTCTCCCATCCATTTTCTGCCAGCATCTCCCTGCCTTCGGAGGGGGTTCCCGTTTCTCACTTCTCCAACGTTGCAATGCTGGTCGGCATTCTGCAAAGTGCCATAGGCGTCTTTCTCGTCCACATTCGCACTTGCCATCAATATCCTCATGCTTGAATCTTTCATGATAATTGGCGAAATCGCCATGTCCTGTCCTAGCTGCAATCAACCTATGGTACGCCCATCTCGGTAAGGCAAGCTCTGGCGGTCGCTTGCGTGTCATCTTGAGATTCAAATCTGCGTAGTGCTTGTGCCCATGTTTCTGCCACCACGATGCAGTCAGCTCATCCGCACGCTCCCTCAAAAACCTGGTTAGTGATGCAAACGTAAACTTTGTTCTCCGATTTACTTCTGCAGAAAGTATCGCATCGGTTCCGTCGTCGGGAAGGTCTTTTAAGGCAGCTTTGGCGAGCTCATCTGCCTTCTCATTTCCCTCGATCCCTGAGTGACCAGGTATCCACCGGATTTCGACTGATCGGTGCCTTTGACAGTCTAAAACAAACCTATCAACTATTCCTTGGAAGGACCTCGACCTACCACTTTGTAGAGCCTGGGAGGCTTCTGAGCTGTCTAGGAGTACCTTGATAGGGTTAATTCCGGCTACTAGTATTGCTGCTTCAAGAGCTTTCTGGGCCCCTAACAGCTCTGCGTCGTACGCCTCTGCCCCAAGTAAAGGTCCTGGCCCCCTTCCGATCATTTGTCCTCCTCTGAACAGAGTGTAGCCCCATGCAGATCTTGCCAAGCCACAAGATGAGCCATCTGGATATGCACATAAGGTATGCGCTGACAGATTCGCAATCCACATTTTGGCCTGGGCAGCCTCAGTCTGCTTGTCGAATCTCGTTGATTTGCTTTTTAGTTCGGCTTTTGGGAAGAACAAATTTCCTGACTCCACAGCAACCGGCAGGTTTGGAAGCTGACCTGTAGTCGTGTCATGTATCGCTCTGGATTCGTGAACGTGCGGCTTTTCTATCCAGCACGAAGTCCTAGACGGCTTATTGTTTCCTTAGGTCCTTCTTGAGATCTGCTTAGTAGAGGGTGCCAAGTGTCCATTCTTTGTATTCGCGCTGCGGCTCTCAGTTTTCTCTGCTGAAGGAGAATTGCTGCTGGAGGAATGCCTGATTCTCGGTGTAGGATTGTGTTTGGGATGGTTCGCCGGACTGGTAATGCAGCCCGAACTGCCCTGATAATGATGCTATCAAGGATGTCAGTGTGCCAGCCAACTCCTGTGCCCACTTTCTTGCTTGGCTGAGTTGTAATTCGAGTCAACCCGGGCCACCATGCTTCTGATCCGTAGAGCGCCGTACTTATAACACAAGCCTGAACCGCCCTAATCATTGGTCCCGGGTCTGCGCCCCGCTGCACAGTATTTATTCGACGTATAAACTGTGTTAAACGTTGTGCTTTTCCACACCACTCTTGCACATGCTATTTAAAATTGAGTTGAGAGTCTATCCACACTCCCGGCCATTTTACGTGTGGAGAGGGTATTATCCTACTGCCTTGAATATGGATTGCTAGGCCTGCCGTGTCCAGCAGTTTCTTTGTTCCTCCTCCGATCACTAGTAAATCAGACTTAGCCGGGTCGAAGCTTATTTCGTGCTCATTTGCAAGTTGAATGAGCCTTTCTACTTCCAGTTGGGCATTTGCCACCGCTTCGGCTGCTAAGCTTCCTCTGCTTAGAACAGCGATATCGTCGGCATACCCGAATTTACTATCCTTGTTACCCTGCTGCACTAGTATCGCAATGTACAGAAGGAATAGAAGTGGTGATAGCGGTGATCCTTGTGGGACTCAACATTCCACGACCTTGTATCGGGTGATTCCGTCCTGGTGGCGTATACGTATTTACCTTTGGGTTAGGAGGGACTCGACCCATCGGCAGAGTGATCTGGGCCAACCTTGGTTCCGCATCCGCTGCAATAGTCGTTTATGGAGGACGGCGTCAAATGCGCCCTGCACGTCCAGAGTGACCATTGCTGTGACCTTGTTATTTCGCATTGCAGCTTCTGCATCATATATGACACATGACACGAGGTCGACTGCTGAGCGTCCCGGAAGTGTACCAAATAGTTGTTGAGGGACAACTTGGTGTTTGATTGCTAGCCACGCCATCCTCTTGGCCACAAGTCGTTCTAGACCTTTGCCTAAACAAGAGAGGAGGGAGATAGGGCGCCATCCTTTTGCTGTCGTTAGGTCTCGTCCTGGTTTCGGAATCAGGATAACCTCTTCTACTCGGAATGCGGAAGGTAAATGTCCATGCTCTAAACACGCTTGAAAAAATGTCTTCACCTGAGCACCGATAGCTGACCAACAAGCTATCAGCAGCCGGACTGTGATCTTATCTGAACCTGGAGACTAATCACCCGTACCAAGAGTGCTTGCTGTTACATCTTCTAGTGACAGCGACGAGTCCCACGGAATTGACTCCGATTGTTCTGATTCCCAAGTAGGAAGATCGCGGGTTGCATCGAATCTAGTTAGAAGAGTGTCACGTAGAGCTTCTGCTCGCTCGAGTGGATCAGATATCCACGTGTCCTCCGCGACTTTGAGTGGAGGGGGGTCCCGGCCTGTCTTGGGTTTGGCCCACTGCATTACTTTGAAGACTTGTGCGTCTGTCGTGGCATTCTCTACCTGCCTTCTCCAGTAATCTCTTTTGGCCGCTTTTACTGCATGCTTAAAAACTTTCCGAGCCTGCATCGCATTTTCTTGACAGCCTCGAGCTTCTTTATACTCCCGATGCTTCAGTTTGCACTCCTCGTTCCACCACGGTGCTGACTTTCCGCACACTCTCGTCGGTTTGCGCCCGACTGCCTTGCGAGCATCTCCAAGGGCCTCTATCAAACTTGACACCTGGCTTTCAATATCGCTTATGCTGCTTATGGGGCCTGGCTTTACCCACGCTTTGATATATTGGGCGAGCTTGGCAAGATCCTGGTCGCGCAGACGTAGTTCCTGACTTATTTCTAGCTGATTTGGCCTTCTTGATAGTTGAATAGACCCTACGATGGTCATATGGTCTGAAGTACAATCATGTTCACCTGATATTGATGCCTCCGCTGCAGTATTACTCCAAACGAGGTCAAGCACATTTCCGTCCCTATGCGTGGGTTTGCCTATAGGAGTGAGTAAGTACATGTCATGAGCTGCCGCCCACTCCATGATTATGTCACCGTTACCATACTGTCGTGAAGCCTAAGGCTGCCAGTGCCTTGACACAGCGTTGAAGTCCCCACCTACGATTGCCGGACCTGAAGGGCTCCACCTGAGAAGGAGCTCTAGGGTCACATAAGTCCTGATGCGCGATAAACATTGACGAATGATAAAAAAGATGATGATGATGAGTAGTTGTTGTTGTTGTTGTTATTATTTAACGTCTGGGGTGATAATCATATGCCCCAGAGCACGTGCTATCTATCCCAACTGGGATATAGGACGCTAGAGCCGAAGCCCTAGGACTGAACTAAGCCTAAGCTAATCGAAGATTTAATTACAATGCTGTACCGCGTTATGTGAAACCGCAGACAGAAGATAGGTGTGCCCAAGAGCAATATAGTTTACGAGACTTCCCCAAACTCGTGACTGATGATCAGTCAGTCCACTCCGCCTGCTCCACCCTTGCCCCGATCGTACTCCATAGACATAAAACAAAAGAAAGAAAAAGATAGATTCTCCTCAATGAGGGCAAATTTCTTCAAAGAAATGAGTCTGTCCTAACCATCCAGTTAGAATTATAGCCCCTTCAGGTGTACCGAGTAGGTCCGGGATGAGTTTTCTAATAGGCCCTATAGGGCGGCCCCTTCGGCGCCGGAGGATTCGACAAAATAAAAAGTAAGTCGGTGTTTTAGGTGACCCGCAAAGACAATTTAATTTAGCTTCTTCGTGGTTAAAACGATTATGGTAAGCCGCAAAGTCTCCATGTCCCGTTCTAGCTGCGATTAAGTAACCCAGAGCCTTTCGGCCCAAGAGAAGTTCCTTTGAAAAATGTGGCGCAGTGCTGATTTCTAGCCGGGCGTATGAAGCCGGAATATGGCTGCTCCACCAACTAATTCGGGCTTGTTTCAGCTGTGTGGAGTGCCATTGTGCCAGACAGGTAAGAGAATATTCAGGTAGTCCTAGGAATGGCATAGATGCTCCTCTTTTTGCGTTAGAATCAGCTAGTTCATTGCCTTCAATACCTGCGTGGCCGGGAACCCAGTGTATATGAATCTACCCCTCTTCAATATGGGGGAGCCTCGTTCTAGTTTTCCAAATCTTTGCTGTTTCAAAGAAGCTTAAGAATGTTGATTGGGATGATTTTGAGGGCTTTGAGGTCAGGATTGTCCCAGCAACATCTGCGTTATCTAAAAATAGCCATAAATTATTTGCAAAGCGAGCTGTAGGGAGCGTGGTAGCTGCACGGAGTCCTTGGAGAGCTGCATGAGCTTCGGCGTCATAAGAATCTCTAAATTTTCCGAGAGGGAAAGCTTCCGAGCGAACTTGGAGTCCATACTGAAAAATAACAAATCCACCTCCTGAATTACCGTCAGGTAGTTTCGACCCGTCTGAGTATATCAGGATATCGTTCCTAGGAACTGTGCTCAGAAAATTGGAAAATCTTTGAGCTCTTGTGTTTATTGGACCTGACGGACCACAAATGCGGATGTGAGCTTCTTGTTTTGTTTCCTTGATGACCCAGGGAGGATTAACCAGAGGATCAAAATTCTCTGTGTCCGGAATGCTTCTACATGACCTGGAAAAGCGGGACAGGGCAGGCTGTGTGAGTGAGATTTTCTCACGCAGAGCTAGAGGGTGATAACGATCGAGTCGGCGTATACGCAAAGCTGCTCTTTGAGATATATTGTTAAGTGTTATCTCAGCGGGTGAGAGTCCGGTTTCTCTTAAAAGAGATGAGGAGGGAGAGGTCCGGAAGACTGGAAGGATTGACCTTGCCACGGCTAGGTATACTTTGTCTATGATATTCAGATGTGTGCCGACTTTGTTGCTCACTTCTTTTCCGCTCTTAATTCTGTGCTTGCCGGGCCACCAAGTCTCAGCTCCAAAGTGGACAATAGGTAGGACACACGCAAAAGCAGCTTGTCTAGAGAGTCTTGGCGAGACACCTCGTATTGTATTTCCCAGGCATCGGAGGGCATGGGCTACTTTCATGGCTTTTGCAGCCTGTATCTGCACGTGGTATTTGAACGAAAGCTTCTTGTCGAAGTGTATTCCCAACCATTTTAGGTAAGGTCTTTGGTTATTTTCGGAAATAGTAAAGCTATTTGTATGAACCGGCGGACTAACGTTCTTATCTCTATGCTTTCTCGAGAAGTGGAGTAGCTCTGATTTACCTGGATCAAAAGTTACACCTTCTGTATCACCCCAGTTTAACGCCTGATTGGTTGCAGTACTTATTTTTTCCGAATTTTCTTCCAATGTCGGAGATATCATTATAATTGCAAAATCATCTGCATACCCAAAAGTCTTCTTTAGGCCTTCAAGCTTGAATAGGGGGGAGATGTAAAGCATAAAAAGTATCGGAGAAATTGGGGAGCCTTGTGGAAGTCCACAGTTTATTGGCCTGGGATTTCCAATTTCCCCGTCTAGCCGCAGACAGACTTCGCGTTCAGTTGCAAATGAAGATATCCAGTTATATAGCCGAGTTGGCCAACCTTGTTCCCTAAGCCTTCTGACGAGCCTACCTGGAAGAACGGAATCAAAAGCCCCTTTAATATCAAGTGTGGCGACGGTGGCAGTCAAGCCCTTTGTTAGTGCGCTTTCTATATCATGAGTGAGAGAAGTAGTGAGGTCCACACTGGAACGTAAAGGCAGCGCTCCAAACTGCTGACGAGCGAGCACTTTATATTTAATAGCTATCCATGACATTCGTTTTGCTACCAGCATTTCTAGTCCTTTGCCCAGTACGGACAGTAGCGCGATAGGTCTGTAAGACCTTGGAGAAGACCTATCTACCTTGTTGGGCTTACCAATTATGGCTACGATTGCAATCCTAAAGCATTTAGGGTGATGTCCCACATCTATACATGCTTGAAAGAGATCTCGAACTAGATCTGAGATGACTGGCCAAGCCAGGCGCAGGACTGCTGTCGGTATTTGGTCTTTTCCAGGGGTAGTGTTGCCAGCTCCAAGGATAGCATTGGTAATCTCGTTCATAGTCAGCTCGGGGAAGGGGAGAGTGGTTTTTGCTACAGAAGGTGCAGACAGAGGAATATCCTGTACTTCCGACTGATTGCTCAGCAGATATCTTACCAGCAGATCTCTCTTATCTTCAGTTGACTGGGCGGGTGGTGAGTCTGGAGAATTTGGATCTACGAGAGCAGGGGTTCGGAATTCGTCCTTTGATTTGTGCCACTTTGCTATACTAAAGACATCTTTCGAATTGGCTGCCTGGTCGGTGATTTTCTGGAAGAAGAGAGCCTTAGCCCGACGTGTAACTTTGCGAAATTCTTTCCTGTCTTCTTTTGTGACATTGCCAGCTTGAGCCTTTTCCTTGTACTTTTTCCTTGCTTCTCTGCAGCTCTGGTCCCACCACGGTTGTCCTCGATTGTGTGGGAGAGACCGTTTAGCTGAGCCTGAATAACAATTGAGGAGAATTTGCGTGAGTTCCTCAGCCCTTTCGTCTAGAGTTGCCCTAGATTTTTCAGAGAGCAAGTTTAGGGCAATTATATTAGTATGAAGTAGCGAAAGAAATGTTTCGGGATTAATCGTTGCAAATCTGAGTCTAGGGGTAGGGGGCTGGTTCCGTGCTTGACAGGGAATTTTGATGAGCAAAGGAAGGTGGTCTGAACTGACATCAAGGTCATGCTGGACGGTCGCAGAAGCATCACCAGCTTGTAGCGGGCTGGAGGCAAAGCAAAGGTCAAGAACGTTTCCGTGATTATGGGTCGGTACATCTACCTCAGATAAAAGGAACAGGTCATTAGCTTCGAGCCAGCTAATTAGATCCAGTCCCTGTGCTGAGGGTGAGCCATGATATGATGGGTTCCAGTTTGGATGGTGGAGATTGAAGTTTCCTGCCAGAATTGTCTTGGGAAAGAAATAAGTGTCCCTGAGTGAAAGAAGAAGCGATACGCCAGCCCCTGGATTTGTGGACCCAGGGGGAGCATTATAAACGTTGATTATGTGCATGCAGAGTCTATCTGGGCCTTTGACAGTAAGAAATAAAACGTCTTCTTTGCCGTACTGTGCTGGAGAATTTGGGCAAAATTGAGCGAAGGTAAGATTTATGTCCTTCCTTATGTAGGTTAGTACACGAGGTCGGATGGTCCAGTCATCAACTGGCGTGTAACATTCAAACGATAGATGCTTGCACGTGATTCTCCGGCTAGTATTTCTGGAGATGTAGGGTTCTTGAACCAGCAAGATATCTATTTGTGAGGTAAACGCTGTTTGAAGGGCGATTTGGTGAGCAGATGAAGAGCGACCAACGTTGATGGAGAGTGTTTTAATCATAGAGCTTTTAGTCATCGTTCATTGCAGTAGAGTTATCTAGACAGCTTTCTGAAGCTAAAACGGCATATTTTTCACCTGTAATTGAAGGTGACTCCGCAAAAAGACTTCTAGTTTGAAGGGGGGTTTGAGGAAGAGTTTGGCTTGATGTGTAGCTTTCTGTAGGAGCCATCTTGGGTTGACTATCCAAAATTTCAGTGGGCAGCTTTCAAACGTAGTCTGGCTGCAGCTGCAGCTTTCCTGATCTCAGCGATTTGCGTTCTAGTAGGTAATGTGTTATCTTTTCTAGGTCTAATTAGACACTCAAGAGAGTCTGCTGGATGGGGACCGTGGCAATTCACACACTTTGGCGGACAAAAGTGGGTTCTACTTGGGTCACATGATTTATGTCCACTTTCTGAATGTTTTGTGGAAGAGCATATCCTACAGCGAGGGAAGCGAGAGCACGATCGCTCGTTGTGCCAGCCAAAGCACAGTCCGCATTGTGGCGTTCTGGATCTTGGAGGCAAGAGTTTAGCTGGAATACGGACACCAAATAGAGGGAGAATCTTAGATAACGTTGGACCTTTGGGATATAGGACGATCCAGTTTTTCTTAGGAGAGAAATCAGAATTGTCAGAGCCTCGAGACTCTAGGACATTTATAGGAGGGACATTTGTGAGATCTGTCAGAGCATCTGCAACGGCAGATGCATCAATTTGTTTCAATTCCACTGTGCTACTGTTAAAGACAGCATCAGATCGGGGTACGCCAGAAAGTCGGTAGGCTACGTGCTGTCCAGGTTTCTCGACCTTGCATTGGCCTTGGGCACAGAGAGAAGCTTCAATTTCACTCATTCGAGCGATCAGTTTTTCTTGTGCTTCGGTGGATACTGGACAGATTGCAAATCCAGTTTTGGTAGATTGTACCTCTCTTACCAGTTTCTCCTTTAAAAGGGCATTTGTGAGGAAACGTAAGATGAATCAGATTAGAAAATTAATCGTTCAATTAAATCAAGAGTATAATAAATCTGAGGATCGAAGACACCTGCCCTATTCCTTATATACATATTTCCCTTCGAACCAGATCCCCTTTGCAGTCTAACGCCTTCCCGTCCTAGATGCCATTTAATAATGGTCTGTAAGTTGATGAAGGAGTTACTCTTTCAGTGGCTCTTTCCTTGCCACACTAGCGTAAACGAGGATTAGCGCAAAGCCTACAAGTCCCACCCACCTTATGATACCTCAGGCATCAGCCTTGTACCACACTGGCTCCAGACCTGTAACATTACCCCTCCCCCCTCCTAGGTTCCATCTGGAACCGTGCGATTATTGCGAATATTGTACTGTTCCATAGCTACAGTGTCTTCAACATTCTTTATAGGCTCCCAGGTTGGCGATTGATACCCTGCCCACTTAACTAAAGCCTCTGTCCGAAAACCACGGCCCCATTTGCGCTTACGCACATCAAGGACAGTTTCCACCTCCCACTCTTCCTCACCCGACTCACCAGTCACAATTGCTGGCGGCTGATGATCCGTCTGGATTTGCGATGGAAACGGGTTATTTGCCGCTGGCTTTAGCAAGCATGTGTGAAAGACATTATGAATAGCCCTTGGGACATCCAAACGGTATGCATGACTACTCACTATTTCCGTGACTGTGTACTTCCCATGTACCCAATCAAACTTTTTACATGGCCGGTCTGTTTGAACATTTCGTAAATTCAAGCGGACCTTATCTCCTACTTTGTATTGCGGGGCTGGCGCTCTTGATCTGTTAGCTGCTGCTTCCTGAGCCTGCTGCGCCGAGGCCATTGATGCTTCTGCCATTTGTCGCGCTTCTCTTAGCTTCAAGACAAAATTCTCTGCTCGTTGGACCGGGGTTGTATTTTCAGCCACCGCAACTACATCTTCTCGTGTTTTGATAGGGTCAATCTCATAGCCACGTGTGAGAAAGAATGGGCTAAATCCAGTAGTTGCACTGCGCCGGTTGTTGGCCGATAATTCCGCTATTGGGAGCAAACTTGCCCAGTTCTCTTGACTGTACGACACGAAACATCTAATATATCGTTCTAATTCTTGGTTTTCTCTTTCGGTTGCGCCATCTGTTTCCGGATGATACGCTGTTGACAGACGACGCTGTATTCCTATAAGTTCACAGACCCTTTTCCAGAAGATATTCACCCATTGAACACCTCGGTCACTTACGATACTTCTTGGAAACCCATGGTACCGTACATGCCTGTCTACAAACCTGGATGCGGTTGCTTCAGCTGTAAGTTCGCCTTCTTTTACTGCTTCATATGTTTTTCCCTTACTTAGCCGATCTGTAATGACCTGAATTGTTGTGCAGCCATTTGACTCGGGCAAGCCACTGATAAAATCAATAGTAATTTCATTCCATATTCGGTCCGGGACTGGGAGAGGTTTTAATAAGCCCTGTTTCTTATGACGCCAAACTGTAGCATTGCCACAGACATCGCAGTTACGAACAAATCGTCTTACATCTTCTAGCATGTCTGGCCAGAACCAGCGTCGAGAGATAACCCTATAAGTCTCATCTCTGCCTGGATGTCCTGTTAATACTGAGTCATGAGCTTTCTGTATCAACTTTGTTCTCAGCGCCTCAAATACCGGTACCCAAATCCGATCTCTGAACCTGAGCAACCCATCTATGGTACCGACCGTACACTCTGATATCTGCACTCGCGTTATGGGTTGAGGCAGTCTGCGGTCGCCTCGCTGCACTGAATCTACCAGTTCCTGATATAAAGTATCCTGTTCAATTCCTTGGTGCCACAACATCTGTAATTCCTCCTCCTCAAAGAGCAAGTCATCCGTGACCTGAACTGGCGATACTATGAGATCTGGCGAGATCAATATATCTTTCTGGCGAATTAGTCTTTCGTCATTTCCTTTTGGGACATCTTGATCACGCCGAGAGAGTGCATCTGCAAGCACTTGGTCTGAGCCTGGCCGAAACTGGACTCGAAATCGATGACGAGAAAGTTTTTCCTGCCACCTTATTTGCCGTTCATTGAGAGGTTTGCTCCTAACTTTTGTGAAAGCCTCCAGATTCTTATGGTCCGTCAAGATACGGAACGGATTTGCCAGACTTCTTAGCTCTGAATCCCAATCTTCTATACAACGTATTACTGCCAGCAATTCCTTGTCGTGCGTATCGTAATTGCATTCCGCTGGAGCATTCTTCCTGGAAAAATATGCGACAGGTCGCCAAACAGCTCCGGCATTATCCTGCTCCTCGTAAGACCGATTTTGACATTGCATCAGCACTCCACCCACTGCCCATTTACTAGCATCTGGCTCAATTCTTGTCGGAGCTTCAGGGTCAAATGGTGCCAGTATTGGATCACGAATAAATCGCTGCTTTAAATTTTCGAATGCCGCGTTGCACTCTGCTGTCCACTCGAATTTCACCCCTTTCTTTGTTAACGCAGTAAGTGGGTGAGCTATCCGTGAGTACTGTGGGATGAACATTCTATAATAATTAGCGAACCCCAAGAATCCCCTCACTCCCTTTACTATCGTCGGTGCTCGCCATTCCAGAATAGCCTGAATTTTTGCTTGGTCCATTCGGAGTCCTTTTCCTGCCTCTATGATATAACCCAGATAGGTGACGCTGGATGCTTCAAACAAGCATTTTTTAACATCAATAGTCAGTCCCGCGTCCATTAGCTTCCTCACTACCAGTTTTACCTTTTCCCTATGATCTGCCTGGGATTCATTCGAAAATATAAGTACGTCGTCAATATAAGCCGTGCAGAATTCATCCAAATACAGCTGCAAGACCGAATTGATGTAACGCTGGAAAGTAGCAGGGCCACCACTCAATCCAAATGGAGTTACTAACCACTCATAATTGCCATAACGTGTCCTCATAGCCGTCTTCCACTCCTCACCCTTCGCGATTCTTATCCTATGGAAGGCTGAGCTAACATCCAACTTGGTTAGCCACTTTGACCTCCCTACAGCTTCTAAAGTTTCTTTTATCAAGGGGATTGGGTATCTGTCTTTCCGGGTGATTGCATTTAGACCTCTATAGTCAACACAGAATCGCAATCCTCCTCCAGGTTTTTTCGTGAACAAAACAGGTGAGCCGCAAGGACTTTTACTTTGCCGAATCCACTGTTTGCCAAGTAACTCTGTGAGCGTTTTTCTTAGCACTAACAACTCCTCCCGAGACATACTATATAGGGGGCCCCATGGCACCTGTTTTTCTCGGCCATTATCATCCCGCTCTAATGGCATCTGATGGTCAACCCCTGGGCGATGAGGGGGCAATGTGGCTGCGTTTTTTGGCTCAAAGGCTTGAACAAGTGAGAGTAAATAATCCGGCAAAAATTCTCGGGGATTGATAGGTACTTTTGCGCTCAAAGCTTTTTCAATATCATGCATAGAAACTGCAAATACCTGTGTCGCGTCGTCGGTATTTTCTAAAAATTTAGCTGTGCTCAAGCGTATGCAATTTTCACTCCATTCGTGGTCAGTCGTCTTTACCTCTATACCATATTTATGGAAGTATAGCACTTTCTTCTCGCAGTCTACAGTTACTGCATGCTCTTCCATCCATCTTAATCCGAGTATCATTGCTTGCCGCTGCTTTGGTATGACATACATATAGGCTTTCTTGACTTGATAGCCACCAACACCAATTTTTGCCCAAGAAATATGAGTAATCCATTCATCCATGTCTTGACTAACCCCTTGGACTTGTCGCGGTCGGCTAAGTTCTTGCATTGGAAGTTTATAATTCTTGGCCATTTTCTCACTGATAGTGATATAGCATGTATTCCCGGTGTCTACCAAAGCTTCTTCATACGCCACATCATTTACTTGTACGTCTACTTTCATCGGTACTGTCTCCATCTTTGCTTGCAAATTTGATTGGGCTTTCTCCGGACTCGCGTCATTCCGTTTTAACTCCTTTAATTTTAATTTTGTTTTTACTTCTCTACTTTTTTCCTTCCTCACTCTGCTTGACTTATTCAACGTAAGACTCAAGTTTGATGATTTACGTGCCGAGGCGCTAGCGCAAGATGTAAGTGGAACAATTTTATTAATTTTAGCTACATCATTAACTGGCTTCTGGATGCGACTTTCTCCAGAAGCTACACATTTTCCGAATGGTTTGGAGTTGATTCAATTCTCATCTGCTGTGGTAGCCCCTCAACAACTTCGTTCATTCGAGCCTCATTAGCTTGAACACTTCGCCGCTGAGTGTCGTATGCACTCAAATACCGGCATCTTCCCTGCATATGGTCGGCTCCACCACATCGAAGACAAAGACCCAGTCAACGCCGTCTCTCTCTCTCTTCCACTGATGTCCAGGCCGCGCGCTCTCGGGATCGACCACCAGTACTTCCTTGAGGAACTTTCTCTGGGTTCCTGTTGATAACATTTGGTGAATGATTAGGCCTCGAATTGTTGTTAATCCTAGAGCGCATTCTCATAGCTTGGAGCTTAGCATCAATAGTTAAACAGGCTGACCGAAACGCGTTGTATGACTGGTTATCAAGATTGTAAGACACCAGTCGAGATTGCATTTCCTTATTGACTGATTCTTCCAATGTGTTCACTTGCACATCCTGAGTCCATTCCTCACCTCCTGCTTGGGCCAGCAATTCTTCGAATTTGGTGATAAAATCGGAGAACGATTCATTATCGCCTTGCTTCATCGCATTGAGGAGTGTCCGGGCGTTCTTCTTTTCATTAGGGTCACCGAAAGTACCTTCCGCTCTCTCCAAGAATGCTGTTGGGTTGCAATTAGTGCCCAACTTTAAGCTCATGTTATACCATTGTTGTATTCTTTTCTGGGCACTAGTCTGGAGATGCATGTATAAATAGCCGAATTGCTCCTCATCATTCCCAATCGCCCGACCATCCGTCCTCAACTTTGTCTGTGCCTCTGTTCTCCACGCCACCCACTCTGATCGATCTCCAGTGTAGGATTTGAGCTCTCCTGTTCGATGTCGTGGCGTCTCTCTATCTTCTCCCGACTCTCTGTCAATTTGCATTCTATCTTCTTGAGAAACACATTCTATCTTCTCCTTCTTTTCTTTGTTATTCTTCTGCAATTCATTTATTTTTCCAGACTGAGACCGTAACTCTTGCTCCTGAGCCCCCATCTTACAATTCATTTCTTCCATCATTGTCATCATCTCTTGCAGTTTCTGCAGCACCAGTCCCTCCGATCCGGCCATGCTACTATCTTCGGATTTGCAAGAGGATGAGCAGGTCGATTTTTCGACAGTATCTGTCAACTCTACTTCGCCGTCAGAGTCAGCTGATGGTTCGCGATAAGTCATCCACTTTTGTAGAAAAATTTTGGCAACACACGTAGGACTCCTTCTGAGTCCTACTTTCACTCCTTCAGTTAACTACTCTCCTTCTATAGTAAATAAGTCTCGGCCACCAATTTGACTTCACGATATGTCGTTTTACAGTAGTCGAGTCTATAAAGCGAGGAGATTTATTATAATGTGAGGAAACGTAAGATGAATCAGATTAGAAAATTAATCGTTCAATTAAATCAAGAGTATAATAAATCTGAGGATCGAAGACACCTGCCCTATTCCTTATATACATATTTCCCTTCGAACCAGATCCCCTTTGCAGTCTAACGCCTTCCCGTCCTAGATGCCATTTAATGATGGTCTGTAAGTTGATGAAGGAGTTACTCTTTCAGTGGCTCTTTCCTTGCCACACTAGCGTAAACGAGGATTAGCGCAAAGCCTACAAGTCCCACCCACCTTATGATACCTCAGGCATCAGCCTTGTACCACACTGGCTCCAGACCTGTAACAGCATTGAGATCTAGCATTATGGCATAGGGGGAAGAGCTTAGAGCAGGATGATTTGGGCTGACCCGGACTAAAAGACGATTATCTTCAGGTCTGCTTTTAGGCTGAGCTTTGGGTCTAGTTTGAACTTGAGCTCTTAAAGTGTTTGGGGAAGCTTGTGATTGTTTCTTTGAAGCAGGGGTCATAGCTATATTTGCGTACGATTTAGAGTATGTGGAAGGACCATCGATTGAACTCTTTTGATTTACAGACTGTACAGTTGAAGCTTGTACAGTACTTGTGGCAGAATACGGAATCGGGGGTCTTTGGGAGCCTCTGACATGACATTCGAAGTGTCGGCGGGCCACAGAACTGAGATCAGCGATAAAATTCCGAAAAGGCTTTTGGAGATGCTGAGGAAGAGCATTATTTTCACTAAGTGCATCATCAAGGACGCAGGCAATGTTCTGGAACATGAGCGTGGCTTCATTGTTCCTGGTATCGGCGGCGGAGGTAGTTGACAGTAGCATCTCTGTCAGCGACCCCTCTCCACCCATCGGGGCGGAGGCATGTAGGGGTGGTGAGGGGTGGGAAGGCGGGCGGGGGGGAAGGTTAGACATGAGGAGTGAGGCGAGAGTGCTCGAAGGGCTGAAAAAGGTGTGTGTGTTGCGTGCCTCTTAGAAAGTGCGTGATGGTAAATGTGTGATGATGAGTAGTAGTAGTAGTATTTATTTTTCGTCTAACGGGGCACGTGCTTCGCACGTGCCCTACTAATTCCCTGACGGGACATATGACGCCGAGGGGTAAGCCTCGGGCATCTAAGAGAAATAAATATTTACAAGACTAGGGCGCGATAACGTGGCTGCCGCTAATTATATGGTAGGGATAGGACTCTCCAAATTTGTGGAAGTGTAACAGGGAGATAAACAGTCCGACCTCATAACCCCTCGAGATGATGACATTATTTAGCGTCTATTAGTGCGCTCGTGCCTTAAGGCACGTGCACATTTGTCCCTTAGAAGAGCAAAGGATGCTAGAGCAGGAGCTCTAGGCTCCACTGGACTCAAAAAAGTCTAAAACATAAAGCCATGCCGCGTTATATGAAACTGCGCATAGAAGAAGCGATAAGCATACAGCAATATAAGATATGAGACCTCCGCTAGCTCCAAATTGGTGATTAAGCAGTCTCTTTCCCCCGCTCCATCCATGAAGCCCCCTTTGGAATAAACAAGACTTTATACATGACTCGTTAGCTTCAATAGCTCTGTCACTTGGCACAATATGCACTAACTTCAGATTCTAGATATCAATAAGTCATAACTGAGTCAGCACAGCAACACTCGAATTTCGTTTGTTGACATAACTCGAAATCAGGCGCCTTAGAGTCTTGTTCAAAATTTGGCGAGACGGGCTTTAAATCTTCGACCATCAAGATCAATCAGACGTATGAGCTTAGACGGAAGGAAATGGTGGAGCGGATGATTGTTCATGGTGTCTAGGACACCATCTGTTTTATTGACGATTGGCGGAGATGTATCATCTTCAGTGGCGCCTACGGCTCTTACAGCAGTTTTAAATTTCCCTAATGTTCACACTAATTTCTAGTAATGTCATGTAAATAAATTATTCAGAATCGAAGTCCCCAAAGATATTGCGATAAATTTACTCTGAATAGGCCATATCTCAGGGAGCTGTACCTCATAATATTTACGTATTAACAAGCCGCGTCAGCTCTCATCCGTTTACTGTTGATTCGTGTCTGTGGGTAACAGTAAATCTAGTTGATATTGTCTAAGTTGTAATTCAATAAGATATGATTTGGATATCCTGATCTAGACCAGCGATCAACAAACGGATAGTCTCTTGTAATGAAACAGTACTTGACTTAGACCTATGCTAAAGAACTTAGTTAATACAGGGGCTCAGGATTAAGTCAACGCAGCTTAGATGATAAGTTATTTCCACTATGATTGCATGTTTATACTTTCGGAGTAAACAGAATTTACTATCTAGTCTGCGTCCAGATAGCCCCGAGCCCCTGTAAATCACTCTGAGACGTACCTGCTTAGTAAATGTGAAGCGAGGGAGCTTAGGTCATAACACCGAGATATACCTCCATCACCAACAATAAAACTTTACAATTGATAGCCCACAACTTGTCGTGATTCATTTTACGTGATTACCAAAACCTTATCAGCTCCATCGCTCTGCCACAATCTGTGAATGCTATTTCACTGATATAAATAATTACAATATATATCTTAATATTTACAGCTACCGCAGGAACGCATTTCATCCATCTACGGATATTCAGTGTGCCTTTGTCATCGTCCCATATATAACCAGGCGAGAGATATAGTTTGATAGTCTTGCTGAATTCGAAGCAGCGCTCTCCTGGCCCAAGTGGGGCATCTGCCTCGGCTACCCAGACTCTACTTGGGAGAATGGCCCGGACGGTGTACCACTGCACCATCCGACCGTCAGATATTAGGACTAGTTTCGGTGAAAAGTCACTTGCCAAGGTGAAGGGAGCTTTTGGGACACACAGGCACTTGACTGGCCTAAAATATGATGCCAGCGTAATTTATGCCAAACATCGATAGGGAAGGCCTTGAGATTAGCATGTACCAGGTTATTTTCTCAGCTGCTGGACTGGGGTCGATCATGTTGTACCCCCCCCACACTCATCGTCCTGGCGGCACGGCATGAGAAACTTGAGGATGTTACCAGGTTCGTCAATAACGTTTGCAGCCAGTATTCAAGTCTGTTGTTGGTGTGGCAACATTTTTTTCTCCGCCACGAGTTCCAGCATTCGATTGCATCCCATTATGCTATAGAAAAGTTGACTATTGAGTTACCTATAGTGAACCCGCCGGAATCAATGAGTTGTGCTTGATTAGGGACAACGCAGGGGCTACTCCTACGGGTCAGGATCTCGGAGCCTTCCCCGACATAATGGAAGAGATGGGCAGGATTTTTTGATTACTTATTATATCGTGCCGACGCACAGCGCACAACTCTAAGGATCATGAATCGGTTAGTTCAGCCTCTGTAAGGCTACCCCACGCGTCAGTTTCCCCGGAAAGATTCCGACCAAGTGGATGCTCCTTTCCCACCCACACCTCGTGAGATTCCTCCGAGCTAACTCCATCTTTCGACCATCTGTCCCGGGTCACTAATTCCGTGGCTTCTCAATTACCAGCTGCCCTCTCCGACAGCTAATACGGATGTATCTCTTCGACCGGAAACCCCTGAAACAAAAGACCGATTGACCTAGGTGGGGCTGTCTCACGAATGAACATTGCTAGCTGAAGGACCGTCAACAATCTAGAGTACAGGGCGGCTTCGAAACATCGGATTTTGACAGTATTTAGAGTGTCGGCGGCACTTTTAAATACGTTGCTCCGGCACACGTACAACGCATCGCAGCCAGAACTTCTTGTGATTCCCTATCCAAACCCCTTTACTTCTTCTCCCACTGTCATGGCCGCCAAGAGCTCAGAGTCAGATGTCCAATATTAGGGGCAAGGGTCCACGACACGAGGCAGTTACGCGACTCACGGAAAGAGTCAGATGCGGATGATACGAAGGCTACAGTGTTAGGTTAGTTTGAGCTTGTATCTTGATTCCGGACAGACTATGGAATTAGGTGTAACCTGTATATATATAATGAGGCTTGATCTGGGACTTAGATCTCCAGCTTCTCAATCTATCTTCTTGCATTACTTGCTTGCATCCTTTCGTCTTGTTCCATTTGTCTTATTTTGTTCGTCTTGTTCCGACCTAAGTCTACCGGCCCACGTCATTCGTACCTCGCAGACGGCGATTATACTCAACTTGTTGCACGCCGTAACATTTTGAGAAGCTTTAAATCGTGATGTCGGGGTCAAGAATGGATCTAGATAACGCGGCCTTACCAAGAGACCCATCATGGCAGCTCATCAGTAAAAATTGGGATCAGATAATCACCCATTCAACTCCCTTAAAATTCGCCCTTCCTGCAGATAACCCTGCACCTATTCGGCATTGTCTCAACATCGCTCATGCAGCAGGAAAGTCCAGCGTAGGAAATAACCCTATTGATTACGAAGGTATTTATCCTGCGTCAGCAACGACCATACAATCCGAAGTGATTGATAACGCAATATGCTTGGGCCAAGGGCTGGCCCTTATGGCGAGCAAACCCTCGACACCACCTCCATCGCAAATCGTTTCTCAACCATCTCCACCTACTCAAATAGTTCACACTCCTAGTCCCCCAAATCCTAGTGCCCCGGAAAATTTTGATGGAACGAGGTCTCAATTTGGAAGCTTTGTCACCAAGCTTCAACTCCAGTTCCGTGCAAACTCGAACGCCTTCTCCTCTGAGGAATCTAAGATCCTGTATGCTGGATCATATCTTACCGGAAACGCCTACGTTTGGTTTGAGCCCCATGTTGACCAGACAACCGGCAACGTTTCGTTTACCACATTTGCAGAATTCTTGCAATCTCTCCGTGCTGCATTTGACGATCCAGACGCCTACGCAACATCCGAGCGGCAGTTAGAAGCACTTCGGCAAGAGGCTTCGTGCGCGGCGTATTACGCGAAAATTGTCTCCCTTTTTTCTTTGCTTGGCTGGGCCGAACCTAAGGTCCAAATCCATCATTTTCGGAAAGGGCTGAAGGAGGTTCTTAAAGATGCGTTGGTTGGAAAGAAAATGCCGGTCACCTTCCCTGAATTTGCGGCAGAATGCATCACACTGGACAATGAAATTTTCGCTCGAATCCGGGAGAAGAAATCAAGCAACTCGGCGGAGTCAAATCAAACGTTTGATCCTCTCCCCAAATTTAAACCCACTCTCACCGTGCAGCAACCCTTCTCAGAAAACTCAGGTGGGGATCCCATGGAGCTCGACAACTCGGAGGCAGGGAAAGCTGCGCGTAAAGCGTATCGCAGAGCTAATAATTTGTGCGGGTACTGTGGGAGACCAGGTCATCGGGTTGCTAACTATCACGTCCTGGAAGCACGCTCATTGAGGCCAAAATCAACTGTGTCTAGCGCGGAAATTTTAGATAGGGATGTATCCAATATCACTTCCATAGATCAGTCAAAAAATTAGTTTTGCTAGAGAAAAAGCGACCTTTCCCTAGCTTATCTTCCTTCTCAAACTTTTTAAATACTCCTCGTCGTGTCGCAATATCATCTTCGAATTTCTTTGCTGTTCTAGATGTAGAAGAACCTCAAGCTTTTGATAATTTAATTTCCCAATCTCAGAGATATAATCATCCACCTCCGGTAATCCACACTCTCGACCTCGGTAATGAGAAACCGCTGGCAATTACCGCTCTCCTTTAGCAAAATATTCCTGCTCATACCATGATAGACTCGGGAGCATCTACTTCCTTTATCGATGAGTCGTTCATCAAAAGAAATCGATTAAGAGCTCGAAAGAAACTCTCTCCGGAAACTGTCCGAGTTGTGGACGGAAGACAATCATTATCAGGCCACATTACCCATGAAATTGACTTACAACTTCAACTAGGTTCTCATTCCGAAAACTTAACGTTCCAAGTAACTCGAATTGCCCGATATCATGTTATCCTAGGCAAGTCATGGCTCTCAAAACACGACCCGGAAATTAAATGGAGCAATAATATCGTCTCCTTCACCTCACCCTTCTGCCAGGAGACATGTCTAGTTTCATCTCCAGTCTCAACATATTCAATCAGCACCTCTACAATGCCCTCGCCGGAGAATGTTACCCCGCTGTCAATCTCAGCTCTACTAAAATTTAGCAAGCGCTGGGACAGCCAAATTTTCTCTGTTTCAATCAAGGAAGTTGGTGAATATTCGGAAGAAAGACAGAACCTGGAATCTGAAGAATCTGCCGACCTGCGCCAAAAAATCCCCCCACAATTTCACGGGTTCCTGTCCATATTCTCGTCGAAGAAAGCAGAGATTCTCCCCCCACATCGTTACATAGATCACGAAATTCCGACCGACACAACCCAGAAACTTCCTTTGGGGCCCCTGTACTCCATGTCGAACGCGGAACTAGAAGCCTTAAGACAGTACCTGAAAGAAAACCTTGAAAAAGGATTCATCGAGCCGTCGACTTCATCATTTGCATCTCCGGTCCTATTCGTTAAGAAACCAGGGGGTGGGTTACGATTCTGTGTCGACTATCGAGCACTAAATGCCATAACAAGGAAAAATGTATATCCCCTGCCCCGAATCGACGACTCCCTTCGACAACTACTCGACGCTAACATCTTTACACGTCTTGATTTGAGAGGTGCGTACAACCAAATTCGAATCAAACCTGGCGATGAGCCTAAGACTGCGTTCCGTACACGTTATGGGCTTTATCAATATAAGGTTATGCCATTCGGCTTGACTAACGCTCCAGCAACATGTCAACAGTTCCTGTATGAATAACGGCGTTGATATCATGTGATCTAGTTAGCGAGGCGTTGGGGGATTACTTTATTCTGTCGGACGTTGTACTTAGAAAGAACAATGATTTACTAGAACAACAAAATATACCTGTTTACCAACCCTTTGTGCTAGCACAAACACTTTTCCGGTGATATTCCGACATTGATCAGTGATCCTTAACATCGGTCACAGATCCGTACGCGGTAACATACGAAGGAACGTCCCTTGGAGTTGTCGACCTCGTCTGAACTGAGCTCCGACGTGTCAAGCCAAAGAAGCACTAAGCATTCGCTCTTCTTGCTTCTGCGTCCATTAACGCACCCCGTCAATTAAGCATTAAGTATTCGCTCTTCTTGCTTCGCGTCAAATCACGCAAACACTATCAAAAAAAAAAAAAAAGTCTAATTCATCAACGGATTTCCCCAAACTAGACACCAATGAAGAGATCACATCATACGTCAAGGGCAGAATGGATCTCTACAGACAAAAAGGCGTTAGAGACGATCCTCTCTGGGAAAGATAGACAGAAGATTTCGAGGGCTGGAACACAAACCTTTTCAGCAGGATTGATTCAGAACTCAGGAGGGAATTCCGAGACTTCTTAATTTCTCGTGGGATATATATGACACCTATCCCGAAAGGCAGGCATATTGATCAACAATTAGCCACGGAAGTAAAAAGGGAAGAATACCACGAATGGACACCCGAAGAACTTATTTACTACCGAAAGAAAAATCCACTCGGCGTAAGCACCCGCTGCGATCCCCAAGATCCTCATTATGTCGACGAGGAAAGTATACTTAGGGCTGCCGCAGAGTATAAAGTTAGAAACAATTGTTTTCAAAGTAAGCAGGAAGGATTAATTGATGGAGGACAAGAGGAAAAGGGAAAGTCAGAAGAAAAGGCTACAATCACCAGTGAATATAACCCAAATCACCCCGGTGGTTCGCGTGGCGAAAACAACAGCTCAAGAGAAAAGTCTACAATCTCACTGCCGTCGAATTCAACAGATCCGCAACCTGATCTCCGAGCAAACCAAACATATTGGGAAGACCGCCCAATTCCTAAAAATAGGCAGCTCGAATCACTTGTGAGGATGTATAAAGAGGAGGACAAGTACAGGGATGGGACAGACAGCTTCGATTATAAGAAGAAGATTTTTCTCAACAACTGCAACAACGCCTGTGTCGAGAAAAGATATCTCAAGGACGCCCTCACCAACATGTTTGCCGGTGACGCTAGCGAAAGATATCTGGACCTTACGATAAGTAATGATGACTTAACTTTTGACGAGCGATGCGACCTCGTAAAGGCACACTATGAAACAGTTCACTGGGTAAATCGGCGTGAAACCATTTGGAATACCCTCAATCTGATTGAAGAGATAAGAAAATGCCCAGATAGGCTACAAGCATTCAACAATCTGGAAAGAGAACTTCGCCGCGTTCAAAGAGGACTTGAATCTCACGCTGGAGATGGTGCCTTAAGAACTAGAATCATCAATGCCTGTTCCGGAGTGGCAGACTTACACTTTGTCCTGTTTTCTCCAGCCAGTACTGCCGAAGGTCTTTGCGCTGACATCCGAGCACGTTTTTTACAACTTTCTCTGTCAGGCACACATTCCTCCCAGTATCACCAACTCGATTACATCGAGCAAAGGGACAGCGACCACTGTTATTTAGCTGGGCGCCAGTACTTACCTGCAAGAGGAAGTAGCACAGGTCGAGGAAATTGGAATTATCGTGAAAGAGGAGGAAATATAGGAAGAGGAGGAAATATGGGAAGAGGAGGAGGCTTCGGAAGAGGAAACGGTACACAAAAGAAGACTTGGGAAAAGCGTTGTATCGTTTGCAAAAAGATTAATTGTTGGTCCTCAGAGCATACGCCAGAAGAGCAGCGAGCGGCATTTGACAGAATCAAAAAGACGTACTCTTCAAAAGATGAAAGCTCAGTACAACAATTTGTTCTTCAATTCGAAGGGGAATCTCCAGATTCTGAGTTACACCACTTTCTTGCCGTAGATGAGCCCACTGAGGAGCCAGGAAATGATGAGCATTGGTACGAAGAAGAAGCTCAATCTTATCTCATAACGGAAATCGGTAGTGAAGACATCTCTGGGTACCTGCAAGACCAGAAAACTCTCCACAAATTCCTAGCTTCAAAGTCAAAGTACAAAGCACCAAAACAAGAAGAAGGAAAGGTCGTTACAATTTCTTCTCTTAATTTTGATCATATCTCTCACGACAAAAATATCGACTCAACCACAGCTTTCACGGCAGACTTTCAATTATTTAACGATGTATTTTCTATTGGAAATAAAGGAGATGATAGATATGATGACAGGGTTTTTCATGGCGTTTTGGTTGATACAGGCGCTGCAGGTCGTTCTACTGTTGGAGTTGGACAGGTTAAAGCACTTCTGCATATTCGGAAGGATTTGAATATAGATAGGGAAAAGGCTGGAGCGGTGAAAATTTCGGGAATTGGCGAAGGAGTTTTTGTTTCTATTGGGTCTGTCACTTTGGATACACCTATCGGAGAGGTTGCGTTTCACGTTTTACCCTGCAATTCTCCATTTTTACTTGGCTTACAAGACATGACGCGATTAGGAGTTACCCCAGACGTGCAAAAAGATATCATGATGAAAAATCAGAAGCCAGTGGCAGGACTCATCCGAAAATACGGCCACCTATGGATGACTCTCGGTCATTTTCAAGCTTTCTTCATTTACGAATCTGGTAATGAACCATTTTGTTACCTAACAGAGCAGCAGATCAAAACCTGTCATCGTAGATGGGGACACCCGTCAGCTACAAGAATGTGGAAAATTTTCCGACGAGCTGGTCGCGACATCGACATGAAAGTCATCGATCGACTAACTAAGTTTTGTGAGGATTGTCAGCTGAACGCAAATCGGCCATTGCGTTTCAAGTTCACGCTTGCAAATAAGGATGTACCGTTCAACCATACAGTTTATGTTGACGTATTGCATCTCGAAGACGGTCCCGCAATACATCTAATCGACGCTGGGACAAACTTAGGATCAGCAGATTTCCTCACTGGACCTGAGAAAGAAGGAGCAATATCCACTTGCAATTCGATCGAGCGCTGCTGGAACAATGTTTACATAGGCCCTCCAGAAAACCTTGTTCACGATGCTGGCAAGAACTTTGCATCTGCAGAATTCCGTGCAACCGCATCTGGATGGAAAACTCACGTTATCGAAGTTCCCATAGAAGCTCACCATTCTATTGGAAAGGTTGAAAACGCCCACAAAGACCTTCGACGAGCTTACACCATTTTCAAGCAACAATTTTCTGGGCAGGACGCTGACCGCCATTTAATCCTAAAGATGGCAGTAAAAGCACTCAACGACTCAGCTGGTCCTGACGGACTCATACCGACGCTTTGCGCATTTGGTGCCTATCCTCGAATCACTTGAAATGACGCCCCCGCGCCAACAGCAAGACAAAGGGCCGAAACCATGCAAAAAGCCATGGATGAGCTTCAAAAGTATCGCGCCACGCAGCTTGTTAATCAAGCCAAAAACATGCGAAATGGGCCGCGACACATCCACCTCGAAGATGTGTCCATAGGAGGAAAAGTCAGAGTTTGGCGTGAAGCGACCAAGAGTACAAGAGGCAAGTGGACTGGACCATATCATCTCTACGACAAAGAAGGCGAGACCATAACGGTGCTCATCAATGGAGAAAAGAAGAACTTCCGATCGACATCAGTAAACAAATGGTTTGAAGTAACTGACGACCCCAACTCCCCACACGAAATTCATTCCCAACAGCCACCGCCGAGTCCAGATAAAGGTTCGGAGAATGATTTGACAGTATCGCCAGTCCCACTGGGGCGTAGTCAGAGGGAGGGAAGATATTCAGGCCAGTATCAGTATGGAAGCCAAAACCCAGAAACGCAAACCTACCTGTCTCAAGATGAAGCAGCTATCCAACTTTCCCTCGATTTGCGATCGAAAGGCCTAATTACAGCTCCTGGACCACCATTCTTTGCATCTACCAAAAAGGAAATCGACGGTCTGCTGGCAAACGACGTATTTCGTTTCATACCTTCAAACAAGTCATTGCTAGGAAGGCGGATCTATAAATGTAGAATTGTCAAGGGAATCAAGGGCAAGGAAACTCCCACACCTTACGAAAAATCCCGTCTAGTTGTACAGGCATATAACGATGAAGGTAAATCCTTAGTTTTGACTCAGTCGCCTACGGTACAGCGAGCCAGTCAACGCCTCATTTTTTGCTTTGCAATTTGCTTAATAAGAAAATTCGGCCATACCTTGTTTCTCCGAGATATTCAGCAAGCGTATACACAATCAAGGACTCATCTTATTCGGGATATATATTGCTGGCCATCTCCTGAAATAATACAAGCTAAGAACCTACCGCCAGGCACCCTTATGCACGTTGTGAAACCTTTGTATGGTATCCCAGAAGCTGGTAACCATTGGTTTGACACCTGGATGAAGTACTTGACGAATGAACTCGGTTTAACGTCATCTTGTTTCGACCCGTGCCTACTCATCACCCTTAGCAAACCATTCAGTATTTCAGGCATGCAAGTTGACGATACGCTCTTCCTCGGAACCGAAGAATTTCTAAAACTAGAAGATAAAAAGCTAGCAAAAGCTGAATTCCCTGCAAAGCCCATCGAACGCTTAAGCGAGAAAAATCCGCTACAATTTAATGGTTTACTATTCACGCTCCGAGATGACGCTTTATACATTCAACCCAACGGTCAAGGCAAAAGAATCACACTAGTCGACCCGGAGGATCCCAATAGACTCGATACCTACAAAAGACAAAGAGCACTTGGAGCATGGATGTCTTCGACCTGTCAACCACTCGTAGCCTTTAAATTATCGAGAGCCGCCCAATATCAGCAACCTGGGGACCAGGAAATCAAAGAACTCAACAGCGCACTTCAAGAGCAGCAAAAAGACTTGAGCCGCGGATTAAGATATATTAATCTAGACCTTGATGAACTTAAAGTCTATTGTTGGGTTGATGGCTCATTTGCTAACAACCAAGATCTCACTTCTCAAATAGGTTTTGTTATCACGCTCGGGAATGAGGAATTTGGCGAGAACCAGTTCACCTTCCACGGCAACACTATTCATTGGAGTTCAACGAAGTGCAAAAGAGTGACCAGAGCTGTACTTGCGTCTGAGCTATACGCTATGACCAACGGTGTTGATATTGCTATCCCCTTATGTACGACTGTCAACCAAATCATGGCCCAACTAGGTCTACAAACAGTCCCATTGATCGTCTGCACTGATAGTCGCAGCCTTTACGAGTGCCTCGTGAAACTTGGTACAACCAAGGAAAAACGGTTGATGATTGATGTCATGGCTATCCGTGAATCGTATGAACGCAGGGAACTCACTGAGATCAGGTGGATAAATGGGAAGGACAATCCTGCAGACTCTATGACCAAAGCAAACGCATCCTCAGCTCTCCAAAAACTTATTGATACAAACGAGCTCACTGTCAGGTTGGAAGGCTGGGTAGAGCGCAGTTAATACTGTATGGAAGAAAAACAATCATTTAAAGAATTGTCAGTGTATGAATAATGGCGTTGATATCATGTGATCTAGTTAGCGAGGCGTTGGGGGATTACTTTATTCTGTCAGACGTTGTACTTAGAAAGAACAACAATTTACTAGAACAACAAAATATACCTGTTTACCAACCCTTTGTGCTAGCACAAACACTTTTCCGGTGATATTCCGACAGTTCCTCAACGACGTCTTACGAGAGTACCTAGATATCTTTGTAGTCGTTTATTTGAACGACATTCTAATTTACTCCAAGACCGCGGCTCAACACGAGGATCATGTTCGAAAAGCCTTGCAAAAATTGCAACAATACGACCTTTTTTGTAAACCTGAAAAATGCGAATTCGGCGTTAAATCGACAACCTTTCTGGGGTTCGTCGTATCGCCACAAGGTCTGTCTATGGACCCTACAAAAGTCCAAACTATTAAAGAATGGAAGCCTCCAACAAACGTCCGTGGCGTGCAATCTTTCCTGGGTTTCGCCAATTTCTACCGAAGGTTCATCAAAGATTACTCGAAAATTGCAAGCCCCTTATTTGCATTGACCCGTAAGGACAGCCCCTTTCTCTGGACCTCGGCATGTCAATCAGCCTTTGATTTGTTAAAAACCGCTTTTATCTCTGAGCCTATACTGCGTCACTTCGACCCCTTACTAGACACAGTCCTTAAAACTGATGCATCAGACAAGGTCATCTCGGCGGTGCTCTCTCAATACCACTCGGGTCTAAACTCCGTAAAAAAACTTCACCCTATTGCATATTTCTCACGAACAATGTCTCCAGCTGAACTTAATTATACAGTAGGGGATAAAGAACTCCTCGCTATTGTGGAAAGCCTTAGGGAATATCGACAATACGTTTCCAACCTAACTTCTCCAGTACAAATAATCACGGACCATCAAAACCTAACGGCCTTCACAACAAAACGTATATTAAATGGAAGGCAAGCTCGATGGGCCCTTGAGTTAGCGGAAATAGATTTTCGTTTAGAATTTCGTCCAGGGTACAAAAATTCTAGAGCTGATGCATTGACTCGTCGATCAGAAGACCTCGCTATAAGTAGTAGGTCAAAAGAGCAAAACCTCATTATTAATCCTAACAAATTCGCCGACCCTTCTATTTTGACACTAGTACTAAATTTGTTTTCTTGTTTGTCTTCATAAGTTGAGGAGGAAATCCCAACACTCAAATTAAATGACTCTTTAGTTAAGGAGTTCCAAAGTTTGCTCGCCTCGGATTTGTTTGGTCAAGATATTATTAAGGCACTCAAATCATCTTCAACTCGCCATTCTCAAGTGGACCTTGGTTCTTGTCGCGTCAACAACGACGGACTCCTGCTTGTCTCGGAAATGATTTATGTTCCGGAACCTCTCCGTACTAAAATTATTTCAATTTCTCATGATCACCCTGCCGCAAGACACCCGGGCAGAGCCAAAACTTTTGAACTTGTCTCGCGTGATTTTTGGTGGCCCAAATTGAGGGCAACAATCGAACGCTTCATACGAAACTGCGACACTTGCGCAAGGATTAAGCCAATTAGACATGCTCCCTATGGTTACCTAAAGCCCTTGGAAATACCGCAAAAACGATGGCAATCTATCTCCATGGATTTTGTTACCGGCCTCCCAGTATCTGCTGGGTTCGATGCTTTACTAGTAGTCGTCGATCGACTGACCAAAATGAGCCACTTCATCCCAACTACAACAACTTGCTCTGCTTCAAACTTGGCTATCCTTCTTCGAGATAATGTTTTTAGTTTGCACGGCCTTCCTGAGTCCATCGTCTCGGACCGCGATCCAGTTTTTACTTCGACCTTAGCCCGAGAAATTGCGGCTTGTCTCTCGATTGAACTCCATTTTAGCACCGCCTTTCATCCCCAGACAGACGGACAAATAGAACGAGTGAACGCTCTTTTAGAACAATATCTCCGTGCCTATTGTAACTACCAACAAGATGATTGGCATAGCTATCTTTCAATGGCAGAATTTTCTTATAATAACACTGTTTCATCTTCAACCAATGTCTCTCCATTTTTCGCAAATTATGGATACAACCCCCGTTACCGGATTATCACTCGTTCAGAATTCCGCAACAAATCGGTGGAAATCAAAGAATTTCAACAATATATTAAAAACCTTGATAATTTTATCCGCTCAGAAATCAGATATGCACAAGATGTAGCGGCACAAAACGCAAACCTGTCACGTATACCTCCACCAGTATTCAAAGTAGGAGATAAAGTATGGCTTCTTCGAAAACATATCTCAACGACAAGACCATCGAATAAGCTGGACCACAAAAGATTGGGTCCGTTTAAAATATCAAAAAAAATTTCTTCGCATACATATAGGTTAAAGCTTCCCTCCACGATGAAAGTACACCCGGTATTCCATGTCTCACCACTCGAGCCCTTCGCGACGGACCCACTTCCGGGACAGATCAATCCTCCTCCACCGCCAATCATAGTTGATGGTGAATTCGAATACTTTGTCGAGGAAATACTGGATGCGAAGCCTCGAGGTTCGAAGCCCTTCTTAGTGAAATATCTGGGCGATCCCGTTCCCACCTGGGAGCCTTACGAATTTGTAAAAGATCTGGAAGCGATTGATAAATTCTACTCGAAATACCCATTTAAAAAATATCTTCGCTCGTAGGAACTTCGCGCACCGAAGAGAGGGAATAGTGTCATGGCCGTCAAGAGCTCAGAGTCAGATGTCCAATATTAGGGGCAAGGGTCCACGACACGAGGCAATTACGCGACTGACTAGGAAAGTCGGGCATGACTTATTTACGCGACACACGGAAAGAGTCAGAAGCGGATGATACGAAGGCTACAGTGTTAGGTTAGTTTGAGCTTGTATCTTGATTCCGGACAGACTATGGAATTAGGTGTAACCTGTATATATATAATGAGGCTTGATCTGGGACTTAGATCTCCAGCTTCTCAATCTATCTTCTTGCATTACTTGCTTGCATCCTTTCGTCTTGTTCCATTTGTCTTGTTTCGTTCGTCTTGTTCCGACCTAAGTCTACCGCCCCACGTCATCCGTACCTCGCAGACAGCGATTATACTCAACTTGTTGCACGCCGTAACACCCACACCTCAATATCCGTCCATTTTTTTTCTTGCAGAGATTTCTCCAGACCTCCTCCAAAATGTGAGCCGTATGTCACTTCTCCCTTTTCAAATTTGTATGGGACTAGGTATAAATTTTGTATTTACAGTGACCAGCAAAACTGTTCGAATGTTTTGTAACTTTCGCTTGTAAGCCTCATAAAATTTTATCTGCTTGACCAATTCACAAATTTTTACATTAATAAAAAATTCCAATTCTGTGGTTTCTTTTGATATAAATTAGATGATGTGAATCGAAAATTTGGTGGAGTAATCGCGATTGAAAGGGCGTTGGTCATTCGAACAGTTTTGCAGGGGGGATGTGGGGAAAGTATAACTAGGCATCAGGAGCACTGTAGGTCTTCATGAAAGGTTGAGTTTGTAATCATTTACAGCACATAATCACTTTCTACTGTTACTCGAATCTTTTTTTATCATGAGGCCTCTATCTCAATCAAAAATTGATGTCATTCTTCACCACCTTGACCATGGACTTTCCATCCGTTCAACAGCTCGAGAATGCAATGTCTCAGTTTCTACCGTTTCATGTATTCGCAAGAGACACCGTCCAGATCTTCAGGTGAACTTAGGAGGGCGACCTTGTTTGCTCAGCGAGCATGACACTCGTCATGCCGTCCGTACTATAACATTCGGTAAGGCCGATACCGCTGCCGAAGTTGCCCAAAACATCAGGGACATGAAAAATTGCTCTATCTCTGTTGATACAGTCCGACGGACCCTCAAAAAAGCAGGGTTAAAAGCTGTTGTGAAAAAGAAAAAGCCAAAACTAACAGCAAAGCAAAAGAAGGACCGTCTTGACTTTGCTATGGCCCATAAGTACTGGACTACAGATGATTGGAAGCGTGTAGTTTGGTCAGACGAGACGAAGATAAATCGCTTGCAGTCAGATGGAAGATCTTGGACCTGGAAAAGGCGAGGACGAGGGTTGATAGAGAGAGAGGTAGAGGAGACCCTCAAATTTGGTGGCGGTCATATTATGATCTGGGGCTGTATGCTGTGGGAGGGACGGGAAACATGTGTAAGATTGATGGTTTGATGGACCAGCATCTATACACTGAGATATTGGAGGAGGATCTCCTACAAACGCTGGTGGAATACGGTAAAACCCCCGAATCCGTTATCTTCATGCAGGACAATGATCCAAAGCATACCTCGAAGAAGGCCAGACAATTCCTCAGAGATCATTCGCTCGCCGTTCTCCCTTGGCCAGCAAACTCCCCTGATCTTAATCCCATCGAGCATCTCTGGAATTACATCAAGAAAAGACTCAAGGATTACCCCCAACCGCCAAATGGGATCCTGGAGCTTTGGGACAGAGTTCAGGATGAATGGGCAAAGATTCCTGCAGAGGAATGTCAGAAGCTGATAGAGAGTCTTCCTAGGCGCATAGATGCAGTGATTAAGGCGAAAGGTGGGCATGTAAAGTACTAAATTACCAGTTCAAAAATTTCCCCATACCCCCCCTGCAAAACTATTCGAATGACCAACGCCCTTTCAATCGCGATTACTCCACCAAATTTTCGATTCACATCATCTAATTTATATCAAAAGAAACCACAGAATTGGAATTTTTTATTAATGTAAAAATTTGTGAATTGGTCAAGCAGATAAAATTTTATGAGGCTTACAAGCGAAAGTTACAAAACATTCGAACAGTTTTGCTGGTCACTGTATAGCGGAGTATACAAACTAATCATAAGCCTATTTTTCTTCTTATCCCTTTTCTATTGCTTCCTTCCGTGCCGTCAAATTACTTATCTTCAAGTCCAGGGCCGTCAACATGAACAAATTCAGCAGAGGTACCCAGCCATCTTATTTTCTGGCAAGAATTGGGATTGGCAATAACTTGGTTTAACTACATAAAATAGGAAGAGAGAATAGTGACATATACAACTCTTGTCGTATGTAGAAGCAAACTATGCCACACTCAATACTCTACTGCTCCCATTTCGAGAAAGAATGGAAGAAGTAATCTGTTTCTACAATTCAAAATCAGGGTTAGTAGACTTTACCTTCTTAAAATCTTACAAACCAGCCAGTGCATAGAAAAATATATAACTCAATCTGAGGATTGGATTTAGCACAAATTAACTTGTACCCATTTTTCGATATTCGTCATCGTAAAAACATTTTTTCAAATTTCTTTGATTTGATTTGAATTTAATTGATCTAGTGTGGCGCCTATAGTGGCCCACGTAGGTGTCTACCATACTCTTAATTTACACAGGAGGAAAACCTTTAGGTAAAAATCTGTGAAGGGCTAGCTGGTGTCGGTCACTGCACGACAAGCGAGTGCCACAAACTTTGTATATTCTATCTATGTAGATACAACTGTGCAAGGGAATCAGCTCTCTTATGCCTCCACTGTTACTAGGGTCTTGATAACGCCTCTACATGTAACTATTCTAATCGTTTACCCCTTACACGGTCCCTTTGACTTATCGGACGTTTAAGCTTGTACTAACAAGTACGCGAAGGGCTAAGCGGATCCCCTTCCCTCTACACTGACTATCTACTACATATAGTATATATGTATACCTATGTTGTCTGTGCGTTGTGTTTCGTCAAACTCATCTCTGCATAACTATACACACGTGCCCGTGCATAATTATCCCTTTGATTAGTCAGAACTGGGCTCGCTAGACCAGTCAACACAATCCTGGGCGCAGCCCTTAACAAAATCCCCCTAAACCTACTTGGTAACGTTCTATTTTTTTTAATGTTTACCTTTAGGAAGTGCGCTCACACTGCTCTGCGCAGTGCGGATCCCTTCACTCCAAGCATCTCTTCTCTGCCCTTTCCAACACCCGCCTCTCCACTTTCCCGGCCAAACGATACAGCTCTAACAATCCCTGGTCGATAACCCACTGCGTTATTCTACTGAGATCTTCTGGGTTATTTATCATCGCCCCGAATGACCGGTTTTTAGCTTTCCTCCACACCTCTCCCCTTTCTTTGACCCTTCGTGGGCAGACCATCACCACGTGCTTGGCGTTTTCCAAAAGATATCCACACTGGCAGCTTGGATCGGTAACTCTAAGGACTTTTCTTCGATACAGATAAGATTCGAACCCGATGTGTTCGCTTTTTATCCGTATGGAAATGCTGCTTTGCGACCTATTGAGATGTCGATGTAAGTGGGATGGGGTTCCCGAGAAGTTCAACTTTTGTCTACCTGTTTTCTTGTCGGTATAAATTTTGGCGGCATTCCATACTTCAGGGTCGGCTGTTATGTTTCTCTGGGTTCCATTCCGGTGTTGATGCGGCCAAGAGTTGGCCCACTCTTGGAACGCGGCCGTTTTTCCCATCTCTTTCTGTCCCTTGATGGAATCTTCTCCGCAGCAGATTCTAACCCACTCATCTCTATCCCTTTCCTTAGGTAAAGATCCGCAGTTATTACCTCCTCTTGCTTGTTGCCTGATCATCTGACAGGTCTTTTCAACGGTCCTTTGGACCGGGGAGTTGTGAGTGAGTCCGGCGTGCTTATCCTTCTCGTGATTGCTGTCGCTCTTCTTTCGTGATCTCTATCGCCCGTCGCAGTCCTACGCCCCCCTCGCAACATTATTGCGCCACGCCTCTGCATTGTGGAAGACTGACCTGTTTAAAGTAATGTTGAATTGTCTTAACCTAATTTATGAGTTTATAGAATAGTGCCAAGGGGCGTTAGTAGAGGAAGTTAGTGGAAGATAAACATACATTTTAAATGTATATACTCTACCCCCAGGGTAAGTTCTCAGCATGCACTAAAACCTCGCTTATGAAAATTATCCCCACTAGTCTTATATAATCCCTGTTAGTCTTCACACCAAAAGAAATAGAGGATATTGGCCTGAGTGATCAGGCTTTTTACTGGACTGCTGCTTTGATCTCTTTCCCCCCCTCCATCACCTGCACATTCCAATAGACATCGTTGCTGTTACTGTCTACAGAATCATCATCATCATCATTATCATCAGCATTTTCATCTAAGAGAATCAATAAATCGTTACTCTTAATATTTAGCATATTTCATAGGCCAATTATTCTTTAAAAGATGAGCCAGGTACAACCAGCAGCTCACACAAACAACGCCAAACGATTAAACAGAGATCAGCGTCTCCAGGTAAGCCCAATCTTCATGGTAAATAAATATCTGAGGTAATATGTCTAGATCAAAACTCTCCTCGATTCGGGAATGAATCAGACAAATATTGCAAAACAACTCGGCATATCTCGAAACCAGGTCAGATACACCCTTTGTACTCCGTACAATGAACCCAAGAAAGCTGCAGGTCGGCCCCCAACACTGTCCTCTTCTGACGTTGTCCGGATTGAGGCTTTCATAACATCATCCTCTGAAGGTCGTCGAATGTCATGGTTTGAACTTGCTCATGGCCCCTTTCGGGATTTTGGAGTGAGTGAAAGGGTTATTCAAAACGAGCTAAAAAAAAAAGAGGTTACGGACGTCATCCAGCGCTGAAAAAGCCTCCCCGTTTTGAAGAGGTTAAAAGAAAGCGTCGGTGAGTGGGTTGAAGTCCACAAGGACTGGACTGTTGAAGATTGGATGGCGATTCTTTGGACTGATGAGACCTGGGCCACAGAGTGCCAACATAAGAGAGAATGGGTAACGCGAAAGGTTGGTATCTTTGTACCTCAACTAATAAAAAAAGACCGATCTAACTCTCAGTTCAAGATAGGTGAAGAAGTCAACGCGCACCTGCGTAGTGGAAAAGGTGAGAAAGAGTCCTGGCTGGATGTTTTGGGGAAGTTTCGCAGGGATAAAGGAAGGTTCTTGCCTTTTCTGGGAGAAGGAATGGGGGTCTATTACACAGAATCATACTTTCAGAGAATTGTACCGCTGATTGATGGAATGGTGGGCATGAAACCATGGGTTTCTGTGATGCAGGACAATGCTCCTTCACACAGCGCAGCGAGAACAATTGAAGAGTTCCGGGAGAGGTTTATTACTCCGATCGACTGGCCTCCGTATTCTCCCGACCTGAATCCCATTGAGCATGTTTGGGATAGTATGAAAGATTACATACAGTACCATTACCCTAGATTGGAAAGGGGAAGGCAGCGATCCTACGATGAACCTCGAGGAATAGTGAAAGAAGCATGAAATGACGCGACTAAGCCGGATAAGCTTGAGAAGCTTATCAGCAGCATGCCCACGAGATGTGAGGCAGTCGTACTTGCTCAAGGCGGGCCAGTAAAATATTAAATCTGCTATGTAAAGTAAATTAGCATGTACTTGTTTATCTGAAATCGATTAAATTCAAAAAATGTTACCAATTTGAGTTAAGCTTGTGAACTAGTGCCAGTGGTGAAAACCTCTGTCGGGCAAAAACACCAGACAAACAATCCCTGTCAGAATGACTGAAAACCTTATCTCAGAAAAGATGCTACCTAACTAGGCTTAAAGGATCCGATTTTGCCTCATGAATTGGATCCACTGGTGAAAACTTACCTTGGGGTAGAGTAAATCATGCAGAAGTCTGGAATGCATCCAAGATTTATACAGACAAGTCAGACAGGGAAAAATTAAGCTTACCTATGCACAAAACAGGTGTTGTGAGGCGCCTGACGTCGAGTTGCGTCATAAGATGATGTTTGGCTGAGTGCCCCTCGTGTCACGTTAAGTCATCGCTCCACGTAATGTACCCGTGACATTCGTGCCACAACCTTGAGGCTGCGTGCACAAGAATGACTTAAAAAACCACGACAGAGAACGCCCACGCGGTAGATACATTAGCTGGTACCACTACAGGGATTCCAACATTGAGAACTTCCATCCCTACCCTCGACCACGAATATCCGCCCAAGGAAAAACGTACATGTAAAAAACCTTGACCTGCCCCAGCAAAATTCATTACAAAACTGCACCGACCGCGCAGAAAGTAGTTTCACAATAATTACACTTCATCTCGTTGTAGAAGCCAGGCTACAGGACTATCTGGTAGTTGTAATGATGTCTCCAGCGTGGATAATAACTAGGGAAAGGGTTGCAACTAGTGAGAGGCGGTGGCTAGGGTGAGCAGGCTGACTAATGACTAGAGAGTGAAGATGAGTGTGGATGGAAGTCTAATGGGAGAATCAGGAGACTCAAGGTGCTAGTAGCTAGTAGATAGAACACTTAGCGTTCCTGTCTATGAAGGCTCGGGATCTGTTTTATATACAGAAAATTTCAGAACAAAGTACCCACACGTTAGTCAGTCCTCAATAATATACCTCAGACCACCAGAGCCTTTGTTCATTACAAAGACTATTCGTACGGACATAGCGCGAATGATTAGCCACTACTTCATCCTTCGTTTGGTCAAGTCATGCCCCGCTTAAACCTCGAAATCTTAAATTATTACACTAGCCCAACATATTTCCCCCTTTAGCACGTTTTTCGTCCCTTCTCACTGCCCATGTGCCCCTTCACGAGTGTGCCATCGCATAAAAATGCTTCCCGAATATCGTAAATATCCCTTCAATTTTGCGCACCAAGTATGGAGTCCTTCGTTTAGTATGTTTAAGGCGGGGATATAGTTAGACCTGATGAACACAGATGACTGTAGTAACTACTCTGATACTACGGTATTAATCGTGTATAGGCGCTAAAATTCGACTTTTACAGGGTATATAGGCTTTTACTAACTTGAATTAGCATGACGATAAGTAGATCTCCCCACCTAAACTTTAAATTTGTATGGCAAAAATTTCACAACGAAATATTCGTTGGTTTTGCTTTTTTGGTCCATTATAGCCCTCTATTCACTTTTTAATTCATTAATACATTTCATAAATAAATTATACTTCTATCTAGCTAATAATTTACATATCCGCCTTCAGCTTCGTAAACGGCTCTGATTCTTCGGGGCATCGAATCTATCAGTTTCTCCAAGTCATCCCCATTAAACCCCAGATCCCACGCCTCGTTCACTATTTGACGAAGATGCCCTTGACTCCGCTGACCCCCTTGATCCAACGCTGGATAAAGACGCTCCATGTACGCTTTCATATAACTCCACAAAGTTTCTATCGGATTTAAATCAGGAGAATATGGCGGCCACTCCATTAGAGAAATATTCCTCCTTTCAAACTCACGCATAGTTTGCCTCGACTTGTGAGGAGGGGCGTTGTCCTGCATCACATCTAGTCCTGGTTCCCGAAAGACCGCACTCTCTATGAGAGGCACTATCCTCTCGCAGTAACTGGCCGCAGTGATATGGCCCCACTCCTTCTCCCAAATCAGGCAAGGCCCCTTCTGTCGTCCAAAGAAAGATCCCCAGAACATCCACCCAACTCTCCTCCGCGTCTTGGCTAGGACACAGGTATCTTCGTACTCTTCCCCAATCTTTGACTTAAACTTAGCTCAAGGGAACTCTAAATCTTAGGAGCCTTTAAGGGACTACTGACCTTTCTTGTGACCCAACGATCACTTTGCCGACCATTCATAGCACAAGTCTCGTCGGACCAGAGGACTCTCATCCAATGTTCCTTCCGCCAGTGGAGATGTATTCTGGCAAACTCATATCTCTTCAGTTTGTTGACTGAAGAGATAGGAGGTTTTAATCGTGCAATCCTGCGTGCATATCCCCTCTTTGCCAGTTCACGTCGGATCACATTCTCGCTCACACCAAAGTGCCGAAATATAAAATGTGCAAGTTGGAAAAATGACATCCGACGATTTTCCGATGATAAACAGACGAAAAATTTTATTTCATCGACCTGGGAACTACTTAGAATAGGTGGCCTACCACTGGAGTACTGAGGCTCGGTATTTTCAACGCTCATGGTGTATTGTACCTGTCGCCATGTAATCCCAAGGCGTTGAGAGATTTTGACGTAACTGTGTCCCTCACTGGCCAAGGTTCTAACCTGCACATGTTACTCTCTTAACCTTATCAATTTCTAGATTTCAGACTTACTTGAATACGTTGAGTTTGTGTTAGGCGTTTTGCATAAGTAGGAGATGCTGATGATGGAGAAGGTTGTTGAGGTGAATCCATCTTTGCGGCAATCTAGTACAGTAAATTAAAATCTTCTAAAGTAGTTGACTTAAGGTTCAGATGCACTCACATGAAGTAAAAATTAGATAGATGAATGAAATAAAAGTATGCCGTTGAGCAAAATAATAGTAAATAGCTGACAATGATTTAAACGAAACGACCTCAGGTGTGCGCGAGTGAAGAAAGGTGCAGGCATGAAGGTGGGCGTTGGACTTCATATACAGATGCATATCTCTTATGCCTTAGGCCATAAGATTTTAAAATTTGAAGCTAACAGGGATACTGTGGATCTATCGTGAGGTAACCTGGAATATCACCACTTTATCTCCACTTTATCCCCGCTTTAACCCCTGTACCCTATAAGAAGCGGATCAACGAACAATACCCTATCATGAGAGTAGGTTTCCATGATTAGCGGAATGTCGTGATCATCAAGAAGAATAGTGAACAGGGGCATCGGCCGGAAGACAGGATCACCTGGACCTGAAGAAATTATTGATTCTGACCGCGACCAGAATGCGCTTCTCTTGTCTACCCCAAATACGCTAACATACTGCGCTTTCACAGCCGGCACCACGAGAGGGTGAAGAGTTTGACTTTGCTGGCCGGGGTTATCTAGCGACAAATCCTTGTGCCCTGGTTAGTGGGCAAGTCTTCGATCTACTGAATTCTGACAACTGAGTTCTTTCTAGACCAATCGAACATCACGCGGTTTTCTTTAGGGCTTCATAGCCTAGGAGATCAAGTCTCTCATGCTACCTTTGTGCGCTGCCAAACAAAGATACACTTGCTTTTCCTGATGCTGCGATATTCTGATTTTATGTATGTGGAAAACTGTAGTCAAGAGGATGTATGCACACTACTCCCTCTACTGATACCCATTTGGTGATCGGGATTTTGGTTGTTTCTCCCAAGATTTCAACGAGTAAATTGTTTAGTTTGTTGTAATTACCAGATGATCATCTTTGAGTTCATAGCTGAAGTAACATCGCAAGCTGACTGTGGTGAATATAATGTTTCCATGAAGTCCATTAGTGAATTGCTGATTCATAGACGATTGACTCCTCCATGGGAAAATGAATATTTACTAACTGCTTGGACTAATCAAAAAAATTGGTCAGCTTTCTGAATGAACCGAAGCCATCTGTGTATCTAGCAAATTGATGGGTCTTGTCGGTATCAGAATGCTCATGATACGAATTTTATCATTAGCTGCTGCACTAGCTACAGTCCCTACGCTAGTGCCAACACCATCAACAACGCCATCGCTGAGTCTATCTGCGCGTTGTTGGTAACTCCAGCTGCCTTCACATTGTGAGTCTTTGCAGATCTGTTATGATTTTTCCTCCTTCTCAGAGCGTCGCAATTCTATCAGCAATTAATCTTTGATCAGCAGTCAACATATCGAGCCCGATTTTCCTCCGGAATTTCCTCGTGTAAATCAATGCTTAGACATGTAGTAATCAATGTTATATATCACTTTGTAATCGATTCTACATGTAATAGACAAGCGACATACAACCTTTCACTTCAGATCGGCTTGTTAGAAGGAAGAAATAAAATGAAAAGCAGGCCACGACGTGTATCTTTCCTCTGCAATATTACAACTAAACTATTTAAGTCTGAGCCCTAATTTAGCATGTTATTGACTACACTACGGTTTAAAATTTGGTAAGGGCGCACAGAAAGAGACAGACATCGCGACCTGTCAGACTCGGAATAACGTTACTACGAATGTCGGCATAGTATATTCGGCGATGGGTGCTTCAGATGCTTGAATACTCATCATGCTCCTGTGTAACTGATTATATGTTATAGGCACTGACCTTACACATAGTACATAGTTGAATCCTTTACTTAGAATACATTACCAAAAGACGTTGCGCTTTGATGACTGCTCACTTTGGCCAGGCTGAAAATTATGCGCATGTAGACAACCCCAAACCATTACGTAGACGGAGTGTCCTTAATCCCGAATTTATTTCAGCCCCGGCATTCTCAGCCGCGTCGTGTGGTCACCCTCCATCCAAACTTACCATACTGATTGTTCATCAGTGGTCTTATTCCCTGTCGCCGGACTGATGATTCAGATCCCAGTTGTACGGCTTCATTCATCACCAGTTGATTCGTAACGATTGAAGTTGTATCTCTGTTTTAAAATGCTCCCAATAACCGTGGGGAGAAGCCTCGACCGGATAGCTTCTGCCTCTACGCGTACCGCGGCCTCTACAGTTTTACCCCAAGTTCTTCCCATAGTCTCTCAGCGATCTTTTTCTATCTGTCTCTGTCGGTCATCGCAGATTGGACGCACCCCTCTTACCGTCCCGCCCGATGTGAAATTTCTCTACATACCTTCACCACAAACAAGACGAGGAGCTTCTAGCTTTTTAGTAGCACCGCCGACGGTTCAAGTTGAGGGCCCATTAGGTTTGCCATGCAAGAATCATGGAAAAAGAGGATACTAACCGTGACTCAGGTAAACTATCTATGCCTATACCCTCATTTATCAACGTCAATTTCAACGAACAAACTCGTAAGGTTAATGTTTCAGTCAAGAATAAGGAAGTAAAGGATCAAAGAGCGATGTGGGGTAAATTTTAGTTTAATTCTCTACGCGGTGCCTTCTAACTTGTAACAGGAACAACACGTGCTTATCTTAACAACTTAATACTCGGAGTTTCTGAAGGTCACACTGCCATTCTACGTTTAGTGGGAGTGGGTTACCGAGCCACCGTGGAAGATACTGCTACCACCATCCAGCCAGAATTTGAAGGACAAAAATTTGTTTCACTTAGAGTCGGCTATTCACATCCTATAGAACTGGCCTTGCCCAAAGGAGTAAAAGCTTCAGTCCCACAGCCCACCCGGATATTATTGGAAGGTCCAGATAAAGAGGTTGTGTCGCAGATGGCAGCAAATATTAGGAAGTGGAGGAAGCCTGAGCCATATAAAGGGAAGGGCATTTTCGTAAATGACGAAACAATAAAACTAAAAGCAAAAAAGGGTAAGTAGTGAGCTAATGAAATATAATTTCTAGCCTGAAAATTTCATTTTTTCTACATGCGTTGTTTCTGGGATAAGATTTCCTTCACTGCATTGAGTACATCTGGATGTACATCTTTTGATGCTGCCACGACGCCTGTGTTCTCAGTAAGCGTTCTTCCCCTGCTGAAATTTAATCTCCGACCAAAGATATCTGTGACCTCGCCACCTGCCTCCCTCACAATGACATCACCAGCAGCATGGTCCCAAATCTTTTCTTGATAGTCAGCACGCAATGTGAGTCTCAAATAAATATCAGCCATGCCTCTCGCAAGCGAAGCATATTTTGCTTGAGAATCCATCTGGACACTAGGATTTCTAACCCCTAACCTGGTGGCGATCTCATATTGGAGTCCATGCGACGAATGAGCCTTTTCGACACTCTCACAAAATATTGTCTGAGTAATATTCTTAACTTGTCTCATCTGAATTGGTTTGGCTGGTTCAAGTCTACCGGTGCCTAAAGCTCGGCTTGTAGCTCCATTTCCCGACACTGCAGAAATAAGTATCCCCTTTCCATCAGAATCTGTTTGATCAAATCCTGATTTCGTAGTGAGAGGGGATGAATCATCTGCTGGGAGGTTGGGACAGCCGAGAACTCCAACTTTTACATCCCCATCCACCATTAGTGCTAGGCAAACTGCGTACTGGCCCCCTCTGAGGAAGCCCTTCGTGCCATCGATTGGATCTAAAGCCCATATCCGTCCTTTGCTACCACCCTCGCTATTTCCTTGATCGATAGCGTTTAACATATCTTCTAGGGTCTGAATCGGTCCGCCTAGAGCTCTTTCAGCTTCAGTATCCGTCAGAGCTGTCTCTTTCACCAAATTCCAAATCACATCCCTTAAATCCTGGTCTTCCCGAAGAATATTGGCCTCTTCCTCACCCACAACTTGGTCCAGAGGAAAGTTCTTCTTGATAGCATGTATAATTAATGCTTGAGCTCCAAAATCCCCAATTGTCACTGGAGAGGTGTCATCTTTCGAAATCGTGCCTTTTGCTTTCTCGTGGAAGACCTTCTTTGTGAGAATAGTGGCCCGCTGGACTGCTAGCAGAGCGATTTCTAATTCCTGAGTATAAGATGTCATCAGAGCTGGTAATTATTTATTTCTTAAGTGGAAAAGACGAAGACTTTATAGAATCAGTGTAATTCCTCTCATCAAAGACACCTTTTAAACGAGACAAAAGGAATTTCCTACCCCATAGTACAAGACGTCAGAGAAGTTAATTCATATTTATTTGGCCTTATTTCGCCATCCTGGGTCTTCTTTCATGAGGATCGTGAAGAAAACGTGATTGGCTAGCCTAATCTTTCCTATTGGTGGAACCTTCCACACTTCCGTGGGCGCGTGCGGTTGGCGCGTCACAGAATATGCATGTTGGGTTACAAGGTCGACTAGCGAGTTGTTCAGAGATGCCTTGCCTAGTGGTGTAGCGCTTTGAACCTACACTTAAGTTGGGCCAAAATACTGGCAGTCTAGATACCGGCATTTACACATGATGTACTTAGGATAAGAGGCCAGTAGATCGTTTCTCGTGAGACCCGCAAGCATCATTATCTCCCAATACTGGAGTACCAGTTGGATATAAATGTACATTTAAAACGTATCTGTCCTCTTAGTTTTCGTTTTTGTGGCTGTTCACTGCTCAGGGTAGCTGAATCTCTCAAACATTTCGAGATTAAGTGATATCCGGACATGGAGATTTACGCATATTGACAGTCGTGTCCATATGGTTCATTCTATAATGCACTGTATCATCGCCGATCGTGGCATGGATTAATAAAGGCTATAAACACAAGGATAGAATTTGATAGTGAGATATGGGTATCTCGGCAACAATAGATCAAATGTGTAGGAATCACGGTGTATTCTTAATCTGTTATCCATTTTACCAACTTACCTATTGAACTCGACCTGGCTTCTCGTTATTTTAAGCCTCTACTGCCAGAGCACATTCAGTGTAGAAATGGCTGCCATCTATCTGCTCTGAGAGAAGGTCCAATAGGCTTTGGCGATGACGGGTGAAAACCGCACAAGCTCAGTGTTGTACATAGAAATAGCTCAAAAGTTCGTGACGAAGCATTCTTAATGCCGTTGAAGCATTGACTTGCCTGTCATCTATCCATGTAACATATGCATAACTCTGAAAGGAACATCTGTGATTGGTTACACTCGACACCCAAGGCTAGCGTTAGTCCATCGTTTGCATTGATTTGATTCCTGTAGAAATGTTGGTCCAATATGCATTTCTCTATAGGCCTTATCAGCAGTCATCGGCGTTGACATACACGTAGCATGTCAAAACAAGCACTGGTTTTCAGTCGTGGAGTGGGGAGTTGCTGCACAATGTGCTAAATACTCGTCTGGGTTATATTTTCTCACTAATAGCGTGACCTTACTGTGCACATCACTACGCTCTCATAATCTGAACTTAGCAGTGGCATCTAGCTACGGTAAGAAATGGGAAGGTTTCACAGCCGATTGTCAAATCTAGTTGATCACGTGTGACGTTAAAGATGCAAGCTAGAAAGAAGAGGTTTGTACGACATGAGTGGAAGTTGTTGATTGCTCCCACGACGCCACCAAGGTTTTCTTTGCATCCATCATGTGCATGTAGACCTTGGGCTTTGGCCTTGATGAATTTGGTTCGGTACATTAAGCGATCAAACACCTTGGCTTGCAGAGAACTCACATCCGAACGTCGTTTGAAGACATCACCCCAAGCCAGGCGCTTTATAATCTTCTCTACTCTAAATAGATAATATCTACCGCAGGCACATATTTCAACCAGCAACATTATCGGGTGTATCTTCGGCATCGTCGTTTAGATAAACAAGTGCACAATATAGAAGGGTCTCACTGGATTCGTACCAGATCTCTCTCGTGTCAAGTAGGGCGTGTGTCCCAGCTACACAGACCCAACTTGTAAGAACGGCCCGGCCGGTGTACTACTTCGCCATCTAACCCGTGCTCTGTATATACGGTCCTTTTGTTTTTAAAAGGCCATTGTGTTAGCAGCCTTAAGGTTATGACATGAGTGACACTGGTACGGTAGATGGAGCGATGACTCAACTTGACATGAGGGGCACTCACACCCGAATATCATTTGAAGACATCATTCGAAACCAGGCGGCTTACAGATCCTTCTACCCACCAATGTTTATGTCAGCCGCAAGAACGCATTTCAGCCACCCACGACTATCCAGCGTGCCTTCACATACATAACCATGCGAGAAATGTGGAAACGGTCTTGCCGGATTCGAATCAGCTTTCTCCTGTCTCAAGTGGGACATGTGCCTTAGCTACCCAGACTCTACTTAGGAGGATGGCCCGAACAGAGTACCACTCCGCAATCTGACCCGTTTGAATGTCTATTACGATACGAATGTCAGACTGAAACCTTGCTTATGTAATCTGACTGGAAAGGTAACATTATCGCTTATGCAAAAGTGACTGGCCGAGTGGTAAGGAACGTTACACAGACAGTCGAACCTGAACAAGCCGATAGTGGGATCCGGTTTAATCGTTGTCAGGAATTTTATGAATGTAGGGGGTCAAGATGAAGTGAAGTCGCCTGTCATTTACAGGGGTTTTTTGCCGATATTTACCCAAACATAGTAATCTACGGTGACGATTACGATTAAGCAAGACCTAATATGGTAAACCTTAAACTCTGTTCAAAAATAAGGTGAGAGAAATTGAGGTCGACAAAAGTGAAGTCGCCTGTCTCTCCCCACTTTGTTTAGGACTAAGCCTAAAAAATCGAGTTCATACGTCATATTAAAACTTGCAATTCAGGTTTGCTGTTGATACAGATTCTTAAGCCTAATATGAAATAGGACCCCCATTTGCATTCAATACTTCCTCACATGTTCTAGCCATACTCCCAAACAGTTGTGAGCTTTTCCTCTAATGTACTATGGTACCATGCCTCTAGCACATTGGATAGAATATCCGCCCTGTACCCCTGTCTCGTCCGCTCAAACTCCGGGTATCGTTCTTGTATGTAGTATTTCATCATGCTCCATACATTCTCGATCGGATTTAAGTCAGGAGAGTTAGCAGGCCAGGGCATAGATTCGTCTCCATTATCATCCAGAAACTCCCTAGCCGGACGTCCTTTGTGAACAGAGGCGTTGTAGTGCATAAAGGTATAATCATGGCCCGTCTCTTCTCCCTTTTCTCTGATGCAATAACCTATCCTTGGGAGGAAATGTTCAGTATGTTCTTCAGAGGTCATACTTCCCCACTCCCGCTCCCAAAAGACACAAGGACCTCGTTCGATTCCCGCGAAGCTTCCCCAGAACATCTAAGAGTTGTTCTTCTTGTAACGATTGATAACACAAATGTCATCAAAGTCTTGGCCCCAATTTTGACGATGTTAGAGTCCGAGATATTTTTGAAAATGAATAAGATTAGACTAACCTTTCTGGTAACATGTCCAGACAATATTCGGCTATCGTTTATCCATGTCTCGTCACTCCAAAGAACTCGTGACCACTCTTGGCGCCAATTCAGATGCTGTTCGCTCCACCATATTCGGACCGCATGATGATTTTCAGAAAGCGGGGGAGAGCTATGTGAAATTCGCCGCTCGTGACCTCGTTTTCTGAGCGCATTCCGAATAGCGTATTCTCCGGCACTCCAACGACGAAAGTGGAGAACCAGTTCAAGAAACGACATTTGTCTAGTTTCCCGCGAAGAACAAATGCTTCCAGCTCATCAACTTAGGCTGAGCTTAAGAGCTTTGGACGTCCTATCCGAGGTTGGAGAGAGGCACGACCAGATCTGTCAGTATTCCGAACCTGGAGGATTGTGACTTCAAGTTGATCTGCTATTTCTTTATTAGAGAGTCCGGCTCTGTGAAGTTTGAGTATCTAAATGTAGTTAATTTATAGGGAAAGTTTTCTTATAGCTGAATTCTTGTAATCACCTGCAATTTTTGATCTCGAGCAAGATAGAGCGAACGTCTGCTAACAGGTGGAGTGATTTGAGTATTCATTCTGCTAAGGTTTTTGTTAACAATGAGGTACGTTTGTCTGTTTGATTGGAAATTGCATATTTGTAATGAACGCGTGAAACTTATTGTATTTTCAATCGCGCTATAGATCTGGTTAAGTTTTTGCAGTGAAGGAAATTATTGTTCCACATGTTTAGTGAAAATTGAGATCAGCGAATATGGACAGATCCGAATCTGGTAGAAACAAGTTACAGTAGAATTTCTCATAGCTAATAGTGGGTCCCGTTATAATTACTGAAGAGATTCATTAATATTTTACTGTTTATTTTTGCAATACTTACCCCTGCACGCAAAATGTCCTGTAAGGGTAAGTGTCGCAAATATAAAAGTCCAAGTTACAATGAATATTTTCAGCACTTATACCGGGACCCACTATCGAGTTAGAGAGGGACGACTGTAATCCTGTCTTTGTTATGTCCGCGCTATCCATATTGCCTATATTTTTTTGGTGCGAACGTTTACTCGTGATCAATAATGACATTTCTCTACTAGTGATCTTTACGAAAAATAAATCTTAAATGGACTTCTCCCTCGTAACCTCGGAATCCTAAGACAATTTATAATGAAAAGTGGTCTTGCATTGAACACGTTTTCGTAAGGAAGACAATAAGCTAAACTGTTAGTTTAGTCTATGGCTTCTCATTTGCTTTTCCTTCCTCTCTCTGCCCTAAAACTAGTACAACAGAACCCCTCTTAGCTAATAGTGGGTCTCGGTATAATTACTGAAGAGATTCACAGAAATTTTACCGTTTATTATTGCAATACTTACCCCTGCCCACAAAATGACCTGTAAGGGTAAGTGTTGCAAATAAAAAAGTACATGTTGGAGTGAATCTTTTCAACATTTATACCGGGACCCACTATTAGCTAAGAGGGGCTCTACTGTACTCTCATGATAGGGTATTGTTCGTTGATCCGCTTCTTATAGGGTACAGGGGTTAAAGCGGGGATAAAGTGGAGATAAAGTGGTGATATTCCAGGTTACCTCACGATAGATCCACAGTATCCCTGTTAGCTTCAAATTTTAAAATCTTATGGCCTAAGGCATAAGAGATATGCATCTGTATATGAAGTCCAACGCCCACCTTCATGCCTGCACCTTTCTTCACTCGCGCACACCTGAGGTCGTTTCGTTTAAATCATTGTCAGCTATTTACTATTATTTTGCTCAACGGCATACTTTTATTTCATTCATCTATCTAATTTTTACTTCATGTGAGTGCATCTGAACCTTAAGTCAACTACTTTAGAAGATTTTAATTTACTGTACTAGATTGCCGCAAAGATGGATTCACCTCAACAACCTTCTCCATCATCAGCATCTCCTACTTATGCAAAACGCCTAACACAAACTCAACGTATTCAAGTAAGTCTGAAATCTAGAAATTGATAAGGTTAAGAGAGTAACATGTGCAGGTTAGAACCTTGGCCAGTGAGGGACACAGTTACGTCAAAATCTCTCAACGCCTTGGGATTACATGGCGACAGGTACAATACACCATGAGCGTTGAAAATACCGAGCCTCAGTACTCCAGTGGTAGGCCACCTATTCTAAGTAGTTCCCAGGTCGATGAAATAAAATTTTTCGTCTGTTTATCATCGGAAAATCGTCGGATGTCATTTTTCCAACTTGCACATTTTATATTTCGGCACTTTGGTGTGAGCGAGAATGTGATCCGACGTGAACTGGCAAAGAGGGGATATGCACGCAGGATTGCACGATTAAAACCTCCTATCTCTTCAGTCAACAAACTGAAGAGATATGAGTTTGCCAGAATACATCTCCACTGGCGGAAGGAACATTGGATGAGAGTCCTCTGGTCCGACGAGACTTGTGCTATGAATGGTCGGCAAAGTGATCGTTGGGTCACAAGAAAGGTCAGTAGTCCCTTAAAGGCTCCTAAGATTTAGAGTTCCCTTGAGCTAAGTTTAAGTCAAAGATTGGGGAAGAGTACGAAGATACCTGTGTCCTAGCCAAGACGCGGAGGAGAGTTGGGTGGATGTTCTGGGGATCTTTCTTTGGACGACAGAAGGGGCCTTGCCTGATTTGGGAGAAGGAGTGGGGCCATATCACTGCGGCCAGTTACTGCGAGAGGATAGTGCCTCTCATAGAGAGTGCGGTCTTTCGGGAACCAGGACTAGATGTGATGCAGGACAACGCCCCTCCTCACAAGTCGAGGCAAACTATGCGTGAGTTTGAAAGGAGGAATATTTCTCTAATGGAGTGGCCGCCATATTCTCCTGATTTAAATCCGATAGAAACTTTGTGGAGTTATATGAAAGCGTACATGGAGCGTCTTTATCCAGCGTTGGATCAAGGGGGCAGCGGAGTCAAGGGCATCTTCGTCAAATAGTGAACGAGGCGTGGGATCTGGGGTTTAATGGGGATGACTTGGAGAAACTGATAGATTCGATGCCCCGAAGAATCAGAGCCGTTTACGAAGCTGAAGGCGGATATGTAAATTATTAGCTAGATAGAAGTATAATTTATTTATGAAATGTATTAATGAATTAAAAAGTGAATAGAGGGCTATAATGGACCAAAAAAGCAAAACCAACGAATATTTCGTTGTGAAATTTTTGCCATACAAATTTAAAGTTTAGGTGGGGAGATCTACTTATCGTCATGCTAATTCAAGTTAGTAAAAGCCTATATACCCTGTAAAAGTCGAATTTTAGCGCCTATACACGATTAATACCGTAGTATCAGAGTACTCTGTTGCTCTCCACTTTCAGGGATGAAGAACTGGGATCCCCAGCTTATGATCCGCGTTGTTCTTTAGACCATAGGAATACTCTACCTCCAGGGTAAGTTCTCAGCATGCACTAAATACTCGCTTATGAATATTATCTCCATAAGTCTTATATAATCCCTGTTAGTCTTCACACCAAAAGAAATAGAGGATATTGGCCTGAGTGATCAGGCTTTTTACTGGACTGCTGCTTTGATCTCTTTCCCCCCCTCCATCACCTGCACATTCCAATAGACATCGTTGCTGTTACTGTCTACAGAATCATCATCATCATCATTATCATCAGCATTTTCATCTAAGAGAATCAATAAATCGTTACTCTTAATATTTAGCATATTTCATAGGCCAATTATTCTTTAAAAGATGAGCCAGGTACAACCAGCAGCTCACACAAACAACGCCAAACGATTAAACAGAGATCAGCGTCTCCAGGTAAGCCCAATCTTCATGGTAAATAAATATCTGAGGTAATATGTCTAGATCAAAACTCTCCTCGATTCGGGAATGAATCAGACAAATATTGCAAAACAACTCGGCATATCTCGAAACCAGGTCAGATACACCCTTTGTACTCCGTACAATGAACCCAAGAAAGCTGCAGGTCGGCCCCCAACACTGTCCTCTTCTGACGTTGTCCGGATTGAGGCTTTCATAACATCATCCTCTGAAGGTCGTCGAATGTCATGGTTTGAACTTGCTCATGGCCCCTTTCGGGATTTTGGAGTGAGTGAAAGGGTTATTCAAAACGAGCTAAAAAAAGAGGTTACGGACGTCATCCAGCGCTGAAAAAGCCTCCCCGTTTTGAAGAGGTTAAAAGAAAGCGTCGGTGAGTGGGTTGAAGTCCACAAGGACTGGACTGTTGAAGATTGGATGGCGATTCTTTGGACTGATGAGACCTGGGCCACAGAGTGCCAACATAAGAGAGAATGGGTAACGCGAAAGGTTGGTATCTTTGTACCTCAACTAATAAAAAAAGACCGATCTAACTCTCAGTTCAAGATAGGTGAAGAAGTCAACGCGCACCTGCGTAGTGGAAAAGGTGAGAAAGAGTCCTGGCTGGATGTTTTGGGGAAGTTTCGCAGGGATAAAGGAAGGTTCTTGCCTTTTCTGGGAGAAGGAATGGGGGTCTATTACACAGAATCATACTTTCAGAGAATTGTACCGCTGATTGATGGAATGGTGGGCATGAAACCATGGGTTTCTGTGATGCAGGACAATGCTCCTTCACACAGCGCAGCGAGAACAATTGAAGAGTTCCGGGAGAGGTTTATTACTCCGATCGACTGGCCTCCGTATTCTCCCGACCTGAATCCCATTGAGCATGTTTGGGATAGTATGAAAGATTACATACAGTACCATTACCCTAGATTGGAAAGGGGAAGGCAGCGATCCTACGATGAACCTCGAGGAATAGTGAAAGAAGCATGAAATGACGCGACTAAGCCGGATAAGCTTGAGAAGCTTATCAGCAGCATGCCCACGAGATGTGAGGCAGTCGTACTTGCTCAAGGCGGGCCAGTAAAATATTAAATCTGCTATGTAAAGTAAATTAGCATGTACTTGTTTATCTGAAATCGATTAAATTCAAAAAATGTTACCAATTTGAGTTAAGCTTGTGAACTAGTGCCAGTGGTGAAAACCTCTGTCGGGCAAAAACACCAGACAAACAATCCCTGTCAGAATGACTGAAAACCTTATCTCAGAAAAGATGCTACCTAACTAGGCTTAAAGGATCCGATTTTGCCTCATGAATTGGATCCACTGGTGAAAACTTACCCTGGGGGTAGAGTACATGCACGTGTACATGTTGTCCGGGGGAATTCATCTGAAACAGGCATATATGTACCATGAGGTGATGAACCGATCCAATTCCCGAACGGTATTCAACTGTACGAAGATACAGTAGAACCCCTCTTAGCTAATAGTGGGTCCCGGTATAATTACTGAAGAGATTCATAGAAAGTTTACATTTTATATTTGCAATACTTACCCCTGCGCGCAAAATGACCTGTAAGGATAACTGTTGCAAATATAAAGGTCCAAGTTACAATGAATCTTTTCAACATTTATACCCGGACCCACCATTAGCTAAGAGGGGTTCTACTGTAAAATGTGATCAAGATGATGTTAGAACATTTATCCAGTTATCCAAGCTGTAAGCAGTCATGATTCTAAGTACCCAACCGTTGGCCTTTTTCGCAATGTCGGAACTGGATTTTTTTCCTGTAACCACAAAATAATGTACCGAGAGTGCTAGGCAAGATCGCCGAAGGGCATGGTGAAGTCATAATAGCGAGTCAGTTTCTGTCCAATGTGCGTCTTTTCGTTTTAATGAGATTTCTTAAAGCGCGACTTAGATTCACACAAAATTTTTTTGGCGTTTTGATAGCTTCATAGCTCAAGCTCGAACTTTTCAGGGTTCTTCAGATCTAATTTTATTAGAAGGCTGTGGATGATTTTGATTGTTAAGTGTGTATCGACACTAGCAATGGGATTCCTCTGAGCGAGTTCCTTCTTCGGCTTAACTTGTCTCTCTATCAAATCCATGGGTCCGCCATTAGTATGTGCGCCGAACTTGTTGACACTAGAGGGTATGACAGAATAATATAAATGAAAAGTATAGTAGAGTGCTGTGCCCGGAATTTATGGTAGGGTATAGCCGGTTGATCTGATGTAGTCTTCTTGACCAGTTTGAAGCTTCTAGGACTTGGAGAGGTGAGCCTGTCATCAATATGATCTGCTAAATATCGAGATGTTAAATTATGGTAATTTTGTTTCTCTAGTTCTGTTACCTAGTGCAACTGATGTTGATTTGATAACTCGATAGTAATCTTGGAAGTCTTTAAATTCCTAATTTTAAATCTAGGGCCCGATCAACTGAGCATTTGTTTACGTTCCTCTGTGTCAGTGATTTGACGGTGTTCACCAGGTTGAGAGGCTACTAAACGATGTCAGACTCTCCCAAATTAGTACTTACCACAGAAACTGGAGACCAACCATCTGAGAACTCAGGTTTTTCTGAAAGTACCGTGGCTACAGGAGACCAAAAAAGTGGCTGGGAGCAAATATGGACTGTCATGGCCTGTGGAGCAGGGCTTTTCTCAGATGGATATATCAATAATGTATGTAACCTAACTCTCACTTGAGCCACTATCCTCCCGATCTGACGGCTCACATTCTCCTTAGGTTATAGGATCGGTATCTACCATTCTAAAAACTGTTTATGGGGACGCTTACACCAAATCTAGCGCCCAGCAAAATATATCTGCCATTACTTTTGCAGGGACTGTGCTAGGCCAGTTGATTTTTGGATATACCAGTGACAAATGGTCCCGCAAAGGTTCTTTGTTGGTATCCACGCTCATCTTAATAGTTTTCGCTGCTCTAGGTGCTGCAAGTTATGGCGGTGGAACTACTTCGGGGCTCTTCGCCGCACTCACTACGTATCGTTTCTTCGTCGGAGTTGGTATCGGTGGTGAATACCCAGCTGGCTCTGTATCTTGCTCAGAAGCAACGGGCGAGCTAAAGAGTGGTTCGCGCAATCGATGGTTTATTCTCTTCACTAATGTTATGATCGATTGGGGGTTTGTTGTCGGAGCTTTCGTACCCTATGTGATCGTGGTAATATGCACGAATAATCATCTACGTTTAGCCTGGAGACTCATGCTAGGCTTGGGTGTGGTTCCGCCGATTCTCTTGTTGCTATTTCGCTACAAGCTTGAGGAACCAGAAGAATTTACCAAGCAAGTATCCTCTAATTTTTCCCCTAAGTATTACTAATTTGTCTAGAGAGAGTATGAAAAACGTGAAGATTCCATATTTACTTGTCATCAAGTATTACTGGTGGAGACTCCTCGTTGTTAGTCTTATATGGTTCCTCTATGACGTGAGCCCCCCTCCAACATCTACAGGCCAAGCTCTGATGCGGTTCAGTTCTCGACATACTCTTTCGGAATATTCTCTTCGACTATTCTGTCTAATATTTATGGAGAAACAGCACCTCTATCTAAAATTTTCGGCTGGAATACCGTAATAAATATGTTCTACCTGCCGGGTGCAATACTGGGATCCGTCTTTTCTGATAAGGTCGGACCGCGTTATGCCCTCGCAATTGGCGTTGGAGTTCAGGCTCTTGTCGGCTTCATTATGGCAGCACTTTATCCAGTTCTCTCTCAAGTTAAAAATGTTGCGTTCTTCGCCATGGTCTACGGCGTTTTTCTCTCCTTGGGTGAATTCGGACCGGGCGACAACATCGGCCTACTTGCTTCGAAAACTTGTGCAACAGGAGTTCGCGGACAGTATTACGCTGTTGCCGCCGCAACCGGTAAACTTGGTGCCTTCGTCGGCACCTACGTGTTCCCTTACATTGAGGCAGCTGGTGGCGGTGCTAACACTACTCAAGGGGCACAGCTCCCGTTTTATGTCTCAAGTTCATTTTGTGTCCTAACGGCAATACTAGCTCTATTTTGTCTTCCACACGTCGGCCAGGATACTATTACAACTGAGGATCGCCAGTTCCGTGCGTACCTACAAAGCCAAGGCTGGGATATCAGCCAGCTAGGTACCGTACAGAAAACCTCTAACCAGGAGCGGGCCCCTTAAAGCCTCGCCGATCTTGAGCTGTTAATTTTTCATACGGCAATCTAAAAAATTTTTATATGTTGCCATCTTTCTACCCAATTTTAATTTTAAATTTTTTTCAATAACATTCGGAATGTATACTGAACTTTCGGTATACCTAGTCAACAGTAGATCTCGACTCAAATCTTCTTTTACACACCTGATGACCTAGGATAAAGAAAAAGAAGATGCGGAATGGAGAGATCGAAAACCGTCACGGAGGAGTACGGATAATGAGCTAGTGATTAGATATACCGCTAGGGGGAAGTAATGTAAATAATGAGACATGGTAGTCTCTAATCGAAAGACAAAAAGGTTTTCCTTTGTGTATCAAGTCTATTGGCGTCTTCAGGGAAGATATATTGAGCGAGTTACTGACATCAACGGTAGAACCTGTCAAAACAAATAGTGGATCCTGGCTTAATTATCGAAAAGATTCATGTTAGTTTTACCGTTAAAATTTGCAATACCAACCCATGCGCGCAAAATGGCTTGCAGGGGCAAGTTTTGCAAAAGCAAGTACCAACAATTCGCTAAATCTTAGTAATAATTGAGCCCGGGACCCAATATACGTTTTACAGGCTCTATTGGAGCTCTAGAACCTCTCGCCACATACAGGATGTTCTAACGTGAACGCGGTCAGCATAAGGTATCCTGAGATCTGGAAGTATCACGATAAGCACGATGTAGAATACTCAGGGAATTGGTATCTATATAATTGTAGTTGACTGAGTGTTTCAGTTTACCAGCCTCTAGGATACAGTACCGAATGGGCCTTTTGGTTTTCCACTTTTCAACAAAAATGCCGAATAGACGGATCCTCCTCATTGGCATTTTGCATGTTGATGTTACAGGCTGCGCCTTAACGTTGCAAGCAGGGGTATCTTGCTTAGTCATAATTTACTATGGCCCCAACAGTTTATGCTTTGAGAGAAGAAATTGTATGATTGGTAATGATTTTGCAGCTAGTCGAGATAGAGCCTGGCTCCGGGAAAATGTATTTAAGATCACCTTTTACCTAGATTGCTAGTCATTGAGAAAATAGACAGTATTTCGGCCATCATTCTTTTTTCCATCTGTTTTGATGTCAGCCCATCACATATTTTCTCAATCTTCTTTCTTCAATTTATTACCTTAAATTTTCTTTCATTCAAAAAAAAAAAATAAGAGAAATAAACTAAGGGAATAAAATCAAGCATACCGGTCTCCACAGAGATTAGAAGAGAAGATATCATCTTCTATGAATTTCCGGGTCCCGGAACAAGTAATTGACTCAAGCGACGACGAGACATCATCACAGTTTCAAGAAACCCACACTATGTCTGAAGAAACTCGCAGAGCAACTGCCTCCAATGAGGAAACCCAAAATATCTCACATCAAATGAGCCGAACACGTACGCCCTATGAACCACATCAATCTCTTCCTCAACACGACACTGCTAACGCTACCAATATGCAACCAGGAGTGTACCAGAACATCTGCGAACAAATTACTCACAGTGTAATGAATCAGATACAAAACCTAATACCACAACTAATCCAATCGCAAGTTTCATCATTACCCCAAGGCTCTTCACCACAAGCTTACCCGGCACAGGTGCCTGCAACTGCTTCGGCAACTCATGAAAGAAAACCCAGTAAATGGCCAGTATGGGACGGAAGCGCTGTCGCTTTTGAAGCTCACATATTCAATTTAAGGGGCAAAATCGAGGAAGATAGACAGTTTCTAGGATCGGACAGGTCTATTTGCTTAAGTATATTCAATTCAATCCCCACCGATAAGCAACCTAGAATTATGCAATGGTATCGAAATGGGGGCTCTGATGGTAGTTACAATTGGGAACTCTTTCTAGCTCATATTACAGATCAGTTGGAAAACAAACAAGCCCGACAAACAGCTAGAAGTCAATTACAACGCATGCGCATGGGTAAAAATCAACTTTTCGTCGATTTTCTACAAGATTTTGAGCTCAAAATAACTCAATGCAATTGCTCACACTGGTCGGATGATTCAAAAATATCACTACTCGAAAGCGGGATAAACCATACCCTCAGAAATATAATGTTAAGTAAGTCTTTACCAGAAGATGACTACACCAAATGGGTATCTAAAGTCAAAAGAGTTGCAGGACGTCTCGAAAATTGACTTTCTTATCAACAAAAAGGCAAATCTGAAAAAAAAACTTGGTACTTGTCCCAATATGAATCTTCAAGTCAAAATATTCATGAAAACTCACAGGTCAGAGCATCCTCAGAAATTGATGCCGACGGAGATACCAGGATGGGAGGTGTCAATGCAATGACGATCGCCCAGGCGGTTATCAACGCTCTTGGTAGCAATAAAAATCAACAAGGCTACAGGAAGCCACCGGCAGAGTGGAGATCGCCAGATGAATTCAAACGACTCTCTAACGAAGGTAAGTGTACCCGATGCTGTAAGTCAGGGCATGGAACACGGCTTTGTCCCACTTACGGCCCTGCCAAGAAACCAACTTTGGTATCGCATGTTAAAAGCAACAAAGTTGTTTCAGAAGCAATAAAATCAATTAATGGCATCTCAGAAGATGAAAAATTTCACGAGGCACTTTCGGGGGAAGATTAACCCCTGAACAGAGTCGCGTTCAGGGGAGGAAAGAATTTTCAAAGAAAGATTTTAGAAATGCTCTAAGTAAGATGAATGGCACACCATTTTTGATAAATTGTCAATTAAATTTTAGTTACTTTGTACCATGTTTAATTGATACTGGATGCTTATGCTATGCTGCGTTTTCTAATAAACTTGTGAATGAAAATAATCTCCCGCGCATTAAAATTTCTCAGCAATTTCTCCAATTAGCTAAGAATGACGACAATAAAAGAACTATTGACTACGTAACTTACGCAGATTTTGACTTCGATGGAAGACGAGAAAGAATATTTGGGTATATTATCAAGGATCTTGCTTATGACGTCATCCTCGGTAAGCCCTGGATGGAGCAAAATGACGTTATATACCACTCTCATGATAGAACAATTCAGTTCGGCAGAAAAAAAGGTAGCCTTGTGATGAGAGAACTAGGATGGTATGAAAATAACGCTCCTGACAGGGTCAAAAGAAAGATAAAAATGTAGCCACAGCTACCAAAATGTTGGACACAGAGTTCATGGCGTTTCTAAAATCGAATAGAAACTCAGATACTCAACAAATATTTGCTATGACTATGCAGGATATAAATAAGGCTCTCGAAGTAACTCCTGATCAATCACTTGAAGAAATTGAAGAAAAACTACCACACCAAATCAAACATTGGTCCTATTTATTTAAGGAGGATCAAGACAGTACTGTCCCACCGCACAGAGCCTCAGATATGAAAATAAACCTGCAAAAAGATAACAAAGGTAAAGATAAAGAAATACCATGGGGTCCGCTCTACAATATGTCAAGAGATGAGCTTCTTGTATTAAGAAAAACACTCTCAGATCATCTTGATAAAGGCTGGATAAGAGCTAGTGCTTCTCCAGGAGGTGCACCCGTTCTATTTGTAAAGAAACCGGGAGGTGGCTTACGATTTTGCGTAGATTATCGAGCTCTAAATGCAATCTCAGAAAAAGACCGATATCCTTTGCCACTTATAAAAGAAACGCTAAGATCGATATCTAAATCTACATGGATAACCAAAATCGATGTTCGAGCAGCTTTCCATAAGCTAAGAGTTCGAGAAGGGGATGAAAAAAAAACTGCTTTTCGTACCAGATTTGGCTCTTTTGAATGGTTAGTGACACCCTTTGGTCTTCAAGGAGCCCCGGCGGCGTTCCAAAGACATGTGAACGAAGTACTAGGATGTTATCTTGATGATTTTTGTACCGCATATTTAGACGATATACTTATCTATACTACTCAAAGTCTTGAAGATCACTGGCAAAAGGTTAACGCTGTTTTCGAAAAGCTCCATAAGGCAGGCTTGAAATTAGATCCGAAGAAGTGTGAGTTTGCAGTTAAGTCTACAAAGTATCTCGGGTATGTTATAAGCCTAGGCGAAGGTATAAAAGTGGATCCCGACAAGGTGGAAGCTATCAAATCATGGTCCCCTCCAAACTCAGTAAAAGGAGTAAGGAGTTTCCTTGGGTTTGCTAACTTTTATCGAGACTTTATTCCTAAGTTCAGTGAGAAAGCACAACCATTGCTTAATTTGACTAAAAAAGATCATGCATTTGTGTGGCTAGATGAACATCAAAAGTCATTTGAATTATTAAAACATTTATTTATTACAGCACCAATTTTAATGCTCTACGACCCTGATAAAAAAACTGTCGTTGAAACTGACTGTTCCGGATACGTTATGGGTGCTTGCCTGTCTCAATTCGATTACCAAAATAAGCTTCGACCGGTAGCATATTTTTCAAAAAAATTGACACCTGCAGAGTGCAATTATGAAATTCACGATAAGGAATTACTTGCTGTTGTTTCTGCACTTGATGAATGGCGGGGTGAACTGATCGGACTAAAAGACCCTTTTATTGTGCTCTCTGACCATAAAAATCTTCAATATTTCATGACAAGTAGAAAACTCTCCGAACGTCAAATCAGATGGAGTTACAAACTTTCGCAATATAATTTCGAACTAAAATTTAGAGCAGGCAAAAATTGTGCTCGACCAGATGCGCTATCTCGAAGGGAACAAGACATGCCACAAGATGGAAATGATGAAAGACTAAGGGCTCGGCACATAAAACTTATTAAAGATATTTGGGTTAAACCGGAAAGTGCTGAGGCTAAAATAGTCAGATCTCAAATTGCTACGATCACAACTTGTCAGAACCGGACTGTATGTCATATATCTTCAGTAAAAATACCTCATGGAAATCAAATATTCTCAGATCCTAACTTACAAAAATTATGGGATCAAGCATGTACCACTGATCACGATTTATCAATTATGTATAAAGCAGTCAAAAATGATGAAAGAGTTTTTCCCAGTGAACTAAAGCTCAAAATCTCTATCTCTGAATGTGATTTTGACGAGAGGGGAGTACTCCGTTTTAGAAAACGGGTTTGGATTCCAAACTGGGAACCACTCCAAACAGCAATTATACAAATGACGCACGATTCTCATGTTACCGGACACCCTGGCCACAACAGTACTTATGCGATTCTATCAAGGGACTTTTTCTGGCCAGGGGCCTCATCAATGGTTCGAACTTTCTGCAAAAACTGTGATGTTTGCGGTAGATCTCATGTCTGGAGAGAAAAGAAAAAAGGATTGCTTCTCCCGCTACCAATTCCTGAGCGATTCCATTCGGAACTATCAATAGACTTCATGACAGACTTACCTGCCAAATCAAAAGAAGACCCGCGATACCTGATGGTAATTACAGACCGGTTGCTCAAAAGTTGTACATTGGAAGCTACTAATTCAATGTCTGCAGAGGAATGTGCAAAAATTTTCGTAAACTGTCATTATCGTTTTCATGGTTTCCCGTCATTTATAACATCTGATCTGGGCTCCAATTGGGTAAGCGACTTCTGGACTTGCCTCTGTAAACTCACGAAAATTGAGCAAAGATTGTCAACCGCATTCCACCCGGAGACCGATGGTAGCACCGAAAGAATGAATCAAGAAGTTCTCAGTTATTTACGAGCATTTATTTCTTATTCTCAATACGAATGGCCGTCAATGCTACCTTCCGCTATGTTGGCCATTAATAATAGGGATACGATTATTGGTCTCAGCCCATTTTTCCTTAGTCACGGTTATCACATACAACCAATCGAGCAGGTACCGAATCCTACGAAAAATAGTTCTGTCTCGTCAAGAAAAGCTCATGAGTTCGTCAAACGGCTAGTCGAAGCACAAGAATATGCACAGGCTGCTATGGCAGTTTCCCAACAACGAATGGAAAACTCGGCAAATCTAAAAAGACAAAGTCATGAAAAATTTAGCACAGGGGATCGTGTTTGGTTAAATTTGAAAAATATTTCCACCCATCAACTATCAAAAAAACTTTCCTGGGTCAACGCTAAATATCGCGTTACCAAAATAATATCTCCACACGTAGTTGAACTCGATGTCCCATCAGGTATATGGCCAAGATTCCATGTTGAGCTTTTAAAACGGGACCCCCATAATCCTTTGCCCTCTCAAATATCAAGAGACTTACAACCGCCACCATTAATTAATTCCGATGGCGACGAAGAACAAGTGGTCGAAAAAATCCTTAGAGCTGAGAAAAGACGTCGTGGCCGAGGGTTTCGTAGAGAGGTTTTGGTTAAGTGGAAGCAGTACGAAGAGCCCAACTGGGAACCAAGAAAAAACTTCGAAGAAACGGAAGCGCTTGATATATTCGAATCTAAATATGGCAAAGGTGATTCTGTTGGTGAACAAGCTGGAGCTAGAACAGGATCTACCGGCAAAAAAAAAAGCCATGTTAACTCACCAAAAAAAAAAAAAAAAAAAAAAAGTGAGGGGATAATGTTACAGGCTGCGCCTTAACGTTGCAAGCAGGGGTATCTTGCTTAGTCATAATTTACTATGGCCCCAACAGTTTATGCTTTGAGAGAAGAAATTGTATGATTGGTAATGATTTTGCAGCAAGTCGAGATAGAGCCTGGCTCCGGGAAAATGTATTTAAGATCACCTTTTACCTAGATTGCTAGTCATTGAGAAAATAGACAGTATTTCGGCCATCATTCTTTTTTCCATCTGTTTTGATGTCAGCCCTTCACAGTTGATGGCAGTATTAATTGTCGCCAAATCGGCCACACTTCACTAGCGAGAAGAAAGTATGGTTTCAACCCAATTTTTTAAGAACATTTCCTGTTTGCGTTGCCTAAGGCTACGACACGTATAATTACGGAACACACACGTACGGATTCTTTGAGGAATGACTCAGTTTCAAGTCTGAAGCACTCAGGCTCAGAGTATATATTTAGGTCTCACTCGAAGCAAATGTCTTACGCCATCGCAATCGCATCCGAAAATACGTGCCAAAGGGAATATGGAGAACAACTCATGGTTACCTGAGTAAGTTTTCAACATTCTAGGAATATGATATCAGCGGGAGATGAACGATAAAGGCCTACTTGACTCGAACCATCTCTCTCCTTAAGCCAGTGAGGCATACGTCCAGGATACCCCAAGTCTACTTAAAACAATCAGGGAGCATGTTACTGGGTCATCTGATGTTACTAGAGAATTATAACGCTTGAAAGACGTGGCTTGCTCCGCTCTCCCAAATGTCAAGAGTCTTTAGAGTTAAATATTTTTTAAACTTCAGTACAACAGGTCGAGATACACCTAGCGTACTTAGGCCACTATATCAATTAGAACCGAACAGAGGAATTATCTTGCCCGCCGTGCCCATGCTAGAATAAATAAAAAGTACCAGTACATATACACGTACAAATTTAATTACACCACACCTCACCTGCTTTGCACCTCAACATCCTACTTCCGCCTTTTATTTCACACTTGTTTAACACGTCTAAGACGGTAGAGATATTAATCATAACCGAAGAAGATACAGCTGTCGAAGAAAGGAGGTTCTTTGACATCACCTGTGTTGACAGAGTAAGAGTGCTTCTGTCGGTCGGCTGGTTTCCGTGAAGGAAAGCATTGCCCGACGCGTATCGACACCGTTCAAGCGGCGAGTCTGGGTGATGTGGGAAAGTGCGGCTCGGTTCGGCTTGGCTCTTACTCTAGGTCGCTATACATGTCCGTATACTAGTAGTGCTCCGCACGCAGGGTTATTACGAAAACAGCCTTCTTTATAGAATAGTATGTCACAAGTATTGCATATATGTCTATTCTTTATCACTATAATTGCACCACACGAAAGAAGCCTCATTGGGAAAATAGTCTACGTAGGATACAAGCAGATCTGATGAGTATCTTTAAAATATGATGCAGGAAACATCAGTGGAAGTGGAAAATCTGCACACCATGAAAGGGACTTAGTCGCAAACATATTTTCGTAAGAACGCTATCCATACTAATTTACTACGGTCAAATGATCCAATGATCAGTAACTCTTTATAGAAAAATAGGTGGCGAGTCAAGGCGCGGGTAATCATGAGCCTGTACACAAGGGCTTTGACCTATTCTGACAATCCATGAAAAAGATGATCTTCATTATGAAATAGCATTAATTTCAACAAGTCTCACATTGGACGTTTCCGAAGTTACGTTTTTCGCGGCCATTGTGCAGGCCAGGGCGGTTATGTTGTGATGGTTTCAGAGTCGCCAGCATGTATTGCGTCCGCTGTCATGAGCGGCGCATGGACTACTTAATGGAAACATGTTTACGTGTATTCTGGCGACAGAATGTGACCACGCCTTTCACTATCACTCAAGATGAGCGAATGCAAGTATCTAATGGCAGAAAAATCGACAATGATGAAAGAGAAATAAAACATCTGGCTGTACTGGCCTAGTAAAGATAGCAGTTGACTTGCTAGATCAATCATAAGGAAATAACGGGATCATAATTCAAAGAATCCCCCGTCCTTGAGACCCCTCCCTGAAGATATCACCTTTCTAGTACACATCATCATGAGAGCTCTATCTACTCTACTTCTCCTGACTTATAAAAAAAGATTATAGCCAACCACTCCCAGTTGCTGTGATGTTGCTGTTCCAAAACGCCTCTATTCGTCTTGAAGTTCCCATGGCGCTGGAACAACCCTTCTCCTAAACATGACATATCTAATTAAAATACTCTTACCGGCAACATCTTATACTTCAGAATATCTCATCTTGATCGGACACTAAGCAGCGACTAGTGAGTGTCTCTCTGGCCCTGACGAATTATAAAAAGTAATAATGGGGTAAAGACCAGAGAGACACTTCTTGGCCATCACAAACTTGTTGTTGCCCACTCTTCAACACATTGCGGTTCCACAATCTACTAAAAGCGATCAACGTCTTGTCTACCTAGTGAAATTTTGAACTTTTCTCTGAGCTTTTCATGAATCCTCAACCACGATATAAGCTTGTACTGCACTTGTAAGTTTTAAGGCAGCCGATTACCGCTCCACAAGCATACAAGCCGATTTACTGTTCGAGAAAGATCAATCTATAACATGTCGGCAAACTTGCGCAACACCCCATTGGGACGATTTATGTTTGAGTTGCCAGGATACAAGCAGGCGTAGGTCTAGATTCCCCGCCTGGAACGGACTACTTCTATACTAATTGAAAAATCCAAGGAATGTTGTGCTGGACCAGCAAACTGCCATGCGGGTCGAGTTGCCTAAAGCGATTATTTATAGATAGCTTAGTCCCCCAGAAAAGAAAAAGTAGAGGAATATACTGCAGTGGCCAGTACCGCCGATCTTACTGAGTTTAGTAGCTACTTATAGGTACCCGAAAATATCGTAAAGATCCTCCCAAATAATTATTTCTTCAGAACTATTAGAAATGGACAAAGCTAGTTGTAAGAGATCCCAAATCTCTACTCGACTTCGTAGTATACTTATTTCTCTTAAACGTTAGAACGATAAAGAGATCCAAACATTTAAAGAGATGACCCATAAATTTAAACAGAATTCAGCACTTCAAGAACGCGTCCGAGAAGAACACGATCGATAGCGCAATAGTTCAATTGCAATCCAAAATGCGACTACGAGGCTTAAGAAAAAAGCCTGGCTAGGAAGAAGGCTAAGAGAGTAAATCGCAGTATTGTTTACGGATAGAAGAACGGATTACGACTTAGAAAACAATGATGAATTCTTCCGGGGGCTCACTGATAAAAGTGTGCATTTCCTGACTGCAACTAGTAATACTCTAAACCACCAACCTCAAGTCCGGATCCCAGCACGCGAATATGTGGTGGTTGTCTCTTCAAGATTGACGCGTTTGATGGCACTCGTGAAAAATGAGAAGAGGTTATTAGAAGGTTTATTAGCCAAATTGATGCATCGCCCGAGTATTTTGAGGAAAGAGAGGATTAAAAGCCAAATTACTTCATGCAGCATCTCACCGGAGCTGCATATAACCTCATATAAGATAGCTGTGGTCCTCGAGCGCGTGCTTTCAATACCGAAATTACTCTCGAACACGCTCTAAAGAAGCTTAATTGGGCATATTTCCCATTGACAAATATCAATTCGCCTGTGTGAAGCTCGAGAAGCCAAAGGTGGACCAGCGTGAGTCTTTTGCGGAAATGTATCCGAAGTTTTATATTCAGATAAATTGGCTCCAGCTTGAGGATGAACATAAGGTAAACGAGCTCATGAAACGCTTCAACAAACATTTCGCCGATAAGATCCTTACGGGCACGGAAGAATCCTACGAATGTGTGATAAATCAATGTTGTAGGCTTGTCTCACAATTCAAAATGTGGGCTACTTCTTGTAAGGCTGAAATCGATAGAAGTTTAAAAGACCAAGCCAGAAAGTGTAGCACGTCGAAGGTCTTTCACGTAGATGGAAGTCAAGGCAATAATTAAATTTGCTCTGATCGCTCGAAAATGGAGCTCGACAAGGCGAGTAATGCCTTTGCCTAGATGATGAATTCAGAACTTCGTACGCAGAAGTAAAATCTATCCTTTACTAAACCCATTTCCGGCATTGCTTGCGCGAGAGACGATTTCATACATATAATCCAAAAATTCACGTTTAGAGCCATTCTAAATGCCAATTGACACTATTTTTTTACAAGGATACCGCAACCGTAAAAGAAAGAAACCATTCTCCTACCAATAGCAAGAACTACTACGACCACTCAAGCCCCTCCATCTGAAGTAGTGTTACCTCACTATGAACTCTATTGAAGGCTTTCCGCCTCGTAAAAGACGTGGTCGTGCGTATCGTCATATTTAGATTATAGTAGATTCAATCTCAAATGGACGACGCATCGCGTCACTAAATTCCCCAGGAGATGAAGAAGCCGTGGAAGCATTTCGGCGTTTTTCATAGCATGTGATGGATATCCAGAAATATTGATCACTGATAGAGGAAAACGACGGGTTTCAAAATTCCGAGATTATCTCACGCATAAAAAGGGTGTTAAAGAAATCTAGTACAGCCTACCAACCTCGAACCGACGAACAAAGCTAAAGCGCGGTCGAAATATTATAGCAGCATCTGCAACGCCACGTGAATTATGATAAAGATAGGTAGTTGGTTTTCTTACCTCAAACTCAAATAGATATCCTTATCCAAATAAATGAATCTACAGGCCTTACGAAAATTTTAATCGACAGGGGACACCATCCGCGCATGGACGTAGAGCCCCCGGAATCTTAATCCACCGGGGCCCCCAAGTAATTGAATAAGGCAATTAAGTGCAAATGTTTTATGTTTTAAAACGGAAGACTTAGGTCTAAAAATGGAATTGTTGTTAATTATTCAACGCGTATCAAGTCCTTGAACTAAATGACACCCATGACGTTAAGCGTATCCTGGAGCACTAGGGATGTTTTTACGTTTTCCCTTCTTCTATCCACACTGATACAGGCATCATTTTCGTAGATGCTAGATCTTAAGTTTATTAAATCTTTGATTCCAAGTTCTTGTCTGTCTTGATTCGAAAGCCATCAAAACTTAGCTACCAAATCAACAGAGATACAAAAACGCCTTCAAAAATCGCTCACTTGGGCGCAAGCAAAACAAGTAAGCCAATCAGCACAGACAGCCACCATTTGAATATCAACTTGGAGATATAGTATGGTTAGATGTTCGACACCTCAAAGCTAAAACTAGGTTTCACAGCCGGGTTGTAATAAACATGAAGGCCCTTTTAAGATTCGTTGAATCATTCACAATAGATCAGCTTATGGATTGAATTCCCCAACGCAAATCAAAATCCACGCAGCTTTTCATCCGCGTGATAGCCTCGGCTCAGGCCTCAAATGTCACATACGACACCTGACATCAGCTGTCCCAATTTGCTTGGAATGGCTAATTGAGCGATGGAGCTCGGCAGGGCCCGCAGATACGATAACGCGTTGACGCTTCAATTGTTTTATGTATGTATACCCCGCCTATCTAAGGGCTTCTTCTCATTAGTTTAGTTTTTCTCAAAGATAAGCCACTTCCCAAGCACCACCTTTTCTGCATGCATTTGTGAAGACCTCTCACAATCTGTAGCTAACCCACTGTGATACTCCTGACCGTATCTCAGGTCGAAATCAGGCGCCTGCAATACCTGATTTTATTCAACGGGAGAAAGACGAAGAACCTCTAAAAGACATCAAAGCTGTCGTAGTTGTGGGGTTTAATGCGTCTGGAATCAACTGAAGTGTAAACCTACCTGCAGAGAGTATTCCGAATAAAAATATTAGACTCGAATGGCATAGCTGGGCAAACATCGATTATTGCCCCTAAAAGCTAGCGAATTCTCACTACCAGAATCCAAAACAAGCCGGACCTTGGACATCGTTCAGAGTCTTGTAAGATTGACTACCTCTAGAGGGAAAGCTCTCAAACTCGCCACTAGATGTCGGTGGATTTCAGGTGGGAGAATCATTTGCAGGGGCTCGCTTATTTTTGAGGTTGGGTCATGTAATGGTATCAAGGCCATCAGCAGTGTTAAGAATATAGGAGATGAATGATAGTCACAAGAATGTGGAGACAGAATATACTTGAGAGTGTATTTAAGGGTGTACATTATTGTAGGGTGTACAGGATAGATAAATATAATTAGAAGTGTTAAGGTCGCTTAGACCTTCTGTTTGTGCCAAGTCTAGCTAAATGACTCAGCAATTCTTGACAAGCAGATACGACGTTCGTTGTTATGCGTGGCGCACGAACTACATGATGTAAACTTGTTAGCGAGTACTCTGTCCTAACCTTGTAGATTTTTTTTTCTCTATTTATTTACATCCTTGGCCGAGTCTTACGTATCCTAAGGATCTGAGACCGGTGAAGCCGGTTAGGGTCAGGTCTAGGACTAGCCTAACTCGTTCGCACCGTATGAACCGCCACTCAAGAAGTAGCTAGTGAAGTACACAAGATAAAATCCGTCCCGAAGCAGACTCAACACCAAAGCATGTACTCCCAGTCCAAGAAGACTAAAAAAAGGAGTTGTGAATGGTAATTATGGTCCGGCTCGCACACTTCTCGCACTGGTTCCGTCGCTATCATGATTGTTGAAAATCGAGTCACTTTTGTTAATACGAAGTATGAAGGATCTGAATCGTATATTCATGTTGGATATTACTATTATTTTTGGTAATCTGCGTGAGGTGTTTGGGATGGGGGATCCGATACCTCAGATCACGTGACACAATTTATCTCATTCCAGGGGCAAGAGAACAGATCACTCGCTTAGCAGTTAAGTGGCAGGAAGCTCACTTGGATTGGCTGCACAGAGACAGATCAATAAAGTTAGATCACTACGACAAGTTCACTCCTGACTCTCCAATTATGTATTTAATGAAGCATTAGAATTCTGTTGGTAGTATAGGGTGATTATTTATATGTTAATATAAGATTATTTTTTCATTTCTCAACAATGATCTCTGTCACTGTAAAATTTCCTCTTTATTTATGCTGAGAGCAGTAGATTGATTTGCAGGCTGGCTCTTAAAGTAGCCTGATTTCTGCATTAACGTCTTAAAACTTTCGAAACAATTAGGCCCGCAGAATTTTTGATAAATTTTTGGTGAGGCATCACCCCCGCAGGCGACGCAAGTGATATGCGTTTCATTGACTCTGGATAAAGTGCTTAGGAGTCGTCTCCCTCTCGCAAGGACATTCCGTGTTGGCGTCAAGATTATTAAAACGACGGTGGTCTGTAGTGAAGTTCCCGTGACCCGTACGAGTCGCATTGAGTTTTAGCAGTGGCCGTCGAGGAAGGGCCAGTTCGGATGGTTTACGTCTCAGTATTTAGAGGCCCAGTTCGCGATACCGCGGCGAACAGGATTCATCCTAAAAACTGTCAGGCAAGGCCTGTCGTCACTGATTTTCAAGCAATGAAGGTAGGCTAAAGTCCTCGTTTTTAGCTCTAGGTCCCGATCGGGTAGCCCTCGTATAGCAGCTCGAACTGCGGTGTCTTCTTCTTCATTCCCCAAGCTTCCCGAGTGTCCCGGCAACCATTTCACCTGCAATATTTCTAATGTGTGTTGTGTTTATGTTCAGAATGCGCGGTCATCTCCAATGCTTGACATATTTCTCTATGTCATGACCGCTTTTATAGCCTCCTGGCTATTCATCATCGCATATAATCTTTGCGATCTACCAGCAGACCTCCGTCGCTCTACTTCGAAGATCCTCAGCGCTGCCTTGAGGGCCTTTCTCGCCTCTACTATCTCCACATCGAGTACCTCCCCCCCATGTATAATGCCACTTTCTCTTCAAAGAATATTTTCTCCTCTTATTAAGACGAATTCCCATAAAAAACGTCCGTTTCCTTCTGATAATCCATCCGGATGGGTGAAGACTGCTGGTTTTGTCAGCTTGTTGATCCAACGTTTGCTGGCCACGAAAAATTTCCTTACGGTGCTGAGCTTCGTAAGGTAAATTAGTTGGGCTAAGGGTGCAGCTGGCTTAGCTTCAGGAAGCTGTCGCCAGGCTTGCTGAACCCGAGACATCTGAAGCTCAGTGTCAGGAACTGTCATGTACAATGCTGGTCCTAATCATCGAGGTTGTTGATCTTCATGTGCAAGGTACCTGCCCCGCTGATCATAGCTGTAAGAGTTAAAGCATTCCCTCCGTAAGTAATGCCTAATGGCTAGAGCTGGCTCCATATTCCTTTGAATTCTTTCTTGCTCTAAACTGTCGATCGTGTTATCAAATTGTTCTATTTCTGGGTGTTTCTACGGGCTATGCTATTCTTCGCTATTCGATAATATTCCTTGGAGTTCTTTTATGGTTATTCAGGCGCTCGGAAACCAGGGGGTCTTGTTGTACTTAAGGTCGTTGTCTTGACCGCTTACTGCTCTTCAGATTAGTGTCTTGTATTTATCCTATCCTCAGATAATCTAGTTCATTGCCTCGCTCAGATTCAGGTTGTCCTCACGTTGTGTATACAATTATCGGACTCTTATCGCGGTTACGTTAGCTACGCCAGTTACAGCCACGTCATTCACGTCAGTTGCATAATCAAGCCAGTCACGCCGGTCACGTAAGTCACGTAAGTCGCGTCATTTACGTAAGTCGCGTCAGTCACTCACGTTGGCCACGCCTCGCACTATTGGAATTCTTAACACTCAGGTCATCAAGTTTTCTTGTGTTTCTTGTGTTTCTTGTGTTTCTTGTGTTTCTTGTGTTTCTTGTGTTTCTTGTGTTTCTTTTTAACCTTTTTCATCCCATCATTGGGTCAGACGGCAGCGCGGCTTTTAGGAGGATGCCGATTCGTCAAGTGACTTAGGCCTGGCGGCGAGTCGAAGTTGGATTCCCTCGAGTGTGCACTTCACTGGTGGCATTATCTCTTTTCGGTATATCATTGTGTTCGGTGTTGTCCTTATCACAGGTGAAGCAGCCTGTAGACCCATCAAGATGACCCTATCGATCATGCTGCAGATGTTAGTAGTTTGGGGCGTGACCATTACTCTAACCGTCGGATATCTCAGGCCAGGCCACTATACCCCAGATCTGAGGTGACGATAGGAACGATACATGCGTCTACCGCTCTAATTAACGCCTCGGGCGCGGCTCCTCGATATATTGAATTAAAGTGACGCATCAACAGGACCGCTTTGAGCGCTTACCCACACCATATTGTGACAAGGTGTTTGAAATTGAGGCGGGGATTCAGGGGGATATCCTGTCACCGTATGTGATCGGCTGGTTCTATAAACGTGCCGTTAAAATGCATGCCAACTGCCGTTTCGTAGCGTCTATCAGGAAATTGAACGACCTCGGACGTGATTGTATCAAGAGTGACGGTGTTCTTTCTTGCCCACTCGAGAAAATGATTGACCTCAATTTGTGCTGCAGATGCCGACTCGGCAGTGGTAGAGTAGAACCCGAGGATTCCGACATTATTGGCGTAGCTAGACCTTAGATTATCTTTACCACTATGCATCGGCTCTGCCATGTGTGGAAGAAAGAGGACAGGTAATGTTGGCGATCCCTAAGAATTTCCGCAAGCCAGCTCCCTCTCGGTGGTGACTCCATCAGTGTATCGGAATTCAGCCCTTCAATTAGCCAGAGATGAGCTTGTCCAAAGCAAAATTGAATCTGGCCAAATTTGTGCCAACATCCTCTTTATAAGGCGGTTGTAAAGTGCCTCGTTGAAGGTATCTTGAACTTCTGAAGTCACAAAAATCAAAGTCCATCTTTGAGGGCTAACTACTTTAATATCTTAGACCACTCAGGAGACGAAGTCCGTCGTGGATTGCTATGAAATGCGCGAAATTGTTGGTGGCCAACCACGTCGCGGGTGATTGTAAGGTGCACCATGCGTTTGCCTACAAGGCTTTTCAACCCTTTTCCTGAGTATCAGTGATACGCACTGCCCTCTCGCAGGAGTACACGTGCCACATTCCTCAAGTAGAAGACATGGGTCTGTATTAGATAGTTTTACCACGGTGCCAACTGGCCAAGAAGGCCCAATACTAGATCTGGTGACCTTCTAGCTATCATACTATATATATGATACCTGTGACTTCACATAAATCGTCACAATGAGGGTATGGCAATTGACCTCCAGCTCTTGACCGTCGTGAGTTCTCGATTTGGTTTTGGTGGAAGTACTACTTGCACTAGCTTAAAACAGATTAGGTGTTTGCCTAGCTTGATCCAACCCCTAAAGAGATGTGTGGTATACGGGCCGATCGTCTTGCAGCACGCTCCGAATAACTCTACTGAGACTCCATCTGATCCAGGTGTGACAAGTCGTCACAAATGCACGCAGAGAAGGTGGTGCTTGGGAATTGGCATATATTCGAGGAAAACTAAACTAAAGAGAGGAAGCCCTTAGACAGGCAGAGTACACATATATACTTTGAGGGGCTGTCACCAAAACAATGTAAACAAAGTAAGCTGGCCGAAATACTGTCTATTTCTAAACATAAGAGGAAGAGTATTTAGTAACATTAGAGGAGCTGTTTTACCAACACAAGTCCTAGTTGTCATAGCAACTATTTTTGTTCACGTGAGCAGTTCCCAACCTCGCTTTCGCCTCTATTGCTACTAGTACAAACTAGTGACAAAGTAAGGCACAGCCTGTAACATTACCTCACTTCCCTCTTTTTTTTATTTTTATTTTTTTTTATTTACTTTAATTTTTCTTGGGCTCTTTTAGCGCGCATTTTGTGCCTCTTTCCAGTTGTTCCCGTCCGGGCACCAACGTCTTCTCCAACGTCATAATCTTTGCCATATATTGATTCAAATATGTCCAGTGCTTCTGTATCTTCGAGATTATAACGAGGCTCCCAATTAGGCTCTTCAAACTGTTTCCATTTGACAAGAACCTCCCTCCTGAAATTGCGGCCTCGAGGTCTCTTTTCGGCCCGCAGTATTTTTTCGACAACTTGCTCTTCATCTCCTTGGGCATTGATTAAAGGAGGAGGCTGTATATCTTTTAGTTTTTGAGAAGGCAAAGGATTACTGGGGTCTCTTTTGAGTAGATCGACGTGGAATTTTGGCCAGATCCCTGAAGGAACATCTAATTCAACCACATGAGGAGAGACAATTTTAATGATGCGGTATTTGGCGTTAACCCACGAAAGTTTTTTTGACAATTGTGGTGTACTAATGTTCTTAAGATTTAGCCAAACATAGTCACCAACGTCATAACGCTCCTGAGGTTGCCGTTTTTGGTTTGCCGAAGATTCCATTCGCTGTTGAGCTGAGGCCATTGCGGCTTGTGCATACTCTTGCCCTTCTGCAAGCCGTTTAACAAACTCGTGCGCTCTTTTTGCTGGATCCGAGGATTTGCTTTTTGGGGGTGGTACCTGGCTTATCGGATCTGCATGATAGCCATGTGTAATGAAAAACGGACTTAGACCTAGTGAGGTATCTCTATTGTTTAGGGCAAGCATAGCCATTGGAAGCATCGACGGCCATTCATATTGTGAATAAGAAATGAAAGCTCTAAGATATGCTAATACCTCTTGGTTCATTCTTTCTGTACTCCCGTCCGTTTGAGGGTGAAAAGCCGTCGAGAGGCGTTGTTCAATTTTGACTAAGTTGCAAAGGTGAGTCCAAAAATCACCCACCCAGTTGGTACCACGGTCAGACGTTAATGATGACGGCAAACCGTGATGTCGATAATGGCATTGAATAAACTTTTCTGCACATGCTTGGGCCGACATTGAATCCATAGCTTCAAGCGTGCAACTTTTCAATAGTCGATCAGTTATAACCATAAGGAAACGTGGATCATTCTTTGACTGTGCGGGTAAATCCGTCATAAAATCTATTGATAATTCCGAGTGGAAACGATCAGGTATAGGAGGTGGTAAAAGAAGCCCTTTTTTCCTTTCTCTCCAAACATGGGAGCGGCCGCACACATCGCAGTTCCTACAGAATATACGTACCATTAAAGAAGCTCTGTAACAGCTGGTGAGCTGAATTGTTCCTGTAGCCTATGTGGCGCATAGGCGTGCATAGACCTTACAGGGATAAGGACATGGCGCATGGGGCAATGTGCGTGGGGCAAGGTAAATGGGGCACGGTGCACAAGGCATGATCAGCTATGAGATGGCGACTAGCTGAAACGAGAAGTACCCTTGATATACGTAGGCTTGCTATCACAGGGACCTTCTGATACACGAGGATTTTCAGGAACCTTTATTGATGTCAGGGTTGGGGCGAGTCATTAGACTGCAGTGAGGGTTGTATATAGACTTATTGAATAGCGATATAGTTTACTTCCTTATAGAATTGAATATTTACTACCTCTACACACTTAGCTGCGCAGGCGCTCCTGTCTAGACTGTGACATATATTCAATTCTATCCTTAAATGGCAGATCAGAGATTTTGAGTTTCATCAATTAAGTATTTTGCAGTTCAGTTTCAGCAATTCAGAAATTCAGATATTCAGCATTTCAGTATTCGGCAGTTCAGTTTTCGGCAATTCAGAAATTCAGATATTCAGCATTTCAGTATTCGGCAGTTCAGTTTTCAGCAATTCAGAAATTCAGAAATTTAGCAGTTCAGATATTCAGCATTTCGGTATTCGGCAGTTCAGTTTTCAGAATTTCAGCAGTTCAGCTTTCGGCAATTCAGTGACATCAGCAGCCCGGCCAATCAGAAAAAAAAAATTGGTTCCATTAGTTTCATAAAATGCGGCCTACATATCCCAAGAATCCTGCTCGTGGACCGAATGGAGAGTTCTACCAGGCAAAGTGGAAGTCGGCAGAAAGGATTGAAACTCTTCGAAGAGAGGGAAAATGTTTCCGATGTGAAAGGGAGGGCTGCTCATCCAGTATCTGTCCTTTATTCCAGCTGTTAGGCCAGGATCAAAATCTTTCAACAAGCTTCCACCAATCACACCCAGCGTCAGGGCCACAAATGGGAAAAATGAAGGGGATGTATCAGGCAAGAAAACGCTGCGGGCGGACAGTCACGACCATCAAATTAAAGACAATATTGCATCAGGATTCTGCAGTAACGCACGTAAATACGGCAACAGTGAGACTGGGTCAGAGCATATCGAAGTACATCTAAATTCCACGACAGATAATGGCAAAGCCAGTACAGACAAGCTATCTGGGCAAAAGATCATCATGAACACCACACCATTTATTGTCAACGCCCTTGTCAATGATGCTACTATGATCCAAGCTTTGGTGGACAATGGATGTCTATGTTCAGGCATCATTGATGAATCAGTATATACCAAATTGGGCCTACCGTGCATACCTATTTCTCCACGAACTTTGGAAACAGCTGCAGAGTCAGGTAATGGAAGGACGGTAGAGAGTTCTATTACCTTCATCTCTCTAGATTTAGATGGATATGTCACTCCAAAATTATGGTTGTACGTTGTTCCAAATAGCAATCATCCAATGATTCTGGGGAAGAAATGGCTTGAGGATCAAGATGCAATTATACATGCTAAAGAACAGCGATTGGAATTGCGAAAGGGTGGCGGCTCAGTTTATGGAGTTAAGAGATGGCGTCAAGCATTCAAGAGTGTCGCTCGTCCAAAGTTGGCTACGATTACAACGATGACGACATTGATGAAATCTATTCTGGTCTGCAGGGCATCACTTGAAGATATTAGTAAAGCTCTACGCGTGAAGCCAAAACTAACATTAGAAGAAGCCAAGGGACGTCTGCCGGAAGAAGTTAAGGATTTTGCGCATCTTTTTGCGGATGACAGCGGCGCAGAGGCTTTACCAAAACCTCGAGGACATCTTGATCATGCAATCGATCTGCGACAGGAAAATGGAAAGACTTTGATACCACCATGGGGGCCGCTTTACAATATGTCTAGGGAAGAATTATTGGTACTGCGCAAAACCCTAACAGATCTTTTAAATAAAGGATGGATCAGACCAAGTAGTTCGTCAGCAGCGGCACCAGTTCTTTTTGCAAAGAAGCCGAGCGGGGGACTTCGATTCTGTGTTGATTATCGCGGTCTTAATGCTATCACTATTCCTGACCGATACCCGCTACCTTTGTTCAAAGAGACCTTAAGGCAGCTTTCGAAAGCAAAATGGTTTACAAAGTTAGATGTCAGATCAGCTTTCCACCGAGTCAGAATAAGGGAAGGAGACGAATGGATGACGGCATTCCGATGCAGACTGGGTCTTTTTGAATGGTTAGTGACTCCGTTTGGATTAATTAATGCACCAGCAACCTTCCAGAGATATATAAATGAACACTTGAGAGAGCATCTGGACATTGATGCAACTGCGTACATAGATGACGTTTTGGCATACACAGACGGCAGCATAGAAGACCACTGGAAGACGGTTCGCAGTATCCTTGGGAAACTTGACGAAGCCGGCCTTTATTTGGACATTGATAAATGCGACTTTCTCTGCAAGCAAGTCAAATATCTCGGATTTATCGTGAGAGCCGGAGAAGGTATTACTGTCGATCCTGCAAAAGTTAAGGCGATTCTCGAGTGGAAGGCACCAACTTCGGTGAAAGGAGTACGGTCATTCCTTGGATTTGCGAATTTCTTTCGGTGCTTCGTCGAGAAATTTTCAGAAATCGCAACGCCGTTGATCGATTTAACAAAAAAAGATGCATCCTGGGTGTGGGGAAAGAAAGAAAACGAGGCGTTTGAAAATTTAAAGAAAATTTTTGCTTCAGAGCCGGTGTTGTCCCAGTGGGATCCTGATCGCGAGACAGTTTTGGAGGCGGATAGTTCGGGATATGCGATTGGTGGGTGTCTTTCGCAGGTGGATAAGCAGGGCAGATTGCGGCCTGTCGCATACCTATCCAGGAGATTGAACAGCGCTGAAGCTAATTATCCCATTCACGATAAAGAAATGCTATCAATCATAACGTGCCTACTGGAGTGGCAGCCGGAGCTAACTTCAGTCGCAAAACCTTTCACAATATTAAGCGACCACAAAAACCTAAGTTTTTTCACCACCAAGCGACTGTTGAATGAAAGGCAGGTAAGGTACAACGATGTACTACAACAGTTCCGATTCAAACTTCAATGGCGACCGGGTAAGGTTTGCGACCGGCCAGATGCATTGTCAAGGCGTGAACAGGATAAGCCGCGTGGGATTTCAGATGAAAGAATGGCAGGTCGAGTTCTACAGCTTCTTCCTACTATTCCCCTGTATCCCGCAATCGTTCAGAGCCAGGAGTTTGCTCAAGCATACGATGAGGATGAAAACGAGGATATTATTAACGAAATGACATCAGTGGCAGACCTGGCTACACATGCCGCAATTTTTGATGATGATGAATTGCAAGCACTATGGAAACAAGGAGTGGAGAGTGACGAAGACTGGCGTCGAGCGCGAGATACCGTTCAATTAGGAGAGAGAAGCTTTCCGCCCGATTTGGCAGTTAAGTTGTCCGCGAATATTGCTGAGTGCGCGGTAACTGCAGACGGTGTACTTCATGGCAGAGAAAATCGGATATGGGTTCCAGACTACGAACCTTTACGCACGGCAATAATGCAACGAACTCATGATAGTGTTCTTACTGGCCATCCTGGAAGAGACACAATGATTAGTATCCTATGGAGACGCTGGTTCTGGCCTAAGATGAGGGAGTCAGTTAGGCGCTTTGTCCGAAACTGTGATATCTATGGTAGGACAACTGTGTGGCGTGAAGCGAAGGCCGGTTTCTTACGATCTTTACCGATCCCAGAACGGATTGGCAACGAGTTGACAATAGATTTCATAACAGACTTGCCAAAGTCTCGGGGCTGTACCAATGTTATGGTAATCACAGACAGATTGTCTAAGGATATCTTCTTATTCGGTACTGAAACAATGAAGGCTGAAAAGTGTGCTGAAATCTTTGTCGACAGGTACTATTGATACTTCGGATTTCCCAGATACTTAACTAGCGATAGAGGTAGCGACTGGTTAAGCTACTTCTGGAAAACTTTCTGTAAATTATCTGGCATCAACCAAAGGCTTACAACGGCGTATCACCCTCAGACAAATGCGAGCGAGAGGGCTAATCAAGAGTTATACAAGTACTTGCGAGCTTTCAGTTGTTATGCTCAGACTGATTGGATGGAACTGTTACCCATGGCTCAGTTAGCTTTAAACACTCGACCCAATTCTGCAATTGGGGGACTCAGCCCGTTCTTCATGCGCAACGGCTACGACTTAGCCCCTCTTGGAGAACCAACACCAGAAAGGAATCAGGTACAACATCCTGGAATTATCGCGGGTCAGAAGTATGTGCAACGTTTACGGGATGCGCAAGACTTTGCTCAGGCAGCAATGGCATCTGCTCAACAGCGAAATGAGAGCAATGCCAATCGATTTCGCCGCCAGCCAGAACGATTTCAAGTTGGCGACAAAGTTTGGCTCAATTTGCGCAATATCAAGACGCCTCAAGTATCCAAGAAACTAGCTTGGCAGCATGCAAAGTACGAAGTCACTGCAGTTCCTGACGCTCTGACTGTGGAGTTGAATGTGCCTGGGAATATTCACAAACGTTTCCATGTTGAGTTGGTTAAGCGAGCCGGAGCTGATCCGTTTCCAAGTCAGTCACGTGATGACGCTCAAAACCCGCCTATAATGGACGACTTAGAGGAGCCAGAGTATCAGGTTGAAGCTATTTTGCGAGCAAGAACTAAGTCACGGGGGCGAGGAAAATTTAGACAGGCTTTAGTTAAGTGGGTAGGCTGGGCAGATCCTACCTGGGAACCTATCGAATACGTGCAGGACACTAAGGCTTTAGAAGAATTTGAAGCTAAATATGGACCTATTCGGTCTTCTAACGGCCCGGAAATCAGCAAAACTGGCGGCTTTGTGGGACCGGCAGAACCCCAAATACTTCAGCAGCGAAGATTAAGACGCCAAGTAAATCGTTCACCAGGAGGAGGGGGAGGAGAATTGTAACAGCTGGTGAGCTGAATTGTTCCTGTAGCCTATGTGGCGCATAGGCGTGCATAGACCTTACAGGGATAAGGACATGGCGCATGGGGCACGGTGCACAAGGCATGATCAGCTATGAGATGGCGACTAGCTGAAACGAGAAGTACCCTTGATATACGTAGGCTTGCTATCACAGGGACCTTCTGATACACGAGGATTTTCAGGAACCTTTATTGATGTCAGGGTTGGGGCGAGTCATTAGACTGCAGTGAGGGTTGTATATAGACTTATTGAGTAGCGATATAGTTTACTTCCTTATAGAATTGAATATTTACTACCTCTACACACTTAGCTGCGCAGGCGCTCCTGTCTAGACTGTGACAAGCTCCAGGCCAAAAATAATTCCTAGATAATATGGCGTAGGTACTGTCACGGCCTGGGTGTCCAGTGATATAGGAATCGTGTGTTTTTTGAATTAAGGCCGTTTGTAGAGGTTCCCAGTTTGGTACCCAAATACGTTTTCGAAAACGGAGAGCACCTCTCTCGTCAAAATCACATTCCGCAATAGCAACTTTAAGATTTAGGCTAGTCGGAAAGCTTCGTTCCGTGTTTATGAGAGATTCATACATGAGTTTAAAATTTCGGTCTTCGATACAGCCTCTATCCCACAGTTGCTGTAGATCTTGATCATGGAATATTTGGCTGCCCTTTGGCACTGTTTGTGAAAATTTATTGGTGTTAGATGAGACCTGCGCAATTGAAAATGATGTTATTTGTGCTTGGATAAAATTTTCAGTAGTCAGAGGCTTTTCAATCCAAGAATCTTTCACCAGTTGAATTTCCCGGCTTTTTAAACGTTCATCATTTACATGGGTCAGCATATCTTGCTCTCTTCTTGAAAGTGCGTCTGGTCGTGCGGAGTTCTTGCCGGCTCTGAATTTAAGCTTAAAATCAAATTGCGAAAGCGTGTAGCTCCACCTAACCTGTTGTTCTGATAATTTCCTGGAAGTCATAAAATACTCTAAATTTTTATGATCGGACAGCACTAAGAAAGGATGTTTCAGGCCCATCAATTCACCTCTCCACTCTTCTAGGGCTGAGACAACCGCAAGCAACTCTTTATCGTGAATTTCATAATTGCTTTACGCTGGAGACAATTTTTTAGAAAAGTACGCCACAGGTCGTAAGACTTTGTTGCGGTCATACTGGGACAAGCAAGCTCCCATTACATATCCAGAGCAATCTGCTTCAACTACCGTATGATTTTCTGGGTCGTAGAGAGCCAATACTTGGGCCGTGATGAACAGTTCTTTGAGTAATTCGAATGCTTTTTCATGCTCTTTTTGCCATAGGAATGCCTGATCTTTTTTTGTTAGGTCAACCAATGGTTGTGAAATGCTGCTAAAATTTGGGATGAATTGTCTGTAGAAATTGGCAAATCCCAGGAAACTTCGGACTCCCTTGACTGTTGTCGGGGAGTTCCACGATTTGATGGCCTTTACTTTTTCGGGATCGACTTTGATGCCTTCTCCCAGACTTATGATAAACCCCAAATATTTTGTACTTTTAACAGCGAATTCGCACTTTTTGGGGTCAAGTTTCAAACCGGCATTTTCTAGGCGTTCAAGTACTTTTTCTACTTTATTCCAATGGTCATTGATATCGCCGTCCGTATAAATAAGGATGTCGTCAAGATATGCGGTAGTAAAATTATCCAGGTAGTCACCCAAAGACTCGTTAACGTACCTTTGGAACGCGGCAGAAGCTCCTTGGAGACCGAAAGGGGTTACTAGCCACTCGAAAGAACCAAATCTTGTGCGAAATGCTGTCTTTTCCTCGTCTCCTTCCCTAACTCTGAGCTTGTGAAAAGCAGCCCGGACGTCGACTTTGGTGATCCAGGAGGACTTAGAGATTGACCTTAACGTTTCTCTGATCAACGGCAATGGGTATCGATCCTTTTGCGTGATCGCGTTAAGAGCTCGATAATCAACACAAAATCTTAGGCCTCCGCCTGGTTTTTTAACAAACAGAACAGGCGCCCCACCGAGAGAGCTACTTGCTCTAATCCAACCTTTATCTAGGTGGTCAGTCAGAGTTTTCCTTAATACCAGAAGCTCGTCTCTCGACATGCCATAAAGTGGGCCCCATGGTATAGGTTTATCTCTTCCTTTATCGTCTTTTTCCAAATTGATTCTCATATCTGTGGGTCGATGAGGGGGAAGAAAGCTTTCTTGGCCTTCGATAAACAATTGTAACCAATGTTTGATCTGCCTGGGAAGCTGCTCTTTTACCTTATCAAGTGAGTCAGTAAATTTTACTTCGAGAGCCCTGTTAATATCCTCCATTGATATGGCAAATATTTGTTCTCCGTTTTGTCTCTGAGCTAGTTTAGATAATGAAACAAAGGTTGAGCAAACGACTCTTGCAGCAGATGCAACGTGTTGCACACTTGCTTTTACGCTAGGAGGAGCTTTATCCGTGTACCAACTATGTTCTCTTACGAGTAGGCTATCTGGTTTTGAACCAAATCTGATAGCTCTTTTTTTGCAAGATACACTACATTGTTTCTTTCCATCCATGGTTTACCTAATATTATATTATATGCTAAGTCTTGGATGACATATCCGTAGACTTTTTCTCGTCTTCCGTCAATATCGAAATTTGCAAAAGATATCTCGCTGATAGTTCTTTTTTTATTGTCATTTTCAGCTAGTTGTAAGTTTTTGATGGGTATTTGGATGCGCGGGAGTTTGTATTTTGTCACAAGATCATTTGAGAAAGCGGCAAAGCAAAGACAGCCGGTGTCAATTAAAGCTTGTCCGTAAAAACTTGAATTTAACTGGCAATCTATCAAAAATGGTGGACTATTCATTTTTTTTATTGCTGCTTTGACTTCTCTTGTACATCCCTCCCTCCTCTGAACGCGACGTTGTCCAGAGGTTAGTCTTCCCCCGACATGGAACTCTCAGATTCGAAACCATCCTTCTCCATACTTGCGCTGGGTGATTATACTGTCGCAATTGTTGAGCTTTGAAGATGTGAGATGTTGGTAGGCTTCTTAGCTGCGCGGTAAGTAGGGCAACTACGAGGTTTGTGATCCTTTTTTCGGCACCTGATACACCTTCCTTCCTTTGTTAATTGCTCAAAATCAGCTGCAGATCTCCACTTAGCTCTGGGTCTATTGTTTGTAGCCTTGGTTTGGCCCGTACTTAATGCGGCGATAGCAGCTTTCAAAATCTGCAGGGTATTAATTCCTCCCATTCTTGTATCTCCATCAGAATCTAAGTTTGCTTGGTGATTTGGCTGCTGGATTGATATCGTGGCTCGAGGAGTTAGCTGAGTGGCTGATCCGTTGTGAGGAATAAAATATGTTTTTTTATCAGAGCACCCGTGGGGACGATAAGACGGAGAATTTTCGAGACGTCCGGCAACTCTTTTGACTTTAGTGACCCACTTCGTGTAATCATCATCTGGCAGATTCTTGTTCATAAGAAGCTGACGGAGAGGGGCGTTAATACCTATTTCAAGATGCATTATTTTGGTACTATCCGTCCACTCCATTCCCCCACATTGAGATAATTTGAGCTCATATTCTTGGAGAAAGTCAGTGAAGTATTGATTCGCACCCATACGCATGCGACCAAGTAAATCAGCGGCTGTTTGGCGAGCCTGCTTATTTTCAAATTGATCCTTCAGATGCTTAAAGAATTGTTCCCAATCAAAATTCCGATCTGGGCCTCCGGTCTCCAGCCAATGTAGAATGCGCGGCTGTTTATATGTGGGAACAGACCGAAATATATCAAAACAAATGGCTCTGTTGGATCCAAGTATGCTCCGATCTTCTTCAATCTTTATCTTCAAGAGAAAAATGTGCGAATTGAAAGACCCGACTGAACCATCCCATGCGGGCCATTTGCTTGGGTGTTTGGATTGAGGAATGTGTGGTATCGTATTGGGGATCGGTGGGGGAACTGTGTGTGGAAGAGGGAGCGGTGGTAAGGCGTTTTGGGTGGATATCTCGGCAATTATGATGTTCCTAATCGCTTGAAATTGGGCAGCTGTAATACCAGAGAGGTTGACTCCTGTTGGCTGGGGGGTTGACTTGGATGCTCCTGAGGCATTTGAGGCCTACTCGGTTGCTCCGAAGTCGATGGATAGGGATTTAGGTCTGACATTATTTGGTCTGACATAGGGAAGCTTTCGAAAGAAGTGGAGGATTCTGTTGTATCAGTTGAATCTTCCAGGTCTGGAACACGAATGCTCATAGAAGATGTTAGATCTTCTCTTCTAATCTCTTGGAGATCGGTCGGTGAATCTAAAAAGATTTAAAAAGGAGGTTTAGAAGTATGTGAGGGGCTGTCACCAAAACAATGTAAACAAAGTAAGCTGGCCGAAATATTGTCTATTTCTAAACATAAAAGAGAGAATATTTTGTTACATTAGAGGAGCTGTTTTACCAACACAAGTCCTAGTTGTCATAGCAACTATTTTTGTTCACGTGACCAGTTCCCAACCTCGCTTTCGCCTCTATGGCTAATAGTACAAACTAGTGACAAAGTAAGGCACAGGCTGTAACATATACAATAAATGAAGCGTCAACTCATTAACGTATCTGCGGGCCCTGATGAGCTCAGTCGATCAATTAGCCATCCCTAGCAAATTGGGTCAGCTAATTTCAGGTGATATATGTGACATCTGCGGCGTGCACCGAGGCTGTCACACCAGGTGCTGTTTTCTCGCAGCCGATGGGGCATTTTTGGACATCCTCATCTGAATAATTGTTCTCCCCATGGTATTCTGTTATCGCCGGGAAGTTTGCATGGCGGAATATCGTCTGTTTCCTGATGGTGTGTGCGAAGGTAATCGTGATGGATTGTTTGCTGTTCGGCCGGGTCGGTGATAAGAGTTTCCTCGTGGCTAAACGGAGAGAGGTTTTTGGCCTGCCGAAAATGAGTCGCACGTATCAGCTTGAATATATCTGCAGCTGTAGTCATCGCCTCGACTTGTAGTCTGCAATGCTCTCTCATGGCTGCTGAGACAACCCCTCGCAGCCTTTTAGCGCAGGTAGCCCGTTCTGCGGGTAACTTTGCTTCTCGGTACATGACCTGTGCATGTTTGCACAGTGAATTCTACCAAGGGGCGGACTTACCACTACCTTTTCCGACCCGAGTTCCTGTCGCTTTGATGCCATTTGAGAGGTTGTTAGACTCTGAGGGTCTTAGAAAATTTAATGTAAAATCAGTATATTTTTTTGAACTATCTTGATCGAAGAAAATAACTTGTACATATAGAAATCCTCCTCCAGCCAGTATCCAGATGACATCAGGATCAAGCCCATGTAAACCATTCCGTGCTGCTCCTGATACAAAACTCTTTTGCAAACGTGTTTTCTAATCCAAAACGCCTAATCAAACATTGACCCGCACACAAAACACTCCTTGTAAGCAAACACAACTAATCAGACGTTATTAGCTCGACTACAGCTGAAACATCCAAACAATCCAGAGTTTGACAGAGGTGCATGGAAAAGTCTTGCGAGTAATTTTCTATTTTTTCTTTGGTGTCTAGTGTAGGAGGAGGATAGGCCTATTGAGCAATAACTGGAGCAAAGTTTGGCAGGTTTCCCCGTGTAACTCTAATTTTCGATAGTCCAGGGTCTAAGAGAGCAGCTACAATTGGTACTTAGCTTCGGATTGGAAGGTGATTACTGATCACGCACTTGCTGTAGCAAATATACGCTGCGGTGCTACTGATGTTAATCCAAGCTAGGTTGAGCGTCTTTCCAGCACGGTATGTTGGCTCTCTAAGGGTGAGGCAAGTAAGGTTATATCTCGCTGCCTACATCTCTATTTCCTGAGTTTTTTTATGTTAATGAGATGCTCCTGGTTACCAAACCTCGTGAACTGCGTCGAAATCACCTATTGCAAATGACTTTGAGTCCAGAGTCTGGTTGACAAGGGTTCGGAGTGCAATTTTTTTTTTAAAATCATTTTTGCGTATGCAGCCTGAGGCTATGATGCGCATGATTACGGAAGACATGTATATTTCGCAGAACGACTCAGTTTAGCGTTTGAAACACTCATACTCAGATTTTATTTGCAGATACCACTACGAGAATAACGCCTTACGACATGTACCCTCTTCCGTGAATGCCCACCATAGGGAAAAGCGAGAAAAATCTGTGGTTATCTGAGTATGATTTCATCATTCTGCGTATACATTATCACCGCGAGAGAAGCGGTGTGCGGGTCTTGCTGGATTCGAACCAGCTTTCTCCTGTCTCAAGTGGGGCATGTGTCCAAGCTACCCAGACTCTACTTGGGAGAACGGCCCGGATAGTGTGCCACTGCACCATCCAACCATTCGGAGTGCTTTTGTGTTGCTTAGTGCTTTCTAAACATTATAGAATATAATTCTATTAATTGACCACCACCAAGCGGTCGTCTCTAGTTAGTGTTGTGCATGGGAATATCTGGCTTGCTAATACTTCTCTGTCGCTCTTTCGTGTATATGTCACTGCCCTTGTTCTGAGGTAGACTCCGCCATACGGTATATGATAGATATACCCTGGGTGTGAATTCTTGTTAACTCGTATCAAACAATTATTAGGCTACAGCCTGTAACTAGCGTATCATCTACAATACCACGGGTCGGATGGTGCAGTGATACACTGTTCAGGCTGTTCTCCCAAGTAGAGTCTGGGTAGCTTGTATACATGCCACACTTGAGACAGGAGAAAGCTGGTTCGAATCCAGCAAGACCCGCACACCACTTCTCTCGCGGTGATAATGTATTTGCAGAATGATGAAATCATACTCAGATAACCACAGGTTTTTCTCGCTTTTCCCTATGGTGGGCATTCACGGGAGAGGGTACATGTCGTAAGGCGTTATTCTCGTAGTGGTATCTGCAAATAAAATCTGAGTATGAGTGTTTCAAACGCTAAACTGAGTCGTTCTGCGAAATATACATGTCTTCCGTAATCATGCGCGTCATAGCCTAAGGCTACATACGCTAAAATGATTTTTTTAAAAAAAAAGTGATAAATAAATTTGGAAAATTGGAAAATAAATTATGATCATTTCTTTGTTGAATTGAATTTTTATTTACCAAAAAAATTTCGAAACTAGTATGTGATATAATGGCCCTGGCATTTCCGATTATTGGACCAATTGTTTGGCCATCATTTTCGTACTTCGTATGACCTCCTTTTGCCTTCAATACAGCCTGAACCCTTGATTCCATACTTCGAATTAGTGAGCGACATGTTTCTACATCTATTTTTGACCATACTTCTCCGACTCTATCCCATAAATCATGCATGCCTCTCAGGGCCTCTTGTTACTCACCAAGTTTTCGTTTTATCAACCCCCAGAGATGTTCAATTGTGTTTAGATCGGCTGATTCAGATGGCCATTTCATGGTTAATACACCTTTACTGGATAGCTAATTTTTAGTTCGTGTAGATGTATATTTTGGGTCATTGTCTTGCTGGAAAATCACGGTATTTGCAGAAGATGGCCCATACTGACCAGCGATTTGATCCAGTGTTAGGAGTAAAGGAGTCTCGAATATGTCAATTAACTGCTCTGAGGTCATTCGACCAACAACACGCTCCATACCGCCTACACCAAACCAAGACATGCAGCCCCAAACCATAACACTCTCACCTCTAAACCTAAGGGTCTCATCCATAGTTTGAGAACAAAGGTTTTTTGGTTCTGCTACCCAGGCATACTTGATGCCATCACTATTCATTCTGTTAACTTTGGTCTCATCAGACCAGACGACCTTTTTCCAGTCATTGAAAGTTCATTCCGAATAAGCTAATGCCCAATTTAAGCGAGCTCTTGGATGTGCCGGTGTGAGTCTAGGTTCTTCTTCTTCTTCTTCTTCTTCTTCTTCTTCTTCTTCTTCTTCTTCTTCTTCTTCTTCTTCTTCTTCTTCTTCTTCTTCTTCTTCTTCTTCTTCTTCTTCTTCTTCTTCTTCTTCTTCTTCTTCTTCTTCTTCTTCTTCTTCTTCTTCTTCTTCTTCTTCTTCTTCTTCTTCTTCTTCTTCTTCTTCTTCTTCTTCTTCTTCTTCTTCTTCTTCTTCTTCTTCTTCTTCTTCTTCTTCTTCTTCTTCTTCTTCTTCTTCTTCTTCTTCTTCTTCTTCTTCTTCTTCTTCTTCTTCTTCTTCTTCTTCTTCTTCTTCTTCTTCTTCTTCTTCTTCTTCTTCTTCTTCTTCTTCTTCTTCTTCTTCTTCTTCTTCTTCTTCCTCTTACTGACAGCTCTCAACACTTGCTCTTTCAAGGCCTTTCGTACTGCTCCCGGTGATACCTTATTTTCTCTTTCTTGATTCAAATTTTTTGTAGCCTCAACGGCCATTTTCGCACCACCATTTAATACCAACTGTGTGACAGGTCGCTTATCTCGAGGCGTCAGTTTTCTTGGTCGTCCAAGCCTTGAATTTGGCAACTAATTTGACATCTTCTTACGATATCTACCCACAGTAATCCTGTCATATTCTAATTGTTTGGCAATTTCTCTCATTGATTTCCTCTCAATGATCAGAATGTTGATAAAGGTGCTTTGATCCAGCGATAGCTTCTTCATTTTGGGTTGTTAATAAGTTCTACTTATTGGAACTTTGATCGATAAATCTGTTTTACCATGATGATTTCTAGACGCAAAAAAGAAAAAAACTAAAATTTGTATAAAAAGGAACTGTAGTTGGAAAGGGTTATCTGCATATGAGCCAAAGGAGTAAGCGTCAATAGGATCGCCAAATAATCGGTGCAATAATCGGAAATGCCAAGACCATTATATCACATACTAATTTCGATTTATTTTGATACATAAAAATTCAATTCTACAAAAAAAATGATCAGGGCACCGAAACAGCATAGTGGCGATAGGTTCGACTCTCCCAGCCGAGCTGGGATGTTGTAAGAATTACAATCCAGACTCCATCATACCCAACCACATCGCCAAGTCTGAGAGGGGAGTGTGAGAAATGGGTTTCGCTTCTAAACGTACGTTATAGTTTTATTGAGCGCTAGTCTAAGTTTCATCGTTTATTAGATGGTCCGTGCTAGTTCAGTGGCGATTAATCAACGTCACGTCTTACCTCCAAAACACGTGTCGGGTACGCGCATTAATGTGTTCTGAACATTTGTATCAGCAATAGTTCACCAGCAAAAGTATCCATCATCGACTGACGCTTCAATATCAAGCCAGTTAGCTTACAACATCTTGAAACAGTTGGATACTTAGGACTCCAAAAGAATATATGTATCTTGGAAAATCTTAGTTTTGGGAAGACAAGAAAGACAAGCTTTTACCTCTCCATTTTTATCTCTACATACCTGTGATTATACAACTTAATACTCTATTTTAACATACTTCTTGAAAAGGCTGGAACTTTTCCACTACATATTTTACCCCTGCTTTCTCACTTAAACTACCCTACTGTTAGATTCCTGAGGAAATTTTGGATCGGCGTTGGAAGTTGTTTGTTTTTGGAAAATAGTAATTTCGGTTAGAAGTCAATTTTGGGAGTTTTAAAGTTCTTATTGTATATGTAACACGACAAGCCTCCACATGAAGCTCACCGCGTCAAGTCTTTTGTCGTAATTCGAATAACTAATTTTCCTCCTTTAACTCTTACCTCCCACCGCCACCATCACCATTAACCACACCACCACATCACCACCATCACTCTTACCACCACAGTCACCGGATACCGTAATCACCATCCTTACCGTCGGACGTGCTAAACGGACAGTCCCAAATGCTCGCTGGACGTCCCTGCAAGTAGATTGCGCTTCCACGCTAACCAAATCTGCATTGATCAGCGATCTCGTCGAATATTTTTTGCGCTACTCCAAATTTGGTCACTATCGTTACAAGTATAGTAGTTACCATGACAACTTAGAGCCCGTGTTTAACAAACATAACATAAAGATACCATTTAGGAATATTGGTCATGGAATTGCCTTAATAACTTTTCCAAATCGTCCAGTTCTACATTCCAATTGCATCTTCCTCACCTCCAACTTCGCCTCACTTATTGAACTCCAAATTACAATGGCTGAACTGAACTTTAATGCGCTATCAGCATCAATCAACATATCTCAAGATAATAATGAAAGAGGTATTTTTCCCTTTCTTTCTACTAAAATACATATTGGCTGATTACTCCAGGAATGGTTACCGGAAGTGCTCTTTTAGAGGCCCATGATGGGCATCAAAGTGTACCAAATAATGAGGATACCCGTATGCTAAGCTCCCTAAAACTAATTCATTTATGGCAAAATTTCCACTAATACGCAATTTCTTCAGTCGAGACCCAATGCGGAAGTATGGAAGAAATAATTGGTGTCCGGATCGACCAAATGGAGGACTGTCGCAAATCCATTTTCGTTAGCTAGGTGCTCGACAGCTCTCTTACAGTCCTCCATTTGGTCGATCCGGACACCAATTATTTCTTCCATACTTCCGCATTGGGTCTCGACTGAAGAAATTGCGTATTAGTGGAAATTTTGCCATAAATGAATTAGTTTTAGGGAGCTTAGCATACGGGTATCCTCATTATTTGGTATACTTTGATGCCCATCATGGGCCTCTAAAAGAGCACTTCCGGTAACCATTCCTGGAGTAATCAGCCAATATGTATTTTAGTAGAAAGAAAGGGAAAAATACCTCTTTCATTATTATCTTGAGATATGTTGATTGATGCTGATAGCGCATTAAAGTTCAGTTCAGCCATTGTAATTTGGAGTTCAATAAGTGAGGCGAAGTTGGAGGTGAGGAAGATGCAATTGGAATGTAGAACTGGACGATTTGGAAAAGTTATTAAGGCAATTCCATGACCAATATTCCTAAATGGTATCTTTATGTTATGTTTGTTAAATACGGGCTCTAAGTTGTCATGGTAACTACTATACTTGTAACGATAGTGACCAAATTTGGAGTAGCGCAAAAAATATTCGACGAGATCGCTGATCAATGCAGATTTGGTTAGCGTGGAAGCGCAATCTACTTGCAGGGACGTCCAGCGACCATTTGGGACTGTCCGTTTAGCACGTCCGCTTACCGTAACCGTCACCACAATCCAATAACGTAATCGTTATCATAATCCCTACCCTAACAATCACTATCGAAAACAACGTAACCACCGTCTGAACCTGTAGTTACCGTAATCACTGCTACGAAGCCTAAGGTCAACCTGACACTTACAATCACAACTTCTGACAGATGTCAATCCACATTTTAAAAACAATAAAAATGTTATCCTGTGTTCTAGTTCATGTGATGGAGATTGTTAAAACACGATGTTTCCTTGTGTTTTTGGTGTCATAAAACTTCACAATTTATATTGCGCGACCAAGATTCGCGCATGATAGCTCTGAGAAAAGATTGATTTGAGTACATGCCCAACCCAAACCCGCAACTTAAATAGAGATTTTCCTGCCAAGTAGTGACAGTAATGGAAAATCCTGCTTTAGCTCTATGAGGTTTGATAAATTGCTGAGTTTGGCAGAATACCTATTGGTACCAACCTAATTCACAGTATTTCATAACTCTACTGATAATATTAGCCATTAATTAAATATTTAGTACCATCATATTAGAGAACAGTTACCCATACGTCCGTAGCGCTGCTCAGAATCTTGAACGAAAATAGCACAGTTTTCAAAGGAAACGGATACCGTTGCACATTGTCAAGTAGCTCTGGATTAATGCAACTATGCATTAGTAGTTATTAGGAAAAATTGTCAATAAATCTCAAGCTTTTGGCGCTGTTTCTCACAATACCGGAAAGTAAAGGATGATCTTGACTTCAGATAGATCAACTTTATCTGAATGGGTGGTTTCTGTTTGTGGTCGAACGGTCCAAATGGCAAATTGTTTACAACTATACTGTATTCCATAGAATATTAAAACTATCGGGAAAAGTACCCGAGCGCATCAGACAAGATATCTAGACGGATGTAGCGCGACCAGCGCTACTACAAATAGGAAATGATCATCTACACTTCATCTGACTATCCTGTCAAGAATGCTTAGTCATCAAGCGAGTCTTGGCACACACACATGGGTAGATATCCTTTGTATACTTAGATTATACGTAATCATCCATTCAAATATACTCATCTTACCCCCATAAGCCTACACCTTATCTATATCCTTACTCTCTTATCATATCATAGGTATCCGTATTTGTCCCTTATACGGACTACTAACTTGACATATCCAAAAGGGGCGATCCGTCACACTGTTGGTCCAAACAGCGGGCCTGGAAGTTGGAAACTTATCGAAACTTTTCCTCAAATTTATTTATATGGTAGTATAATTAGACCTCGACCAAATAAAATGATAAGATTGAGAGCAGCCACTGAAAAATCCTTATTCGATGCTCATTTTCATCAGCCCGTCGTTAGTTTCGACTATCCCTTGTAGCCCAATTCGCTTTGCCGGTGTATTTATTGATGATTTTCCTGATTCAGAGTGTCCACTGTTTGTAGGTGTTCGACTTCCCCACAATGTATAGTCACGTTGCATAGGACTCTGGACAACCGGGCTATTGTGCGTACTCACACTAGGGCTCACAGCTCTCCGTTTGAAGCTTGTGAGGTCAAAATCATTTCGTCGACGTTTTTTGTTAAGTTTCTGAGCGATTTCCGCTGCAGTAGGTCCAGGTCCCGGTTGGGGGGTATCTGATTGAGTAGGTGAAGATGATCGATTATCAGTCGACTGGTCAAAGAGAGGTCCAGAATAAGTAAGTGGTGATCCTAGAGACATTTCGTCAATATTACTGAAGGCATTTGTGCAATTTTGTAGCTGAGGTAATGTATTTTTGAATGTGGAGCCGAGCACCAATTGTTGTTTCAGGTCGCACAAAATACCGGAAGGAATTTCCAATTCAGCTTTTAAGCTTGGTGATGAAGATGTAGTATGATTTTGTCTTGGCTCAAGGTCATTTTCATTTTCACGAGTCTGGCGGACGAGTTCAGCTTCGCGTCGAACCTCGGTCTCTACTGGCGTAACCTCTTCTGCAAGAGCCGCTTGAATCCTGGCAAACCCTTTTGTCTTTGGCTGTCAAGGTTTAGTTAGAGCTCAAAATTTACGCAGAGAACTAACCAGCATATTTCCTCTTCGAGTTACCGGCCTACGAACTACTCCCCTATGTCCCTCTCGGCCAGGAGTGATTGGCGAACTTTCTATGTTGTCAGGTATCTGTTTTGATATCCCATCATCATTTTCGTTGCCTGATATTCTTAATTGATTCGCTTCCCAGCTTAAACTTCCACGCCTTAAATGATGAATATCTGATGACCCCTCTTTGTTCAAGTCTCGAGTCAACCCTTCCAGATTGTGAAATATAGGGGGTGAATTAGCCAATGGACTCAAGGTCCGATTTGAGCTCCCGTTACTCAAGATATTTCGATTCTTTCGGCTTCGTGGCTTAAGGCGTCGAAATTTTATTGCGCTGCTAGAGCCAGCAAGTTGTGCCGACCACGATAACTCACGGTCATCATGATCAAGAGTGGTTAAAATTGAGTCGTCGATATCATCCATGAGCTCATCTTCATTTGAACAATTATCCGAAGAGTCAGATCCAGCCATTATTCTAACACTTCCCAATGAACTTGAAGGATTTATCCGATCTGTGTTGCTTGTCTTAGAGCCTTGTAAGCCAGAATTAGTCAAAAAATCATAGCCCTCTGTCATATTTAAATTATTTGTTCGACTGGGTATATTTATAGCTCCTCGACATGCTACTGTGGGAGAGGACTCAGGGGATGACTGCTCTGCGAGAGTTGAGTGATGTAAATTTGTGGCGGCTCTAGAAAAGTCAAGTCCACGAGAGCGTCGCGGTAGTACGCATGTGGGAAATCCAAACTTTTGCGACTGGTCAGACCTTGGAGAGGACGGAAAAATCTCAGATGATTCACACAGAGGCATTTTTAATGAGAGGCCGCGCTGGCGGGGTCCATTTCTTCGAGGAGTGAGAGGGATATTATCTATCGCGCTATTGTCCTGGAATACGTGTTTCTCGGTCTCTTTAGATTCTGAGGGGGGAGAGTATGTTTTTAGGTCCGGGCCCGAGAGAGACCGCATCTTTGAGGGCGGATGAGAGATACATGCATTCGAGGTTTTGTTGGAATATTTCTCATTGTTTCTTAGTTTCGCTCCAAATCCGTTATCAAGACCGGCTGTGGGCTTGGAATTCTGTAAGCTCCCTTCCATCTTAGTACCATTAGGCTGTCTAGCTGAGCCTAGCCTCCCAGGGTTAGTTAAGTTTCCATATGTTGATAATATGTAAAATTAATATAATGTTATTTAAATTTGAGGCTCAATGCCAGCAAATGACTTTCTACTAAGAGTTTAAATGTCCCGCATAGATTTTTTTAGAAATTAGCGGTACTGCGATAAATTGAGACTTGTTCAGGTATAACAATACATTGGGTAGCTCGGCCTAAGTGGCACCTAATGAATATAAAAATTGCTTTCTGGGTTTATTTAACTGTGACACAGCAGTGTGTCTTGCAGAACATGTTTCTTAAATCTACAGTTATCTATTTCATGAATCTCTTCATATTCAAAATGACTATTTTGCAAAGCCATTTTCGTTCGTACAGACAGGTCTTAATTACTTCCGTAAGTGGTCTTTAAAGCTAACACCTTCGACACCCTTCCGCCTCATATTACTACAGGGTTAAACCCAGACGAAGTGCTAATTGTACAGCCTCGTATGATATTCATTTACACCCGTTTCGTTTTCCAGGAGCTGAACTGTAGATCTTTATACAGGAGAAGTTCTCTATGATAATCTCATGCAGAGTTCCTGCAGTTCTGATGAATCCGGCCATGATGTACATTGAGAGCACTAGGATATCTTGCAAAGGGAAATGCTGATTGGACGTATTGGCTCATGAGATTTTCCATAAAGTATTTACACCCATGTAACTTTCATCAAGGGTCGGATGGTGCAGTGGTACACTGTCCAGGCTGTTCTCATGAGTAGAGTCTGGGTAGCTTGGACACATGCCCAACTTGAGACAGGAGAAAGCTGGTTCGAATCCAGCAAGACCCGCACACCACTTCTCTCGCGGTGATATTGTATTCGCAGGATGACGAAAGCGTGCTCAGATAACCACAAGTTTTTCTCGCTTTTCCCTGTGGTGGGTATTCACGGAAGAGGGTACATGTCGTAAGGCGTTATTCTCGTAGTGGTGTCTGCAAATGAAATCTAAGTATGAGTGTTTCAAACGCTAAACTGAGTCGTTCTGCGAAATATACATGTCTTTCGTAATCATGCGCGTCATAGCCTCAGGCTGCATACGCAGATATGATTTAAAAAAAAAAGCTTTCACCAAAAATCAATATAAATCCAAATTAATTTTGAGGTTATTTTTTTCGTTTCTATTCTAAGTTCCGATAAAAATAACTGTAGATATCACAGCTAATGGTCCATAGATCCTCCTTGCACTTGAATAACTGCCAAGCACATATCTTGCATACTTCTGAGAATCTTTGCGAGAGTTTCAGGCTTTATGCATTCCTGCTAGGCTTCTTCCACAAGTGATTGAATTTCAGCCATCCCACGCTGTCGTCCCAGGTCGGAGTCTCCGAATCGATCCTTTAAATATGACTTCATCAATCTCCACATATTTTCAATTGGATTCAAACCAGGGGAGTAAAGCGCCCGGACCATAGGTACTATCTCATGTTAACCAAAGTACTCCTTCCCGACAGCTGCAGTGTTAACGGGAGCGTTGTCTTGCATAAACTGCATAATAACACCCGTTCTTGCAGAGCTTGATCTCAGAAATCCAACAACCTCTAGAAGAATACGTTGACGATAACTTTCCCCAGTGAATTTCTTCCAGCTCTTCTGCCAAAACACATAAGGACCTGCTTGGGTGCCGGCAAAGCATCCCCAAAACTTCCAAGAATTATTTTTCGTATAGCGATCGATCATGCATATACTTTGGTACTCTTCGTGCTCCTGTAAAAATCTTTAGCGTTTCACATCTCTCTTTAACTAATGAAACGAAAACTGACCTTCCTACCCACATGTACTTTGTTGACAGTACTATCGTTTCTCTACGTCTTGTCACTCCGGATTATCCGACACCTGTCATTTAGTTTTAAAAACTGATGTTGTTCAGCCCAAACAAGCCTTAGTCATCTATGTTCGTAAGAAAGAGGAGACTTATTTCTGGCAACGAGCCAGCTGTAGCCTCTTCTTTTGAGAGCATCTCGAATTGCATCTTCGCCAAAATTCTATTGCGGAAAATTAACTGCTAGCCGTTGAAATTTGTTCTACTTATTAGTAGGGTAAATTAGGGATGTTAACGGTTGAGCCGTTATAGCTGGGTAATCATTCTGCGCTATGCCTATTGTATGTCCTATTATACGCTAGTCCGTATTGACACACAATTACCAATTAGCTTTATTAGATAGTTTTTTGCATAGAGAAAAGGTGCTATAGTTTGGGGTGGGAGTAAATAACAACTTCCACTTGATCGCTTCTACAGCTTCCAATTGTCTCATAAGTCTGATCATATGTGAACACAAGCATAACAAGCTTTAAGAACATTTCATTGAAGCGCATACCATTCTACTACTAAGTCCATATACGTCATCTGCCGAGTCTCTTTCTGGCTGCAGACAAGTATTTCTAGCTCGTCTTTTTGTCCGGGGTTTATTTTAGGTTTTCGACCAGTGCTTTTTCCTGGCTCAACACATCCCATGAGAATCGTATATTTTATTTGATGAATAGTACAGTAGAACCCCTCTTAGCTAATAGTGGATCCCGGAATAATTACTGAAGAGATTCATAGAAATTTTGCCCTTTATATTTGCAATACTTACCCCTGCAACCAAAATGACCTGTAAGGGTAAGTGTTGCAAATATAAACGGTAAAATTTCTATGAATCTCTTCAGTAATTATACCGGGATCCACTATTAGCTTAGAGGGGTTCTACTGTAATTCCAAGAATATCAGAGATCTCCCTATTGGTTTCTCAAGCTCTAGGAAGAGTTAAACCCTGATTTCGAGCAGCTTAAAATCGTGAATATAATATCTCCGGTATTATGAACTCATCTGAAGCCTCTGATCTCGATTTAGTTTACTAAAATGTTTGTGAGCATTTATGGAGACATTTTGGGATTTCATTCTGTGAGAACATGAACCAACAAAAAAAAGTGCATCTTCCGCAAAACTTACCCGTGAAACTCTGATACATTTGAAAATATTCGTCTTGTTGTTTATCTATACTGTTATATCACAGGAAGTTTTAGGAAATTGCTTTGCAGACGATTTCGGATCATGGAGACGATTGAGATTGGGAGAACTAAAATTCGACAAGATGGAGCAGGTAAAGAAGGGTCAAGAAGAGTCGTGATATAAACCCCCCCTTGAAATTTTGTTACAACGGTTTTTTGATGCTGATTCCGTCGAGCGGTGAACGCAATTTGAATTACTAATTATATTGAGTTTGATGTCTACGTCGCTGTAGCAGCAGATGTAATTACGTATACAGTTATCCCTCTGCTAAATTAACAAATTCCCTGCGACCGATCATTTAATTTACCAGAGGGATGACTGTAGTAACATTATGTGCAACCTGTAATAAACAATCACGTACAACTAAATCGGTGAAATCTCTCCTGCTACTTTCAACTCTCAAAACATTTGTCATAACTTACAGGCTTAATAAATTATGAATCAAGACAAGAAACAAAAATTATTAAAGACAATAAAAACTCATAAAGCATAAGTACCTCAGACCATTTACTAATTCCACAGTCTTTCAATTTCAAAGGTTCCATCTAGTAATTCTTTATAACTAATTCATCTATAATTTGTTTCCATGTAAGTTGTTATCAATTTGGGCGTAACCGACTTTCAGCTCTAAAACTAACATTGGCAGAATTACTTCGTCGAAATGGAATCCACTTGGAGCATAGCTCATTTCGCTTCTCCAGCCGGATCTTAAGTTTTCTTAAAAGAATTGTATGAGACGGTCCAAAGTCAAGCTAGGTCTGCTGGATATGCCATCACCACCAGCAATTCAGAAAAGAGAAAAGAGCGAAGAATCAAGAATGAAACTCCTGGCCTATCAGAAAAGTAGAATTTGTCTCGGCGAAGTGGATGAGATATGCGGGAAACGACGTGGATTAACGCAAAAAACCAACTTTCCTCTCAAATTTAAGGCTAAAGAGGAGTCCTAGCGTTATTACATTCTAAGACTCAAGATAGCACGAATAAACACAACTACGCACATATTAGGGCGCATGACAGTCAGCTGGTAGTGCAAACTGGTCGTGTCCTATCTCAACCCGAGACCACGCCAAAAGTTATACCACATTGCACAGCTTTTGCTGAGGTCAGATACGAAAAAACAAGATATCAAAGATGTAGGGCAACTGACCATAATTGTAGTTATTGTCCTATTACCTAGGGACATTCCTCACATTAAATTGAAACGATGATACGAAGCGAAATTATTTTGTGTAAATGAATCAAAATCTGAGCAGGAAATAGTTTTTATTGATACTCAAAACTCAAACAGTTCGTATGAGCAATAGATTTACCAAGTTGATGGAGTATCTGATTTAATTTCATCCAAATGATAATCAGTTCGTACGTTGCCCAAAAACCATAAAGTTATACATAAGCTGTAAAATTTTGTGGTGTTTTTCAACAAAGATGTACAGAAATAATTAAGCATACATGTGCTTGTACGTGCGTTTAGTTATTATTTACAGTTTTTAATTAGACGGTCTTTTCGTAAATGTTGTGGGGCTATTCGATAAATCCATATTTCCAGGCAGAATAGGATTTTCGAAAGGGGGGCTCTATCACGACTCGTCACTTCGACATGTCTCACCTGCTGCTGCCATTCTTCTCTAGTTCGAACAACTACAGTGAATCCTCTATAACGCTATCTTCTGCAACCATATATCCTCTGTAACGCTATCAAATCAGCTCCATCTTGTAAATTTTACAGGCAACCTCCAATCTCTCGATATTTTCTCTTCTGAGAAGGTTTATCGTGTTATACAGGTATACAGAAATGCTAAAAAAGCAAGGAATTTCAGTCTTACAGAGGTGTGCCCTTCGTAGAAATTTTCAACGACACCTTTAACTTCGTCAATAACGGCTCAGATTGTAGTTTGAGGACGAATTCCACCGTAAAACCATCCAGCCTACGATTTCCGAGAGCCTCAATGCCAGATACAGCCACCTAGACAAATCTGACCCGTCTTTCCACCCTACTAAACAGCGTGAGAAGCCACTCAAGGTGGCCGGAGCTAGACAAAGCGGTATTCCAATAGCATCAAGAGCGAAAGCTGTACATTCTAATCTATAGTTAGCTGTAAATCCAGAAGGTAGCTTGCTTTCGGCAGCGTCTTGCATGTCATCAAGGCATGGAGGTGCCTCAATTTAGCAATAGCTGGCTTACTGCTTTCAAGAGGAGGTATAACATCAAATCATGGATTCGGCCTGATAAGGATGGAAGTATTGTCAGAGCTGCAATCGCAGAGCAGCTTGTACAGGTAAAAGAACTGGAAAAGCAATATCCTCCTCAAGATGTCTAAAACTGTGATGAAACTGGTATCTACTGGGAGATGGTACCTGATAGAGGTCTTTCTACACAGTAGACCTCAGGTACAAAGAAAGAAAAGGCTTGGATAACAGTACACTTCTGCTGCGATGCTGATGGCAGTGACAAGCTTCCAGTATGCTTTATTAGCAAGGCTGCTGATCCAAGGTGCTTAGGCCATATGTGGAGCAAAATGACGACGGTAACAACGCCTTTTTGAAGCAACTGGATGGTTATGAAGTGGCTATAAAGGGGAGAGATGAAGATTAGAAGCGACAATAGACTATAAGGCCTTGGCTCACACAGACTCGGCGACAAACAACTCAAGCTACTTAGAAGGTCTTGATTTGGGTCGATTGCGGTTTATGGAAGTGAGATTGCTTCCTATCCAGCTACGGATAATTATTTACTTACTTCTTACACCTGCAACAGCACAAATATAAAAACAAGGCTTGCAACTTGACACTTTAGAAAAGTAGAGTTGACTGCGAGTTATTGCCAGTTTATAGGCGTATGGCGCTGGGATATACGTGTTTAGTTTTGTTACCATATAAGCATTAGTTAATAATATTACATGCTTTAGAAAGGGCGCTAGGCTCTGTTGTAATTTAGGCATCGGTGCCATGGCGAGAGAGCGAGGTACATAGAATCATATCGCTTGTTTAATGGTTTCAAGGCCCTAATCCAAGTGACTCCTGTTGTACCAATAGCTATATTCAACCAAGTCAAGGATTGCGAAGAAAGGTAATTGTTGGTCAGTCTCGGCTCACGTGATGTTTCTATGTCGCTATTTCCTCTATAACACGATACAAAAAGTCCCATCAATCTTTTTCGTTTTAAATCATTTTTGCGTATGCAGCTTGAGGCTATGACGCGCATGATTACGGAAGATATGTATATTACGCAGCATGACTCTGTTTGACGTTTGGAATACTCATACTCAGACTTCATTTGCAGATACCACTACGAGAATAACGTCTTACAAGATTAACCCGTTTCAGAGAATAACTACCATAGGATGGAGCGAGCAAAACCCTTGGTTATTTGAATATGCTTACGTCATCCGAGGACGATAATATCGCCGCGAGAGAAGTGGTAAGCGGGTATTTTTGGGCGCGGCAATTTCACACACATTTTTGGATTAGTCAGCCCATTGTTGCCTGAATCCCAACTCCACTCTACCCCATTACCTTTTTGCAAAAATATTTGTGTTACGTATCACGTGCCCTTCGGACAAACTGGGACTAAATAATCTGTAGAACCTCGACCGATACACTCGACTCTGAACGTTAGAATCACCTATTTCACTACACCAAATAATTGCATCAACCACAATAACATTAACGCTCCATTCAAACTATCTAATCTTGAAGGTAAAAATTCCTCCTGCATTAAAATAAGTTTGATTTTAGCTAACAGTTAGTCCTTCGTGATAGGTATGACAATGTTACCGTCTTTAAATTGAATCCGCGCTACCAGCAACTTAATTGATGACTCTGAAAAAATTGTATGAAATCATTTTCAAATGAAAAGTCATTTAATCCATGGCTAGTCGACGGGAGAAATCAAATCAGACGGAATAATTACAGTAATAGGGTCTTCAAAAAGGCTTGGATGTATGTGATATCGCCCCAATTTAAGCAGCAATATCTAATCTGGTCCAAATATAGCCTCTCTCAGGGTCGACCCGTACTAGCGGATGGACAAAATACTACATGTGTTCTTTCTATGGCAAGCCTAATGTAAGAGTGGAAGAAACAGAGAAAAATTCTGAAGGGTGCAAACAAAAAGTAACAAAAGGTGATAAAAGATGTGACTGCAAGGCACGATTCAATGCGAAGAAAAAAATGGAGAAGATGAGGTTCTTGTGACCATGTACCTCCTCACACCGGCCACATCAAAACCTCACATCAGACATGGGCAAGGCAGCAGATGCCACCTTCATCCCGGCAGTACCTTCAAAAACTTGTGGAATCTGGGGCGACTCACGCGTAATTTAAAGCAGCTATAAAAGAAAGTGGCCTGTCCAATTTTAATTCAGAGGATTTATAAGAGAGTGCTCCTGTCCTTGTACCTGAAGCCTTTCGGATCAAATCTAAGGACTTCCATTCCCGTAAGCGGAACCACGAAAAAAAATAATGCAGCTGGATAGCGATATTTGGAAAAGCCTCAAAAAATACAGAGAACGAATTGTATCTGAAGGAGGTAATGCTATCTTCAGAATGATTCCAGAGGCCGATGATTTGGACAAAAGGTGCTTTCTTTCTGCTATTTGCACTAGATGGCACTGTGAGTTATTTCAAAAGTACTCATCCATACTATCACTAGACTCTATACACAACATGCGTTCTTCGCCAGATGGTCGTAATGAGAAGGCTTTTTTATCAACAGTCCTGATCAAGGATGATGAGGCTGCCTGTGGACTTCCGGTGGCAATTTTCCTGTCGAATTTTGAGTTCCGGTGGCCACTATTAGAAGGGCTCATTTGGTCTAAACGCCTTACAGGACTAGATGAGGCATTGACCTTTATGATAGACTGTTGTCAGACGGAAAAAGCTGCAATTAACATGGCATTTAGCTCGCCTGGGATTCGATTCTGTCACTGGCACATGTCCAGGGCAATGCGAGCTCAAGCCATCAGCAAAATTATCAACTATCATGTTGAGAATGTGCAAATGGTAAGAAGATCTGCAGTGTCAGACTTTTTAAATCATCTCGTATTCATGATGTGTCAGACTTTAAGATGCTGGTTTATACTAGAACAGTGAAAGACTTCGGCACCACATGGGCAAATTATCAAGCCCAGTTTGGACATTTAAAAGAGTGGATAAATTATGTTGAACGTACATGGATGTCTGATTTTATACCCTGGTGGTTTGGGGCTCGAAGGGTAAGTGATACTGTTGATACATTCAGAGTATGTGTTGATATTAATTAAAAATTACTGAAAATGCTTGGCATCAACACGAATAATAACGTGGAATCCTGGTACACTAGTTTGAAGATGAGCTATCTTGGCAAAGATAGAAAAATACACCCCGGCGCCCTCATCTGCAAACTATTGGTAGAGATTCTCCCAGACCTTATGTTAAAGGTGCTAAGGGTGTCCCTGGGGCTTGAGGGCAGAAGGATGGCCACAAATGAGAGCTTTCAGCTGGAGGAATGCATGAAGGTACCCATGGAAATTATATCTGAATACGTTCAAATTCCAACAGTCGCTCCAGGAGATGACCAATGCGAGAACTTAGTGACGGTAAGGTCTTTTCAGGATGATCTTGTGTTCTACAAGATATCTATGACAGATCTTGGTTACGTATCTGGCTGTACATGCCCATACATATCTGCGAACCATTTTGTCTGTAAACATATGTTCATGGTAAAGCGCACGTGTGGTTACAGTATTAACTACGACACAAGGGAAAACATTGGAGAATCAAGTAATTTAATGTCGTCTGAAAACCCCCACAGCCTGAAGAGGGTGGGGGAAACGAACTTCCCGAGTCGATGTTTGATCGATTAGTTGGCGGTCTACGAAAGGGCTTTTTTAATCTAGGAGCAGAGGAACAAAAGGAGATGATGGAAAAAACTGCACACTGGTTAAGGCACGTACAGTATTCGAATTTATCTTGGTCACAGAGGCAGAGATAATTTTTTTAATATATTATAATAATTTGTAAGACTTAATAAATACTTCTCTATTACAAGTATCATAATAACATTTATAGCGCAGTCCAGAATTGGGCTAAGACAAAAGAGAAAATACTCTCATTTATGTGAAAACCAAACCCAGAGATGGCCGAACTTTTTTTATTTTTATTTATTTTTGTAGTTTAACGTGCCTTAAACCCCTGGTGGGTCAGACACGAGCGAGGCCGGGTGAGATCAGGTTGACCGCTCTACCTCGTCTCTCAAGAATGACCGGAACCATGCTAGAGTACATACATGTGTTGAGCAAGTTGGCCCCAGCAGCCCAGCGAACCAAACAAACAAAAAGAAAAATCTGTCTCGCGCCTTTACGCCTTAATACCACCAAAATTGCTCCCTCTCATAGTTCTTCGACCTCGGCCACCACGCGCCCGAGCTTATCCATTTCTATTCCTCCATTTTTGCAGGTACCGTCCCCCCTCCGCAAATTCTAGCTGTCCTCGGTTGCCCTTACTCCCGCCATGCCAAGAACTGTCTCCTAGTAGATGCCACTACCTTGGACGTATTCCGCGAATTTCTGCCACCCATGTGCCCCAAGTAGACTCTGGAGCAATGGGGCTCTTCGCCGTCCACTAGTTTCGCGCCACCTACTGAGTGCCCTGCGACACTATACTAGATGGCCAACTGACTTTTCTCTCCCACACTCGCAGTGTAACGGTGCAGTGTCATGATTCCATCGGCGGTGGTACGTCGCGAAGTCTCCGTGGCCGGTCCAGGCTGCGATGAGGCGCGCGTAGATCGCCCTAGGGAGCGTGAGTTCGGGTGGTTTCTTGCGGCGCATTTGAAGCTCGAGATCTTCGTATCTTCTCGGGCAGGCAGAGGTCCACCAGTCGCTGCATAGTTCTCTCACCATTGCTCGGGCTTTACGTCCAGCTGCGGCTATTGTGAGGGTTCCTGTGGCTACCGTGTTTCCGATCTGGTTTAGCGCTTCACGTGCTAGTTGATCTGCAACCTCATTTCCTGGTATACCTTCGTGGCCTGGTATCCACTTCACGCGTACTGGGGTTACCAGACCTTCCGCCCATCTTCGGAATCTGCGGACACGCCAGTGGGATGACGTTTTCTTCCCGGTTATCAAAGCTTGTGCTGCTTCAGCGTTGTCTAACATAACGTAGATGTTCGAGATGTGGCGGTTGCCAAGGCTCATGATGATCGCTTCGAGAGCTGCCATTGCGCCGTGCACTTCCGCGTCGTAAACTTCCGCCCCTGTCAAGGACCCGGAGTTACTCAGCTCAAGGTTGGCAGCCGTACCGCCGAAGTAGACAGCGAAGCCCCATGCTGAGTGGGACCCTGCCGCGCCGGATCCGTCGCTGTAAGCACAAATGCAATCTTGGGGGAGTCTGCTGAGCTATTCCTTCGTAGTTCTGGCAGCTGTTGTTTTGTCTGTTTTGCAGAGCCGTGGCGGAGGTGGGGTGGGCCTCATAAGGGGTGGTGGAGCCTCTGTTTCGGGGAGCAATCTTGACGCTCTCTGTATTCTGGAGGCATGAGTTCGGTCTGCCGGTCGCCAGCCTCTGTTGGAACTTAGCAGACCGATTCTGCGTCTTGCGGCCTCCGTGGATTCTAGGGCCCGAAGGCGTAGAGGATGGTATTCATCGAGGCGACGAATTCGGGCTGCAGCCAAGAGGCGGCATTCCTCGAGCAGAACTTTTGCTGGTGGAATTCCAGTTTCTCTTCGGAGGGCTGCTGTGGGCATGGTTCGCCATGTTGGTAGGGCCATGCGGATCCCTGATAATAGGACTCGGTCGATTGTTTCGGTTTGCATCCGGCAGCAGTTGTGCACTTGCCTCTGGGTGTGTCTCGGGTGAGTCCGGGCCACCAAACCTCGGCAGCGTGAAGGGCAATTGGCATTACTACTGTACGGATGATGGTCATCAGTGGTCCTGGTGGGGGTCCTTGCGTGCATTTTGTGAGTCGGCGTAGGTGCTGCACTAGTCGGGTGCTTTTCTTTGTCCATTCGGCAACATGATTACGGAAGGTAAGGCCTCTGTCTAGGAACACTCCCAGCCATCTAATGGTCTCGGACTCTTGGATTGTTACGTCTCCCATTTGTTGTAAAATAAACAGTCCAGCATCCCACGCGATGCGCGTCTCACACCGACTCGTACACTCTCACGCGATCGTCATCATCTCATATGTTATATTTAGATTTCCCACTTAATGTCTATTTATATCATCTATAACTATGGATGGTACGAGCTAACAGCTACACATATGAGCGTCTTACACCTAAGTATTCTGGGGTAAACATTCAGGTTTAGGACTTACTCATACCATGATAATATTGTTATATTGGGACATCAATGTCTATCATGAATTATGCTAATTAAAGTCCCATAAGGGTTACACTCCTGTATATAACGAGCTCTCTTCTCCTTCAGAATTCTTCAGTCAATCACATTGCTGAATATCTCTGAAGGTAAGATCTCATCCAGTAGCTAGCCCAATAAAGTCAATCACATTGCTGAATATCTCTGAAGGAATCTCTCTCTTTGTCATCTCACCTATTCTATAATAGCCTCACTTATCTCAAACACTACGCTGCTTCTCTTACACAGATATCTTGACGTCTCGCCTCTCCGATCTGTCCACATTACATTACCATTGTGATTTGTGGTAGGTCTGTAGCACGGGCTCGGGGGCCAAGAAAGTACAGGACTTCGGCTTTGGTTGGGTCAAACGCCACAGCATTTCTTTCTTCCCACGCCAATATGTTGCCGACTTCAAGTTGGGCGGCCTCGGCTGCTAAGGCTGCTGTTGCACCTACACCTAGCACAGCCAAGTCATCTGCATATCCAAGCCTCCAGTTGCTTCCCCCTGCCACCTCTGACATGTACAAGAGGAAAAGGTTTGGAGACAAGGGAGACCCTTGTGGGAGGCCGCATTCGAGGATAACCTCATCTGTGACCCCTCCCTCGTACCGGACGCGGGCAGACCGCTCCTGTAGGAAGGAAGCCGTCCAGTCAATTGTTTTGGTTGCCCATCCCATTCCTTTCATTCGCCGGAGGAGCCGTCCGTGTAGAGTCGCGTCAAAGGCACCTTGGACATCCAGTGTTACCAGTACAGCCTTGTGTCGTAGGCTGAGGGTATGTTCCACGTCGTGGACAAGGCATGCGACCAGGTCATTGGCTGACCGGCCGGGGAGTGCTCCAATTAGCTGCTGAGGTACCTTCTAGCTGCTGAGTGCCGTGTGTGCTATTCGTTTGGCGACTAGGCGCTCGAGTCCTTTCCCAAGGCACGATAGAAGTGCGATAGGTCGCCATCCTTTTGCTGTGCTGAGGTCGCGGCCGGGTTTGGGGATTAAGATTACCTCGGCCAGTTTGAATATGGTCGGAAAGTGCTTGTAGCGGAGAGATCCTTCGTAAAGAGCTCGAACCGCCTGTCCTATGGCTGGCCACGCTGCACGCAGCAGCCGGACGGTGATGTTGTCGGCGCCTGGGGCTTTGTCTTGGCACGATGTGGCTACCCAATTAGCTTCCTCTTCCGCAACCTCTATCATCCATGGTAGATGATTGGTTTTAGGTTCGGCGGCTGTCGGGTCAGCGTTGACCTCTATGTCATTTTCACTCGTGAACCTGGCAAGTAGCATGTCCCGGAGTAGGGTTGCGCGGCGTCGAGGATCAGATTCGAAACCGTTTGCGGTTCTAAGAGGGGCAGTATTTCCTTGCTGCCGCGGTTTCGCCCATCGAGCCATACGGTACATATCGGCATCTGTCTTAGCTTCGGAGAATTTTCGGCGCCAGTATTGGCGTTTAGCTGTCTTGACTGCTCGACGAAATTCTTTTCTGCTAGCTTCGTCCCCAAATGTTCTATATATCACTTTAGCCTCCCGGCACTCGTCTGTCCACCATGGGGCTGATTGCCCAGGCTGAGGTGAGCCTCGTCTCCCGGTTGCTTTTATCGCGTCGCTGAGGATTTCCACGAGATTGCTGGCAAGATTTTCCACGTCCATTGCTGTCCTAATCTCCTGTCTTCCTAGGTTTCTGCTCCATTCCCCAACGACTTTGGTGAAGTCTTCTAGTGCGTTATCGCTTACCCGTATGGGGCTATTGAGTCTGATGGCATTCGATCCGCTAGCATTTGGCCGCGGGACGTCGCCTGCGAGTGTCAAGTGATCTGATGTGGAGTCGAGCTCCGGTGCCACGTTGGCAATGGCGCCAGCGTTGGACCATAATAGGTAGAGGGTGTTGCCCCTTACGTGTGTCGGCACACCTGGGCTCGAGGGCAGGGTCATGCCGTGCTCAAGCATCCACTCGGTCAAAATGTGGACGTCTCCGTGCGAGCGTCCTGCTAAGGGTTGCCACTCTGGGTGCACTGAATTGAAGTCTCCGCTGATTACTGTCGGTCCAGCTGGGTTCCATGATAGCAGGGGTGGTAAGGCTACACCTGGAGCCCGGTATATGGAGACAAATGTCACATTGTCTATCACTACGGCTGCAAAGTCTGGGGATGTGCCACATAAGAATTTTTGCTGGGTATCTCTCCCTTTTCTGGTGTATATTGCTGACCTGGGCCGAGGCGTATCTGCTCCTCCAGTGTTTGGTGAGTATCTATCAAACCCAGGGTGTGACTTCATGAGCCAGCTGTTGTTGTTCCTAGAGGCCCAGGGTTCTTGGGTGAGTAGAACATCTGTGCCAGCATCCCAGGCGGCTTGTAATATGATGTCATTTGAGGGTCCTCCTTTGCCGAGGTTTGCGCAGAGGAACGTGATTGTCGGTTGATTGGTTACCTCCGTGTCACAGATCAGATAATGAAGCAGTAAGCTTTCAGGTAAATGATGGTATTCTATAACTCAATTATGGAGAGAAAATCTACAGTAGACAAGTCTAATATTTATACAAAACAATGACCCCTGTAATACCTTATTCTCGTGAACCTACTTGTTATCACCGTTCTCTCCAGTTCTCTCTAGAAGATTCTCCAGACTTCTCTGAAGTGCTTTCAAATTCCAGCCATTGCTTTGCTTTGGCATCTTAGGAATAGTGGGGGCCCAGATCATATGATCTGTTTCAAGATGGCCCGTGCCCACTCTCCAATAAATGTGCACATGCATAGCATCTTCTAGAAGGTTCCTGTCGAGCTACACATTCAGCCTGCGCTAGCCAGCGTAGGCTACAGGGAATCATCGGCTAGCAAGCTGTTATACTCCGGAAGGTTGTGGTCCCTTACGGGCATTGAGAGGGGGATGGGGTGTTGTTGTCGGCAGTCAGCTTGGCGGCCTTCTGCTTGGCTTCTGCTTCTCTTATTATTGCTGTCCTGTCTTTTTGTCCGAGCTGGCGAATGACAGTCAGTTGGTCGTGGGTTTGTGGGATTGTCTTTCCATTTGCACGGGCTGGGCGTGCCATGCAATTCGGGTTGTCGGCTCTATGAGGCCTGTGGTAATTGATGCAACGGGGGATCTCTTGCTTGCAACTTTCGAGTTTGTGCTCTAAGGAGCCGCATCTGATACACCTCTCTGCTCTGGAGCAGATCTTTATCGGGTGGTGACCCCAGCATCGGTTACACTGTGCGATCCGTGGTTGGCGACGGAACGCTGTGAGACGGCTGCTGGTCTCGAAAAGTCGCTCTCCGAGTTTGGGGGTGCCGGCTGGGAAGTGGATCAACCAGTCATTTGCTGGTCAACCACTGTTGGAGGCAAGAGCGCGTGCAGAAATGGGGGTTGCGCCAGTTCTGAGGGCAGCTTCTTCCATGACCATTTCCTTGGTAAACGGAACAGAAACATGTTGGAATCTGATTGTTGCACCTTGTTCCGGCACGGTGATTGGGCGCTCCAATGTATGGAGGTAGTCGGGGACGTTAGGGGCGAGTACCGACGTCCATTTGGATGCAGCCTCCAGCTTGAGGCCTTGCGTTAGGAGGTCTGCCTTAGGGTTTCCGCCTGTTGTTTCATCCGCTTCTCCTCCTTCTCTCCCTAGGCGATGCACCTCCTCGAGAAGACGATTTTTGGCTGCCTCGTTGGCAGCTGTAATGGCAAATCCTGAGTTAACTACCGTGACCATGTTGATGGCCGAGGTCGCAACTCTCAGTTTTGCCGCAAGGCTCAGTTTCACAAAATGTGGAGACATGGATCTCCACGGATGTCCTTCAGGCAGCCTGAGGAACAGACGTTCATCGGGTTGGGCGGTCTCAGGTCTCTTTGTCCTACTGGTCGATTGGATAGGTCGCGCGGGAGTCTCAGCTGGAAGTGCTGGCGGCGTTTGCTTTGGCTTCCTAGCCCTCAGGCGGGAAACCTCCGTCCAATCGCCATCCAATGATGGTATGATCAATTCTGGCTCATCCATTGGCCAGACTCTTCGCGGAGCGGTTACGGCTGGTTGGGGCGTCGCAGCTGGGGGTGGAGCTGGGGCGTTTGTGATCTTGGTCGGTCGTCGCTGCGCGCGAGATTGGGTGGTACGGGGGGCGACTGCCTCCTGTGCCCGTACAGGTTGCGTGCTGGTGGCTAGTAGATTTGTTTGTGCAGGACGACATTTTCTGCCTGCCAGGATATTTGCAATCTGGTCCTTTAGACCAGCCGCGGCGATTTCGGTCTCCCTGCGCAGCTCTTTGTCTGTAATCTCGTCGAGTAATCTGCAGAATCTGCTGATTATGAGTCTCGCCTCTGCCATGCGCTGTTGTAACTTATGGGCTTCGGCTTCGAGGAATTCTGTCATGCTCTTTTCGAAAGAGCTTGGTTGTGTTGAGTGTGTGGGATTTGCGAGTGGGATGATGGGCCGGATGTCGACCATTTCGACGTCTGGGGACATCGGATTTGCGTGTGTTTGGGGGGAGAGCCGTTGAGCAGTCTCTCGAGAGAGCTGCGAGGCCATTGTCTTTAATCGTGCTCAGTTTGGCGACTTCAAGGTGCTATATGAAAGGTGTCTTAAATTTATTTCGATGTGGTTGGGATTTTTTATGGTATATGATGGCCGAACCTTAAAGGTTGAGAATGTGTAGAATTTAAAATGTCGATTTGCAACATTCCTGATCACGTGGTTTAGGTGTAAATTGACCCAAAATATTTTTTCTAGATCATAGAAGGTGGATCGCATACGTTTTTGATGGAGGAATGAAATTGGGCAGTGTTGATGTTGAGAAGGAGACATATCAGCTCACAAGCTGATACCCATTTTACTTTCAAATAAGTTTTAGCTGCAAATTAATATCACATGATACGTAAAACAAATATTTAGGCAAAGAGGTGATGGGATAGGATGGAATTGGGATTCAGGCGGTAATGGGCCGACTAATCCTAAAACATGTGTAATTTTGCCAGACCCGGTATACTTTGATTCGGACTAGCTGTCTCCTGTTTCAAGTGGGGCACGTATCCAAGCAACCCAGACTCTTCTTGGGAGAATGGCTCGGATAGTGTACCACTGCACCATCCGACCCTGAAACATACTCCTAAACTTTAATAAACCCCATTATTTTTATCCGTACCTATACCTACTTATTATTCTAAACTTTTAAACCCCCATCGCAGTCTCTGCCTTCCTATGGTGAATGTGTTGATTCTCTATTAAGTGTACTAATTTAATCTTCGATACGGATCTTTTTCCAGAGGCTTCTTTCACTGATTAGTCAGCTCTCGTTGTGACATTCTGTCATTTGTGAACTTCCTCAACTGACCTGACTACCTCTGATATTTAAATTTGGGCAGTCTCGTCATAAGCGTTGAACAAAAATAATCCTAATGTAGCATTCAATCTATTGAAATTCAATTGATTTACTAGGATACATTGCGTCAGATAATAGGTCTACGGAAACTAAATAAATGTAGTCAAGATGAACAGCAGATAGACAGGTACATGTTGTCCTAATTCATACCTATTCTTTACGATTACTATTTGGCATTAATAACGAGGCCAGGCAAGCAGAAAGAATAATGATAGGTCACATAATAATTTCATTGCAAACATCCTAATTGTATTAGAAGATTTTGAAAGGTATGAAGGGCCAACTTACCCTCTTTAGTTCTTTAAACGGTAAACAAATACAATTCTGTACTCTGACTTCATCTCCTACACCACACTCTTTACCAAGTATGGTTATACTCTGAACCTTGACTCCATTCTTCACAATGCAAGTAGTGTGACTATTCACTGGAGTGGGTGAGCCCTCCACGCGAGCCCAAGCGCCAACCCTACTATTCCACCCAATTATAGAATTTAAGATGCATGAATCGTGTTTAATTTCAGAATCTTCTAAAACAATAGCTTCCTTAATACGAACGCCGGCGCCAACAGTGACTCGAGGCCCTATCGACACATTAGGGCCTAGCTTCGCAGTTGGATCGACATTAGCTGTAGGATGGATAAAGACTGGTTGGATTATATTCAGAGATGGTTTCTCAAGTTCTTTTGAGCCAGTTTTCATAGCTTTCTGGAGGTACAGCGCATTCGCTGGCAAAGCAGAGCCAGCTGTTTTAATTTGTCTCCAGAAATCTTTTGTTTCGAAGACATAGAATTGCTTGCTGTCTGCTAAATCGCTCAGAATATCTTGCTCCAGCCGGAGAACTTCATTGGTTTTTTCTTCGTCACCCTCGAGAATGAATGAAGATTCAAGGTTTTCGGCCGACGGATATGAGAGAAGACGTGGACGGTCGGTACGTTTTTTAATAGCACTTCTGATCGAGGGGAAAATGCACTCTGTCAAAAATAGATAGACACCACAATTAATGAGATTTGAGATGTGGGATTCAGGTTTTTCGACATAGTGAAGCACTCGGCGAGAATGCGAATCAGAAACGATGCATCCATAGTTCGACGCAGCGTTTTCGGATACTCGCGTACCCAGGATAACGGCTTCCGCATCTTTATCTTCAAATAGCTTGAGCATGTCATTCAAAGGGAACGAGCAGCAAACATCGGCGTTCAGGACGAAAAAACGTTCAGGCCGGCCTTTCAGAATCGCATCTCTAAAATGGTATAGACCACCTGCGGTTCCCAATGCTTGGTATTCTCTGAGGTATACTATCTTTAATTGAGGAAATTCCGTTAAGGAAACTTTGATGAAATCCCGGAAGACATTCTCATCGTAGTATCCAATCATACATACTTCGTGAATATCGGGAACTTTGGAAATAGCGGTCAGACAGTGCCAAATGATGGGATGTCCGGCAACTTCAAATAGTGGCTAAATTTCTATCATGAGAATCTCGTCAAGGCAAAAGGAATTTGATGGTGTGAGAGAGAAATTGTAGTAAGGTACCTTGGGGAGATCTAGTGATAATGGCCGGAACCGTGTACCTCTTGAGGGTCCACCGACCTATTATTGATCAATGATCAAATTCCGTCATTTATAGACTTGATTTTCCCAGCTGAATTTACTTACCAATATGACAGCTTTCGTAGCAGAGTGTTGAGGGCTGGCTTTTTCCCTGAGAGGGATCTGTAGAGGAATTTGTAAGGACATTTCTAGTGATTCTTTTCCGACTCTGGAATATCACGACTGATGAATAATGAGGTTGCCTGTGGCAATTGTGATATGCGTTTGTTCGTGTTAATCTATCCGTACAACTAATTTTGCACGTTGTTCATTGCGGAAGTTATTGGACCTTCTTAAGTTGATAGTGAGCTACAACTAGTACCGGTACAGTAAATATTTTTCGAGAGATACACTTCATTTTAGACTTATGGCTAATAAATTCATCACCACACATACATGCTACAGCACGTACTTGTGCAGACTACCAATCTAAGTAGAAACATTACCAACTGAATATAGATCAATCATTTTCATAGCGAATAATGGTCGATAAATAAATTCGTTGATGATCCAACTTTGATGCCGCGAAAATTATTGCAGGGCAGCTACTTCGCTAACTTTGGGTTACTTTCCCTTCTCCGATTCACAGTAAAGATCGAATCTCGATAAATTATGTCTTGGGGCTGACACAATTAGTAATTAGTAATGATAAAAATAAATGCATATAGTCGCCCCTCTCTAACTCGATAGTGGGTCCCGGTATAAGTGTTGAAAATGTTCATCGTAACTTGGACTTTTTTATTTGCAACACTTACCCTTACAGGTCATTTTGCGTCTAGGGGTAAGTATTGCAAATGTAAATGGTTGAATTTCAATGAATATTTTCAACACTTATACCGGGACCCACTATCGAGTTAGAGAGAGACGACTGTAGATTCATGAGAGTCAATGTCATCAAATTGATCCGTTCACGGTTGAGTTTGTAGTGACTTCTCTTCTACGGCCCCGGTAAATTCAAACCATTCAGGAATCTTATTCTTCCAAGCCTTCCATGCACTTGAATTACACAGGTAATTTTGATACATTTCCGCGTCATGCTACTTAACGACCTCATAGCTTCTCTACTCCGTGTACATGTAGTACGGTTAGAAAACCAAGATGCTGCCCTACGGCATCTGGCAAGCACTCCTACTCCTACACGTTCCTTCCGTGATGCTTGCTTTCGAGAACTTGCATTAGAATGGAAGAAAAAAAGCTGCAACTTCACAGGGGCCAGCTCACTTGACAATAAGTGGCGTCTTGGACACGTCGGAATTTCAGGAAATGAAGTTGCAGATGTTCTTGCAAATCAGGCCTGCATGACCCCAGCCCACTCACTCGCACCGCCTATCTCGCGTGCAAAGAGAGACAATAATTCCCGCTAGATATCCTCGTGATCTAAATTCTAGCTATAAAACGCCCCGGAAAGATACAAACAACTTGGAATCAAGGAAAACTCACGCATCTCATCGGAACTCAAGAGTCTCGATCGGCATAGACTTGGCTTGCTTCTTGCCGACTGGCCAGGACACGGCGAATTCGCTGATTACCACCAATGTTTCCGATACGCAGACGCTCTTCTTTCCTGCTCTTGCGGAAAAGAGAAGTTCCCAGATCATTTTTTCTTTTGTCGACTCAGACTGAGCCGATTATGACTCTGTGGAGTACCTCGCCATCACAATCCAAGGATTCTTTGGGCTTTAGGGTTACCAAAGGAGCTAGAAACTGGCTTCGTGACACCAAGCTCTTTCAAGGAATCCTGTATCGCTACTAAACCTCATCCTCACTCCTCAGCACCGTTTAGGGCTTGGCCCGCTTGAAAACTGCGGTCCTGTTTGTTGGAAATGCATAATTATTGCCCTAAATTTTCCTGTAACTTCCCGTCAAGACCAACTTTATAGAACTTTTTTGTACAAGATCATTGTTTTTCCCAAACAGGTTTTTTACTGTATTTCTTTTTTGCACAGTTTTGTCGGATTTGTCATGTCCCAGTTTGAATAACTGAAGGCATCATGGGGGTTATTACCTTTTTCCTTTGTCTACGTCTTGATCGGAAACATGTTAAATAAATTACTATTCCTTCTATTAGATAGTAATGAGAATAATTATTACAGACGACGTATTCGTCATCCTTTCCAACACTGTTGGAACCTGGGAAACGCATACTATCACCCCGCTTGCAAATACTCGACTTTCATTGTAATTTTCCTCTACGCTGTAAATAATACTTTTGTAATTACAATCAGAGGGTAAAAAGGCCCAGAAGAAGAGTACTCCTTAAGCACATTAATTCTAGGAGCGCTTGGCGGACAGACCTTGGCTCAGTTGGTACATTTCGGGCTCGTACAAGCGCCGGCACGTCAAGTAGTTTTTCTAGACTGAGCCGACCGACACATTACCTTAAGAAACGTGTTGTACGCTAGCACGACGTTAACCAACAAAATTAACAAACATGTAGTAAAATAGACGGCACAGACGAATATCTACCTACACGCAGTGCTGGCTGGAAACGCCCAGCATGTTAGCAGCACAATTAAGATAGTCAAGAAGAGTCACTACAGATCGAGATCAGAAGCCCGCCAACGTTCATTGAGCCTCCTCAAAGTTTAAAGTATTCTCTCTATCAGAAGCCTATTCCAACCTCTATTATTTCTCGCTATCCATGCGACCTATCGACCACTCTCTTCTACCCAGGACTGTTCCTGAGAAAATCAGCACTACGATTAACCTTGTTAGGATCTTTACCTGTTCGTCCTCGATGATCTTGATATCCGCCGGTGCATGGAATTTGCAGGGCATAAACTTGGGAAGAGAGGTTATCCGTGTTAATCGAAAAAGCATATAATCCCAGTGGAGATTCCAAGAAAGATAGAAGGATAGGAAAACAGAATATCAAAAGGGGTAAGATTTTTGCGAGACAAAGTTCGAAGGGATTTCTAATTTCGAGGGGGCTACATAATTTCTACGGCCTCATCCAACGTAAGATGGTATTGCAGTCCACTACTTGAGCTATATCTGAATAGAAGATCTTATTGTTACAGGCTGCGTCTCGCATATGAATCTGCGTATAAATCGCCGATGCATATTTTCGGTAATACGGATATACGCCAATCCGAAGATGAATAATCGCCGATCCGATGGAAACGAATCGCCGATGAATACTTTCGGGATTAGGAGTGACCGCCGATCCGACGGATACGAAACGCCGATGAGAACACGTAGATTTAGAAGTGTTAATGATCTCCTATCCGACGGATAAGAATCACCCCGAGGTTAGAGTTGCATGTATATATACTCTTCATGTTAAAACGAGAGCCCTAATATGCATGTAAGAATGAGTTACAATAGAGGGAACGGAAGCTATGTATTGCGAACTGAATCATAGGATTGAATTAATGGACTTAATCTCTACTGTGCGCGTCCGCGAGTCGTTTTATAGTACACGCGTTAGTCTGGCGCTTACTCGTTCATCACCATTCCTTCCGTATACCGCGTCATCCGACTAGCACGTGATATGCCCTGTACCTTTAACCTTCAACACTCCCCCACAGAGCTTGTCTCGGTGCTCTATTTGACTCTAGTCGACTACACCTAATTGCGATCTGAACCTCTCAAATTTTATTCTCATCAACGGCTTTGTCATTCTATCTGCCACCATATCAGCAGTCGGAATATAAGTTACGTCAAGCTTTCTTCGTTCAAACAAATCTCTTATGTGATGATGACAAACATCGATATGCTTAGACCTTTCGTGCAAGTGGGGGTTTTTGACGAGTGCGAGTGCACCTTGATTGTCACCTAGTACTTGTACTAGCCCGGGGTCGTTTCCAATGTAGTGAGAGCAGCTCAGGTCTCGAAAGACCTGAGCAATCCATTGCCCTTGCTTTGCGCAAGCTGAAAGTGCCATGTATTCAGACTCACAGCTTGAAGTGGCCACTGATCTCTGTTTCTTGCTAAACCAGGATATTGGACCACCATAAAAAATTGCCACACTTCCGGACACACTCTTTCGGTCTGATTTGTCGCTCGCCCAATCGGCGTCAGAATATACTACAAAGTGATCATATTCTGCCCCAGGACCAAAGCGAAGTTTCTGGGATACGGTTGATCGCAAGTAACGGAAAAGTTCCTTTAAGGCATGGCCGTGGTGCTCTGCTGGATCACTCATAAATTGAGATAGTTTTCCTAGAACAAATGCTATGTCGGGCCTTGTTAGTACCATTGCAAACATCAAGCTTCCTATTCCTTGTTGATACTCAGAAGTATCGATTCTTCTATCTTCAGCATTTGCAGGACGGAGAGCTTCGTAGTCAGCCGCTGGAATTTTCTTTAACTTATACTTACTTGCTGTCATCCCAAATCTCTCTAGCATAGCCCTAAGATACTGTTCTTGATCAAGGAAAATAGTGCGGTTTGCACGATCTCTCGTGACTCTCATTCCAAGGATCTTCTCAATCTCCCCCAGGTTCTTGGCATTAAATCTAGATGAGAGCTTATTAAAAAACCACAGCAGGTCTTCGGTCTTAGTTGCCGCTGCAGCTATATCATCGACATAAACTAGGAGCTGGACGTGTCGCTCTTCGTGGGTAAATAGACAGGGATCAGCAAGACTTTGAACAAACCCCCAACGTTTAAGGTTAGCTTTACAAAGTAAATTCCAGTCTCTTGCTGCTTGTTTAAGGCCACACAGGCTACGTAAAGCCTTTAATGCATGTCCCTTCTTTACCGGGATACCTTTCGGCGCTGAAAGATATATCTCTTCCTTGTGATGTGACTCAGTGAATGCATTTTTAATATCAAAATGATGGCATTCCAGGTCTTCCTTGGCAACTCTCGCGAGAAATAGGCGAAGAGTATCCATTCGGACTGTTGGAGCAAAAGTCTCGGTATAATCCTTACCATGAACCTGACTGAATCCACGAGTAACAAGTCTAGCTTTGAATCGTTCAATAGTACCATCAGCATTGAGCTTAACCGTATATACCCACTTTGTCGAAACTAAATTTGCGCCCTTTGGTGGGACTACCTCTTCCCATGTCCCATTTTCACCTAGACTTATTATTTCTTGCAACATTGCTGCTTTCCATTCTTTACTGTATGTTGCATCACTAATGGCCTCGGCGTAAGTTTTCGGAATTCGTACACCAGCAACTGCTCCAGCAGGAAACGAATGCTCTAATTTATCATCCAATTGATTTATATCAAGTATTCTTGCAGCAAATGCTCTAGCAATTTTTTGATAACGCTCTTCCTCTTCTGAAGAGACATCACTAAAATCTCTTCTTCGCTTAGACCTAGTAAAATAACGCGGTCGCTCAGGCTGGTTACATCGTCTTTTCCGATTACGGATCTCATCATCTGGAACAAAATCCTCATCGATAATCCTTCGCTTGGACTTGGTGGCGTAATCTTGACGATTGGTTTTCTTTAGGCCTGAGACTGCAAATTTAGACACTTTTGAAGGGTTAGATGTCTTTTGACCCGGAATAATATCTTTTAGCTCCGTACTGTTTTCTACGTCTGGAGCGTTTTGGCGAGATGTTAGTTCAGGGCTATTTTCTTCACCCAGAGCGTTTTGATTAGGTGTTTGCTCGGGACTATTTTCTTCGTCCAAAGACTTTTCAGGAAATATTTGTTTAGGACTATTTTCTTCGTCCGAAGCTTCTTGGTATGATGTTTTTTGTTCTTGTGACGTTGGAGAAAACTGTTCCATTGCAGGCGAATTTAGGGTAGGTGTCTTTTCGGGTAATTTCCCTATATCTGTTATTATTGGTAGATTCGAAATATCCCCAGGGCACCGTTGCCTAGAAATGATGGGAGGGGCTGTATCAGCATCTTTTTTCGGCCTTCCACGTGGTTTCCGATCGTCAAATTCGTTTTTAGTTCCATTTGGGCCCGAAGCACAATTTCTTAACATCAAGTCAACAGTTCCTCCCTTTATATGTTCCATAACAGTGAGCCGACTTGTTCGTGACGTGTAGCCAAGTTCTGGGTTGTAGACTCGGAGCTGTTTGTTTGTTGTCTCGCTATATCCCATAAATACACCAACTCTTCCACGATCAACGAGCTTGTCTGTCCTTTGTCCTTTTGCAATGGTATCTGGATTTATGTAAGATATGCATTTGCTTCCCCAAACAGCAATATGCTTGATATCTGGTCTGATACCAGTGAAAGCTTCTTCCGGACTTATTTGTACGCCGTCGACAAGTGGTCCGGTTTGTGTACGATTTCGAATATACACGTCAGTCTCTACAGCTTCGTCCCAGAATTCCAAAGGAAGATCCGAATCTTTGAGTAATGCTCTCATACCATTCTCACAGCTTTGGATATTACGTTCCGCAGGGCCGTTCTGATTTGACGTGGCGATTGTTGTCGGTTCCATTTGGGTACCTTGCTCTAATTTCCATTTAGTAATCACCTTAAGAAGTTCGCCTGCATTATCAGAGCGGACTGCTTTTATCTTCTCTCCAGTCTGAAATTCAACTCTGAGCTTCCATTGATCTAGCGCGAGAATACTTTCATCCTTAGTTTTGCAGCATATGACCCAAAGTTTCCTCGTACAACTATCCAGAATAGATATAAACCACCTGTTTCCACGTAAAGATAATGGAAAGGGACTGGCGATATCTAGATAAATTAAGGCGAGTTTTTCAGTTTTCCATTTTGCCAATTCTTTGGAAGTTTTATTTCTCATTTTTGTCAGTAAGCATACCTCACAAATGCGCTCTTCAAGAGACGATGGTACTTTGATGGGTCGAGAGAGATTGGTTACATGATGAAGTGTCTTGAGCTTTTGAGGTCCCAAATGAGAAAAACGTCGATGATACAGCATATATCGGTCCTTCTCACTTGTTGATAGTGTATTCTCTTTCACTAGGTCAGCATTATCGGAAGAAACATCCATGGCGTCAGGAGCGGCATTAAAAGCACAAGATTGGACGCATTTCAACGCTTTCGATATGTGTGAAACTATATACAGGCCATTTTGCATTGTAGCAGTGATAAGGACTTTTTGTCCCTTTTTAAAATACATCCGATTTTGATTGAAGGCACCTTTTAGGCCACTACTTCGACAAACTTGCCTCCCAGACATCAAGTTAATGCCTAATTTAGGGACTAAGAGAACATCATGTAATATCATAGATGACCCGTCGTCGCAAGCGAGCTTGACAGAGCCCTTGAAGTATGCAAAGAGCTTTCCGCCACCAACCATAATCGTACGGCGAGGAATTGAAGTTAAGGACCTGAATAGAGATGGTTGGTCAGACATATGGGTAGATGCACCAGTATCACTGGCCCAGGTGGAAGGAGAGACCTTACTGATTAGAGCACGTGAAATTTGGGCATGCTCACAATTTTCCAAGTCATCACTTGAAAAATCAAAATTATTGTCTGAATCTGTCAGTGTCAAGGCTTCATATGCCTTGCCCTTTCCTTTAAAATCAACCTTCTTTGACTGCTTGATGATTGATTTAGGCCGAGTTGGTGAACGGGGCCGGGTCTGTGCACGTCGATTCACGGCACTCCTTTCCTGGTCAGATTTTATCCTACGAATATGATCGCGGACTGTAGTTCTGGCTATATCCATAAATGGACAAGCCTTGACGAAATGTTTCTTTTCACAGATGTAGCATGGTGGAGAGAAACCAGGCTCGTCACTGTCATCTGATAGCATGCGTTGTTGGGATGCTGGTTTTCGTCCGCCACGAGATTTGAAGGATCCGGCAAATGCCCCTTCATTTCTGGCCTCGGTCGCCATCCGAGTTTCTTTGAGCCGCAGCCGCTTTAATTTTTCCTCAACAGAAAGACCGGTTTGAGCGTCTATTGTGTCGATGGTTGCCGTGTAATCCTTTGGCAAAGCACGTATCAAGATTAGTAGCAAGACTGGATCTCGATAGGTGTCTTTTTGGCCACTGTCGGCAGCACACAACTTTCGACGGTAGTCTTTCAATTTGTCCCAAGCTTCCACAATGGTCATGTCTTCCAATTTGAACAACTGGATGTTTGTCATGTATTCGTTTGCTGTTGAAGGATCAGTTTGTCGATACTTACTTTGAAGGTATGACCATAGCGAATAAGCTGAATCATACTCATCGTACAGTGCCTGATCGTCTTGGGTTAGTGATCTGAATAGAAGATCAATTGCCGTCGCTTCATCCCGAAGATACTGTGCCCTTTTTTCGATGTTTAAAATAACCTTATCAATAGGAGAAATCTTGGGCGATACACTGTCAAGGTCAACCTTCTCAAGCCCTTCCTTTATCTCTTGAACAGAAGCTATGGCACATGCAGTTGCCATTGGCTGCTCAACAACATAGTAAACCCCTTTACCGCGAAGTTTTACTTTATACCGTCGGAACCAAGAGTCGTGGTTCTCGCCATTTAGGACCGGGATTCCCCAAAGACTCTCGCTTGATTCACCCATGATTGGATCTTACAAGTGAAAACGGACTTGTATGATCAGTAAGATAATGGGAATAAATGTAGAAATTATAAGATTGTGAGTTGTTTGTGTCGTGTCGTGTCGTTTGAACTTTCTGTATCCTTTCCTTGTGCTTTCGCTGCACCGGAGGAAAGGTCGCTTTGGCTCGCTTCTTATACTTTCACTGTAACGGAGAAGCAGCACAGAGATTGACCAAGTCACGGTCTCTGCAGTCAGTAATAATTCAAAGTTGATAACAATTCAATACATGTGCATCCGGACTTCATAACCTGTTAAAACGAGAGCCCTAATATGCATGTAAGAATGAGTTACAATAGAGGGAACGGAAGCTATGTATTGCGAACTGAATCATAGGATTGAATTAATGGACTTGATCTCTACTGTGCGCGTCCGCGAGTCGTTTTATAGTACACGCGTTAGTCTGGCGCTTACTCGTTCATCACCATTCCTTCCGTATACCGCGTCATCCGACTAGCACGTGATATGCTCTGTACCTTTAACCTTCAACACTTCAGCCTAATTAGATACTGTTTCCTAGGTAGTTAGAAAATAGACTGTATTACGGCCAGCTTACTTTGTTTCTATTGTTTTGGTGATAGCCCATCACACTTATGGCCTGAACACCTGCTACAATAAGACATGAGGATGTCGTGAGATCGGTTTTCGCGTGCGTTTTTTTTACAAAAATCACTCAGTCTCGCACATGCAGTCTAGGACTACGACACGAATGATGACGGAAAATATGTATTCTTCCTATATGACTCATCTTTTGACGTTTGGAACATTCATAACAAGATTTCGTTTGCAGATACCACTACGTAGTTTACCCTTGGGATAAGTAGCCTCTTCCGTGAACGCCCACCGCACAGAGAAGCGAGAAACCCCCATGATTATCTGAATATAACTTCATTGTAAGAATACAGTATTATCGGGATAGAATGAGGTCTGAGGGTCGTGCTAGATTCGGACTGGGCTTCTCCTGTCTCAAGTGGGGTTATGTGTCCAATATACACAGATTCTGCTCGTGAGAACGACCCAAATGGTGTACCACTGCACCATCCAACCTGGGGGACCACTTTGTAGTCCTGCATTTTCGTTGCTTGGCCGGCAGGAGAGTAAAAGAATTGGGGAATTTTCGAGACCACGAGAGCAGCGGAAATTCTAAACGAATGTTACCACTAGATGACTCATAAATTTTACTACCACTACTTGTAATAGCGTATGTATGTTTAGTGAGTTTGACCAACCTTTTTATACGACACGAAATGGTGCGTGTAAGTTAAAGAAGCATCACCACAATAATGAGGATACTTATACATTAAACAGTAAAATGTAAGCTGGAAGCTTTCATTTAAATGTACTCGGAAAAATTTATGCAAGAATACCTAAAGATATTGAGTCAATTATTCAAAGTTCTTAAGTAGCTACTCATCCGTACATTCTATTATAAGCCAAGTCTTAAATGTAGCTGTTAGACACTTGACTAGTAAATATAGTTTCGCTCTCCATTCTCAGTATCTCTACCAAGAGTAATCTGAAAGACTTTCCTCTGACTTAAATCGTGCAGGGCACTCTCAGCCGTATGATATGAGTCTTGGGTAAAATTCGGAGGGTTCAGAATTGGATCAAAACGTTCTTCACTATCGCCTAGAACATCTTTCACATTGGGAATTGTTAAATAGGAACGGACAATTCCAGGAAAAGCTGTAGGCTACGGAGAAGGCCTGTAGTAGGGAATAATCGAGGGAGAACAAAATAGTGTATAGGTAGCGAAATTACAGTAATTGAAACATCGAAAAGAAGAGATGGGGTAACGAAATTTTCAGCCCTAGTATGAACGTTATCAGTTTGATCAATGTAAGTCCGGTACTGATTCACGTCGTCTATCCTGGGAAACTCCAAATCTCCCTTCTGATTATAAAGTGATTCGATCTCTTGGTCTCGGGATAAGCTATCGACTTCGTCACGAGTATCAACTGGGGCGTCATTGATGGTGGACAGGATGAATGTTGGTAATTTCAGTTGTTAGGTGAGTACGTTGAAGATATTCGATTGATTTCTTGAAAGCAATGAATCGATGTTCAGTCGCTCGCCTACACGTGATGCAACCGTTGCTGTTGACTGATTAGTCATCTAATGGTAACATTTGTTTAGCGTTCTGGTACCCTTGGTTTAGAATTACCGGGAAGCAGGTAAGGATATCAGTATGGTGGTTGAAGCGACGATGGTAATCAGCGAAGTTTTCATGGCCAGAGCGAGCTGCAAGAATGAATGTCAATAATCATGACTTAGATGATCGAGTTCTTCGGTAATTTTTGAGGTGGAACCGACAAGAATTTCTTTGAATCGGACGAGGGCAGTTTTTGCCGTGCATCTACTTTTTTTGATTACTTTACGTCGTGCCGGCGCACAACACTAGACCATCAGTGCCACTGCCGGTAAGCTCAGTCTATATAGACCGCCCGACTTGCCAACGGCCCAAAAGGAGCCCAGCTACTTTAAAAAAATCAGTCTGGCTTCTACCCAGCGCCTCAGAAAGTTGTGGGAATAGAGAAGGAATGGCTGCCTCTGCCATCTTTTAAGGTTTTACCCCTCAATCTCAAGTCCTCTATGCCTACCACTTCCAAAGCTTCCATAGCCCAGCATCTCTCCCATCCTTCTGGAAAGACTTTGTTTTTTTACTGAACATTCATACCCAGTAACCCAAGATGGGTGTCCTCCGACAATTCCCCGTCAATAGAATAGGAAGAGAGGGTCGGGATCGTGTTATTGCTATTTGAACAATGAATAGACAGGGAATGTAAGATTGTTTAGTGTATCAAAGTAGCGTGCGATATTCAGCATACCTAAATATCGCCTTGAATCGTCTTGATTCTTTTCTTCATGATTTTTGCAGTCGAGAAATTTCTGTAATGCAGGGGTTTCGAGCAAAAGCAGCCCAGCAGTACTCCTTCAGGAAAAACATCGATTCGATCGTTTGGAGAATGACTAAATCTAGGCTCTGAAAGAAAATTGCACACCCAGGCTCGTAGGGAACACCGCTTACAGGTGCCCAGTCTCTTCGCCGCGACTTGTTGCAAAAGGTTGAAGAATAATTATTTTTAAGGCATATAATCACGTGGAATTTATCTTATATTGGCTAAAACTATAGCGCAAATTCCTCATGCTTGGCGTGCAGACCCCCACGAACAACCACAGTACTTCATTCGATTGACGAGCGCTTCACATATCGGGAAATTACGGCAGACTGTTTCATCGCCAACAAGCAGCCGACAATCTCAATTGACAACTCAGGAATCACTTTCAGTTACGGTTGCACAGTAGCAGGTTGTTGGCGCAAAGCTACTTCGGGAGCAATCACACAAGATGGATCACGCACGAGATCCATGCCCTTGGGTAGCACTTAACGACTTTGGAGGCGCTTTCTGTATGGGTGTACGTATTGCTCTCCTCATCCCGAGCCTACTGATGCTAGCTTCTCTAACTAGTATCCTCTCCATCCCTTCTTTAAGAAACATGCTAAACATCTATTCTGGATTAGGCAATTGGAGGTGCAGTATGGCATGGTGTCAAAGGCTTTCGGAACTCTCCCTACGGTGAACGACGTTTAGGTGCATTGACAGCAATCAAAGCTCGTGCACCAGTACTAGGAGGAAATTTCGGCGTATGGGGTGGCTTATTCTCCACGTTTGACTGTGCAGTCAAAGGTATAAGGAAGAAGGAAGATCCATACAATGCTAGTACGCACCTCAGTTCTGTTCTCTAATATGTAATGTGTGATTGCTAACGCCTAGGAAAAAGTAATTGCTGGGTTCTTTGCAGGAGGGGCGCTAGCTGTTAGAGGTGGCATAAAGGCTGCAAGAAATTCAGCTATAGGATGTGCGTGCCTCCTTGCGGTGATAGAAGGCGTAGGGATTGGATTTCAGAGAATGATGGCCGAAAACACAAAACTAGTCGTGCGTTCACTTCCCTGTCTCTCATGATAACTTTTAACATTCCAACTCATAGGTTCCTCCACCGCCCCCTGCTGAAAATAATATGTCCGGCCTTACAGCGATGGCTGCTTCTTAATCCGGCCCTAAAGAATCGTATCTCATTCCGAACTCAGCCATTCCCGAGCTTGGTAGATGTCCGTCACTTTATTCTCTCAACTTTTACCTTCTCTTGTTTCTTCTAGGGTGGTGATCGGCGTAAACGTAGGTTTTAGAATGCGGCGTTGGATGAGAATGTAAGAATACTTAAATACCATATTTCAGGCACATGGAATCTTTAAAAATATACGGCCTTCATCTGCAAGTCTGCCCTGCACTGCACAATACACGCTTGGTGAACGGAGTCCCATGTTTTAGTACAGTGCGAATTGTAACGATAAGAAATATGTAGTAGGAACTTGTGTAAATGAACTTGTGCATCATTCAGTACAATATTTTTTGACCTTGTTACTAGACAAATTTTGCTCTTAGTATAAGGATCATGCAGACCTTAAATGAGCACCGGGCTAACCACTTCTGCCCTAAATTCTGAACCTAGCTCAGAGTGCATCACCAAATTGCAGTTCGGGTGGCCTCCTAGAAGCCTATTAAAAATTATGTAATTCAATATCGAGGGATCAACAGCCATCACTGATGAAGGTTCAAGTCATGAATTAAATCGGTAAACTGTTACAGTCTAAATGACTCCGAGCCGAAACCTCTTCCCATTTTAGAATCGTGCATAGGGATCAGTTTTACCCACTCTGTGACAACAAGAATGATCTCTCTTAGATAACACCTGAAAGAAATGATAGCGGCGAATGTTTAGGTAGAGCATTCTACATTGCATCGGCTAGCAAAGCCGAACTTCTCACCTTCACACGATGCCAGCTGTAAACGCCCAGTATGTTCGTTTATCTGAGATAGTCAAAAAGAGAAGCGCATCTAGGTCGCGGTGACAATGCAGCACTATTCAAAGTCAAGATGATCCTTCCTCCTAGCCGATGACTGCTGTTCGACTCAATACCCTTCCGAACGATCATCTGGTCTGCCACTCCCGAAATTAACCACGACCTTCCCCCGGTCATAACGATTCATCCACTAAATTCTTTCTCTCCTACCGGCTCCAACCATACGCCCACACTTTTTTGGATACCCGATGCAGGATTGAAGACGTGGTGCACAAAGTTGTAGGGAAGATTACGATGTTTGGAAAGCGTGTTCTCGGGATGACACGCGTGTGAAGAGAGCTTACGTACAATAATGAGGTAGGAGAGGCGTGCCGGAGGGAGGGAGAAAGACGCTGAGCTGTCCTGGTGAGTTACGATTGCGGGGTTTTGGAGAACCAAGAACCAATCCAACGAAGGATCAAGAGATAGTCCATCATCCGGTTCACATTACACGAACACTTACTACGACTTCAAGTACGGACATTGTGAGAATATCTTCCGCGCGGTCAATGCAGTTTGGTGATGAAGTATGCTGAGCAGCTCAAGGTTTTTACATGTATGTTTTTCCTTGGGTAGGTATTCACGGTCGAGGGAAGGAGAACAAGTCCCCAAGATGTGACTCCCTGTAGTGGTACCAGCGAACGTACCTACAGCATGAGTGTTGAATGTCAAATTTATATCATCTAGTCTGTAGCGAATGAAAGAAGTCTACTTCTCGGCATCTTTTGAGCTGGTAGGGTACCTTGAGACCGTGTGTAGCATGATACCCGTTAGAAGTAATAAAAATTACCACACACTGACCCTTGTTGTAACTAGGTTATGAGCAGAAGTGGAATTATGAATAAGCTAAGGATCAGAGAAGAGTAGAAGATGATAATCGGAGACTTAGAATAGGAATAACTTCATTGTGACAAACAGCTGCAACCATGAGAAAGGTGGGACTGATGTATTGATTTATTTTATTTATTTATTTTTACAGGTCTACCGGGCTATATCAAAGGCTACAGCCCCATCCCTAGGGGGACGCGGTGACTATTATATTCTACATTCTTTTCCATCCGATGCGAAGCCATCAAGCCTATACACAAACTAGATAAGTTACTGTGAGCGCTGTGCAGCATATCCCTCACAAAGGTTGATTAATTGGCACAGATTGGGCAGATTTCTGTCAGAAAGCTACTCCTCTCCAATATAACAGAAAAACGCTTAGCATCACGGGAGGAGCCGAGAAGAAAATCTAGTGTGCCCAAACTTTGACGGTGGCCATTAGAGGCCAATCTCTTTCGAACGAGAAGGCAAAAAACTAAATGGGTGACTGACTTGTTACCTCCACAAGAGCAGGTCACGAGGGCATCACCATGTTGGAACCTATTGTGGTACGCACGGAAATCGCCATGTCCGGTTCTGCATTGAATGAGATACCCAAGATTCCGGCGGGGAAGACGGAGCTCCTCGGGGGGCTTTTTAGGAAACGGCATCCCCAATTCACAATGTGTGAACGGCGCTTGGTTTTGCCACCATGCAGAAGTCAGGTCCCAAATGTGCTTTTTGGTCTTTGCGCGGGCTCCAGCGAGAGATGCGGCGGGGGGAGCCGGTTGGCGGGCCGCCTCTCCAGCCAGCTTGTCTGCTAGCTCATTCCCAGGGATGCCGACGTGGCCAGGAGACCACATCACGTTAACCTTACCAGGAGCCGCAATTGATGATATTCTCCTGGTGGGCCACTTGGAGGCGAGATGTCGAAAATCAAGAATTTCTTGCTACGAGGTTTTCGAGGGTGATACATCAAGAAGACGTCGAGCTGCCTCTTGATTGTCTAAGATGACGTGGATGTTGGTAGCCTAGTGGATAGTGGGAGCCGCTGTAGCAGCCTTGAGCCCTGCAAGGACGCCGATGACTTCGGAGTCATAAACCTCAAAGTTGGGGCCTAGCGGAATTTTCACTTTTGCTAGGGTGATTCCCTTGTGGAAAACGACGGCACCTGCCCCAGCAGATCCATCTTTTTGTTTGGAGCCGTCCGAAAAGACAAGGATGTCCCAAGGAGATAACTCGCTAATACGTCGGGAAGAAGCTTCGAGGGAGAGATCAGTCCGGGTAAGGATTGGAGAGGCTCTATACGAGGACGGTACGAGCCGAGGGCGGGGAAAAGGGGAAACGAGCAATAATTTTTCCGTTAGACGGGTGTGCGCGCGGGGCTCCTTAGATCTTTTAGCAACAGGATGAAAGTCGTCGGCGGCGGCTAATTTAATGGCAGAGTTGAGGCGCGTCTCCTCAAGAAGAATATGTGCAGGTTTGAGCCAAACCTCTCTTAATAGTGCTGCAATCGGAGTAATTTTGTATACCGGAAGAATTGCTCTAGCCAAATTGACCAGAGCTCGAGATATCGTGGCTACTAGGTGTTGAGACCGGGTAGAAGTGAGGCGGCCGCGGCGGTTGTAGGTATGGCCACGCCACCAAACCTCAGCGCCGTACAGAAGCGCAGGGAGGGCCGCAGCCAGAACTGCAGTGCGCAGAAAGGATCTGGGTACACCACGGTTGGTATTTCCAAGTTGCCGTGTGTGGGCACTGACCCGTTGCGTCTTGGCACCCCATTCTTGCAAATATCTTTTAAAAGAGAGCTTCGTGTCAAGGAAGACGCCTAGCTACCTCAAAGTTGGATTGGCGGTCATTAAGACGCCGTTGATAGCTACCGGAGAAGGAGGCTGACGGGATCTATGAAGATGCAGTAGCTCTGTCTTGCTTTCTGCCAGAGAGAGTCCATTCTGACCGCACCAGCGGGTGATTCTCTCAATACTATTGCCAGTCAAACGAGAAGTATCGACCAGAAATTTTGCGACCGAAAGGGTTGCCACGTTGTGAACGTATCCAAAAGTAGGAAACCCGAGTTTGAATAAGGGCCCGAGGAAGAGAAGAAAAAGTATGGGGGATGCGGGGGACCCTTGAGGCAGTCCGTGCGGAATATCCAAGAAGTCGCCAACGTAGTCGTCCACTCTGAGGCGGGCTTTTCTATGAGAGGCGAAGGATGTGGCCCGATTAACATATGCTGAAGGCCATCCCTGTTCGCGAAGCCGAACAAAGACGCGGCCAGGTTGGATACTATCAAAAGCACTTTGAATATCGAGGGTGGCGAGAGTGCACACCTGCTTTGCCTCCCATGCTTTTTCAACAACGTGAACTAGACATTCAACGAGATCCATGGCGGATCTTCCAGGAAGCGCTCCGAATTGCGTTGGGGAGATAACTCGATTCGACAAGGCCCAGAAAGCAAGGCGTCTTACGATGAGGCGTTCCAGCCCTTTGCCGAGAGCTGGGAGATGGGAGATTGGTCTCCAGTTAGTGGGGTTGGAGAGGTCATCCTTGTGTGGCTTAGGAATAATCACCACTTCGGCGCGGCGGAAGATACTGGGATGGTGACCATAAGCCAGACAGAGACTGTAAAGGTGGACAATCCACGAGCGCCATGAATCAACCCCCCAAACGAGGCGGAGAGCTGAGACTGATATTTGATCATGACCCGGGGTTGTTGATGAAACTTCCAGAAGACAGTTACATACCTCATCTTCATCTACGGAGAGAGGTGCGGGGATCGCTCGCAGTGAGCATGTAGGGGTGTTCAAGGGGACATCCGGTTGGCTAGTTGCGCGGGCAAGCTTAGTGCGAAAGAATATGTCTGCACGCTCAGTCGGGGTGCTGTATGTGACACCCTGAAAAAGAATTGGAGGGGGACCAAGACGACTAGATATCTTGCGCCAACCGACAACTTGATGGGCCTCCAGAATCGAAGACACGTTGTCTAATTTGGCTCGCATATGTTCCCGTTTGGCTCATCTAACAGCTTTCCGGAAGTTTTTATGAGCCACGCTAATGAGGTCTTGGTCCTCGCTGTGGCGTGATTCAAGATATTGGCGGCGGTAGTCTGAGCATTCGTGATTCCCATAATCTTTGCATGGGACAAACGCGGGCCTTGGCGGGTTAGCTGAAAGTAAGATTGCCGAGAGAGTGGCGATGCCTGATATAGTCACTGTGTCTAAGAGCTGAGGTGAAGGGTCTTCAAGAGGAAAGCTGGGAGGTGCGGTAGCGGAGAGTGCCTGGCGAAATACTTCGGCATTCTCGCTGTTAAAGTTGGGCAGTTTTAGCGGTGGATGGCACCTTTGAGATGGCGAGAGCTGAACGAAGCCGGCGATTGTATCGTGGTCAGAAGTTGAATGTGCCTCAAAAGCTTCACGGGCTGAGAGTCCTTCTATGTTCGTGAGTACAAGGTCAAGGACATGGCCGGCACGATGGGTGGGAGCTCCGTAAGGCACTGCCGACCTCAGTGAATGAACGCCAATCCATTCGATGAGGGTGCTGACGCCGGACGAACGGGACACGTTGGGCTCCCACAGTTCGTGGTGAAGATTCAAAGTCTCCCACAATTATTGTGTTTGGTTTAACCGGCCATTGTAAGAGTGTGCATAGGCTCTCGGGCATGGGAGCTTGAGGCTGTCGGTAAACGTTGATGATCTCTATGAGGGAAGAGCTCTGGAGACGAAGGGCAACAATATCGGGTGAGAGACCAGAATCTAACTGAACAGATCGGAGGTTGGACTTTTTGCGGACATAGGTCAGAACGCGCGGGCGCGCATTTTTCCAGTCCCGGTTAGGAGTGAAGGTCACGTATGCAGGATGAGACTTGGTCACATTCTTGAAATTTATTGTTTTTGTCCAAGGCTCTTGAACAAAGATCACATCATACTTTCCCTGAAAAGCAGCTTGTAAGAGAATGAGGTGAGAAGATCCACCTCGAACAACTTTTGCTTGAAGGAGACGGAGGCGAGGCGGGGAGGTGCTCCTGAAATAAGCTCTACTACTCATGAGAAGTACTGTTGGAGGCTAGGCTGGTGACATGCTCGTCTAGGTCTATTTCCATAGATCCATCCGAAGCAGATGTTAATGACGTGAACCGGTTTTGGGTGGATGCAGGTGCACGTTGGGAAGAGGAGGAGGCTTCAGTGGGAGGAGTTGGCGCGCTGGAGCTGCCTTCTAAGGTAGCGGTAGCACTTGCGGCAGCAGCCTCTGCGCGGCGTTCCTTTTGGAGGTTAATACGGTTACGAGATCGGAGTTCCGCAATCGTCTTTTCTGAAGGATTGATGAGTTTGCCCTTGAAGGGGCGGGGGCGGAGAGGGCACTTATGGTCGTCTGCGGAATGTAGCCCGAGGCAGTTGATGCATCGGCGTTGGTGGCAGCAGTCACCACGGTGGCGAAGAGTGCCGCAAAGGGCGCACAAAGCTTGAATGCGGCACCGGGAGGAAGGAAGGAAGCCAAAGCACGCGTCGCACTGAACTACCTTTGGATTAGGAATGTAGCGTCGAGAAGGGGCGCTGTCAACGATCCGAAGAGTTGGCACCTCTCTTGGGAAGAAGATGACCGCTGTGTGCAGAGGATCATAACAATCTTCATGCAACGAACAGTGGGCGCCAGATGGAGCGACGCCTGTCTGAGCCTGGGCAATGCTTTTGACGTCATCAAGTGTAGTAGGGACCACGTTGGAGACCGGGTTTCAGATAGTTAGCGGGATAGGCTTGACAACGTACCCGATGCGGTCCTCAATTTGAATGAGGGATCTAGAGAGAGACGCCTTTATCGAGTCAGCGTTATCCAACGCCAGTTTCCGCGATGTGTCGGACGAAAATGAGATGATGAATCCATTTGAGCTGCGAGAAACGGAGACTATGCCATCCTTGAGCCTAGGAACAATGCGAATGAAAGCAGCCTTGACTGAAGTTGCGTCTGCTCTGAGAAGTGGAGCTTCCTCCAAGAGACGAAAGATGGCTTTGAGGCCCGTAGTAGATGCAGCCTGTTTAGGAGCTGGCGTGTAAAAAGGATGGTGTTTTGCGTTGAGAGGGGCCGAGGACGACGCATGAGTAGGGAGATTGGTGGCAGGAGGGGCGGCGGCGGTCGCTGCCCAGCTTTGAGGTTGCTTTGGCTTGGGAACGGGAGGTCGTGATGGTAAATTTTGGCTGGGCTTGGGAAGGGGACACGCCGTCTTGGGTTTTCTTGGAGTATCGTGTCGCATAGGGTGCCCAGAGGCAACCGCAAGTAGAAACGCGTCCATTTGCTCGCGCACGAAGATTTTGATGAGAGGATCAGCCTCTTCAACGGCTGACCAGAACTTGTTGTGAAAATTTTGAACCCAGGTAGCTCGACCCTTTGCCACACGTTGGACAAGTTCGAGCTCATCAGCGACGCGCTGGGTCAAGGGAAGTGGGTGTTGCGATTTGGCCATCGCGAGCGCGATGTCCAAACAAAAATGCTCTTAATCGGTATCGAATTATAAGGAGGGTTAAACGGAATAGGGACAACGTTATCGCTGCTGATGCGCGCAAATTTGTGGGTTTTGCAATTGTATCAAATTTTGCGCCGCGCTGTAGTTGGTGGGACTGATGTATATATCTACATGTTACATAGCCATCGTCAGTCCATCATCATGTATCCAGAATGTTTCATAGCCTACAATACTAAGATCTTCTATTCTGTACTGTTCTGTACCATGTTGTCCTAGTGACACTAAGCTCTCAGTGATGATCGCAATAACGGTTATGCAGGGGCTATATGATCCCTGCATACTGGACTGTAGGACTATTACATGGATATGCAATATCCCTGTCTATTGACAGGGATATACCCATAGCCGCTCCGACAGTCATTTCACTACAACCTCCAATGCATCAATCCGTGACATCCAATCCCTAATTACGCTCTGTGAAAACTAATCTACGACAGACTTTAGCCTCGACGAGTAGTGAAAAGCGGAATTTTTGGCCTCCTCGTGGTACTACTGGAATCTTCTTAGAGACTGACATAAAGACGTTGGGCCAATGAGAATAAGTACCCTCTGGATCAAACCAGCCAACTAACGGGAGATACGGGTAAGAACCACCCGATGTTAGACTGGTTCTTGGTCTAAAAACAGAGCAGTGTGGGATCTTTTCTTAATCCATCGGTGGCTGGAAACGGCGACTTGATTAGTTAAGGAACCAGGCGCAGGGCCCCAGGCTTGATCACGATCGGGTGAGGGGACACTATTTCTCTTCGAGGAAAGTTGATCTTAAGGGCAATCTTATACGTTGAATTTGAGTGCCAGAGATGCACATCTGGGAGGGAAATGAATCAGCTGTGCCTAAAAGCCTGACAAAGAGCCGGAGAGGTATGAAAAGACTGGTTAGCCACCTGATGACGCTACAGTGCCGGCATGACTATAGGGTGGGATAACCATCAGGAAGGCGAGACGCGGTCGGTCGAAAGGAGACCTCTGGGGTAACGGGAAGGTTGGGTGGAATTGGTCCGTCTGCCATTCACAATTGGGCTGTGCCCATGTAGGAGATGATCCCTTGGACCATTCCAGTAATGGTTTATGCCGATGCGCGGATTATATGAGAATAACAGTCAGCACAGATAAAGGGGGGGCAAGGTCCGGACGTAACGGAGCACCTACCAGGGATAGGCGTTAGCGGGCATCGGAGATCAGGGGGGAGTATTTAGAGGTGCGTGTTTTCCTGTTACCCAAGGTAGCCGTCTATGTATAGGAATAAAAATCACTTATCTTTGGTTATCGACTTGGCTTCGTGAGAAACGAGTGTCTAACCTTCACACTTCCATGGTCCTGGGCATTAATTTTGAGCCTGATGGTCTGGCTCCTTCGGAAATGTGAAAGAATGCTATTGAGCCGAAAGGGCGAAGGTGATTGGTCGAGTTGAAGGGATGGCCAGTCAGGGCCTCAATCCGAGATTGACCATTAATGCTTCGATGAGGGAGACGATTGTAAAGGCAGGATGCCATAGAGATTGCTTCGGTCCAAAGGAATTTATCGTGGTCTGTGAGCATTGTGCGAGTCTCGGTAACAACTGTTTGATTAAATCTTTCCACAATACCGTTATACTCGTGCGAGTATGCGGGAGAATTTTGCAAGATGATACTAGTCTCTGCAAGGAATTTTTCAACATCTGAATTTACGTATTCACCATAGTTATCAGTTTGAAATGCTTTGATTGTCGTGTCAAACTATGTTTGAATCATGAGGACGAAACCTTGGATAGCTTTGGAAGCAGCAGATTTGTCTTTGAGATAATAAATCCAGGCGTATCGTGAAAAATCGTCGGAGAAGGTGATGTAATACTCCTTTCCGCCAAGTGACCTGACAAAAAATCGTCCTGATAAGTCAGGGTATATGAGGCCAAATTTCTTGCAGGCACGCTCATGCGTAGACTTTGGTGTTTTGCGTTTTGATTTATCAAGAAGACACGAGGTGCATGTGAAAGATTCAGGTTTCGGGGGAATAGAAAGGTCAACTTTATGCACTTGAGACATAATAGAACTCCCAGGATGACCGAGGGAATCGTGAGCGTCGAGATAAGAGGCAAAATCAGATTTTTCTATTGACGTTTGATCTGTGAATTGTCCTGAATGAGTTTTGGCATACAAATATTCTTCGTTATTTTCAACACGCGCCGCGAGCCGAGAAGATTCAGGCTGGCCAACGAAGCCAGCAACGATCCTTTAGAGATCAGTGAATACTCCACCGAGGATTGTAGCAAGTGCTGCGTTTTTCTTCTTGTCGTATTCTTTCTGTTCTGTTGATCGGACATTCTTAATTTCATCCTTATCACCCTTATCAACATTCATTGGTCGAGATTCCTTGTCGAAATTGAGGTCCGTGATGACACCCCAGTAGTCACAACCCATCAGTACAACTTGCCAAGACTGTACCCATGCTCGATAGTGTGACTGAGAGGACAGCACAGGAAGATTTGCCTTGAGTGTACCAATAAAAATCGAGGTAGTACCGGCCGACATGTTCGCAGTAAGAGCTAAACCCGGGCTCAGAACCTTTTGTAGGACGTAGATCGTATAGGGGAATGCTGAAGCGACGTGAGTGTGAAGAATGACAGTCGAACAAGAGAAGCAGGTAAATAGAGCTTTAGATAAAAAGCTTAGTAAGTCGACACGAAATGTATACGAATATGGCCTTCGGAGATATTCAGTAAACGCAATGGATTGAGAATCTCTGAAGGGTGAGAGCTCTTAATATATATACACTAAAGTCCTTGTGGGACGAACATAGTAGAAACCGAGATAACCGCCCGTGTCCCAAATCAGCATCTACATCAAGGTGTTGGTTTGCCTTGACGTTTAGTTAATCTTCCAAAACATCTACATGTAAGAACATAACGTACATATGATATGAACTAGCAAAAAACCCTAGATACGTGCCAAGGATATAATTAAAACAATAAAATTAGTGAGTGTTACAGTGACCAGCAAAACTGTTCGAATGTTTTGTAACTTTCACTTGTAAGCCTCATAAAATTTTATCTGCTTGACCGATTCACAAAATTTTTACATTAATAAAAAATTCCAATTCTGTGGTTTCTTTTGATATAAATTAGATGATGTGAATCGAAAATTTGGTGGAGTAATCGCGATTGAAAGGGCGTTGGTCATTCGAACAGTTTTGCAGGGGGGATGTGGGGAAAGTATAACTAGGCATCAGGAGCACTGTAGGTCTTCATGAAAGGTTGAGTTTGTAATCATTTACAGCATATAATCACTTTCTACTGTTACTCGAATCTTTTTTTATCATGAGGCCTCTATCTCAATCAAAAATTGATGTCATTCTTCACCACCTTGACCATGGACTTTCCATCCGTTCAACAGCTCGAGAATGCAATGTCTCAGTTTCTACCGTTTCATGTATTCGCAAGAGACACCGTCCAGATCTTCAGGTGAACTTAGGAGGGCGACCTTGTTTGCTCAGCGAGCATGACACTCGTCATGCCGTCCGTACCATAACATTCGGTAAGGCCGATACCGCTGCCGAAGTTGCCCAAAACATCAGGGACATGAAAAATTGCTCTATCTCTGTTGATACAGTCCGACGGACCCTCAAAAAAGCAGGGTTAAAAGCTGTTGTGAAAAAGAAAAAGCCAAAACTAACAGCAAAGCAAAAGAAGGACCGTCTTGACTTTGTTATGGCCCATAAGTACTGGGCTACAGATGATTGGAAGCGTGTAGTTTGGTCAGACGAGACGAAGATAAATCGCTTGCAGTCAGATGGAAGATCTTGGACCTGGAAAAGGCGAGGACGAGGGTTGATAGAGAGAGAGGTAGAGGAGACCCTCAAATTTGGTGGCGGTCATATTATGATCTGGGGCTGTATGCTGTGGGAGAGGACGGGAAACATGTGTAAGATTGATGGGTTGATGGACCAGCATCTATACACTGAGATATTGGAGGAGGATCTCCTACAAACGCTGGTGGAATACGGTAAAACCCCCGAATCCGTTATCTTCATGCAGGACAATGATCCAAAGCATACCTCGAAGAAGGCCAGACAATTCCTCAGAGATCATTCGCTCGCCGTTCTCCCTTGGCCAGCAAACTCCCCTGATCTTAATCCCATCGAGCATCTCTGGAATTATATCAAGAAAAGACTCAAGGATTACCCCCAACCGCCAAATGGGATCCTGGAGCTTTGGGACAGAGTTCAGGATGAATGGGCAAAGATTCCTGCAGAGGAATGTCAGAAGCTGATAGAGAGTCTTCCTAGGCGCATAGATGCAGTGATTAAGGCGAAAGGTGGGCATGTAAAGTACTAAATTACCAGTTCAAAAATTTCCCCATACCCCCCCTGCAAAACTGTTCGAATGACCAACGCCCTTTCAATCGCGATTACTCCACCAAATTTTCGATTCACATCATCTAATTTATATCAAAAGAAACCACAGAATTGGAATTTTTTATTAATGTAAAAATTTTGTGAATTGGTCAAGCAGATAAGATTTTATGAGGCTTACAAGCGAAAGTTACAAAACATTCGAACAGTTTTGCTTGTCACTGTAAGTATCATGTGAAAGCTCACGTATTTGTAATGCGAGATTGGATATTTACAACAGAATTATCATGAGTATAGCAATAAAAATAATGATGTTTGCTTTCACTAGTTGGTTTAGTCCTTATCTACCGGAATCTGTGGTCACCAGCTTCTCAGATAAATCCAGCAAGTGAGCCAATGGTCTGATCCAGTGGGCATAAGATGCTCAGTTGATAAACTAGAGCAAATCCTGTGTCTCAATGGTTTAGCGTTTTTTAATAAGGGTATATAGCGTGTAGAGTATCCATTTTAACTATACTTTTGAGAAGTTCTTGTTCAAGGACTTGTATAAAAATGTACAAAGCACAATCATGAAGAGCCGTGTAGCTCTTCAGCTTTTCATCAGCGGCATCGGCAGAGCAAGACAAGCCTACAGTTACTACTTCAGAGAGTTTAGAAGTTCTGAAGGCCGTAATTATATTTGATGCCCGAATTGTATAATTCGATTCGCCTTCGGGTAAGGTAATGTTTTTCATATTCATGGACCGTACTTGACATTGAGACCAAAGGTCAACGAAGGAGGTTGTATTCGGTTGGGCAGTTGTTAAGGATATAACTTAGTCCAATTCACAATAAGTTATAATGTGATATGAATAGTTGGGAAAACGTTAATATGAGCTGGGCAGCAATTAGCAATAAGAATGAAAGAACTTCATTCAATAAACTAGACTTATGAGTTCACTATATACAAAGGGTCTCTTTCCACATCATTGGTGTGAGAACAAATGTTATACGATGTTAATCATGTAATGTTGAACACGATGTTGTCAATGCCCCTACAATCGTAATCGCGGATAATGATTCCATAGATGACTTCCATTCGTATTGATGATTACGAGCCTTTGTTTTGTCTTGGTAAATGATAAGTTAATACGCGCTTATTCATGCCTGTGCGGTTCGCTTCAGAATCCCGTATACCTTATCAGCAGTCATATTTGCGTCCATTTTGAAATCGTTTAGATTTATGTAGTCGACGTATTTAACACAATTTGGGGTAGGTAGAGATGAAAAAAAAGTTTAGATTAGTAGGTGCTCAAGGAACCGGGCATACAACCTGTTAGAATAATGTAGTGGAAGGATCTGATGTTATCACCAAGCGTTATCACGTAGTGTTCAAGTGTAGATCAAATGACAAGCTTAAGATGATGACTTGATGTTGATGATTGGGAAGATTGCACTTAATGTGGTGAGATTTTCATTAACACTAACAGTGATCGAGCTAACAATTACGCTAAGCCTAATCTGTTAGACATTATCTCACGTTCAAGCACTAAATGTTGGAGAGTGATCAAGAGCGATTCAACCACCAAAATGCTCACATTTACTGCAGCTGCGATGCCCAGAAAACACCAAGACACGTCCTCAATTGCTGACTGCGCCCAAAAAGGCTCCCCAAAGTGCCTAGAGCCAGCCCTGACATGACCTCCTTTTTTGGCGCCAAAGCAGGGGATGTGAAATTGGTAAAATGGCAAGACACAAAATCTTTCTCGCGTATTTGCCCCGCACTACCAGCAGCAGACGAATATCTCGTCGACTCTATTATTAATTTTTAATTGTTAATTGATGATATTGCTGGCGTTGTGTTTGGTTTAACATAGGGCGTTAGTGGCGCAGGACAGAACGGGAAATATCGCTTGTAATGACTCATGCATTAGTAGTTTTATTTATCGTGCGATGTTGAGTCCAAGACTATTATAACCCTAGGGCTCCTCTCTGACCCAGGCCACCACTTCTACAGTGCCCTAACCCCCTTTCACCTCAAGCCTAAGATCATCGATACACTGATCCATGATGAGTAGCCATTTAGCCTAGCAATTACCCGTAGAATTCAATCACCTTTTCTACGGAACCTTCAGATCAAAAAAAAGAGAACAGCCATGGCAGTCGGTTTGCGGGAAAAAAGTCTCAAAAAATCCGCAACCCCAGCCAGGCGTGGTCTGGACACCAGGGTCACACGAGCTGCGTATCCTCATCTGTATCTCTCTAATATCCCTTTGTCCAGATATCCTCCTTACACCGACACCATCAGCGCTCAGGTAGGGGTGATCTTTCCTCGGAAAACAGTATTATGTCAGAGGATCTGTAGACAGTGAGAATCAATCTTAGTAAAAAGGACCAACTTAGTCTGATATATCACCACCATAACGGGAGCTGGATACGCTCCGGAAACTCATCTGAGTGACTTTTCCACCATGTCCAAGTAATGCTTGTTTCTGTTGGCTCTGAAGATAAACTCCAGTCTCATAGAGGACACCACATACAGATAGAAACGCCGTCTTCGTCCCCCTATGATAGAGTTACAATAAAGAAGAATCAAGTGTTTTGAATCAACAGATATAAACCTGACAGTTTTTAACACTAGCTATAACTTTTTGGCAGCATCGGTTCTCACCAATGCCAGAGCCATTCTCCCAGTCTATATAACGACCCTGTTCTCTAACCTACTACTACCAGAGATCGACTTAAACCATAGGATTGCTGGAGCTACAGCAAGAATCCAGCGTCTCAATCCCCAACACCCGCTTCTGCACAGGGCCTCTCGCATCGAACGCATCGGTCATCCAACATCCAGATTGACTCGGAGGGTCTTAGCCCTACCCTCTACAGGGCAAATTAATCCACTCGCAACACCACCTTGGCAGCCCCGGGAGACACGTGAAGCCAGCCTGAGGAGAGTACTTGAATCGGATGGTGTAGAGAGTGCAAGCAGAAATTTTACATCCCTAGACAGCAGTATCTATCTGTGCGACATGAATATATAATCATGTGGCCCCGTCCTCGGCACTCCGAGTAATCCTGCAGGATGCGGCTACTCAATCTATCAAATCGGCAGAGAGGTAAAACAAATAGTTTTCCTGTCAGCCCCAACCTCACCACATTCAATACTGATGCGCTCGCCGTTAAAGCTGCACTGAGGGACGTATTATTCATGGATACGATCCGTTTTGCCAACAAACATTGAATCCTATTGGATAATATCGAACTTGTCTGCCGACTCACAATGGATTACATGGGCTCTTCACTAGCGACTTTCTCGGAACTTCAAGACCTAGCCAGATCTTAGCCTTACCGGAAACGCCTCTGTGACACCTAGGTGATCACGACAAAGAACTTCGGGATGCTTCCTAAAAGCATAAGATTTTAAGGTACAGAAGAAATTGTTGGAAATGAAGAAACGTTGTGTTTCAGACTTCTTAGTCTTCCATTTCGTCTAGGTTCCCGGCAAGATCTTTTGTATCTTGTAGGTGTTGAAGTTGATGCAATTTGCATCATAAGTTGTTATAGGACTGTTAGTGACTGAGCTTGGCGAAGGCGCTTGTGTGTTTATTCTGGGGTATACTCGTTTAAAACTCGCCACGACACGTGAAATGTGGCTTTATGCTTTTGACGTAAAATGCTTGTACAGTAGAACCACTCTTAGCTAATGGTGGGTCCCGGTATAATTACTGAAGAGATTCATAAATATTTTACTGTTTATTTTTGCAATAATTACCCCTGCGCGCAAAATGACCTGTAGGGGTAAGTGTTGCAAATATAAAAGTCCAAATTACAATGACATTTTCAACGCTTATACCGTGACCCACTATCGAATTAGAGAGGGACGACTGTTGCTGTATAAAAAATCAAGTAGCAGATTCAAGCTTCAAATAGTTATAGTGGAAGCTTATACACTTACTAGTAAAAATAACTTTTGGTTTATAAAAGTGTGTGGGTGTCTAACCAAAAAATATGATGGAGGTTTAGTAGATATATAAATTGGGTAAGGGGAAAATTAGGTTATTTTTGTTGGAAACACAAACATTAGATGTTTTCAACACATTCGTATGTTTCAGTTTGTGTTTGTTCCCGACAAAGATCGGATGGCGCCTGTTGAAACTCGGCACCCGGAAGATGTTTTTCAGTACCATGTTTAAAGGGAAAATTATGTATGAACGGAGAATTATGTCTTCCTTTCCTAGAATCTTGTAATTATAAGTACCGTGGTGTTTAACTTAGGAAAAATGTTAAGCGTTTAAATTATAACTTTACTTAACACATCTTTTGATATTCATTTTAACAGATTTTGAGACCAATTCTCTACAACTGAGTTGTATCTATTCTTATATTATCAGAATCTTTATTTTGAGAGAGCACCTCTCCTTTCTCGAAAACTTCCTCAGTTACTTTGTTGTACTCGAGATAGCACCTCTCCTACTCGAATTAAAAATGTTTCATTATGTCCACTTCTCAGATCCTTAAAAGTCTTGGACGTTCGCCTAAGCTCGATCATTCTACCTACAGTAGATGGAGCTCACTCTTCGAAAGATGTCTTATTGTCGATATCAACCGGATATCTAGTATTACTTTAAACGTATACGTTTACAGCGGGTAAAATCGTTATATTCTTCCTTTCTCTCTACGGCTGTTATGCTACTCTACTTATGAGACTCGGCTAATTGTACGCTATTCCTAATTTGAAAAGTGATGTACCAACACTTATAAGTCTAGAGAGAGAAAATTTTATCCTGAAAGGTGTACCAGGACCCTCCAAATCATCCAATTTGACAGCTGATTCAAAATCTACTGATAACTCTAACCGTTCTGATCTAGTCAAATACAATCATATCATGACGGCAATTCTTTAGCTCGTACCGGAGGAAATTTATTATCTCCTTGAAGCAAAGACAACTTCAAAAGGAATGTGGGATACCCTCCGGACCTATTACCGCCCGAGGAATGAAGCCACACTAAATTCTCTACTTGAAGAGTTTTGGACACTCTCAATGGATGAAGGAACCGATGTTGACAAATTAGCGAATAAACTAACCGAGACAGTCCCGAATAGCTGCTCTTGATAACTCACAACGCCCTTCTGATTCTATCAAGAAAAATCGACTACTAGGTCATTTTGACAAACACTACAACGGATACTACTGTGGAGCTGTAACATTCCTCAGAAATGATGAAAATATCTCTTTTGACGCGACAGTCAACCATTTGAGAACTACTCAGTCAGGTTACAAGCAGAGCCATCCAGTCCCATTTGTTGCCCTTGCCAAGGGTGATGAAAGCAAGAAGCCATCATCCTCAAACAAGAAATCCTATGCTTATTGCAAACGAAGAAACCACACTCGTGATTCTTGCTTCCTATGGTTAGACACTCCGGACGGATCAAAGTGGGCAGCTAAGAACCCCGAGAAGGCTGCAAAGACCAGATTAAAGAAGAAGAACTTTGAGAATCAGAATAACTCAAAGGCGCCTGAAAGCTCTCCCGAGGAAGGCATGTGGATGATAGAAGATCATGCTCTTTCATCTACAGCTACACGAAGTGACGACGATATAGTCCTCGATACAGGCGCAACTCATCATATTTTTCATGATGAGTCTTTATTCACAACGATGTCTCCCTACCAAAAATCTGTGAGGACGGCTTCTGGAAATATTGAATCTGTCTCTGGAATTGGGTCTATTGAGTTTAGAATATTTGACCTTCAAGACCCAACAAGAAGTAAGACTATCAAGATCGAGGATGTTTGGTATCTCCCGAATTGTACCAAAAACCTGGTTTCTGGATCACAGCTTGTATCCAGGGGTTTTCACATAAAGTCAAGCTCACATGGTCTCGGAGTTTATACTGCTCAGGGAATTATTGCTGCTACTGCTCGCCCTAAAGACGGTTTATTTTGTTTTAACACAGCTAGCAATGCACCGGTCACTTCTCAGAATTTGCCAAAAGTTTTTCTTTCCGATGATGTAAAGAAAACTGTGACCGAACTTATTCACAATCGGTTCGCGCATGCTGGACTAGCGGCTCTTCGAAAAATCGACACTACTCAGCTAAAGGCTATCGAATCATATGATTTATCGAATTTTAAAATTGACACTGTGGTTCTAAAAGAATGCGATGCATGCAATTCTTGCAAGCAGGTCGAGAAAATAAATAGGGGCCCTATTCCTCGATCATTTGATCTACTCGAGATAGTCCATTCAGATGTTTGGGGTAAGTGCCGTGTTGCCGGACTCTCGGGAAGTTTTTATTTTGCAAAGTTTACAGATGATTGCTCGCGCGAAAGTGAGGTTTATGTCTTGAAAAGCACGAAAGAAGTCCCAGAGAAATTCCAGAAGTATAAGGAACGAAAAGAACTAAGTTCTGGTCAAAAGATTAAGGCATTACGATGCGACGGAGGAGCTGAGTATAAAACCATTGATTATGGCGGCATTGTCCGACAAGGTAGCCAGCCATCTACCCAGGACCAAAATGGAGTTTCCGAAAGATTGAATCGGACACTAGTAACCATGGCTCGTTGTATGCTCACACATGCCGGTTTGCCGCTTCGTTTCTGGGATGCTGCAATTATGACAGCATGCTTTATCAGAAATCGAATGCCTCTACATGAAGGTAATTTGACTCCGGTTGAGAAATTTTCTGGTGTCAAGCCAGTGATCTCACATTTTAAGGTCTGGGGCTGCGTTTGTTATGCTCTCATAGACAACAAGGATCCACAAAGGTATAAACTTTCCCCTACATCAATGAAAGGTATTTTTGTTGGGTACTGTGAATCCTCATCACAGTATCAAGTATATGTACCGAAAAGATCTGGTCGGGACAAAGTTATTTTTTTGGCAAATGTGCGATTCTTGGAAGACAAATTCTGGGATTGGGGGGAATCCTCTGAACAATTTGAGGAGCTTGAGATTGATTTCGATGAAACCGTAAACCCTTCAACTCACAAGGTCGGAATTGATCATTCGTCTGATTCCTATTCAAATTCTGATTCCGACTCTGACACACAATCATCCACCAATGATCAACAGATGCAACCGTCTTCAACGTCTGATTTACCCTGTGACACTGATCCGCTTGAAAATAATGAACAGATAAGCGTTACCGAAATCTCGCAACCAACACCCCCATCGCACGAAAACACTAGCAATAGGGAGCCAAGCCCTCAAGTACCTTTTAGGAGGAGTGCTCGTGCTCCTAAGTGTAACAGCTGGTAAGCTGGATAATTTCTGTAGCCTATGTTATACATAGGCGTGCACAGGCTTAACAGGGGTAGTGCATTGTGCACTGGCAGATAAAGTGGCTGATGTTAATTTTGGCTGAGACACTGTATATCAGAATTCCCAAAATAGATGGATCATGGAGCTGAAACATAAGAGCTTCCTGGCATGCGGCAACCTTCTACTCCGTGGCTAACTTCTATTTCAGGAATCCTCATTGATGTTAGGGCTATGGTATTATCTACGAGGAGCAGAGCTTTGTATATATTTGTAGGACTACGAGATAGATTGCTTTCTCTTCAGATAGAATATAAACTACCTCTATTCATTTAGCTGCGCAAGCGCTCTTGTCTAGACTGTGACACTAAGCCCATTTTACCAAGGTCTGCATGGCAACCTAGATCGGACGCATTATATGTTGGAGGAGAAGCTTCAATTCCCCAGTCAAATAAGGAAGCCGTGAATTGTACTAACAGTGAGAAATGGAAGCTAGCGATGGATGATGAGCTCAGCTCAATTCGAAAGAAAGGTGTTTTTTCACATTTTACTCATGTGCCTCATGGGAGGAGACCGATTGGTTCACGGTGGGTATTTACGGTAAAATCCGACGGAAAATTCAAAGCTAGATTGGTCGCTCAGGGATTCTTGCAAGTACATGTAGTTGATTGGGTCAGATGGTGCAGTGGTACACTATCCGGGCCGTTCTTCCAAGTAGAGTCTGGGTAGCTTGGACACATGCCCCACTTGAGACAGGAGAAAGCTGGTTCGAATCCAACAAGATCCTCACACCACTTCTCTCGCGGTGATACTGTATTCGTAGAATGACGAAAGCATGCTCAGATAGCCACAGGTTTTTCTCGCTTTTCCCTGTGGTGGGTATTCATGGAAGAGGGTACATGTCGTAAGGCCTTATTCTCGTAGTGGTATCTGCAAATGAAATCTGAGTATGAGTGTTCCAAACGTCAAACAGAGTTATTCTGCGTCACATACATATCTTCCGTAATCATTCGCGTCATAGCCTCAGGCTGCATACGCAAAAAAAGATTTAAAAAAAAAAAGAAAAATGTAGTTGATTATTTCGACACATACTCGCCGACACTAAGGATGGATTCGCTTAGGATCATACTAGCGGTCGCAGCTTTCTTTGACTGGGAAATTCATCAGATAGATGTCAAGACGGCATACCTTGAAGGAGACTTGACCGATGAAATTTACATGCAAACGGCGGAAGGAGTACATGGTTCAAAGTATGTGAAACTCAACAAGGCGTTGTATGACTTGAAACAAGCTGGGAAAGCTTGGTACGACAAGCTTGATGGCAAGCTTACTGTTCTTAATTTTAAGAAATCGATGAATGATCAGTGTATATATACTCATCCAAGGAGGCAGATTGTGGTTGGAGTATATGTTGACGATTTGGTAATCTGTGGAAAATTACTTCGGGATGTGGAGGAAGTAAAGAGAAGACTGAAATCATACTTTCCGATCAAGGACCTTGGAGAGATCGACACGGTTATTGGATGGAAGATAACTCGGGACAGATCAACGAGATCGCTAAATATCTCCCAAGCTCACTATATTGACGACAAAATCAAGTCGTTTGGGCTGGGCGACGCCAAATTATACTCGGCGCCCCTCGATGGGTATAGTGGGATTTTGCCAGCACGTCAAGATGAGTCGCTTGCAGACGATACCACGTATGCGAGCTGTTGTTTGGAAGTAGTGGTAGCAGCAAGTGGTAAGACTTAAGAGAGATAATTTCACAGAGAAGACAGATTGGCACAAGAAGAAGTCTGTTAATCGTAAGTGAGGAGTTGTTAATTACTCCCACTTAGACACAGCTACTTATAATATCTATCTAAAGTAAAAGGAAATCTAGTGATTTGTATTAATACGGTTTAGCGTATTTTACCAACCTCGCAACTTATAGGAAGATTAGTATGTGTAGATCTCGTTGAGTGCACACAGCTATCTTATTCAAAGTTGGATGTACCAATTTCAACACGAGCGCTGTAGATGTTGTAAATGGCGGTCAGCGGGAATTCCATAGATGCAATGCTTTGGTAGTATTATGGATTGGATATTAACTCATGTAGATCAGCTATAAGTGGGAAGCTACTAGAAGCTTCTATAGCTCACAATTTGTTACTAGGGCACGTGCACGGGCAATTAGTGTATTTAGCTGAGCTCTGGCCAACCTAGAAAGAATACTGTTCTCTACATCAAGCATTCTGACGTCCAGATCTAGAGTATCACATTTAGTCCAGTCAACTGTGATATCACCTCTAAAGATAATTCCCCTTCGTAAGCTCATAACTATAACAGTAGGAAGTCTAGGTTATGCATCCAACAGTACGAGGCCCGATGTATCTTTTGCTGTTTCTCAGTTTGCTGGTTTTAATTCGTCGCCAGTACAGCGCCATTGGAACAGCGTTTGCAGGGTTTTCAGATACTTAAAGGGTACTAACGATTATTGTATCAAGTAATACTTTGGTCCCCCTTCGAATGATTTGTCACCAGAGCTAACAACGAAGTTATATTCTGATTCTGACTACGCATCAGATGTTACTACTCGAAAGTCAGTCAGTGGATATATCTTAATGCTTGGAGGAGGCTCAATTTGTTGGCAATCAAAGAAGCAGAAATCAGTGGCAACCTCGACAACGGAAGCTGAGTATGTTGCTTTGTTTGAGGCCTCGAAACAAGCCATTTGGGTAACTCGGCTTCTAAAGGAGCTCCATGTCTCGACCCAGGTAATTGATAATGATGGGCTACTAACTCTTACCGACAATCAAAGTGCTTTGGCCCTAACCAGGGGAACGAATTCCGCAAAGACAAAGCACATTGACGTTGCATACCACTTCACAAGAGATTGTGTTATAAATGGAGATATCGTGGTGGATTACATCCCGACGGATGAAATGTTGGCCGATGTGCTCACAAAGCCGTTACCGAGATCGAAGGCAGAACCACTGTGTAGAAAAATTTTTGGGCTGGATTCGGAGCGATGATAGATCTTGTCGGTCAGGAGAAGTGTTGGAAACACAAACATTAGATGTTTTCAACACATTCGTATGTTTCAGTTTGTGTTTGTTCCCGACAAAGATCGGATGGCGCCTGTTGAAACTCGGCACCCGGAAGATGTTTTTCAGTACCATGTTTAAAGGGAAAATTATGTATGAACGGAGAACTATGTCTTCCTTTCCTAGAATCTTGTAATTATAAGTACCGTGGTGTTTAACTTGGGAAAAATGTTAAGCGATTTAAATTATAACTTTACTGAACACATCTTTTGATATTCATTTTAACAATTTTTTATGGTAGTAGAAGTAGTAGTAGTAGAAGTAGTAGTAGTAGAAGTAGTAGTAGTAGAAGTAGTAGTAGTAGTAGTAGCAGTAGTAGTAGTAATAGTAGTTTTGTTTATTCGTGCTATTTAGAGTCCAAGGCTATTATAACACTAGGGCTCCTCTCTGACCCAGGCCACCACTTCTACAGTGCCCTAACCCCCTTTCACCTCAAGCCTAAGATCATCGATACACTGATCCATGATGAGTAGCCATTTAGCCTAGCAATTACCCGTAGAATTCAACCACCTTTTCTACGGAACCTTCTCAAAAAAAATTGAAAAAGAGCAGCCATGGAAACCGGTACGCGGGACAAAGTCTCAAAAAACCTGCAACTCCAGCCAGGCGAGGCCTAGACACCAGAGCCATACGAGGTGCGTATCCCCATCTGTATCTCCCTAATATCCCATAGTCCAGATATCCTCCTTATACCGACACCACCAGCGCTCAGGTAGCGGTGCTCTTTCCTCGGGAGACAGTATAATGCTAGAATATCTGTAAACAGTGAGAATTAATCTTGGTAAAAAGGGCCAACTTAGTCTGACCCATCACCACCATAACGGGAGCTGGGTACGCCCTGGAAACTCGTTTGGATGACTTTTCCTCCGTGACCAAGTAATACGTGTTTCTGTTGGCTCGGAAGATAAACTCCAGGTTCGTAGGGGACACCACGTACAGGTAGAAACGCCGTCTTCGTCCTCCTATTTTTATGGTTCTTTGATGGAAAATTTCCTTTAGTTACACATGAAGCCATTAACTAGTTCCAAAATAACTTAGTTTCTAATCCCTCTAAAATGTTCTAAGATATATTGACAAAGAGAGAAACTCTTTGACATAGGTGTTGAGATGGTCTGTGCTGTATTTATTTAGAACCCATGCACAGACTAGTGCTAGTACTTCTTGTACTATTAATTTTAATATTACTGATCTGCATAATAAGTTTGCCGATCTTAGTCTTGTTAGCCCTTGTAATAATAATTTATTTATTTATACCCAATCTATTCAGCTGTATAATTTGTATATTTATGTATATTTTATGTATAAAAAAAATTAATGTATAATTTATAAGCATGTATAATTTATGTATATAATCTATATTTGTGTTATTTGTGTATATTCATAATTTATGTATTATTTGTGTTCTTGAGTGTTATTCTTATTGTAGCTCTATTTATAATGATTTTCGGCTAATATTATTCTATATTCTTACAGTCTTGTTAACCCTTGTGTAAGAGTATAGAAAAATATTAGCCGAAAATCATTATAATTAGAGCTACAATAAGAACAACACTCAAGAACACAAATAATACATAAATTATGAATATACACAAATAACACAAATATAGATTATATACATAAATTATACATGCTTATAAATTATACATTAATTTTTTTTTATACATAAAATATACATAAATATACAAATTATACAGCTGAATAGATTGGGTATAAATAAATAAATTATTATTACAAGGGCTAACAAGACTAAGATCGGCAAACTTATTATGCAGATCAGTAATATTAAAATTAATAGTACAAGAAGTACTAGCACTAGTCTGTGCATGGGTTCTAAATAAATACAGCACTGACCATCGCAACATCTTTAAGACTTAACTCAGATGTGCACAGACACAACAACCCTTGGATAATAAGATCATCAGTCATAGCAACACCTATGTCAAAGAGTTTCTCTCTTAGCCAAAATATCTTAGAACATTTTAGAGGGATTAGAAACTAAGTTATTTTGGGACTAGCTAATGGCTTCATGTATAAATAAGGAAGTTTTCCTTCAAGGAAAAAAGACATAACGGCATAACATATATTCCTCAAAATATAGATCTTACCCAATACACAAATATTCACATCTAAAGTATTTCTTGGTTACATATACACTGCCAAACATAAAAAATTATTCTCATGGTAAAGTGTATACGCTTCCACAAACAATTAAACCTTGAATCTGCTACTTTATTTTTATACATATACACTGCCAAACATAAAAATTATTCTCACGGTAAAGTGTATACGCTTCCACAAACAATTAAACCTTGAATCTGCTACTTTATTTTTATACCTTGTGATAGTAATTTATTTATTTATACCCAATTTATTTAATTGTATAATTTGTATATTGATGTATAATTTGTGTATAAAGATAATTAATGTATAATTTATTTTTATGTAGAACTTATGTATATGTTCTATATTTGTGTTATTTGTGTATATTCATAATTTATGTATTATTTGTGTATATGTATACTTTATAGTACAACAGTGATTATTGTATTTTATGTTGATTTATATTCTTGAGTGTTATTCTTATTGAAGCTCTGTTCATAATGCTTTTGGGCTAGTATTATTCTATATTCTTACAAGCTGCTTCTCGAGAATTGACTTGGCACCCGAGAAAATGGTGAAATAGGATTGTGGCGCTATCCACTTCGCGCTGGTCCCCTGCAGTACTCCATGATCACCAACTTTTTTTTTTAATATATATATTTAAGAAATGGAGGTGTTGGTAGTCTACGCTATAAAGTTCGGAGAGAATTTTCGGTTATAGATGGTAGAGTGGTCGGGAAATGTTATCTAATCGGGCTTCTGTGCGAGCAGATTTCCTGAAAGAAGCGTGATTGTTTCAGCCACGCGTCCACCTTTAAGCCCTCTTCGTACGTGCCAAGAAGAAAAGGGATGACTTCAGACGGGGGTCCCGGGATCCGTTTGGTGTGTCTTTTGGGAATGTGACACAAGAAAAAATTCAATGGAGACTTACGGCGCCCGCACCGGCAGTGTATATCTGCGACCTTATGTCCAAAGCGTTCGTTGTAATTGGCAAAGTCGCCGTGTCCAGTTCTGGCGGCTATAATATGGCTCAGAGTTGCTCGCGGGAGGCCCAGTTCTTTAGGCTTGGAGGGGGCTGTGTTGATGCCTAGTTCCTGGTAAAGCTTGAGTTGGGGAAGGAGTGTACTCCAGAGCCTTTCCGATGCTCACCTGTCGTTGTCTTTTGCCCACTTCTTTAGGCCAGCGAAGGTGAAGAGGTGAGTGTCTGGATGCTGTCTACAAGCCTGCTTTGCAGCTTTGTCAGCGGCATCGTTCCCAGGTATTGAAACATGCCCTGGAACCCAGCGGATTTTTATTTCCCTGGCCTGGGTATGTGCCAGACGATAGCAGTTGTGCCACTTCGGGATTAAGCTTAGGAATTCGTCATAAATAGCTTGGAATGAACCTGTGGAGGGTGAAAGAAGCTGTGCACCTACTTCTAGATTATCAAGGCAGATCCAGAGGTTTGTGGCGAATTTAGAAGTCGGAACATCCACCGCAGCTTTGGCCCCTTCTAAAGCGCCAATAGCTTCTGCATCATGTACCTAAACTCCTCTCCCAAGGGGAATACTGTGGTAGAGGATCTGAAAGCCACCCTGGAAAGCTACAAAGCCAGCGCCCGACACCCCGTTAGGTTGTTTTGATCCGTCGGAGTAGAGGAAAATGTCCCCACTGGGGAAAGTCCGTAGTAGGGAAAGGAAGGCTAGCCTCTTATGATGATGATGATGATGATGATGATGATGATGATGATGATGATGATGATGATGATGATGATGATGATGATGATGATGATGATGATGATGATGATGATGATTTACGGTTAACGCCAAGTAGACTTGCGGGACGTGTCCCGGCCTCTTGTCTCCCATGGGATGATTGGCGTGCTTGCGTGGCTCAGAGCCACCAAGCAAATCAGGTTGTCTCACGACACCATAACTATTTACACTAATAATCCGAGTAACTCTAGGACTGATGGGGGAAACTATGATCCCTAAGCAAATGTGCATACCTCAAGCACAACATAAAACAAGCCATAGTTTGCCAATACAAAGGAGATAAAGAAAAAACGTAGTTTTTTTTTTCCTAACCTTTCCCGAACTTTAGTCACCCGGTCCTTTAGCCAGTATCCATTTATGAAAGGCTTGAGCGCCATCCTTTGTGCTGAGTATCCATTTATGAAAAGCTTGAGCGCCATCCTTTGTGCTGAGTATCCATTTCACGTGATCTGTCAAGCAACGCCCTGCCTGTCTTGGTCGACCGCCCACACGTCTAGTTAGTCGACAGGAGAAAGGGTGCTCTGGTGACTTTTCGCAACCGCAGGAGCAGTACATATTAGCTTTTCTATGTTGAAACCGGCGATGGTACGCTGCGAAGTCGACGCGACCAGAGCGGGTAGCAAGTAACTTCCCTATGCTGGGTCTTGGAAGCAGGAACATTTCTGGCGGGATACGTGAGTTCATCCCAATTTGGAGATCTTTGTAGCGTTTGGACGCATTTGATTCCCAGTATAGAGCTAAGGCTATGTTGTATCTTTCTTCTAATAATGTAGATGCACGCGCGATCGACGCCACGGATCTACCCGCATCCAAATCGCAGGCCAGTTGAGCTAAACTGTCTGCCCGTGTATTTCCGATTATTCCTTGGTGGCCTGGAATCTATCTCACCTGTACCTCTCCCACATAGGTTCCCGCAGCCCTTACTCGGTGTTCCCATGAGTCGCGGAGTGTCTGAAATTCCATAATTTGGGGGGAGCTTGTAGGGGTGGGCGATCCACTGTGGAGGCGAATAGCAGCTTCCTCATTGTCCAAGCATACAGCGACGTAAGTTGCAAATCGTGCCATGAAATGGGAGTAGGCAGCCCGAAGTCCTGCGAGGGCTCCAATGATTTCCGCGTCGTAAACCTGGGCGGTGTGCCCTAACGGAACTTTTCAAAGCAGAATTTCTTGTGCGCCCCGATAAACACAGTAGCCAGCTCCTGCCCTTCCATCTTTGTTAAGCGATCCATCTGAGAAAACCGTCAGGTCGAGTGGGTTTCGTAACCGTGCCCATTTTTCGTAGCGCTCAAGGCCCGTAAGTCGTCCAGAGGCTCCAACCTTTCCCGCCAAAGATTTACGGTCAGTTAGAATCCAAGGTGATCTGGAAGTATCAATGGATAGCTCTATTGACTGGCGTCGGCGTATCCAAGTGAAATGAGTAGAATTCCATCTATGGCGGAGGGAATGTCCTGGATCAGATGCAGCAATCCTTACGGCTAGACGGTCATAGATATGATCTAGCCACGCATTCACCGGCCCCCATCCCGTTTCACGCAAGAGCGCGGGGGTAGGAAAAGTCTTGTATACTGCAAGCACTGCCCGGGCGGCCCGATAAATGGCAGTTTGAACTTGATTCAGAGCACATTGCGAGGTTTGTGGACTATACCATGTTTCTACCCCATAAAACAAAGTGGCGAAGGCACAACCCTGAACGGCCTGACGTAGCAAGCCAGGGGACGCTCCACGAGCAGTGTTGCAAAGACGGCGCACGTGATCGGTTACCACTCGAGATCCTTGACAGGCGAGCGTAACATGCTCCTTGAATGCCAACTTTCTGTCGAAGTACACTCTGAGCCACTTAATTAGTTTATTTGCAGTGATTTCGACGGTCCCTGCACGTAATGGAGGCTCCAAAAATTTCCGTTTTTTGTGAAAATAAATCAGTTCAGTCTTCTGCATATCAAAGGAGACACTGTTATCTCTTGCCCAGTCTAGCGAAAGATCAAGCTGTTTCTGCAGCTTTATATGACACTTGTCAAGTGTCTTTCCGGTGGAGAAAAATGCAGCATCATCGGCGTAGCCAAACCGACCACGCGATAACTCTAAGAGTGGTTCCAAATAGAGAAGGAAAAGGATTGGCGAAACAGGGGATCCTTGCGGGAGTCTACACAAAACGGGTAGCGGGTCAGTGGTGACATGGTCAAGACGGATGCGGACCTGTCGGTCCGAGAAAAATGAGGTTACCAACCGTAAAAGGCATTCAGGCCAACCCTGAGAGCGTAGCCTGAATATCAGACAGTTACGAAGAACTCCATCAAATGCTCCCTTGACGTCGACTGTGAGTAGACCGACGACCCTGTTACTTTCCCACGCTCCACGTTTATCACAAACAAGTGCCGCTGTGAGATCCACAGCTGATCGATGCTTGACTGTGCTGCATTGATCGCGGGCAAGAATCTTATGCTTGAGAGACAAGTAGGACAATCGACGGGCACTAAGCCGCTCAAGGCCCTTTCCTAGACATGAAAGTAGGGCTGTAGATCTGTATGACTTCGGGAGTGTGCGGAGCCTCTCATGATTGTTTGTTTGTTTGTTTGTTTGTTTGTATTATTTTACGTCTATCAAGCAAAGGCGTAAGCCTTTGCCGCGCTACATTCACCCGAAGGTAAAGGACGCTAGGGCTTACTGCCCTAGTGGCTGAGGCGCCCCGCTTCCCCAACAAAAGAAGTGGAGCCCGGTTTGCTGGCGAGATTTGCCCTATGTTTAAACAAGAAGGCTAAAAACAAAGTCTAATGATAAATTACATGATTTAATAAAGGTAATGATGGTCATCTGCTACGCAAAGACTAGAGAACTGAATAATTGACCTCCAAAACGCCGGTGTGTGTTTTTTTTTTTTTTTTTTTTTTTTTAACCTAATTAGAAAAGTGTTTGGCTGTCCTCTGAGAGGGGGGATCTGGGGCAGATTACAGTGAAAAATTTTGTGGCTTCCAGCCATTTGGCCAATTTTTTAGCGCCTTTTAATGAGCCGAAGAAGTAGGAAGTTTTATTCGCATACATCCCCGGGATCTTTGGGAGCCTCTGGGGCGACAGTCTGCATTGTAGTACGTGGCTTGTAGATTTTTGGTCACCACAACTGCAATAGTTGTGCGCATTTTCGTGATTAAACCGCTCATGATACAAGGCAAAATCTCCGTGCCCTGAGCGAGCGGCATAAATATGAGAGACGAATGTCCTAGGTAGGTGCAACTCTCCGGGGCAGCTTTCAGAGATCCCAATGCCGAGATCCCGATATGACTGGGGTGCGTTTTGTTCCCAGTAGTTATTTACAGCAGTAGATATTTTCTTTTTAGCCCAGCGCTTCGCAGCGGCTAAAGATAGAGGGACAGGGGGAGGAGATGGCATTATCATCGCCTCTTTCGCGGCCTGATCTGCTAGATTATTTCCACGGATGCCGGCATGACTGGGAATCCATCGAACTTCGATTTTGCCCGGAATAGTGTGAGGAAGGCGTGCCCGTTGAGGCCAGGCAGCAGACTTGTTAGTGAAGTCTAGAAAGAGCTTCTGCGAGGAGCAGACAGGGGATGACAGGAGACGACGGGCTACTTCTAGGTTGTCTGTAAGAATCCAGAGATTATTAGCAAATCTTGTTGATGGTAGTGACAAGGTTAGTTCCAGTGCATGTAGTACGGCGGTGGCTTCGGCGTCAAAAATTTCTAGTGTAGGGCTGAGAGGGATAAGTCTTCTGAGAATGACCCGGTCCGCTTGCATCACAACTACTCCGGCTCCTACTTGAGGACCAGAGTCTGAATCTGATCGGCTGCCGTCTGCATAAGCAACCAGATCTTGGAATGGAATTTCGCCGGAGCCTCGAAAGGGAGACCTGGTAACTCGCTTAATGCTAGCGCGCCAACCTTCTTGGTTGTGCCATGGGGGAAGAATAAGAGGATCTATGAACTCTACGTCAGGGAGGCTGAGGATTCCAACAGAAAAGCGAGATATACGCCTTCTATGTTGCAGGGTCCATTCCGCACGTCGGCGAAGAGGATGTCGGCGGTCTAGGCGATGGATACGAAGAGCAGCCTGACGTAGTCTTGCGTCCAGCTGAATTTCGGGGGGGAGGAGTCCGGACTCGCGAAATAGGGCAGGAGTTGGCGTCGTTCGGTAGACCGGCAGGATTGCTCTAGCGCTGGTAAGAGCTACTCGGCGCAGTAAGGATATATGTCCTTCCACTCGGTTTGAGACTATGGCTTTTTGTGGTGTTGATCTATGTCGTCCAGGCCACCAGGTTTCGGCGCCGTAATATGCGATAGGCATTACGCAGGCGGTTACCGCTTGGCGGAGCAGACTCGGTGTAGCCCCGCGGGTTGTATTACCTAGACTTCGGAGGGCGTTCGCTACCTTCATAGCCTTACTTGCGAGAATATTGGCATGCCATTTGAAGGTTAGTTTTTTGTCAAAATAGACACCAAGCCATCTTGTGTACGGGCGTGTGGTATCTTCGGCGATAGTGAATTCCTTGTAAGAGATACGTGGTGTGGAGGCAGGATCTTTGTCTGCGCGACGGCGCGAGAAGTGTTGGAGTTCGGTTTTGTTGGGGTCGAAAGTGATTCCCTCCTCCTGACCCCAAGTTAAGGCTTCCTTTAGCGCTTCCGTTAGTGAGATACAATTCTCTTGAAGCGACTTTCGGATCTCTAGTATTGCTACGTCGTCGGCGTATCCGAATCTGCGAGATATACTGCCCATCTTAAACAGCGGAGCGATGTAGAGCATGAACAGTATTGGAGAAATAGGTGAGCCTTGGGGGAGGCCACAGTTTATCTGTTGTGGAGGACCGGTTTCGCCATCCATCTTAATTTGCACGTATCTACCAGAAGCAAAGGAGCCTACCCATTTGACTATGTCATCAGGCCAGCCTTGTTCTCTCATTCGTCTGATCAGTCTACCTGGGAGTACAGCGTCAAAAGCTCCTTTTACGTCTAGTGTGAGCATGCTAGCAGTATACCCTTCATTCAGAGCCCTTTCCACGTCATGTGTGAGGCAAGTGGTTAGGTCCACCGCGGATCTGCCTGGTAGAGCCCCGAATTGTTGGCTGGCAAGAACCTTGTGTTGGACTGCAATCCACGCCATGCGTTTTGCTAGAGCTCGTTCTAAGCCCTTCCCTAAAACAGAGAGTAGAGCGATTGGGCGGTATGAGCGGGGGCATGATAGGTTAGATTTGTTTGGCTTTTGACACATGAGCACAATAGCCTGGCGGAAACACTTTGGGTGGTAGCCTAGAGAAACACAGCCGCTGAAGAGGGAGTAAACATGGTCAGCGACTAGAGGCCAAGCATGTCGGAGGATGGCGGTCGGGATCTCGTCAATTCCAGGGGTACTATTGCCGACTCTGAGTACTGAGTCTTTGACTTCTTGACGGGTTAGCGGAGGAAAGGATATCGCGCGTGAGGGAGCTGTGGGAGCATCAAATGGTATATCAGCTACTTGAGCGAGGTTAGCCAGTAGATTGTCTGCAAGTACTGCTCTCTTCTCGGCCGCGCCGGTTGCAGGGGGCTTTCCTGGAAATCTAGGGTCTTTGAGCGGCGGTGAGCGAAAGGAGCCCATAGTTTTATGCCATTTGGTCATGCCAAAGATTTCCTTGGCTGTACTAGCATTCCCAACCTTGTTCAAAAAGAATTCGTTCTTCGCTTTCTTGATGGCCTTCCGGTAAACTTTCCTTGCCTCTGCAAATTCTTCATCGGTTAGCGGATTCCTTTTGAGTGTCCTGTATCTCTGACGAGCGAGCTTGCAGGAGTTATCCCACCATGGGTTGCCTTTCCCGTGGCCGAGAGAGCGGCGAGCCGATCCAGAGTACGCCGACCGAATTGCGTCTGTAAGATCTAGTGCTAGTCTGTCAAGATCGTCTAGGTTTGGAGACTGAGGAATGGTGGCGACGTTTTTAACCGTGGTTGTTAGCAAGCGGTTGAATAGAGCAGGGTCCAAGGTGTCTAATCTGAGCCTTTGGTGAGGTATGGTGTCCTCTATCCAATCTATTGTGGTGAGCAGTGTGGCATGGTCTGACGTAGTGTCTAAGTGGTGTGCTATGACGCATTGCGACTTGGTGATTAGAGCGGGGGACCCAAAGGCTAAGTCAAGAACATTGCCACGTGCATGTGTAGCCTCGTCTATAGGAGAAAGAAGAGAGAGATCATTTCCCTCCGCCCAGTCCACAAAATTTTCTGCGCCCTGGGAAGGGCCACGGGGCCAAGATGGTTGCCATCTTTTGTGATGTAGATTCAGATCGCCCTGTAACAAAAAGTTCCCATGTAGGGTGAGCGAAAGAGAATAAAGGGTTTGTAGAGCGCAGCCACCACTTGAACCTGGAGGAGCGTTGTACATGTTTAGGATATGGAGCGATTTTCTACAGCGTGAGGTGATCTTGAGTAATAGTAGATCGCTGGAGTTGGCGGTGTGGCCCTGTTCTGAATGGAGGCAGGCGCCTTTCCGGATGTATGACATCACCCGTGGACGGTTATCAGCCCAGTCGTTGATGGGCGAGTAGGTGATATAAGAGGGGTGGTTTTTAGTGATCCGCCTGGTAAGATCTCTGAAAATGTAAGGCTCCTGGATCAAGATGACATCTGCAGAGATTGAATGGGCTTCGTTTAGGGCAATCTCGTGTGCTACAGCACCTCTGCCAACTTTTGCTGATAAGATTTTTAATGGCTTTTTTGGGCTTCTTTGGCTTGTGTTGGTCATGAGGAATGGATGTGGTCGTTGCTCGGCTCCACTACGGCGAGAGCTCCGTAGGGATTGTGAGAACCAGTTGATTCTTGTGCTGGTTGCATGTTTGGCGCACTGCGGCCGTCTGCTGATTGTGAGCAAGAGGTAGTGCGCTTAACGCATCCTGCTTCTGCTTGTTTCCTCATACGAGCCTCTGCATTAATTCGGCGGATTTCGCCAACTTGGGTCTTAGTCTTTGGCAGGCCTGAGGTCTTGGGCCTGAGCTCACAGTTGTTGTCATCTGCAGGATGTGGCCCATGGCAATGGATGCAGCGGTTAGGACAGGAGTGCGCTCCGGTGGCCGCACAGAGATTTTCATGTTTGTCCTCCGAGTGGTAAGATGATCCACAGAGGCGACATCTTGGGTTAGATGCGCAGGTGCGGGCATTGTGCCAGAGCCAGCATCGGTTACATTGTACTGTTATACGGCGGCGGGGAAGGATCCTGGTCTGCGTGCGGTAGCCAAACAAGAAAAGGGTACGAGGCAGACGCTGGTGTTCTTCAGGAAAGCGGACGATCCAGGTTGTTTCAGAGGATAAAGGATTCGCCTCGTTGTCTCGCGATGCTACGATGGCCATTGGAGCCATTCCAGCTGCGGCGGTAAGAGCCTCCTGCATTACTGCGGCCGTAACGGGCTGGAGACAGTATTTCCACTCCTCGTTGATTTGTTTTAGTGCGCCATAAGACCGGGGAACATGCTTGATTCTATATGATGTCCATGGTGCCGAGTTTTCAATTGGAGCATCACCAAAGAAGCTGACGGAAGCAATTTTTTCTTTGAGCGTGTTTGTTTCTCCACCTTTTGGGCACAGAGCAAACCCAGTTTTTGTTGGCTGTACATTTGTGAGCAGTTGGCTGTCAGACCCGAGCTTGGCTTTGAGATGAGCTTGAATGGAATAGGCAGAAAGCTCTCGGATTTTATCTCCTTCCGGAATGCGCACAAACAATCGATCATCCGGGCGGTTGGATTTTGGTTGGAGATGAGCTTTAGTAATGGGTTGCGAAGGGGGTTTATTTTGGGAGTGTTGGTTGACGGGGCCGCGTTTAGTTACGCTTGCATAAGTTTTTGGGGCTGTGCCGCATGTTTCCCGGCTTGACGTAGGAGCAAGATTGAATGTAGGTGCAGGTTTGTCACAGATGTAGGCGTCAAAATGGCGGCCTGCGACTTTCGCCAGATCCTGGCAGAAGTTTTTAAGGGCTGCGTATTGTTGTTCGGGCAGAGAGCCGCGGCTGGCAGCGCTGCATTGTTTGTCGAGTAGCATTGAGATACCTCCGAAAAGTGCTTCGGCTTCCTTCGCGCGGGCTGTCATTAAGTCGACACTCTTTGTTAGGGCTTCTTTAATCGGACCGGCGGGGGCAGGTTCAGTGAAAGGATCGTCTTCCGACCTGTCATCGTACTCGAGAGTATCGATGTCCATGCCGGGCTGCTGGCTATTTTCTGGAGAATCCCAATCTGCGATGAGAGGATTGAAGTTGGAGCCGATTTCAGGTGTGCGTCTCTGAATGGAGTGCACCATGTCAGAGTGTGCCCTCACCGAGGGCGGTGCACGCGGAACTCGGTTTTGAACTGAAGAAGGCTTGCCAATGTGGGGAGGTCTTTGTTGCGTCTTTCGTGCTATCGTAAGAGACGATGCTTTATGGTTTGTATGGAGATTTCTAATGGGCGCCAGTGTGAAGGGTTTGTAAAATCTCACTTGATATCTTTGGAGCTCGAGCCTCTCATGATAGTTAGCCGAGGGTTTGAATTCGAGGAACATATCAGGGTCCGATCACGTGCTTAGACTTATTAACCGAGGCTGGGCCTGAAAGATAACCCAGCCAAACCTTATCAGGCACAGCCCGTAACACTTGGTCACTCATTCCAAGGTAACGAAGAAGCAGATGCTACAGCTCGAGCTGCCCTCTAAGATCTGCCTAACCTTGGTACACCACCGGGAAAAATCACCTTAACATACCTTCATCGCCTCAGGGACCTGCGACAACAGGCCCTGCTTGACAGCTGGTGGGAGGAACCATGTCCGTCTCGATTCCGCGAGTTAAACTTGCTCACGTGTTGACGTAAACTACCCAACTTAGAGCTCCCGAGGTGTTTACTCTGATACTACGGTATTAATCGTGTATAGGCGCTAAAATTCGACTTTTACAGGGTATATAGGCTTTTACTAACTTGAATTAGCATGACGATAAGTAGATCTCCCCACCTAAACTTTAAATTTGTATGGCAAAAATTTCACAACGAAATATTCGTTGGTTTTGCTTTTTTGGTCCATTATAGCCCTCTATTCACTTTTTAATTCATTAATACATTTCATAAATAAATTATACTTCTATCTAGCTAATAATTTACATATCCGCCTTCAGCTTCGTAAACGGCTCTGATTCTTCGGGGCATCGAATCTATCAGTTTCTCCAAGTCATCCCCATTAAACCCCAGATCCCACGCCTCGTTCACTATTTGACGAAGATGCCCTTGACTCCGCTGCCCCCCTTGATCCAACGCTGGATAAAGACGCTCCATGTACGCTTTCATATAACTCCACAAAGTTTCTATCGGATTTAAATCAGGAGAATATGGCGGCCACTCCATTAGAGAAATATTCCTCCTTTCAAACTCACGCATAGTTTGCCTCGACTTGTGAGGAGGGGCGATGTCCTGCATCACATCTAGTCCTGGTTCCCGAAAGACCGCACTCTCTATGAGAGGCACTATCCTCTCGCAGTAACTGGCCGCAGTGATATGGCCCCACTCCTTCTCCCAAATCAGGCAAGGCCCCTTCTGTCGTCCAAAGAAAGATCCCCAGAACATCCACCCAACTCTCCTCCGCGTCTTGGCTAGGACACAGGTATCTTCGTACTCTTCCCCAATCTTTGACTTAAACTTAGCTCAAGGGAACTCTAAATCTTAGGAGCCTTTAAGGGACTACTGACCTTTCTTGTGACCCAACGATCACTTTGCCGACCATTCATAGCCCAAGTCTCGTCGGACCAGAGGACTCTCATCCAATGTTCCTTCCGCCAGTGGAGATGTATTCTGGCAAACTCATATCTCTTCAGTTTGTTGACTGAAGAGATAGGAGGTTTTAATCGTGCAATCCTGCGTGCATATCCCCTCTTTGCCAGTTCACGTCGGATCACATTCTCGCTCACACCAAAGTGCCGAAATATAAAATGTGCAAGTTGGAAAAATGACATCCGACGATTTTCCGATGATAAACAGACGAAAAATTCTATTTCATCGACCTGGGAACTACTTAGAATAGGTGGCCTACCACTGGAGTACTGAGGCTCGGTATTTTCAACGCTCATGGTGTATTGTACCTGTCGCCATGTAATCCCAAGGCGTTGAGAGATTTTGACGTAACTGTGTCCCTCACTGGCCAAGGTTCTAACCTGCACATGTTACTCTCTTAACCTTATCAATTTGTAGATTTCAGACTTACTTGAATACGTTGAGTTTGTGTTAGGCGTTTTGCATAAGTAGGAGATGCTGATGATGGAGAAGGTTGTTGAGGTGAATCCATCTTTGCGGCAATCTAGTACAGTAAATTAAAATCTTCTAAAGTAGTTGACTTAAGGTTCAGATGCACTCACATGAAGTAAAAATTAGATAGATGAATGAAATAAAAGTATGCCGTTGAGCAAAATAATAGTAAATAGCTGACAATGATTTAAACGAAACGACCTCAGGTGTGCGCGAGTGAAGAAAGGTGCAGGCATGAAGGTGGGCGTTGGACTTCATATACAGATGCATATCTCTTATGCCTTAGGCCATAAGATTTTAAAATTTGAAGCTAACAGGGATACTGTGGATCTATCGTGAGGTAACCTGGAATATCACCACTTTATCTCCACTTTATCCCCGCTTTAACCCCTGTACCCTATAAGAAGCGGATCAACGAACAATACCCTATCATGAGAGTACTGCGTTAATTGATTGTGGCCCGGACGGGTCATGGTAACTTCGCGGCATATCATCGCTGATTTATCTTTTCAGACTCTGCAACGATATGTGCCTGCGGGAAAGAAACTACTCCGATCCATCCTATTCACTTTTGTCTCCACGTGAATATTTCGCTTCGACTCAGGAGTTCAACGCCTCAGAACAACTTTATCCACAAGTTTCTTGAGTCTAAGTGCATCAAAAGCTGCACATTATTCCCACAGAATACTGGCTGCTTTGAAATTCAGTCCGTTAAACTATCTACTGCTCTCAGCAGGGGTCGGATAAACTAGTCGGTGCTCAAGGCGTGACACGAAGAACGGGATGAGAAGTTTCGCTGATTTAACGACAAATTTTGTTTACTTGATTTTAAGGTTGAGGGTAGTGGAAGGTTTTTGGTGACAGAGTTTGAGTATGAGTTGGAGCTGAACTTTTATATACATAACTAGCTACTATTTCTACGATTCACGCGGTGCAACCGAGTTCGGCGTGTGATAGACATAATCTTAGTCGTGTACGCCGGCCTATAACTCTGAGGAGAAAAGGAACTTGGCCCAGGACTTGAATAATCAATAAAAAAAACTTCAGCCTCGACACAGCCAGAAGGCTCACAAATCACCTCATTAGAGGGAAATTTTTGGCTGTATTCCTCTCTATTAAAATGAGCAATAATCTGTATATAGCCTGGGCTTCAAACACACAGACAAACACAGCGGGAAAAAATTCTCAATGTTTCTGTTCTCCCTCTCCTGACCATTGGAAATTTATTATTGTATTTTCTCGTTGCAAACCGCTGCCGACTTTCTCAAGGTGGCTGCATCGAAGAAAAGGCGTCAACCCACATCAACTGTCAGTGGCATGGAAAGAGCTCATGTGTCCAAAAAAATGAGTCCTCTCAGAGAGGCAAATCCTGATGATTCTTCAGGCTCAGGTTCCTACAAATTCCTGGTCAATGGTAGCTTGGAAAGGCCTGCATGATGCCAAAGCCTCTACTACGCAGAAAGCATTATCCCCTGCCAAAAGCACGAAGAAGTCGAATCCAGATACGAAAGTCGATAGGCGAATTTTTCTTCGACTAGAAAAAAATTATGACCTGCACAAGCTTTCATTAGCTGTTGTTAAGGAAATTCTGATACCGAGGTTTGGCTCTGCCGAAGAGTGAATTAGCCCATTTCATACAGTAAAAACTCTGTTTGCCCTAGCTCTCAAAAATAAGGCAGTACGGTATTCAATCCTAAAAACCTTTTTAGCACTCGGGAGGCATCTACAAGCTGGAAGAGGCGTCTAACCTTGCCGCCATCAGTCTTGCCGCCTTCCTGATGACGACTAAAATAGTCACCGACGAAATCATTCGGGTAATCAAAACAATTGTTAGGAGCTGTGCCTCCGCAGGAACTGGGCTGCCACTGTTGCCCAGCCATTCTCTATTCTTCTAGTACTAGTACCGGTATTGAGACGTACGGGTACCTGATCAAATGAAGTGCTTGATGTGAAGGGTTACGAGCGTCGGCCACTGCACGACAAGCAAGTGCCACAGACTGTGTATATTCTATCTATGTAGCTACAACTATCAAGGGAATCAACTCTCTTATGCCTCCACCGATACTAGGGTCTTGATAACGCCTTTACATGTAACTCTTTTACTCGTTTGCCCCTTACACGGTCCCTTTAACTTATCGGACGTTTACACCTATTTTAATGAATAACCGAAGGCCTAAACAAATCCCCTTTCTTCCACATAGACTATCTACTACATATAGTATACAGTAAAACTTCTGTAAGGCGATAGTGGATCCCGATTTAATTATTGAAAAGATTCATTTCAATTTTGCCGTGTATATTTGCAATACTTATCCCTGTCCGCAAATCTACCTGCATGGATAAGTATCGCAAATATACACGGCAAAATTGAAATGAATCTTTTCAATAATTAAATCGGGATCCACTATCGCCTTACAGAAGTTTTACTGTATATGTATAAATATACTGTCTGTGCGTTGCGCTTTGTCCAATTCATCTTTGCATAACTATACACTCATACAGGGGTGACAAAGGTAAGTTAACTAAGGCTAGAGAATAAGTTATGTGCACTATATTTATATGTTTACACTATCGGAATAAACAGAATTTACTGCCTAGCCTTCGTAAACTTACCCTTATCCCCCTATACTCGAGTGAAGTTATGTCTCTGATTAGTCAGAATTGTGCTTACTAGATCAGTTAACACTATCCAGGGCTCAGCCCCTAACACTAGATGTTGGGAAATTAGGGCAGGAAGAACCGAGGATCCCAAATACAGTAGAGCCCCTCTTAGCTAATAGTGGGTCCCGGTATAATTACTGAAGAGATTCATAGAAATTTTACCGTTTATATTTGTAATACTTACCCCTGCAAGCAAAATGACCTGTAAGGGTAAGTATTGCAAATATAAGCGGTAAAATTTCTATGAATCTCTTCAGTAATTATACCGGGACCCACTATTAGCTAAGAGGGGTTCTACTGTAGCTGGTTACCTCATTATCTCCTTAGACATAGAGAAATACTAACAGTTTGTAACATCGCGCATGTGACGTGACCATCCGCGTTGAGTTCCTTCACTACAATACCTACCTAGGTTCGACTGGCTGGCAAAGTCGAACTCTTCACCTTCACGCGGTGCCAGCTGTAAACGCTCATTATGTTCGCTGCATATTTGAGATAGTCAAGAGGAGTCGCATACGATCAGGGTCAGAGGTCCACAAGCATTCTCAGTCGGAGCCCTTTCATCACGTCAAGCGTTCTCTCTGCCATAACTTGACTTCAACCTCACATGCATCTCTGTCAACTTTACAACCTATCCAGTATCTTCCTACTTTGGACCACCCCAGACGAAATTGACGCGTCGCATACCTTGTTGAGATCCCCAGATATACGCCCTCGATGATATGGATACCCGACGGAGGATGAAAGTCGCTGGGCACAAATTTGGGAAGAGAGATTGCTCGTGACAATCAAGGAAGGTTACGGTTCTAGTGGGAATTTATAAGAGACGGAAGGACATGTAAGCAGGATGTGGAGGGAGGATAGAGTTCTTGGTAAGAGAATTTGAGGGGATACTTCAACTTCGAGGGTTTTGTGCGCGCCAAGGCCCCAATCGACAAAAGATAGTGTTGTGGTCCGCTATCTGGGTCATGTCTAAGTTGAAAGTCCTGTGGCTTGAACACCTGCTACGACAAGATACGAGGACGTTGTGAGATCACATCTCGCGCGGTTGCGAAGGACAGCATAATGAAGCATACTGGGAAGTCTGAGGTTTTGTTTTTTCCTTGGACAGGTATTCACGGTTGAGGGGAGAAGCGGGGCGTAAGTCTCACCAAGTGTAACCCTGTAGTGGTGCCGGCGAATGCCTCCTTAGTCTGAGTGTTCAGCGTCAAGATTGTATTATCTTAGTTCTAGCGAATGAGGATAGCGTACGCTTTCCGAGATCTTGCGTCCCAACAGGGAACTTAAGGTTGCGTGGCTGCACGTTATCCGTAGACTTAATAAATGTTACAACAACAACAACCTAGGTCCGACTACATGGCACCTGCAAAGAGGGGTCACCATACCGAAACTGGATGGCACCCTTTTCATGAGAATCCGCGCCTCGAGTTGGATCACGATTATTCCGCGACTCCGGAATGGCAATCAAATTTTGACCCCGATGACAAGTTGAGTAATGTAAAAGATGTCTCGGCTTCCACGCCACACGTGGTTGCTCCCACACTCCTGTATACTGAAATTGTGGATCTTCAATGTTTTCTGCCGCGAAGTGCAAAGCACCCCATAGATGTCGAAACTGTAGAGGACCCCACCGATAAGATTGCCGTATCTGTGTGGCTCCACTCACGAAGACTGGTCCGGTGACGGAAAACAACACGTAAAAATCCAGCAATACGGACAACATGAGCATGCTGCAGTAGCTAGAGAAAGCGAGGGCTGCTACTAAAAAGGTAGAAGAATCGATTAATACTCCGTCAGCAGATGTTACCATAGCGAAGGGAACGAGTTGTGAGGAACTAAGCTCTGAACAGATAAGAGGCACAGCGACTCACGACGAAGTTTCTCATAATATCAATACAGCACGGGAAAGTGTGGCTTGGGGGTCTTGCTAGATTCGAATTAGTTTTCTCCTGTCTCAAGAGGTGCATATGTCCAAGCCAACTAGACTCTACTCAGGACAACGGCCCTGACGGTGTACCACTGCACTATCTAACCTGGATAACATCTTATTAGTCGAATGAAATTGGTAGCCGATCTCCCACAACTGCAAGCAAGATGAAAATGAACGGACAAGATGTTTTATATATCACCGTTGATTAAGTCACTTTAGATTCAGTAAGCTTCGTCTTCTTCAGGAATTTTTAAACCTCATAAGAGTAATTAAAAAACCAAAACGAAGAAGGTGTCGAATATGTGAATGCAAAGATGACAGAGAAGGAGCAAATGCGACTTGTCAGGTGTGAAGAGAAGCCTCAAATTTTTATGATAGTTTCGGGGTCTAAACGACACACACTTGAGGGCTGCAACATGATCGATTAGGGCGCTCAAGGACATCCATTTGAGGGGATCTAGCGATCCATGGAGATGCAGGCTTACTTGCACATATTAGTGATAGTCTCTAGATAGTTCTTGATAACATGACAATAATAACAATATAGTAACTGTTAGGAAATGTAAGGACAAGGATTTGTGAATATTATGACTCAGCAGCGGCTAGTGTTAGTGTTAGTATATAGATGACTATGTCAACAGTAGATAGGGCATCCCAATCACAGAGTTTATATTCACGTTAAAGTCCTGCTACAGTAACGTTTAGTTAATTCTGCAATATTCTGCCCCTAAATATGATGATTGGCAAGTCCATGTTTCCTTTGCTCAGTCAGATATAGTTATCCCTGCACTACCCTGCATGCCAAACTAAATCGGGAACCTTTTAAGTGTTAGCGATTCGATTACTGCTGTTGATTTTATTGAATTGTTGTCCATTTGAGTCTACGACAATTTACAGGCATGTAGGTCCTCACTACCTACTGGCCAAAGACGCCTATTCCTCGGGTAGTATGCCTTTCCCTATGCCCACCCCACAGTACCTTTCCATCAGCAAAACCCCCACAGTTCTTCATTCAGGTGTACACTTAGAGGAGACGTTAACCCATCAATATCTTCCCTCTCCAGCCAAAGAAACGAGGGCCATTTACGGGTATACAACTGCTAGGAAAAATCTACCAAAAACTACTGGGTGCGGGGCTCACCCAATACCAACATTAGGACTAAATCCAAAGACATTGCTACCCTTCTGAAGTGTTCAAAGAGACCGTCCAGTCTGGCGCAGCAGACTTGTATATACCTAAGGTGACCATCTATCCTTCCTAGCTTCGTTACGCCTCCGCCTCTGGCCCGCGCCTCAGGATAAATCGAAAGTCGTGACATAATGTCAGAAAAGCCTTGGAATTGAGTGTTAACTGTGAAGTAGCCTCGCCTAACCATCTAATATCGTTAACGGCGTGGGGTAATCAAGTAAATCTTGTAACTAAAATAGTTCTGTTAGCTAGTAAAACGGATTTTTTATTGAAGAGACGGTGTCGTTATCAAGTCGAAATCTGACGTTGGGAGGCTTGATGGGTCTCGTATATAGCTTTCGTGGGCAAACCCGCCGCAGGGGAGAATATGTTGAACTAGACTACTGGTACAGCGTTTCGTACCGCAATGTTCGACCCCTCGCTTACTGCTGTAACTAGCGTGCTCCTATAGGCGAAGCTGTAGCTGTTTGATGGGCCTTGTTACAGTTTTGCGACCAATTTACCTATATAAACAATAAGGACCGTGTCTTATGGCGATCAATCACATTGAATGAAATAGACGATTACGTATACAATTTTCGAACGAGAAGAAATAATGCAACTCATTGTGGAGTTGCTGATGGGGCTTTAGAGTTGCATGAGAACGATGCGCACAGTTTTAAAGGATTTAATTATTAGTTTAGATATAATTTTAAGTTTCTCCATCCCACAGCATAAGAATAGTCCATCGGTAAGGCCCTCGGTCGTCTAGTTGGTTTATGGCGTCCGGCTGTAAATGATCAAAAACCGGAATGTCGCGCGTTCGACTCGCGCCTGAGGGATAAAGATGAAAATTTTCCCCAATGTGGGAAAAAATGTATGATATTGCTAACTGATATGCACGTCATCAAAGCTAATCTTTTCAAGCTGGATTCAAAGAAATTTCAGCTATGGACTTTTCATCTTCATTTCTACACTATGTAGCACCCTGAGTGCCCATATGCAGTAGAAGTATGGGTTCCCCAGTGACAGAGATGCAGGGATAATGATGATTGTACAGTCGTCCCTCTCTAATTCGATAGTGGGTCCCGGTATAAGTGTTGTAAGTACTCATTGCATCTTGCATTGTAATATTCGCAATACATGCCCTTACAGATCATTTTGCGTGCAGGGGTAAGTATTGCAAATGTAAATGGTTGAATTTCAATAAATATTTTCAACACTTATACCGGGTCCCACTATCGACTTAGAGAGGAACAACCGTAGTGGTGTTTATTCGTGCTATGTAGAGTCCAAGGCTATTATAACACTAGGGCTCCTCTCTGACCCAGGCCACACCTTCTACAGTGCTCCTCTCCCCTTTTACCTCGAACCTAAGATCATTGATATATTGATCCATGACGAGTAGCCATTTAGCTCAGTAATTACCCGTAGAATTCAACCACCTTTTCTACGGAACCTTCTGCTCAAAAAAAAATTGAAAAAGAGCGGCCATGGAAACCGGTACGCGGGAAAAAGTCTCAAAAAACCTGCAACTCCAGCCAGACGAGGCCTAGACACCAGAGCCATACGAGGTGCGTATCCCCATCTGTATCTCCCTAATATCCCATAGTCCAGATATCCTCCTTATACCGACATCACCAGCGCTCAGGTAGCGGTGCTCTTTCCTCGGGAGACAGTATAATGCTAGAATATCTGTAAACAGTGAGAATTAATCTTGGTAAAAAGGGCCAACTTAGTCTGACCCATCACCACCATAACGGGAGCTGGGTACGCCCCGGAAACTCGTTTGGATGACTTTTCCTCCGTGACCAAGTAATGCGTGTTTCTGTTGGCTCGGAAGATAAACTCCAGATTCGTAGGGGACACCACGTACAGGTGGAAACGCCGTCTTCGTCCCCCTAGAGATGCAGGGAAAATGGTTAATACAAAATGTACCTAAATCTTTCGTAATAGCTATTTGGCTGAATATTATATGATTTCTAAAAAAACAAAAAAAAAGTATAGTACAATCGGCCCAGACACAAAGTGGGTCCCTGGTTTAATCATCGTTAAGATTTATTGAGCTGTTGCTTCTCACTTTTGCAACACTTATCCTTACACTTCATTTTGGGTGAAGAAGTATTAAAAATATAAACAATTAAATTCTGACGAATCTTTTCAATAACTATACCGGGACCCACTATGGGTTTGGACAAGGTTTTTTTTTGAATTGATGTCCATTCGAGTCTATGATTATCAACAGACATGTAGGTCCTCTCTACCTACAGGCCGAAGACGCCTATTCCTCAGGTAGTAAGTCTTTTCCTATGCCTTCCCCACGGCCTCAGTCAAACAGTAATACCCCTACAAGTCTTCATTCGAGGACACACTTAGAGGTGCCCTTAGCCCATCATCATCTCCCCTCTCCAGCCAACGAAGCGGAGGCCATTTGCGGGTGTGTAGCTGGCGGGAAAAATCTACCAAAAACCACTGGGTGCGGGGCTCACCTAATACCAACATTAGAACTAAATCCAAAGACATTGCTACCCTTCTGAAGCGTTCAGAGAGGCCGTCCAGCCGGGCGCAGCAGACTTGTGTGTACCTATAAGAACTACCCTCTCCCTTCCTAGACTCCCCCTAACTCGTCTCCTAATTCGTGCCTCAGGATAGATCGAGGGTTGTGACAGAATGTCAGAAAAGTCTTAGTCCAGTGTGAATACCGCAGAGTAGCCTAGCCTAGCCCACAATTATCTTTACGGACTTTGGGTTTTCGAGTAACTCATGTAAATTGAAGGCCCTCCTGGCTAGTAAATCGTGAATCAAGGGTGTGAGAGACTAAGTTACTGATGATTCGAATTCCACAGGTCAAAAGGACGAAGGGTCTGGGACTTTGCTGTGTACGGGCTTTATATTCACCCTACGGCGGAATGGCATTTGTTGAATATAACGAGGGCTTCTCTAACCATCGTTGTAGCAATTATTGTACTACAATATCCGCCTCTTTCTCACCTTTCTTCTTATGATCTTTCGTCGCAGAATGTTAACGGAAATTTGAATTCCCCAGAGTGAGGGGGGAACTCAGCTTGAAGTTGATAAGGGTGTGACTCAATCTTGGCTCTGCAGACTCTCTCATGAGAGTTGGAGGTTCGTAGGGGACACCACGTACAGGAGCTGAGTCTTTGACCCCCGGTTTGGACAGGTTTTACTGTTGGCATACTTGAAAGATCTGTACTTTTCGTATGAAAAAGTTAAACGCAATGTACTTACATATGACTAGTCGGATCTACACCGAGCAGCAATGGTTGCTACCTCAGAGGACTAGTAACCGATCCACTTGAGCTTACGTACCCTCAGGTCGAATGGTGCAGTGTTACACTATCCGGGCCGTTCTCCCAAGTAGAGTCTGGGTAGCTTTGACACATGCCCCACCTGAGACAGGAGAAAGCTGGTTCGAATCCAGCAAGACCCTCACACCACTTCTCTCGCGGTGATGTCGTTTTCGTAGGGTGACGAAAACATGCTCAGATAACCACAGGGTTTTCTCGCTCTTCCCTGTGGTGGGCATTCACGGAAGAGGATACATGTTGTAAGGCGTTATTCTCGTAGTGGTATCTGCAAATGAAATCTGAGTATGAGTGTTCCAAACGTCAAATAGAGTCATACTACGTCATATACAAATCTTTCGTAATCAAGCGCGTCATAGCCTCAGGCTGCATACGCAGGAATGATCTAAAAAAAAGATACGTTCCCTAACCACCATCATTTAATATCATCGATAACTAATTCAAAAGAGATATAAGATCTTGGATTGTTATCGCTACAAAAAATCTACACGAAAAATCGTCGATTGAAAGTTTTACAATTGATACTTGACAGTAAACTTTTTTGGTTCTATAGTGTGAAACACTAACGAAAAAATTGAGTGCTCCGATCTCGATATCGTCGTCTTCTAACCTTTCCACTCCGCATCAAGTGTCACACAGCGGGGGTGAGAGAGGGTTGCAAGATAATACGGAGGCGGTATTCAGAGAAGATTGTGCGGGAAAGTCGGGGATAAATGTTTAATCTGAGATTGTGGTCAAAGCAGGATAATAATTAACATGACGTTGCACGACCCTTTTAGTAAGGTCGACAGCAACTATTAAATAGAAACCGTTTATCCTCCCCCCCCCACGGACTAGCCCCCACCTAAATACTACCGAGGTCCCACAAATGAAAGAAAACGTTGGGGCGGTCTAGTCTTCGAGCGGCCGCGCCTTCACGGCTAGCCCGGTAGCCTGTCCAACAATCTACAAGGATGAATAACGAGGCAACACCAGCCATACTCTTACATCAAGGATCTTTTGCTAGCCCCCCCAGGTAGCAACCACTGCCGCTTAGTGCAGATCTAATTAGTCAAATACAAGTACAGTCGTCCCTTTCTAACTCGATAGTGGGTCCCGGTATAAGTGTTGAAAATATCCATTGAATTTCAATCATTTACATTTGCAATACTTACCCCTGCATGCATAATGACCTGTAAGGGTAAGTGTTGCAAATATAAAAGTCCAAGTTACAATGAATATTTTCAACACTTATACCGGGACCCACTATCGAGTTAGAGAGGGACGACTGTTCCTGCGTTTCACATTTCCGTATGTCGAGCGAAAAATGCGGGTGTGGGTGTGTTCATCTGTGTATGCCAAGGCCAACGAGATGGCTCAGCATCCTTGAAAGTTGACATCTATTATAATGTCTCATGAGCAAAAGTAACATTGAGAACTCGAAAAACAATCACTTGACTAATGAATTTGTTAGTGAAGCCGAGCCTTTCATCTCCCACTTATCTTTGATTCGAGTGTAAGCGCTCAGTATACCGGCACATTTGGTATAGTTACGAAGAAAAGTACGCTCTGTTTGTCAGGAATGCCTCTGTTGTATAATAATATATATATGGAGATAGCTGGACCATAATATTTTATGATTCTGGTCGGGTCTTTTAGACAAATGGTCACGCATCTATTTTGTGTATTGTGTAGGACAGCATCCATAACCTGGCATCACGGGTCTTGACTTGTCTTGTTCTTGTCCGTTGTCTACATGTTGCTTAAAACACTGTTCATGGTCGCAAACCAACATCACCCGAGGTCAGGATAAACATGTCACCAGGACGATTTCTCCTACCTAACAACACAAACTTCCGACTATGGCACTCATCTGCCAATCTTTTGGTTGATCACGACTTTCTCCTGATCACAGCGATCTATTCACTGCAACTACCCGTGCTCTAACTTTACGCCCATACTTTTATGGATACCCGACGGAAGACTCAAGACTTGGTGCATAACGATCAAGGAGTGTCTACAATCTTTATGGAGTATCCTTTCGGGATAAAAAAACTTGCGAAGAGAGTATGCGGGCGGTGAGAAGGAGAGGTGGCCAACAAGGGGAAAGGCACTGGTTTGGTGGGGTCAACACGGATTGTGAGATTTGAGCAGAGGCAGCTCAAATTTTCGTACTTGTATGTTTTTCTGTAGGTGGGTAGTTACGGCTGGGGGAAGGGATGCAAGTCCCCGAGCTGTGACACCAAGAATCGATAATAGCGAATGCACTCGAGGCTGAGGTATTCTTTGTCGAATTTGTGTCGTCTATATGTAGTAGCAGCAACAGAGAGATAGCTATCTCCCGGCTTCTGTTGGCCCAGTAGAAGATATTGGGGCCATACTGAGCACTTCACCCGCTACATGTAGACGTGATCATCGTCATCATCTCTTGGGGAGGGCCATGAATATTTCGCCGATTGCTACTGGCGGATGTGTCACGAGAGAACTAGCGGTCGGAAGAAAAGGCCCTGGCATTTTGTAAGTGTCGGCCTGCTTCGCGGCGTTAAAGAAACTGCGAAGACAAAGCTCCGCGTCGGGTTAAAGCGATTACTGGAGAGGATGGATGCCAAGACTTGTTGCACTTCTCGACAGTTTCTAACTGTCACAGCCAGCATAGATTCTTGTTTGTTTTTATATATTCAGGAAAAGCGGTCATGGTGTGGAGCGTCATAGCTGTGAGATGTACCTTTTTTCTTTGTTTTTCCCAGCCCGAAAGAGATTAGTCGTGTGGGTAGAACTGAGTCCTTAGGGATCACATACCCGTATCACGTCTCTTGGGTGTGTGGCGTCAGCCCGATACGAATAGAAATCAAATCAAATCATCTCTTGCGGAAAGACCCCGGAATTTTTGCGAGATGCCGGGTGGCTCTACAGCGGTGGAGAAACTCCAAATTGGAGCCTCCACTGACAAGGCGAAAGATTTTGGCAGATATAGGTTGGGAGTGTTAATAATAGAAGATGGAAAAGCAACCTGTTAGGGTTTCTATCACTTATATCACTGAAGACGTCGAGGGAGAGAGAAGAGTCTGTAATCGTGAAATGGGAAGTTGTTTATTACTATCCACCAGACACAGACTGTAATATATAAACTAATTATACAAACAGGGATAAGCAGAAGAGTTTTCACGTTTGTCATGGTCCAAGCGTCACCTTGTTCCAACAGACCAGGCTCATACTTATCACGTGTATCCATGGATCTCTACCGGATACTGTAAACTAGGAACACTCATTTCAACAGGGAGGAATTCTGCCAATCTTTAGCGGAATCTAAATGTTACAGCAAGCAAATCTAAAGCTTAAGGGGCCGAGCTAATTGTACGTATTAATTTCCTACAGCAATTCTCTGAGATCGGGAATTAGGTCATACGCAGAGCGTATTTGATTTAAACACAAAGGTTTTTTTCTATTACATAAACAATCTGGCAAAGAAAGTCATTTTTGTACATCCCTGTCACGCCTCTAGGATGTCAGGCTGGAGTGTGACACGAAAATCAAATCTCCGTAGGAAAATGGCCAAAGGGGCTTTGCCGATACCGAATAATAGCATGCAAGCTAATCATGATCGAAATATCATAGTTCTGTACAATAGAACCCCTCTTAGCTAATAGTGGGTCCCGGTATAAATGTTGAAAATATTCATTGTAACTTGTACTTTAATATTTGCAACACTTACCCTTACAGGTCATTTTGAGTGCAGGGGTAAGTATTGCAAATATAAACGGTAAAATTTCTATGAATCTCTTCAGTATTTATACCGGAACCCACTATTAGCTAAGAGGGGTTCTACTGTATGTCTCACTGATTATCGATACATGTTTTTGGATTTGAATCTCTTTATGATCATGTAGCTTTAATAACATTGAGTAATTAGTGAGAGTTGTTGTTACGAGCCGCGCCTTTTTCTTGTAAAAACCGTGGCGTTAACAACGAACGTGCTAGTGCTTCCGAAATCTATGAAGTCTTAATTACGCGAAATTAGGGGTTTATCAATTACTCGAATCTAAGGCAAGGCAAACAGAAACTACATCTGTCATAGCTTTTAGGCTGAATACAATATGATGAAAAAACAGAAACAACTGGTACTCACAGGCCTGCTCGTAAGTTAGATAGCTCTTATCTTAAAAATAGACAATATTTCGGCAACTATCCCATGTTTTATTGTGTTCTAGTGTCTGCCTTTCAATGTTATGTTGACATGTCCAGAATATATATACTTCATCCCAATTAGACGCTTCATTTATTGAAGTCTGCTCATAACTTGGATGAGCGAACCTTCGACTTGGCTGTAATTAAGTTAGTCATACCCGGAACAAAATCTGTAAGATTTACTCAACTTCTAGCTCCCTTACTTTGTTTTCAAACAAAACTCTTGGCGTACCATCAACAAATCGCTCGGCTAATGCATCAACTGATTCCATTACAGCTGCCAAACGTCCCTCTCTCATTGGACGGTTCATTAAACGCTTGGCTTCTAACAAGCTGCGTCCGTTGTTTGATTTTAAAATTGCTGTCAAGTAGTTTGTTACACACGCTTGGAAATGATCAGCGGGGAATAGACGATTGACAAGGCCTGAGGCCTCAAGTTCGCCCGCATTCAGCGGCTGACCAAACATTAAGAATTCATTCGTGCGGTGCACTCCGAAACTCTGAGAAATTATAGGTGCGCTTCCAAGTTCGGGGACAAGACCCAGTGCTGAAAAAGGGGCTTGAAGGTAACAATCTGTTGAGGCTACCACGATATCTGCAACACCTGTGAACCAAGCAGCGCCACCCCCCACGGCAGGACCATTTAGGGCGAGCACAAATACTTTTCGATGGTCAATAACTGTACGTAAAATCTCAATATCTAGTGTTGTGTAGTGAGTACTAGATCGCAAGGTATGGCTAGGAGAGATATCAACGCACGGGTTGCAAAGTACGACATGAATGATATCTTCTTTTTTACTCTATCGACATGCTGTTGTCTAAGATCTTTTGAGTCATTATCATCGTTATTATCGTCGTCATTGTCATGGCGAGTGTAAAGGCTGTTGGTCCGAATATCAGCACCTGCTGAGAAGAAGCGCCCGACACCAGTGAGGACGGTAATAATAGTATCTGTATTTTCATCAAGGATTCGCAAGGCTGAAATAATTTCTATCATAAAGTCATTGTCGATCGCATTTAGAGTTTTTGGCCGGTTGAGCTGCAGCGTGTTAGTTATGGAGCCCACAACAGATTGATGAGCACTCTTCCTTTGATTGTTCCAATTTGATCGCTTATCTCAAGTATTAAATTTTCAAATTTCCCTGTTGTTAGGATCATGATGATATTGAATATTAATTGGGTCTTCAAGATGAGAATGATATCGTGTAATATGAGGAAATATACCTCAACTGCTTCCTACAACATGTATTTGAGCAGGGTAGCAAGGATACTAATTTTTAGTGGCTGTAATCGATTCAAGCAGCTTACTAGTTCCGTCCTTGATACCCAGCACATGTTCCAGAAATCGCATTGTGTACTTACCGGCCTGTGCTAGAATGCGGGGCAATTTACACTTTGAAGACCCTGCAAATCATCAACAATACGACGAACGACGAGCTCAAAGATAAAACTCTGTTTTTCACTGGGTCTTATGCATGTTTTGCAGGGGCTGTATCCGGTTTCAAATGGGCTAAATGCAGTTCAGAAGTAGGAATATTTCTTTCCATCCGTCGACTATCGTCCCCTTGACCATACCAGTTGTTGAAAGTCGGAGCGTCTTGGGACTTCGAATACTTGTCGTATAACATGACACACTTGAAAAGACTTGCAGCACACATTTACTTTGATGTTAGTGGTAATTTGATACTTTATTAGTCTACTTGTATGCAAAAGTCTGTTGACTGGAAGTTGATATGTCACTGTATATATTGAACTCGATATAGGAGAAACTGGCTTGATTCGATTGAGAAAATGTTAGGTCACTGCAGGGAGATCAACGCAGAGTTTATTGGATTACCCAGAGTCTAAAATAACGTATTAAATACGGCATCGGTAAGTGGTCGGTAGAATTGGGTGTTTTTTACGGAGGAAAAATTATTCTCTACAGAGCTGGTATTGTTTTTGATTACTGAACATGTCGTGCCGGCGCACAGCATATCTTCACTAGCACAAGCATGTATTTTCTACCTCGGCTTGAACAAATTTAAATGGGACGAGGTATAAAGATAATGCTAGTGCAGGAGTATGCATGCCTATATCTGCTTATGCATACCATAGGTTACACGCATAATACAGTACCACCGGGGGGAACGAAGGCGGCGTTTCTACCTATACGTGGTGTCTCCTACGAATCTGGAGTTAATCTTCAGAGCCAACAGAAACACGCATTACTTAGTAACGGATAAAAAGTCACCCAAATGAGCTACCGGGGCGTGCCTAGCTTTCCTTGTGGTGTTGATGAATCAGACTATTTTTTTTTAAATCATTTAAGCGTATGCAGCCTGAGGCTATAACGCGAATGATTACGGAAGATATGTTTGTTTCACAGAATGACTCGGTTTGACGTTTGGAATACTCATACTCAGATTTCATTTGCAGATACCACTACGAGAATAACGCCTTACAACATGTACCCTCTTCCGTGAATGCCCACCACAGGGAAAAGCGAGAAAAACCTGTGGTTATCTGAGCATGCTTTCGTCATCCTACGAATACAATATCACCACGAGTGAAGTGGTATGAGGGTCTTGCCAGATTCGAACCAGCTTTCTCCTGTCTCAGGTGGGGTACGTGTCCAAGCTACCCAGACTCTACTTGGGAGAACGGCCCGGACGAAAAATAGAGTTGTGTCTTGTGTTCTCTTAGACGTTGTGGGGGCTTTTGATAGACTTAAGCCCAGTCAGCTGATACAAGTCTTGAGTGGGAAGAATCTCCCCGCTATCTTCATTTCATGGGTTTCCTCATTTCTCTTCCAAAGAAAATTTCGGTTTCTTTTCAATCGACAACTGAGTCACCCTTATCTTGTTACTGGGGCTCCTCTAGGTAGTCCTATCTCTTGTCGCCGGATCAATTGGTGTTATAAATCAACAGAGCAAGTCCAGATATAAAATCAGTTAATTATTGTAATCTGAAGAGAAAATCTTCCTGAGATGATTTTCCATCTGCCTATATACATGTACAACTGTCTTGTAAGCACTGTTTCTGATAACGGTACCGTGTTTCACTTGTCACTATATCTCCCGTTACCGCCCCAAACAAACCAGATTTAACTCTTGAAACAACAACATTAATGTGCGATACACATAATAACGCGCTGGCACAGCCAGTGTATCAACCAGGAATCTATCCCGTAACATCTCTCCTCTATTTTTTCTCCTTTCTACAAGCGAGTTATTCTCTATCGATCCATTGAATGAATTCCTAGAAATCTCCTAAGTTGATGATATATGCATTTCGTATGCCTCTTCTTCAGTGAAGAAAAATATTTCTAAACTTTAACCCTATCTTAAAACCCTCTTTGATAAAGCACAATCACTATCAATTGTGTTTGAAAAATCAAAGTCCGAGTTATTACATTTATCAAAAAAACGGCAAGCCTACTTGGAGCCATTGCATTTTGAAGAATTTTCATTGGAACCCAAAACTTCAGTGGAGTAGCTAAGGATTTGGCTGCAACACAACTTATCATTCAAATATCATGTGGAAAAAAGACTCCTTCTAGCACAAGGGGCTATGCAGAGGCTATTCCAAGTTTCTTCTAAATCCAAGAGACTAAGCTTCAATGCGTTGAGGCAACTCTATCAGTCCTGTATTATTCCTGTCCTGGACTACGGCTCAGTGCTTTGGTATGATAAATATGGTACAGCAAAACTGACTCACATGTGTGATAAGTTACAAAATCAAGCCCTTGTTTCAATCAAAGGTGCCTATAGAAGTAGCCCAAGCAAGGCCTTGGAAGTTGAAGCGGCCCTTCTCCTAACCAGAGTAAGACATTTCAATCAGACTGCCTTCTACGCGTTACGTATCCTGAAACTGCAAGCTCACTACCCCCTTTACATTTCATTATCTTGTAAATTACAAAATGAACCTTTTCCTTCCTGCCACTCAATAGATCTGAGTATGTTTGCTTCCTTGGACGAAAATCCTAGTAGTCAACTTCATAGATTAGCTCTTTTACTCAAGAAGTTCTCCATAACATCTAAGTTGGAGCCTCTAAATGCCAAGTGGTCCCCGCCATGGATGAGTAACTCCTTGGATATCACTATAAGCAAAATTGTTAAGTCTTTAGCAAAAAACTATCAAATGAATCTATTACAGACTATTCCTCTTTCCTCATTTATTGTATATACTGATGGCTCCTTGGTCAAGGACAAAGGTGCTGCCATAGGCATTTCTATCCATCTTCCTTACACCCGGGAGCTTAAATGTCTTCCATTCAATCTTGGTAGATGCATTGGTATCACTGACGCAGAAACCTACGCAATTTATAAAACTTTGAGTCATATTTCTGCAACATTACCCAAAGCAAGCTGTTTCCTTTTTTCTGACAGCCAAGCTGCTCTACTCAGAATCTCCAAAGCTCCTAATTTCTTTTCACATATGGTTAGATCTGAGAGTAATAAGATCGATCTACAACTACATTGGTGTCCGGGCCATCAAGGAATTGAGGGTAATAAACTAGCCGACAACCTTGGAAGGAAAGGACTGGACCAGCCAATTTTATCCAAAGACAAATTTGCGTCTTATTCGTCTTTAAATGAAAAAAATAAGAAAACAAATTCTTACAACTTGGCAAACTGAATGGACAAAGCAAGTGCTAAGAGAAGAAGGTAGAAAGGCCATTGGACTCGGCAGATTTTATAGGACATCTGTAAGGATATCTATACCTATCTTCAAGTCTAAGGCTATGAATCTTAATAGGTTCAGTAGAGGCGCTCAGTCATCATATTTTCAGGCAAGAACTGGGATTGGGAACAACCTGGCCTATCTCTACAAGATTGGGAAAGTAAATAGTGACATTTGTAACTTCTGTGACAAGGAGAAACAAACTACGCTACATCTGATACTTGATTGCACCTATTCTGATGGAGAAAGGAAAAAAGAATTTGATGGACTTGAACCACTAAATATGGCCATTTTCTTCAATACCAAAGTTGGTAGACTCTGTCTTCTGAAATTCTTACAATCCGGTCAGTGAATTTCAAAATATAAATCCCCACAAATTGAAACTTATCCATAACACAATTACATTCTATGAGTCACTTCACGTTACAGAATTACAATGTTTTCTTTTGAATTTTTATCTACACTATTTCTCTATTTATTTAAAATTGATTTATATCATAATTTAATTTATTTTTCTATTTAACAAAAAACAGCCCAACCATTCTATCAAGAAATATTTTTAAAAAAAATTATTGGATTGCTAAATGTTTGCTTAGGAGAACAACTACCGGCTGGAACAAATGTTGGATAGTCTTCATAAAGTTATGAGCCAAGACTAGTGCCAAAGGAGAGTGGGTTCCCCGGAGTGAGGGATACAAGGGGAAATGGTAAATAAAACAAAAATGTATTTAAATCTTTTGTCATAGCTATGAGGCTAAATACAATATGATTTTTTTTTAAAAAAAGAGAACGGCCCGGATAGTGTACCAGTGCACCATCCGACTTATCTTATCGATCAAGACTACTGTTTCCCTGCATTACGTGAGTTTAATCTTCTAGGTATCTAATTTTTACATCCACAAATATGGAGCACCAACAAGTTTGATCTAACAGAAATGAACCCTCCATATCCATCATCGCAACGCCGTCGAAGATATCTTCCAACAGAAGACTGTAATCGCATAAAAATATTGCGAAAATACACTTACAAAACAATTCAACAAATTGCCGATGATCTTGGACTATCCTGAAACCAAGTTCAACACGCTTATGCCCGACAGTGTGAGAGCCCAAACAATTGAACTGGATGCCCGCCTGTACCTTCTAGTCCGCAGATAGATCAGTTAGTGGCCTGTGTTAGATCTTCATATGAGGCTTGACGGATGAGTTATGTGGATCTATCGCTAGATCTATTTAGGCACTGGAACGTTGGTGAGGGGTCCATCCAAAGGGCTCTCAACAGTAGGGGATATCTTAGACGTCGAGCTCGGTAAAAGCCTGTCTTGAGGAGATTACCAAATTAAAGAGGATAGAGTTTGCTCGAACTCACATAAACTGGACTTTGGAAGATTGGAGTCGGGTTGTCTGGACCGATGAGACATGGGTATCCAGTAACCCTCTTAAAAAATACTTGGGTAACTAGGCTGGTCATTACTGATGTTATTTAAACTATATCTAGCTCTAACGCGCAATTTGGGTAGATGAACAAGATGAGGACTTTTGTGTAGATATGAGGAGTCTGAAGGGGAATGGCTGGATGTTCTAGGGATCTTTTATGGGATCCCAAAAAGGTGAACACTTAATATGGGACAAAAGATGGGGAAAAATGAACCAAGCCAGCTTTAGTGAAAGGGTGATGCCATTAATTATCAACTATCACAAAGCGCATCCGGGCATGATACTTATGGGAGACTCGGCATCTGCCCATCGAGGCCGGGTGTAAGATGAACTTTCTGGAGCGGGCATCGAGCTGATGGAATGGTCTTCCTACTCCCCCGATTTAAATCCTATTGGAAATGTCTGGAACATCATGAAAGAGAACATGCAGGATTATTTCCCCGAACTGGATGGAAAACGTTGCCATATTCAAGGCTTCGTGCTGTAGTTCAAGCTAGCTGGGACTTAATTACCAGCAAACATCTTACGTCATGTCTCGCAATCATGCATAGGAGGTGCCAGGCAGTTTTGGATGCAGAGGGGGGGCACACTCGTTTCTAGGATTTGGATTGATTCTCGGTGTTTTAATTGTCTAAGTTTCACTTAATTTGTGTGTATAATGATAGAATTCGTAGCTTAGACAGGCGTTTCAAAATAAAGATTTTAAAAAGAATCAAATGGATCCAAAATTGAAATAAAAGCAATATTCGCAAACAAATTCGAGTTTTTTTTCGAAAGGCAGTTACCTATTTGAGATGAAATATTTTAGTTCCCTCACCAAAAGCTCCTGTCATGCGAATGCTCTATTTTTGACTTAGGCCAGTTCTATGATCTTTAATTCAGCAAGGCAATCCCAGATAATATTCGGTTTTATGCAAAGGATTAAATCTAATTGCCCCTGGCGCGAATTGTTTTTCATGTACTGATGCAAGCATGGTTATGCCAATAAGAAATTTCGAATTTTTAAGGGAATCGGTATTTGTACCTCACCCCTAGCTGTAGCCAATCAGAAGGGCAGATTACAACCAATCAAAAGAGATAGGAAAATCGCAAAATCCAAAAAAGCATGGACTGTAGAATGACACCCATGAAAATCGTCAAAAACTCTGTTCTTTGAAAAACTTGAAAAATTGAACTATTACTCATTTAAAGGTCTACGTAATTGAGGGCCTACGTCATTTGATATGTGAGGTGGAGCTTGAGGGCATGTTCGTATATTGTGGCCAATCTCCTTGCAGATGCGGCAGTGGCGTCTCACCGGAAGTGATCGCTCGTGCTGCTCCGGTTCCTGCTGCCGTGCACGCTGCTGCCGCTCTACATACTCAAAATCAGATAGATTCCGCCTTGTTTCCAATTGTCCGAGTACGTTGAGTCTTCAGAGCATAGCCATTTGCCAAAGCAAAGCCTTTTGCTGCTTCTGTGGCTTCGTCAAGCGAATTGTAACGCGCATTGGTGGGTGCTGGGATAGGCATATTAGTCTGTTGCTGCTGCGCTTGTAGTGTAATGATTTGTTATGAGGGGTTTTTCCGGATAGAAGATCTACTACGATGATGGCTTCATACGTGTGGCCCTCAATTACGTAGACCTTTAAATGAGTAATAGTTCAATTTTTCAAGTTTTTCAAAGAACAGTTTTTGACGATTTTCATGGGTGTCATTCTACAGTCCATGCTTTTTTGGATTTTGCGATTTTCCTATCTCTTTTGATTGGTTGTAATCTGCCCTTCTGATTGGCTACAGCTAGGGGTGAGGTACAAATACCGATTCCCATTTTTAAAATTATTTATCTAATCCTTATCCTTATCCAATTCGATAACCGATCAATGATATTCCCTTACACCCGACAAACTAATGCGCGTTGAAACTGCATCTCAAAATGCAATCACACTGTCGGAGCATATGCTCCGGTAGGCCTGAGGCCAGACTTCTGCCTTAGGCATTTAAGTAGATACACATAGTATGACGGTACAGCGGCGTACGTAGAGAGATAGAATCAACCTTCACTTTTATAGCAGTAACCCCATTCTCATTACCTGTGATATCACAGAGATTGACCCTGTCATACCAACACTGATCAGTGCTTGACTTGACAGCAAGCACAGACAGCTAGGTACTTCATAGGAAGACGATCCCATCGGCAAGTTCGACCAGGTCGTGATAGGAAGCGACTGCCCGTCCCACAAGTTGGGTTCCGGTAGTGCGAAGATCGAGGCACCGTATCACAAGTTGATATCACTGCCTTCCCGGCGTCCAAGACCCCGCCAGAATTGATAAGATGAGCCATACTAAGGTACCAGAGTTTGTAGGACTTCCTCAGGCCGACTGGGTAAAGCCACACATTACGAAAAAGGATACAGGAGGAAAGGATATTGAGAGGGACAATATTACGGATCTGAACTTGACCATAATCTCATGGATCGACAATTACAACCAAGGCTACATTGATTACATACTCCTTGAGATGTTCCGAGAGGACTTTGCTGAATGGGTTCCTGATACCTTCGCCATGGTCTATCAACCCATCCTCAGAAGGCTTAAGATGTTCCTCATGTTCAGAGGGATATATGTAGGATGCGAGAACGACAAACGGGCGACCATCGCGCAGCAGCTGGCAGCATTGCTCGATGATGATGTCGATGACTTGCCTAAGTTGCCGAAGCGCGAACTCGACCAGATAATCCGATACGGCGTGGAATTCCAGTCACTCGTCTTCAACAGAGGCATACGGAGTGCAGCTAGCGCGACAGACAACGGCGACCACGATGACAGTGGATTCACGAACCTGAAATGCAAGGAGGCTGACAAAGGCAAAAATATGCCGCTCAAAGGTGAAAGAGATGAAAATATCAATTATCTCGCGAATCAAGGCAATGGCAGCGACGATTCTGATAACGAGAGCGACAGCATCTGGAAGAAGGAACCTAAGGGGAAGAAGAAGAAAAGAGGCAGAAAGGGGGCCGACTCGGACATAGACTCTGGGAAGACATACATTCCGGACTGGGCAAAAGGAACAATTACTGAAGGTACCAGTATTTCGAGAGCGCTGATGGATCTCGGCAAGTTGTATGTCAACCCTCAGGACAAGTTTGGAGCCAAGCATTATGAGGTGCTCGAGAACAAGCTGAGAATTTTCTTCGAAAAGTGCCGAATCGCTGGGGTTGGCGAAAATCAGTTTAAGAATGCTTTCTCGACGATGCTGCGAGACGCCGCCCACGACTATTACTTCAGGCACCTTGCTGAGCACCTTGACGACCTGACTTTTGATGAGATGGTCCACAAAACGAAGGAAAGGTTTCACACGAAAACAGAAGAGCAGAATTATCTGACAGAATGGCGAGCTCTCACCCTTCTCAAGTTAATTAGGGACAATCCCGACAAGAACACCCTTCAATGTCTTGACCTGGTTATCGAAAAACTCCAAAAGATCTACGAAGCTCTCAGATGTAACTATGGTCACAAAAGCCACAGTCTTGCCGGACAGCTGTACGCTGCATGTCAAGGCGTATCAGCCTGCGCACAAGCACTCATCCGTCCCCACGATGGATTCGAGGATGCCTCCGCTGAGCTACGGTCTACCGTCAAGATCCATATGGACTGTGCGCCACGGAATACAGGGCAATTTCATCAGGAAGTAGAATACGACAATGAAGAAGAAGATAAAAATAGACAGTATTTTGTCGACCGCAAGTACGGCGAAAGAGGAGGCCACAAGAGAGGGGGATTACAACGAAGAGGTGGCCGAGGAAGTTTTAGGGGAGGTGGATTTGGCAGCAATAATGACCGCCAGAAGATCTGTTTCGTGTGTAAAAGGGCTGGATGCTGGTCCACTCGGCACACACCAAGCGAACGTCAGGGACGGATCAAGAGCTGGCGGACGTGCATGGCGGAGAACAAACTTCCGAATGACAACGATACCCTGGGTATGTTCATCATCGACTATGAAGGTTACGAGGCGAACCAAAATGATGATGAAAGTAACCTTATTGATATGTCCAACGCGTGGTCAGAAGACAAGATTGAACAGTTCCACACCAGCTACGGGACCATTGATGGACAGAATACGGCTATCCTGCTCAACAATCAAGCGGCCATACATGCCCTAACAGGCAATGACCCATTTAAACGGGCCCAATTAGAGCCATGCTCCGTGTTTCAGCTCGATAGCCGTTACGATTCGGAGATATTCCAGGGGATTTTGCCTGACACGGGAGCCGCCGGAGTATCGACAGCTGGAGAAAGCCAAGTTAAGGCTCTCCGAAAGATCATCCCAGAGCTCAAAGTGGACACTAGGACAGCGGGCACTCATCGCATAACCTTCGGTGACAACCCCCAAGTGGCAACCCTGGGAACAGTCGATGTAAAGATCCCGTTCGGCACAATCACGTTTACAGTCGTTAAAGCAAACACCCCATTTCTACTATGCTTAACTGACATGGATAAACACCGCGTGTTCCTGGATAACACGCGGGACATACTCGTCCATACGAACGACAAGGGAAAGCAGGAGATGTACCCTGTTGTGCGTAAATGGGGGCACCCTTTCTTTCTCCTTGACCTAGAGGCCACAGCAGCAGCATGCCATCTGACTGAGGCTGAGCTCCGGCAGCTCCATCGACGATTCGGTCACCCGGCAGTAGATAGACTTAGCAAGTTACTCTCGCGCGCTGGATACGAGGACGTCAGCGAAGATGCCTTAAAGCATATCAACAAGTTCTGTCACCAATGTCAGATCCACTCGAAAGCACCTGGCCGTTTTCGCTTCACGTTGCGAGAAGATCTAGACTTCAATTTTCGTTTGATTGTCGACGTCATGTACATAACCGGCAAGCCAGTTCTTCACGCAGTCGACGAAGCAACTGCGTTTCAAGCAGCACGATTTCTACCGAACATGACTTCCAAGACGACCTGGGAGACACTGCGAGCTATGTGGATTGACACTTACCTTGGACCTCCAGACTTTCTAATCACGGATGCAGGAACCAACCTAAAGGCTGCCGAGTTTGTGGACAACGCACGGCTACTAAGCATCAATGTGGAGGAAGTTCCTATCGAAGCACATCACTCGATAGGTAAGGTCGAGAAATACCACGGACCGGTAAAGCGAGCATACGAAATCTTGGCAATCGAGTTACCCAATGTGGCAGTAGAGAACGTCCTCCAAATGGCTGTGAAAGCGGTGAATGATACCGCAGGCCCAGACGGTCTTGTCCCGACATTGTTAGTCTTCGGCGCGTACCCACGAATGACTCAGACATCCCCGCCATCTATAGGCCTCACCCAGCGCGCCGAGGCTGTGAAGAAAGCAATGGCTGAGATTCGAAAGCTTAAGGCCAAACGACAAGTGGAAGATGCTCTCGGTATGCGAAATGGGCCCAATGTCCTTGATACATTACAGCTACCTCTCAGGAGCGATGTTCGCTTGTGGAGGGAAGGTGCTGGTTGGACTGGACCTCACAAGCTCCTTGCACGGAACGATGATGATACGGCATGTACCGTCGAGATCAACAATAGACCAGTTATCTTCCGGATTACATCAGTCAAACCCTACTATCAGGATGAAAATACCGAGATCCCAGCAGCCAAGGTGTCGATAGAGGGAGGCCAGGAATTACAGCGCGAGGACGATGACGAGTACAACCCAGAAGCAAATGTTTCTGTAGCGCCACGCCGACGAGGTCGACCGAGAGGATCCAAGAATAAGCCAAGTTTCGCTCCAAACCTAGAGGTACAATATAATGGCATCATATTCTTAAGTGATAAAGAGAAGGCCGATGCAGCTCTAGCCGTGAGGCTACGCAAGGAAGGGAAGATACTGACTCCAGGAGCTCCGTTCGAGCTATCTGATCAAGCAGAAATCGAAGCACTCATTGGTAACGGCGTTTTTAGATTCGAGACATATAATGCAGTCAAGCATGGTAAATCAACGATATTCAAGGCAAGATTGGTCCACGAAATTAAAGGAAAAGGGACAGACAAACCATACGAAAAGTCCCGACTTGTCGTAATGAGTTACAATGACATGGAGAAACAGCAAATGCTTACGCAGAGCCCCACCATACAACGGGCTAGCCAGCGTATCATCCTTGCGCTCATGCCAGCCCTATGTAGGTCGACCACATTATTCGTCTGGCTCCGAGATATCACCCAGGCGTACGTGCAGTCAGAGACCCCACTCCAGCGACAAGTCATCGCGGAAATACCAGTCCAGATACGTCATATGTTCCCCCCAAACACCATAATGACGATCATCAAACCTCTATACGGACTGGCGGAATCTGGAACACACTGGTGGGCTACGTACTTTCGCCATCACTGTGAGAAACTGCTTATGGAGACGTCGACGTTCGATCCCTGCCTTTTAGTAACCACAAAGGAAGCACCGTCGTTTGGAATAGTTGGAATGCAGACCGACGACACGTTAGGCCTAAGTGATAAGGCCTTCGTAGAGACCGAGGATCGAAATTTGACCTTCAAGGCGAAACCGAAAGAGTTCCTGACGGCGGACCACCCTCTTCTCTTTAACGGATGCAAGCTAACACTTGAGGGTGATGACCTAGTGCTGCAACAAAAGAACCAAGCCGACAAAGTTGCGCCGGCAACAGACAGCAAGTCGTACATCCAGCAGAGGGCACGAGGAGCCTATATCGCCACAATATGCCAGCCAGAGGCCTCGTTTGACCTATCGGCCGCAGCACAACACAAGGAACCAATCAGTGCAGACATAACAATACTGAACAAACGGCTCAAATGGCAGAAAGAAAATACTGCCAGGGGATTGCGTTATGTGCCGTTGAATTTGGGAAATTTGAAGCTCTTTGTGTTTGTCGACGCGTCATTCGCCAACAACAAAGACCTAACCTCGCAGATCAGCTACATTATCGTGCTCGGCAGCGAGGAGGACCTAGATGATAGCTTTGAGATGACCGGCAATATCATCCACTGGTCGTCCACAAAGTGCAAACGCGTCACGCGCAGCGTTCTGGCCTCAGAAATTTACGCCATGGCTCACTGCGTTGATATGGCTGTAGCGATTGCGGGAACTATTAATAATATCGCCAATAAGTTTAGCGCCGTCCACAATCTCGATATTCCTCACATCCCCATAATCGTCTGCACCGACAGCAGGTCGCTGTACGAGTGTCTCATCAAGCTTGGCACCACGAAGGAGAAACGCCTCATGATCGATATCATGGCGCTGCGGCAGAGCTACGAGAGGGGTGAAGTCCACGAGGTTCGATGGATCAATGGTAAGGATAATCCTGCCGACGCGATGACCAAATCAGCAGCCAATAGAGCTCTTTAAAGGCTCATCAACACCAACAAGATGACCTTGCGTGTGCAAGGCTGGGTTGAAAGAGCTAGAACCAATTCACATGTCGATCAGGCAACGTACACGGAGGAACAGATTGAGTAGTTCGACTTTGCAACACTAATGTGGTATGAATTATGGTGGTTCCCATCGATGCGGATTTTTTTTGGTAAAGTTTTCACGTAGCGTTTGAAGTTTCTGACTTGGTGATTTTACTGTTGACTCACGCCGACGAGGTTGGCAATGTATGCTACAAAGAAAAAGTTGCCAATGTCGGAGCATATGCTCCGGTAGGCCTGAGGCCAGGCTTCTGCCTTAGGCATTTAAGTAGATACAGATAGTATGACGGTACAGCGGCGTACGTAGAGAGATAGAATCAACCTTCACTTTTATAGCAGTAACCCCATTCTCATTACCTGTGATATCACAGAGATTGACCCTGTCATACCAACACACCCGTACAATATTTCATATTTATAGTAACTTATTACAAGTTCAGGTGTCAAGATTTGCCGCTGGGGGCGAGTGCATGATTTATTTACAGAAGATAAATTGCAAATTTGTCAATGTGGCAGATCGTACTACAGGTGATCCAGATATTGGGCACAGACAAGTACGACGAAGAGAAAACCAAGCGGAGTTCCTCCCCATGCAAATAATTTATTTGGCAGGAATGCGCGGAATATATATATATATATATATGGATGCCAAGACACGGACCCGTCTACACGTCTGATAGATGTACACCAACGGTAGAGTTACTTTTTGAACCATATTTTATGAAATTTATGTTATATGAAATGTGACATATTAAATGTTCATCAGGATGCGGGACCCTGCACGCGTGCCTTACTAACGAATTCCACCATATGTCGTTACATTTTGGAATATGTGTAACTGCAATTAGTAGCCGTGGCGCTGAGATATATAAATTGTCACACACATCAAACAATGCTACATGAGTACCCAATTTTTATATAGAGGACATTTTGATAGTTCGTTACTGGCAGGGTATAACCGCACGCCTCACCATTCATTTTGGACCATTAGTTGTCCCCATTTTTAAAATTACATAATGTTGATTTGTCGCTGCTAGGGAGGCTGCATGGCATGCTACAGGAAAATTTTCGTTGTCTGAGTATTATCGCACACTCACAACCATCCACATTTCGACGTCTTTCTAAACATATTGCCTCAAATATAAAACTTTGTCCGTCATTACAAATCAAATAATCGACAATAGGTACCTTTGTATATCGTGTATACAGAATTGCTTCTAACATGTGTCTAGGACTTAAATCAGATGTCAATACTCCTAAAGCGCTGCCAAGTCAATCTCACTTCAACAACGAAACTCCGGACACCTTGAAAATTTACAACCACCATCAGCTATCATCAGGTAGGTCTGTAATTCGCGTTTTGATATTTGTAATTAACATGCTTCGAGGAGTTACAACGAAAGTTCACTCTCCAGATGGATTCTCTGGAGTCATATTGCTCTACATGCAAGAGGAAGCAACCCCTTTCAAATTTTTCTCTGAATCGACAAGGACGCTACTATAAAACATGTGATCTTCATCGGGTATGTCTATCAATCAGGTGTTGATAACTTTAACTGACATAATTTATACAGAAGAACCGGGCCTTGCACCGTACGATAGGAGAAATCGATGTACCAGCACCCCGACAGACACGCGATAGTGCAGTTGCCGGTCTTATAGATGATCCGCGACCTGCCAGAAGTCCATGGCGACCGATTGCTCCAATACAAACTGCCCTGCCGGCGGCCGTAGCTGTTCTTCAACCTGTATATATCGGTCCGACTCTACCACATATCGCGCAATGGACTCCCTGCCTCAACAACTCTGCCTCCTTCTTCTCCATCTTCCGAACCTGTCACTCCTGAACCTGTCATTCCCGAACCAGCGATTTCGGTTCCCGCCGCTTTCAAATCCGTTTTTCGAGCTACGGATTCACACGATGTTGGTCAGATGGAAATCGTGTTTCAACATTGCCAAGCTCTTCACTTTACCCAAGAAAAAGTTGCGAGTGGCGAGTTTGAGCTTTGTTGCAAGAAGGGAGATGTCGCGCTACCGCTCCTTCAGACTCCACCTCAATTATCGCTGGAGCTTTACACGGAACAGAATCCACGCGCGATAAGCTTCCGGAAGAAAATTCGAAGCTACAATTCTGCGTTAGCGTTTACATCAGTCAGCACCGGGAGAGATGATCGGGTGGACTTGCGCCGTGGGCAGACCACTTTCACGGTTCACGTAGAGTTGTATCACTTCCAGGGGCCATTGATTCCCGGCACGCAGGAAACTCCGGCATTCGCGCAGCTGTTCTTTTTCGATCCTGAATACGCGGCTAGCATATGTCGAGAACGCGATCTACAACTCGATTCAGCCATTCTTCGTGGCCTTTACGCCATGATGATGGAGGTAAATCCGCTCATCAGGGTCTACAGAACAGCTCGCGAGCGCCTGCAAATACAAGAAGGCGACTTCCATATGGTTATAAGTCCACAGATGGCCTCAGTCATCCAAACCAGAGCTGATCGTCGACGTGAAAATCTTCCTCTCACGGGCGAGGTAGCTGCCATCATTCGGGATGAATACGACAAGGCCAGCTGCCGTGATGTGATTTGAGCGGTTCGCGAACCTGGACGGGACGGACGGCAACTACATCGAGTACCCGTGACGAATCCGGCTTACATACTGTTACATTACGTCCTTCTCTTTCCAAACGGGCAGCCGGGATGGCACTGAAAACTTTCGCTGTTGAACGTTCGTCGCAATCGGCAACAGTTACGGCTATCTCAACAGCCATTCTACCGGTTTCGGCTTCATCAACGGGTCGGTGAAGTCTCTCTTCTGTCTCTTGCGGGTCGGCTATTTCAACAGTATGTCGTCGACTGTTACGTCGCATGTGAAACAACTCGGCTTGACTGGTTCCGGCAAAATCAGTCGAATATTCGTGCGGCAGTTTATAATAGCCTAGCAGACTCATTGATTCGGGAGGATCAAACTGGCGTCAATGGACGTGATGTTGTCCGGCGCTTTTTCCTTCCTTCCTCTTTCGTTGGGGGCGATCGCTTCATGCAGCAACTGTTTCAGGATTCAATGGCCATCGTGCGTTTTTTGGTCGACCGACTCTCTTAATCACATTTACGGCTAACCCAAATTGGTCGGAAATCAGGGCAGAGTTGAGTGAGGGTCAGCACTCCTCCGATCGTCCGGACATTATCGCTCACGTCTTTTTCCTGAAGGTCAAGCAATTATTGCAGGACGTTCGCAAAGGGATATTTGGCGATTACCGGGGGCATGTATATACGATAGAGTACCAGAAGCTAGGCTTGCCCCATCTCCATCTTCTGTTGTTCTTAAAAGATGCGGGAAGCTATCTTACTGCCGCGAAGATCAACGAGGTCGTCTGCCCAGAAGTTCCGGATGAGGCTACGGATCCGTCTGGCAAGTTGCGGGAGTTAGTTCTAACTCACATGCTTCATGGGCCCTGTGGAAGCGACTATCCGAACAACCCGTTCATGGCCTGGAAGAACCCAAGTAGTCCGCTCAAATGCCAAAAGCGTTTTCCGAAGGCGTTTGCTACCGAAACGAGCACCACCGAAGATGGATACCCCATCTATATGTGTCGGGACACAGGTAGGTTTTTTATTCAAATATTTCATTCTGAATTCAGGCTAACCACTCACCAAGGGACGTTCACTGTGCAAAAGAATGGCCGGCCGGTAACTATGGATACCCGCTGGGTGGTACCATATAATCCGTATTTGCTCAACAAATACCAATCGCACATCAATGTCGAGGTTTGCGGATCAGTCCACGCCGCAAAGTACATTCTCAAGTACGTTTACAAAGGCGCTGATCGGACAACCTTAGCGATCTCAAATACGGATGACGAAATCACCCGGTATCTCCAAGCCCGGTACGTAAGTCCACTAGAGGCTATCTGGCGACTGTTTGAGTTCACAACTGACCAAGAATTTCCGCCGGTACAGCATCTCTAAGTGCACCTTCAAGGACAACAGACCGTCTACTTCCCGGAAAATTTGACTGCTGACCAACTGGCCGAAAAGATGGCATACACCCGAATCACGCTGATGGGTTATTTTAAGCTCAACACAGACCATCCTACAGCTGGAGACTAGCTCTACTTATAGATGCCGGCACACTGTGTTTGGAATGAAAGGTTGAAGGAACGGACCTTCCGGAAGCGCGGGGATAACCGAATTGGACAAATGTACCATTGCAGTCCAGTTGCGGGTGAAAGGTTCTACCTACGGCTCCTGCTCACGGTCGTACGAAAGGTCTAGTCCTTCGCGGAACTCTACGACTTCGAGGGCGTAACCTACGAGTTGTACCATGCGGCTTGCATTGCGCGTGGCTTGGCCCAAAACGACCAGGAGTGGTTCGGGTATTTCGACGAAGCTGTCGTATTCTCCACTGGCGATGGACTTCGGACGCTCTTCTTAACTGGCCTCCGTTAACGGGAAATTGCGGATCCGTTGGCTACTTGGAATGGATGTAAGCACCACCTCTGTGACGACCTCGCCCACAAGCTCCGTAAAGTTTCAGGGTATCCGCTGGACTTGGTGGATCCTCACTATGATTACAAACTTTTTCTGCTTGCGGCTGGACTTGCAGATCAGCAGCAGTCTCTGACAGATCACGAACTACCAATGAACAACTGGGATTGGAGTCGTAGTCATGACGAGTGATCTGCTACAGTGCAGAGGGAAGATCTGTGTGCTCGCGCGGAGGCTATGCGGGGACAATTGAATGTCGACCAGCAAGATGCATTTCTAGAGATCACCACAGCGATCAATACGGAACCACAAACGGCACACTTCTATCTGCAAGGTCAGGGGGGTTCCGGGAAGACGTTTGTGTATCAAACAATATGCTACCACTATCGTGGCCTTGGGAAGACAGTGCTCTGTGTGGCGTCGACGGGAATTCCGGCCCTGTTAGTACTGGAGGAGCGGACCTCGCACTCTCAGTTTAAGATACCGATTAAATTGAACGAGGGTTCTGTAAGCGGCATTGAGAAACAAAGCATGCTGGCTGCGCAACTCCGAAAGGTAGATTTGATCATCTGTGATGAGGTGCGAATGCACCAAAAATATTGCTTTGAGGTCGTACACCGACTGCTGATGGATCTATGGGGTTCATCGGAAGATGTATTGTTTAGAGGTGTACCCGTCATTCTCGGCGGTGACTTAGCACAGATACTTCCTGTAGTGACAGGTGGGGATAGCACTGCCATCGTATCGGCGTGTGTTCAGAAGTCGCTTGTCTGGGAACAGTTGAGACGGCTCAACCTCCGGGTAAATATGAGGGTCCGGGAGGGAGTCCATGGCGCGGAATTTGTGGATTGGGTTGGAAACATCCCGTACTCCGAATCACAATGTCACAAAGTTGAGATTCCGAGTTATGTACATCAGCCAACCAATTTTTCCAGCCTGATAAATCGTATTTATCCGCAAGACTTGATGATGCCAGCTGGGATCGATCCGACTGTGTTTTGTTGTCGGTGTCTACTGTCGACTCTGAACACGACGGTTACAGAATTGAACGGAATGATTCTGGGACGACTTCCTGGGCAAATTCGAGTGTATCAGTCAACAGAAACTCATGTAACGGACGCTGACGTCGACGAATCAGGTCTAGACGAGTTTCCTGCGGAAGTTTTGCGAAACATCGACCTCCCTTTGCTACCGCCGCCTCAGTTGTCTCTTAAGATTGGCACACCTATCATGGTCTTACGGAACCTTGCACCAGCTGAGGGGCTGTGTAATGGAACCCGCATGGTTGTGAACAATCTCAGGAGGCACTGCATCGAGGCACGAATTCTTGGTGGCGATAGGGATAGACAAAATTGCGTTCTCTCACGTATTGAGTTAATTTCCGACGACCATAGTTTGGGAATAAAGCTAAAGCGGAAGCAATTTCCGGTCCGGTTGTGCTTTGCGATGACCATCAATAAATCACAGGGTCAGTCGTTTCACACTGTAGGGCTGGATTTGCGGACGCCGGTTTTCACCCATGGTCAACTCTACGTTGGTGTTTCGCGAACTTCCCGCGTCGAAGACCTGAGTGTTCTGTTACCTACCCAGAACAGAGGCCGTACCCAAAACGTCGTTTACGAGCAAGTCTTGACGGATATCCGATAGTATAAGAGCCGTCAATTCTGTATCCAGTGAGTTAACCAACAATCAGCGCGTAAAATTTTAAGATCTATTACTAACGTGATTTGTTAAGGCCTCCCCGATCTGACTCGCCCACCGAACTCCTTCTCGAAGCTCCATGCCCAGTCTGATTTAGGTCGTCGTGATGAAATACAACCGATATCAGGTACGTCTGTAAATTGTGCTCTGAAGATTCTATCTAACAAAAATAATACGGAGGTCCATATCCACCACCCCGAAGAAAACCGCCCTAAAGATTATACTCTACATGTATGATTCATATTTTTTCTTGACACACATATAATCTACATAAGGTACGTTGATAAATCATGGACCGATAATTGATTCTAACGAGTTTTAGAAGCTATATCTCGGATCTGCAGCATAGCATTCACCCAGTAGTGCAGTTGGTATTCATGCCGCGACAGTGCATAGTGTTTCGTTATCTTTCCGTATCCATGGTTTGTGTGGTTGAATTCCCGCAGAATTCAGAGGTCGTAGGCCGCTTTTAAAGTTAGATCTACAATATATCAGATATGCTAACTACCTTATTCTCAAATGACAAACAATTTCCTTGCGTTGTTCATTGGATAGTACTCATGCTCACACTGATTAATTGCTAAACATCTTCAGGTGTTTTAGCCCATCTTGAATTCCAAACGTGTCTCCCGTAGGAAACTCACACCTGTAAACCTATTCTTGCAGCCTAAAATTATCTTCATAGACTCTAAATCCACAGCCTACATCCCATCTGAAATATATTACCAGCCATAGTCCAAGTCCCACTTCTGAAGCAACGTGAGGAACCCTGCCCCGGAGCGAAGCGCAGGGCCGCAGGGCCAGGACCTAGCAGTATTGTATAGCAAATATAAACAGTAAATTATGGGAACGTCTAATTCAATCACACATTTTGCTATTCTGATCACAAAATCGAGAATTACCAGGTGATCCCAATAACAAAACATGGATCATACACTAAGCGGATCCATAGCATGGATTTAAGCCAGGACGATGTGCGTATAGTTATAAGTTCACAAGATAGCACATTATTATTTGTTTACTGAGCCTCGGAAGACACTTAAGAATGTCTCGTAACATGCTTTGCCACTTGGCCAGTCACTTATCTGTAAGTGAGCTCTTCAATTAGCCATTTGCTCTCAAAAGTGACCGGTCAAATGGTAAAGCGCGTTACGAGACATTGATCAGTGTCTTCCGAGGTTCTGTAAACAAATAATAATGTGCTATCTTGTGAACTTATAACTATACGCACATCGTCCTGGCTTAAATCCATGCTATGGATCCGCTTAGTGTATGATCCATGTTTTGTTATTGGGATCACCTGGTAATTCTCGATTTTGTGATCAGAATAGCAAAATGTGTGATTGAATTAGACGTTCCCTAAATTATCAATGAATTTTTTCCTTGGTTGCGCCGGACGCACCACCGTTACAGCTGTCAAGAATGCTGAGTCATCTAGCGGGCCTTGGCACGCATACACATAAACATTCTATACACATGTAATTATCTATATCATCGGGTCGGATGGTGCAGTGGTACACCGTCCAGGCCGTTCTCCCAAGTAGAGTCTGGGTAGCTTGGACACATGCCCCACTTGAGACAGGAGAAAGCTGGTTCGAATCCAGCAAGACCCTCACACCACTTCTCTCGCGGTGATACTGTATTCGTAGAATGACGAAAGCATGCTCAGATAGCCACAGGTTTTTCTCGCTTTTCCCTGTGGTGGGTATTCACGGAAGAGGGTACATGTCGTAAGGCGTTATTCTCGTAGTGGTATCTGCAAATGAAATCTGAGTATGAGTGTTCCAAACGTCAAAATGAGTCGTTCTATAACAAAGAATAGGTATCTTCCGAAAAATACCTACGTGGGCCTTCAGGCGCCGAAATAGGATAATAGAAAAATTTAATTTAATTTTTTTATCTATATCATCTTTTCTTGATAACATACAATTGTATACTCTATCTTATCTTCTATATTCTCCTCTCTGACTATTACAATCCACCAATTGTACATCCCCATTCTCACTACTAACTTGACAGGTTATAGCCCGGAATATAATTATTCTATCTACGACCCAAAAAAAAAAAAAAAAAAACGAAAATAAACATGTCTAACCCTTCAAGCACCATAAACATCGAAAATGGTGTCAACAAGACGAGCTGGGGCAATGTCCAGATATATGATGGCACCAAATTTGCGTCTTTTGAATCCAGTCTTAAAGATGCCCTAGAGATCGCTGGGGTATAGAAAATTGTCACTGGCATTGATAAAGAGCCGAGTGGGAATAATAGCTGTTGGGAAATGAAGACTGAGCGAGCCGTCGTTATTATCGCAGGCTCAATTAACTCGTTCTTTCGAACAGAAATAATTCGAGATGCTACAAATTCTCGCGACGCTGCTGGCCTCTGGAAAGCGGTCACAACGTTAAACCAAAACTCAAACGGAATTCTAGCCACCGCTAATAGGGCTTAATTCTACAACTTGAAATTCGATCCCGAAACTACAAAGATCAACACATATTTTGCCGAGCTGATAGCGCTTCGAGGTACCCTTCAGCAAACGGACCGCCCAATCACAGAAGCGGAAATCCTCGATAAAATAATTTGGTCGATTCAAAGCCTCCCACTAGATAAAATAAACTGGCATAATGCCCGTTTCCACATAGCATACAATAAGCTACCATTGGCATCTGCAATGGAGATTTTACGAGAGCCCGAGTCCTTGTCGGGCACAACACCAGCTGCAAATCTCGCTGCTACCCACGCAGAAAATAATCGACGAAATCACGACAACGATCGTGAAAGAAGAGGTCGAGGTGGCCACCGCCTAAGGGGCCGAGGGGGTATCACTAAGGGCAGAGGCAATTCTCGTGGAGGACGTCGGGGTAGAGGATATACGAATTCTTCCGCGTCTCGGAACAGGAAAACACCTAATGATAATGAAAATCGGCGATTTAATGGTAATGGTAATAGTCGGGATAAGTGTACTTTCTGTTCTCAGCCAGGTCATTGGCAAAAAGATTGCTCTGCGTTCCAAAGAGCAAGGAAAAGATATCATGAGTAAAAATCAAACGATAGCAGGGAACATGCAAATGTAGCTATAGATAACCTCCAATATACTCGTGATGACTATCTTCTGCTCCCACACAATGCACATTACGCGAACGTTGTGGTAGAAACTGCATTAAAATCTGTCTACCGAAACAAATCGAGCTGGAAAATTGACTCGGGAGCGACAAGACACTTCAGCGGAAGAATCTCAGACTTCTTGGGTCTCAAAAGGTGGCCTTCACCCAAGTATGTGTCAACAGCCAACGGAAATACATGCCCATCTGACGGGTACGGCATCTGCAAAATTGGAGACCTAGTCCTCAAAGATGTCTGGTATGTCCCAGATTTTAAAGATATTAGATTAATTTCGGTCGGGGCACTTAATCAAGACAAAATCAGCGTCACTTTCGAAGATTGCATTGCAACAGCTAGGAGAAATCAGGCAGTATTGTTCAGAGCTCCTTTACACGACAATCTCTTCCAGCTTATGGATAAGCATGCCTCATCAAACACCATCTCTCAACATTCACTGTCTGCCCACCAATCAGGTAGTACTACCGAACTGCCTCCACCTCTCGATGGAATGTCACGAATACCAATGAACGACGCTGAACTGTGGCACTTTAGGCTTGCACATGCAAGCTACAAGACGATAACCAAAATCCCCGAAGTACCGCACAGACCAAAAGCTATCAGTAAGGGGGAGAACGCATGTGAGGCCTGTCTCGCTGGAAAAATGAAAGAAACCTTGAAGAAAACTGAAAATCGAACATCAAAACCAGCTCGCCGATTGCATACTGATATCTCTGGAAAACTTCCCACATCAATTCGAGGATATAACTATTTCTTAATAGTCATTGACGATGCGCCAAGGTGCGGTTGGATTAGATTACTCAAAAATAAGAGCACCTCCGAATGTCTACCAGCAAGTAAAGAAATAATAGCCCATTTACAACTAAGTTCCGGAGAAAAGGTAGTATTTATTACAGCAGACAACGGCACAGGAGAGTTCGGACAAGCATGGAAAGACTGGTGCAAATCCCTTGGAGTAGAAGTACAACCATCGCCACCCTACAAGCATTCCCTAAATGGAGTGGCAGAGCGAGCAATTGGATACCTCGTTCAATTAGCCAAGTCAATGATATTTCATGCACAACTAGACTGGAAAGATTACTGGTGCTATGCTATTGAGCATGCAATGCACATCCGAAACAGACTCCCAACTACGGCCTTACCATTCGGTCCAGAAGATACACGTCCCGGCTCTAATATTACGCCCATCACGGCATTTTCAGATAAAACAGTCACATTAAATAAGCTGCGAGTATTTGGCTGTGCAGCATTCCCACTAGTTTTCAAAGAGACTAAAGTGGCACCCTCTAAGTTCTCTCCAAACGTTGAGACTGACTGGATATTTATAGGCTCACAAAGTAATTCAATATGGATATTACTAAATAGGAGAACAGGAGCAGAGAAGCGCAGTGCTGACTGTGAATTTAAAGAACATGTCTTTCCTGGCATGATTAAACAAGATGAAAGCCAAAAACTTACAATACCTCCAATTTCAAATAGACTCCTTAAAGATACGTTGACAAACTCTCAGGGACAGATTTTCAACCAGAATAGAGTCAGTGGAGACTCGGGACCAGATCTAGAAAGTCATAGACTTAGATCAAATCATATTAGAGTCAGTGGAGACTCAGGCCCAGATCTAGAAAGTCATAGACTTAGATCAAATCATAATAGAGTCAGTGGAGACTCAGGTCCAGATCTAGAAAGCCGCAGGCTTAGATCAGACAGTAATAATCAAGTATTAGCTGATGAGAAAGCTCAAGATACTTCAACCAATGCTGACTTGCAGATTGTTACGCGCTCAGGGAAAGTAGCAGAACTAAATAAAGCTAATAAAAGCATTAAAGGTTTTGGGAACAATGTATCTCTCATCGTTGAAGCATTAAATGCTGTTCACATAGAACCAAATCAGCAATCGATATCTTTAGGTGCTCCTGCTGTTCCATTTGAATCACTAACCTTGGAGCAGGCAATTTCCGAGGACAAAACAGCATGGGAAGCCTCCCTGCTTGATGAGCTAAGGTCGTTGGAGAAAAATGGTACTTTCGAAATCATCAAAGGCGACTACACTTCTGTCAGCGGACGCAAGTTGATTTCTTCACGTTGGGTTTTACGAAATAAATTCAATGCCGATGGCTCGATTGCCCGAAGGAAGTCAAGGATAGTCGGCAAAGGATATGAGCAACAACATGGAATTGACTATTTCGAGACTTTCGCAACTGTGATTCGATACGCAACTTTAAGGGCAATTTTTTCCTACGCAGCAGTCAATAACCTAGAGCTAGATCACCTTGATGTGGATACCGCCTTCTTAAACCCCACGCTGAAGGAGCCGAACTACTTAAGGATCCCCGAATACTTTCATCTGCTAAAACCTTGGATTCGTGGCGTCGAAAATCAGCATTATCTTAAACTTAACAAGGCACTCTATGGATTGAAGCAATCACCTTGTGATTGGTTCCTTGAAGTGAAGCAGTTTTTCCGTGAAATAGGGTTCGGTCAAAGCGAAGCAGACCCAAATCTTTTTATATCATCAGCAATGGGGGAGAATCGAGAAAGAATTTACATCTTTTTGTTTGTTGATGATATGCTGGTCTGTGGGCGCCGTGCACTCATAAATAACGTGAAACTCAAGATAATGAGCAGATGGAGCTGTAAGAACTTGGGTCCTGTTGAAACGCTTGTAGGTTTCCAAGTGAAGAGAGACCGAGCAAATCACCGTCTTACTATCCACTAAGAAATGTATGTGAAGAAGTTACTTGAGCGACTTGGAAAGAGCAGATGTAATGGAGTTGCAACGCCCTTAATACCTGGGTTAGTTCTCAAGGAGTATGAAGACGATGAATTACTCAATGACGACAACGCGGCTTTATATCGACAAATTGTAGGATCGACTATCTATCTGTCTAACGGCACACGGCCCGACATCGCATACGCTGTCGGACAACTAGCAAGATTTATGGCAAAACCTAGAATCTCCTTAAATCACGCAAAGCACCTTCTAAGATACCTTCAATGCACTGGTAAGTATGGTATTACTTACTCAGTAAGCGATAAAAATAGCTGTACCAGTCATCCTCCATTTAACGCCTTCAATATATACGCCGATGCTACATGGGCTACCGAAAATGACAGGAAATCGTTCCAAGGCTACGCCGTAGTCTACAACGGAGGAGCGATATCCTGGGCTGCACAACGACAGAAGAGCACGTCATTAAGCAGTATGGAAGCAGAAATCATAGCTGCTAATGAAGGAGCAAAAGAGGCAGCATGGATGGAGAAACTTTGGCTAGACTTACACCAGAAGCGATACGTACCAACCCTCTGGTGCGACAACGAGGCAGCTAAGGAATTCTGCAAGGATTCTGGTAAATTCCATAACAAAGCAAAGCATATTGAGACACGATATTTCTTTGTTCGAAACGACATGGTCGCGAAGGACCGACTAAAGATTGAGAAAATCGCTGGTTCAGAAAACCCTGCCGACATATTAACAAAGCAACTTCCTCATCACAAATTCGGAGGCCATTTAAAATCACTGGGTGTCGGAAAATACGAAAATTAGCCGTCACGGAAATGGTTATGGGAATGTGGCGGTGAATACGATACTGTTAGACGAGCACCAGGGATACTCTTGTATCGAGGCATATACGTATGCTGAGCTGAACTGCTCAGAAATATCAAATCTATGCAGATGTAGGCTCTGCGGTTTCTCCGCCGTCTCGAGAGTTAATGAGGTCTAGGTGCACAGTCAAAACAGCTGGACTTTATTTAATCTTTGGATACAATTAGATATCTCAGCAAGGGGGAGTGTCAAGAATGCTGAGTCATCTAGCGGGCCTTGGCACGCACACACATAAACATTCTATACACATGTAATTATCTATATCATCTTTTCTTGATAACATACAATTGTATACTCTATCTTATCTTCTATATTCTCCTCTCTGACTACTACAATCCACCGATTGTACATCCCCATTCTCACTACTAACTTGACAACAGCAAGATTCGACTATTGTCACGCCGTTGACTATTTTAAACATATGCCGAGAATAGAGTATCCTTTGGCTCTACTTTCCTACCATTACCGATGTTAAGAGAATCTTCTATGGTCTGAGAATAGATGCTCTTGGAAATTCGTCTGGATTTATAACAACGCTTCACGAATTTTCTCTTGCATCGGCTCAATGTCTCCATTAGGCCTCAGCTAAATTCCAGTTCACATTAGCTAAATTCTAGTGCGCTAAGCCTAATTCGACACACTGCCTACAAACTTGCTCACCGCATGAGTGACACGCCTTTTAATTGGTTCTTAGTACACAGAGCTTTATCACATCTTTACGAGATGGTTCAACTCTAGAAATTGAAAATAGGCAAACATGATATTGCAAAGCTCATTTCACGCATCAGAAATAATCAATGGCTTTAAAAAATTTAATTTTGTCTACCCCATGTTACTACAAAGTTCATGTCACATCCTGTGGCTAGAGCTAATCTAGCTTGTTGCTAATTATTTAGTGCTTGATCATTGAATTCATCGCCATAGGTTGCAGTTTTTTCACCTACTTCTGTCCCAAATGTACATACAGTGGCTGTCATAGCCTATGGCTGGTCTATCTGCCATCTCATCCATATTTTTGATGGCAATTTGGGAAAGGTTCGCTCGCAAGTTGTTTCTGGATCGTATAAGTCTCCATGAACTTCTAGCCTAGATATACAGTAGCTTACAAAAGTGGTCGAATAAATCACCAAATCTAATACATTTGACCATAACTTTACAACATGATCTTGAAATGAAAATATTACAGCATTATATGAAAATTTAATTACTTTACTATCGCTGAGACAATTTTGAAGCAAAAAAAAAAAAGAGAATTGATTATTCTATTGTGGTCTTGGCGTTCTCAATTACTCGACCAGTTTTGGAAGCATCATTTTGATACAAGAACTCAAAGATCTTTTCCCAACTAGCCATCCAATCAACAACATATTTTCTCTTGCATTCTGTAATTTCTTATTATCTGTACCTTTAAACAATCATGGAAAATGAATCAACCGATTTCTGAGCTAATATATAGATGAATGGTGAAGATACGGCTTGTCAATTAGGTAAAAGCTACAGAAGTAGCGTTATTTGAAATAAAATCGAATCGATTGGTGAGGTGATAAGTGCATCTGTAGCGTAATTTGAATCTCAATGGAATTCAATCGATTAGAAAAGATAGAGTTTGAACTAAGGCGTAAAAGAACTCCAACCATCATGTAAAAAGGAAACATAAAATTCAGATTAATTGTATTCATAGGAATCATTCAGCCTCCAGTATCAAAATTATTTAATCAATTGATTCATACTTATATTTTGAAAATACTTCTATCCTGAACGAGATTATTTGGGATATTTATCAAAGTAATCTTTTCTTTAAAAAATATGAAAAAGATATCTCTCGACCAAATAACATCCATTGCAAAATTAGTCCATGAAGGGAAATCAACGAATGAAATTTCAGCAATATTAGGACTCAGTCATGCCACTGTAAAATACCGAAAGATGAAAGTGAAGGAAGCACCGAAATTAAAGAATGGACGGCCACAAAAACTATCAGCTAGAGACAAGCGAGAAATCGCCCGTTTAATGGTAAATGGGAGCTCTAAGACGGCAGTAGGAGCGTCCAAACTAGTAAATTCAGAAAGAGAAGATAAAGTTTCCGCTCAGAATGTCCGGCGGGCTTCAAGAGAGCAAGGTCTGAAGGCGATAAAAAAGAAGAAACCAAAGCTGTCAAAAGCTCATCAGAGAGCTCGCTTGAACTGGGCTTTATGCCACGAAAATTGGACGAAAGAAGACTGGAAAAGGGTGAATTGGTCAGACGAAACCAAAATAAACAGACTAAATAGCGATGGGATAAAATATTATTGGGTTAAAGGCCCAAAGAATTTGCGACCAGAAGCGATCGAAGAGACCCTGAAGTTTGGTGGGGGCAATCTAATGATATGGGGGTGTATGTCATAGTATGGTATAGGTGGAATGGGCCGTATAGTTGGACGAATGGATTCTAAACAGTATTTGGAAATCTTGGATAATTACCTAGTACCTACTATGGATAGAATTGCCAGAGAGCCCGACTCGGTACCTGCAACTGAGCTAATCTTCCAGCAAGATAACGACCCAAAGCACACATCCAAGAACACAAAAAGCTGGATAGCTTCTAAAAATCTCAAGACAATCAATTGGCCCTCTCAATCGCCGGATATGAAGCTGATTGAGCATCTTTGGGGTCGGCTCAAGTGTCGACTCGGTGAGTATCCAGAGCCACCGAAAGGTATACATGAATTGTGGGAAAGGCTTAGGGAAATTTGGCAAAACTTAGATCCAATTTAATGTCAGACTCTAGTTGAGAGTATGCCGTCGCGTGTTGCAGCTGTAATAAAGGCTAAAGAAGATCATACTAAGTATTAAAATGATGCTTCCAAAACTGGTCAAGTAATTGAGAACGCCAAGACCACTGTAGAATAATCAATTCTCTTTTTTTTTGCCTCAAAATTGTCTCAGCGATAGTAAAGTAATTAAATTTTCGTATCATGCTGTAATATTTTCATTCCAAGATCATGTTGTAAAGTTATGGCCAAATGTATTAGATTTGATGATTTATTCGACCACTTTTGTAGGCTACTGTACTACGTAGACCTCTCTAGAAGCAGTGTCTTGTTTGACCGTGATTTGTTCCAATGGGAAAAATAGAGTTAGTACCCAGCACATAACTCGCCAGATGTAAAATAGAAACAACAACATGGCCCCAAACTAGAACAAGTAGCTTTCAGATCCTCTCCAACGCGCGACCGTACTTCGAGACTCCCTTTTGGCGTGTTTCAATTCGAGGAATGACACCAATACGTGGGAAGACGGACAACTCGACTCGGTTCCATGGGACGGTGTAGTCTCACTAAAAGACGTCACAGCAGCCACGATTGGGAACAAAGAAACAGTTTCAGGACACAATTAAAATTACCGTACGACTCTTGAAGGTGTGCTGGAGCACAATTGGAGCGCACGTCAGGGACCTCTTTCAGGCATGTTTGGACTAAGTATACTTTCCGACACCCTTGAAGGTGGCAGAGATTGTGCTACTACCGAAGACAGGACGCGAGCTTACCAGCCCAAAAGGATGGCGACCTATATCCCTGCTCTCCAGTCTAAGCAAGGGACTGGGATGACTGATGGCAAAGCGGATGTCTTGGTTGGCAATAAATTGCAAAGTTGTACACCCACAACTGTCCGGCGCACTTCCAGGACGCTCAGCAGTCGACTTGGTATCTTGCGTTGTACATGACTCGGAAGCGGCTATGAGATCCAACAAAGTCACAGCAACATGTACGCTTGACATTCTAGGAGCCTTTGATGCAGCTCTACACAGCCGATTGCTTTCACGAATGTGAGGTTAAGGCTGGCCGCTATCACTCTATCACTGGGTAGAATCACTTTTGGCACAGCGGATGGTCATGGTAAGATACAAGGAAGGTGTTGTTGACGAGAAAGTAGTCGAGTGCGGAGTGCCACAAGGATCACCCCTTTCGCCACTCTTATTCATGCTGTGCATCTCTACCCTACTCGAGGATGACGCACTCAACTGCAGATTTGGGTATGCTGATGAAATTTCCATTGTCAAAGTAGGTAAGAATCCACGTGAAGCTGTCGAGGTGGCTCAGGAAGAGGTGGATAGAATAACCCAACTTGCCCTCACACCCGATCCAATTCGATACATCTAAATACGAACTTCCCATCATCAGGGGCGGACTTAGGAAGATTTTAAACACATCGAATTGCTGTAACAATCGGCGAACAGCGAATTACACCTTCGTCGCAGATACGATGGCTTGGAGTCTGGCTAGATTCATGGCTAACATGCAGAAAGCACGTCCAGGAGTGGAGTAGCAAGGCACAACAAATACCAAACCTTCTGCGCAGCATCAACAATGTGCAGAGAGGGGCGGCGCCTGAACCACTTGTTCGTGCGATTAATGCGTGCGTGGTGAGCACGGCACTCAACGGCGCTGAGGCTTGGCGACCTGGACTTACCCGCATCACGAGGAAGTCAGACAAGGAGATGAGTACAAGTGTAGGACGGCATACTAAACTTCTAGACCGAACGATTTTGACAGCAATCCGAGCCGCACTACTAGTCTAGAGGACAACTCCTAATATAGTACTCTACCGTGAATCGGGGATCCTGCCGGCAGAGGTAATGCTGCAACAAAGGCAACTTTGAAGCACCGCTAGAATCCGGCGAGTCGACAGCTTTAACCCGCTGGTGTCAAGGGCTAACGAGATACCAAAGAATGCAATCAAACGACTCAAGCTGCGCAAGGGCCAGAAAGAACGTCTCTTCCGAGTCCTAGAGCGCTGTCAAACACGCCTCCAAATTTCGAATCTCATCCTCTCCGCATCAGTAGCACTTGGAGAACTACAACAATCGAGGAACACAAGGTTTACCGCCAGGGCCAAGTGCAACAAAAAAAAATAGGCAAAGCAGCTCAAAAACTGGCTTAGGAACTTACCCGTAGGAACACTGTGTCTACTCTGATAGGTCATCGACAGGACGAGCATTCTCAGCTTATGGCTACGCCGTATATAAGGACGGAGAACTTAAAGCAAGTGTTGGAAAACTATTTCTTGAGGCAGAAGTCTACGACGTAGAAATTTTCGGGGCTTTTCGAGGTCTAGAAGCCGCACTGGAAATCGGAGATAATACTGGGATGAAAGTACTTCTGGACAATCAATGGGCAGCTGAAGCACTGAGAAGCGGTGGAACAAAGTCATCACTACAGGCAGTCGATATTTTAAGGAACTGTGCAGGACTCATCCCATGGTCGAGGTACGTTGGAATCTAGGACACAGCGGCATCTACGGAAACGAATAGGCCGAAATATTAGCAAAAAAGGCACTGGTATCAAATACCAGGGATCGAAATATACTCACGTCCGAAAATGTGCGCAGAGAATATTAATACATTTACAACATTCGCGGCACTCAAGCGAAAATTTACTCTTAGCGCACGAAAGCTAGCTGGAGAATGGTGGCTTAAAAACAGAACGGACAGGTACGAAGACCTCGAACTCCTAATGCGACGAAAGCGACCACCAGAACTAGACCTTCCTCGATGGGCGCATCACCGACTCATCGCAGTATGTACAGGACAAGGTGATTTTGCGAGGTATCACAGACGTTTCTAACACGAAAACGTAGAAATTTTGTGCGAATGCGGACGAGAAAAACGATCGTAGCATGTTGCGGAATTTAGACCGGCTAAGCAGAAATGGCGGTTGGAGACAAAGGAATCACCATCACCTAGGATAAAAGATATGATAAGGCAACAAGGATGGTCGGCCTTCTAGCGTTTTCTTACTGTAACGAAGTGTTACAGTAAAAATGAAATTTGAACTTGGATGTTGAACAGGGGTGCGAATCAACTGTAACATTTTTTTTGTGCTTATATATGCAAAGCGCGGGGATTAAGGTGTAGTACAGTGCACGTACCCCTTAGAAGTGGTGTTTTATTGCTTTCAATCTGTTTCCTTGGTTCTCTTTGAACCAGTCGTGTTGGTATTAAAGAGTCTATGTATTCAGATCTGGCCTACCCGTGTCATGCCTCCTGGGTGCTAGGCCTGTGCCTGGTCACGTAAATAATATCATCATCATCATCATCATAGCCCCAAACTCGGCTGGAAAAGACGAATTCTTCACCTTCATTCAGTGCTCGCTGTTATCGCCCAGTGTGTTCTCTGCATATCTGAGATAGCCAAGAAGAGTCGAAATCGGATCGCAAACAAAGCATATGCCTTATCTTCCTCTGTCAATCTTCACTGGACCGTCAATCTATCCAACCCGAACAGATCATTTCTACCGATCTAACGCCTTCTACCTCCCGAAGTACCGAATTACAATCCCTACAAACAACTTCGTCTACCTGACTATCACTACCTTCTACGCTGCTTCGTCGCCCCTCCATCTGCAGACCCACGATGTTACGAATACCTAACGGAGGAAGAAAGTTGGAGGGCACAAAGATGGAGAGGTTATAATGGCTTTGGAAGGCCAGGTTATGGGAAAATTTAACGAGAAACGGAGGGATAGGAAGTTTAGCAAGGAAAAGGGACGACATGGTTTTCTAAGGGACGATTATTGGTTTTGCGTCGGGATTTTTGACTGAGAGTGTTGTGGGTGCAAAAGTTTTTCGGTTCGGTTAAGTGCTGCCACAACTTTGGAAGCTGGCGACGCTTCCTTTTTAGGAGGCGAGACATGTGGCTTCGGTTCTGACAAGGGTACTCGGCGCGAGTCGATGTACTGTTGTGAAGTCTCTTTGTTGCGTGGATGTTTGCGGCGAAGAGGATGGGGCAGATGAAGGGCGTCGAACCTTTGGCACTTGTGTATCTTTTTTGCTTTTTTTTACCAACTACTACCTAGCAATAGTCAGGGAATCGGGTAGTCTAGAATCCCTAGGGATCGGCTACCCGTAACACGTCTCTTGGGTGTGGGGCTTGTGCTTGAAACGTTAACAATTCAATCAATCAATAGCCCAAAACTCCAAGATTAAAATTATTAGTTGTGAAAAATAATAGCACGAATATTTTTTAAGTCTCATGATATCCTAGAAACTGCTCAACGGGAAGAAAAGATTACTGAAATTGCTCAAAACTCTCCGCTAACTTCGAGATCTAGATTTAAAACTTATCTCGGTAGTCCCTTAACTCATTTTAGCGTATGCAGCCTGAGGGTATGACGTGAGTTCTGTAGACCCTTGTTTCCCCAATAAGTTCATTTACAGTCTTCCCTCTCTAACTCGTTAGTGGGTCCCGGTATAAGTGTTGAAAATATTCATTGTAACTTGGACTTTTATATTTGCAATACTTACCCTTACAGGTCATTTTGCGTGCAGAGGTAAGTATTGCAAATGTAAATGGTTGAATTTCAATGAATATTTTCAACACTTATACCGGGACCCACTATCGAGTTAGGGAGGGACGACTGTAGGTTGGTTTTATTACCTTTATTACCGCCAGAGCATATCTAAGCGAAGTCCTGTACCCCTGATGTTGATCCTCATCTTGCCTGTGGACTTATTCACGCTAGAATAAAGTTTAATCTGCTTACATTAGCTGTTTAATTATATCTTTGTAAATCATTACGCTATTTAATCGATTCATTCAGCCGCCGTAAGCTTCCAAGTAGAATGTCGTTGATATGTGAAGCACGTTTTTGTACAGTCGAGGTCTATTCACACCGAGACTCTGAAAAATCTTTTGAGACAGGTCGGATTGAACACTTGAAATTGACTAAAAGACATGATTTTATTTCGGTTCGTGGAAAGTTCTGTGTATATTTAAGTAGATAATTCCATCTAGCTATCACAAGAGAAGATAAATAATAAGTTCGTGTCGTCATCTCGCGCGCGTAAGGGCTTTGTACATGATTACTCTCCCTCTGGGCTCTACTTTATTTCTAGTATCACACGAATTTACATGGGACTAGAGACAAGTTAGTTTTTAAAAGGAGAGTACTTCTCTCATCTATATCAGCTCAGCAGTTTGCTCTCGCTTTTAACTTCAAGACGACATTTAAATTTTCGAAGAATATGATCAATTATGGCAGAGAAAAGACCAACATATCTACAGATTAGGTACTTCAGAAATTTCACAAATAAATCTCGGAGCGTTTGTCAAAGATTTGGGTAGCTTACTTTCGGTAGCGATACTTGATCCATCAATATTTGACCACAAATTGAGTAGAATTGCCCAAAAATGTTAGTAATGGTTTGGGATGCTTTGCTCTTCATCACTTTGGCGACATATAGCTAACAAATAAAGCATAAGTGCTTGATTTAGCATTAATGCTTCAGGATGAAACGTCAAAAGTCGTCTCCCGTGCTTCAGTATCTCACTTTTCCAACTTCACCACCCAAAAACTGCGGCTTACCTCCGACTTCCTCAACAAACTCCTCAGTAATAGAACGTACAGCAAGTCGCAGCCATGAAATTGATCGAAATTGTAGCAAGAACCACTCACCGCTGCCGGTGAGACAACTTACGATTCTGGCTATCATTGCCTTCGCAGAGCAGACCGCACTAAACTCTATATCACCGTATTTACCTGAAATGATTTCAACATTTCCAGGTGTTAATCCCCAAGACAAAGGGCTACTTGTTGGCACTATAGCTTCCTCCTTTGCGCTCGCTCAACTAGCTACGAATTTTTTTTGGGGATGGTTATCAGACCACATTGGGCGAAAACCCGTTATTATGCTCGGAACACTATTGACGGCTATCTGTTTCGTTGTTTTTGGATTTTGTAAGAATTTCTCACAAGCCATCCTAGTACACGTGTTGATGGGATTGGTAAACGGCAATCAAGGCGTGATTAGCTCATGCTTGGGGGATATTACAGACAAGAGCAATCAAAGTCGGGTGTTTGTATATGTACCAGTCATATATGGTATTGGAGCAATGTCTGGCCCAGCTCTAGGTGGACTACTGATAAATAATGGACCCAAGGTTTCCTATCCATTCCTTCTTCCGAATCTCTTCTCGGCGACTATTCTGATAATTGATTTTATCATAACTGGGTTAATGTTTAAAGAAAGTCTTGAAAGATCTGAACATGCCCCATCCATGAAGAAAAAAATTATTAAATTCTCTAGTTTCATCAGGAATTCTCTCAGTAATCCCGCACGGGCGCTAAGACTTTACTGTTGTCTCCCTCGTGAATCAAGACATCAAGAAAATCATCGGGCATACGATCAAAATGGAGCCTCTGATTATGAGGAGCAAAATGAGTCTTTACTATCGGTTACAGAATTTCTCAGCAGCTCGCAACAAGTGCATAACAAATTTTTTTTCAATAAAGATACAATTATTCTTCTTGGTACCTTTTTTATTTTCCAGCTTTCAAATATCTCATTTAATTCACTGTATCCTATTTTTGCATCTGAATCTGAGCCTATTGGCCGTAATCTCACGGCGGAAGAGATTGGACTCTCACTCTCATTTGGAGGTCTTGTTACTATTGTTTTTCAAGTTGGAATATTCGGTAAGTTGAAAGAAAAGATGGGCAACAAAGCCACATACCGAGCCGGACTTTTTCTGCTCTTTGTCTCCATGATAATCATGCCTTGGGTTTGTCACCGTAATTCCCCCCCATTTCCAGGGTGGGGGGCCAGTAAAGTTTGGCTATGGGCAGAACTCGGATTTGTACTCTTTTTGAAAACTGTTGCGGCGGTTGGTGGATTAACAAGTGCTTCACTGCTTGTGCGTATACCCTTCCATCACCTAACCTTGACACTTGTTTTTGCTAATCGAATACTAGATCACAAACACTGCCCCCAGTCACTCGGTGCTTGGTACATTGAATGGACTTGCGCAGACATTCTCGGCAGCTGGCCGAGCTCTCGGGCCCTTCATCTCTGGTGGTTTATTTTCTATCGTAACCGCCAAATTTAAACAAGTGGGTACGATTTTAACATGGAGCGTCTTCGCAGGAGTAGCTTTTTGTGGCTTTATCTTCAGCTTTGGTATCCAGGGTAGAGACCTCGAGAGTGAGGAGTGGGCTAAAAATAAAAGAGGTGATGAAATCGATGAGAGCTTTGGTGTTGATGAACAATAATCTGGGCTCTGATCACTGATATTACTGTGAAAGATGTCAAGCCTTTGCCTGATAGTCCCTGAGGCGGCTTCACAGAGGATACAGGTGAGTTAAGCACTTCAAATTTCTTGGTACGTTCTGATGCATTTTCTAGCCGAAAGATCTGAGTGCTCTTTTCTTGAATATCAGTGTATTTTTTTGTTTGGTGGATGTTGTAGCCTTTTCACTTTGAATCAATTGCATTATAGCCCTGTAAAACGATCCCGTCACAGAGGAGACTATTAGACCAGGCTAAATACAGCATTTACATGTACTACTTTTTTCAGTTACTATGCTCGGACCCTCTACAATGGATGCCCTAAATTTGTAGAGACTTAAAAACGTCTAGTTAAGTTGTATTGTATATTTACAGCCACAACAATTCTGTAATTGCCAATTAAAATGACAAGCATGTCGAGATACAGTCCTCGTTGCTCCGGCCGCCTTTCAGACTCTACTTCGAGTAATCTAGTCGCTAACAATTGCTTGCGAGCTCTCTGCTCAGCTTCTATCTGTTTGACCTTTTCGATTGTCGTAAAGCTAGTATTTGGATCGACTGAGACATTTTTAATGATGAACTTGTAGATAGTTGTCTTACTGGGCAATTCTGGGAAACATTTTTGTCTTGATCGCATGCCCACTCAGCACTACCCTTCACAATTATCTTACCTGCTTTCAAAATCAACCTGACTCTTTCACCACTAATATTCTTCCGCCTTTTAATTTGTAATGCATATTGCATCGTATAGGTCGAGCAACGCTGTCACGGGGGTCGGATGGTGCAGTGGTACACTGTCCGGGCTGTTCTCCCAAGTAGAATCTGGGTAGCTTGGACACATGCCCCACTTGAGATGAAAGAAAGCTGGTTCGAATCCAGCAAGACCCGCACACCACTTCTCTCGCGGTGATTCTGTATTCGCAGAATGATGAAAGCATACTTAGATAACCATAGGTTTGTCTCGCTTTACCCTATAGTGGGTATTCACGGGAGAGGGTACATGTCGTAAGGCGTTATTCTCGTAGTGGTATCTGCAAATGAAATCTGAGTATGAGTACCAAACGTCAAATAGATTCATACTGCGTCACATACACGTCTTCCGTAATCACTCGCGTCATAGCCTCAGGCTGCATACGAAAAAATGATTTAAAAAAAAAACGCTGTCACGGGCAAGCGGAGTTTCGGAGAGATTTGTTTAGTGGACGTGTGTGTTAGCCGAAGGATAACTGTTTCCAATTCAAAAGTTAATCCTTGTACTCAGTCACTTAGCTTGCATAACTTAATATGATTGTTCGCATCGCCTTGTGTGACTCCCGAACACTCTGCAGAATAATTATAGACGCCCGTGTTGCGCTAAATCTAAGAGTCGAGACGGATGGTATGCATGGTCTCTCTCTGGTGTTGTACATAAAGTTTAGAGCACATACGATTGAAGGCTTTTTTCTAGATTCCAGGGGGCAAGACCAGTTTCATTCCCGCCGCTGCGTAAAGCTCTTGACATGAGAGCCTCTGTTCAAACCTGATTATGTGCAACATGAACGCATTGCTTCTTTACAGGAATTGCAAAGTCAAGGTAAGCAAAATTCGAGATAGCTCTACACTAACAGTGCTTTGGAGGCGCAAAAACATCAAGGTTAAAAGGCTGGAGTATGAAAGATATGTGGCGTGGAAGGAAAATAGGGTACACATAATTTTTCTACTCTGCCACTTCAAACCTACGGCTGCGAAGCTGCTGTGACCATCTGAGAGGAGCATTTGCGACCGGTTTACCTCGGGCTTGTTTCGGGGTGAAGATACTTCCTTTAACCATCAGATATCAGACTTTTTGCTTATCCCTCCATTCTCCAACGTCGCATACTGCCAATCCGGAGTGTCTACTTCAATCTGTGATACTCGAGAGCTTCTCCCCTTAAATATAACGAGAAGCTCAATAATGTTGCCAGTCGCACTGATTGCTTCCAGAGAAGACGCCTACTCGCGATTCTCGGGTTATTTAACACTTGATTTTTTTAAAAAACAGTTAATACTCTCGTATCTGAGCAAACACCTCACCCACGTCCTTGCTCGTCCATATTCCAGATACCTTTAGCCTTGATATTATGACGGACTTCATCCTCTTTGAACAACATCTAAAGCGCCTCAAAGCGGATCGAGACGTTCCTGTGATCCGTGAGCTCTCGACTCGTCGACCAATAATAGAAGAAATTTGGGGATTCCTTTCCATGAACTCAAAAATTCATTTTTTCCCGAGTGTATTTGTCCTCAATTGATCGAGTGAGTTGACAAGCCATTTCGTGAACCCTCCCACAAAAGGGAGAAAATCTTTGAGAAGTACCGCCTGCTTGCCGATTACGAAGTGTAGTTCTCGGGGTACCATACTTAGCGGCGATTCCCTTGTCAGATGAATTTGGATTATTCTGCAAATATAGTACGGCCTGAAGAATAAATTTTTGATGTTGCGACACGGTAATTGCGCTTCAGGTGTATGTGAAGGATAATCTAACTAGATGGCCGTGGTTTCTACGAGTTTCAGGGGCTAATTATGGGAGATCAGGCATAGTACTGGCCACAAAATCTGCAATATTGTGTTGATGATAAACAGCATGAAACAATACATTTCGCCTAATTAAAATTCTACAAGAGAGCTGCTGAAGCCGCCCAGTGTCAAGAACATTTTAAAGATCTAATTTTATCAACAACAGAATTCTCCAACCTACTCATCGTTATCTCCCATGTCATGTTATCCAGCGGTGTGATAGCTATGGGAAAGGGTACTGGTGAAAGAAGTAGCAACACCAATGTATCGCAAAGTACGACGTAGGTAACCGCGAACCATCGAGGTGGGGAACATGGTGTTAACCAGTCCCAGCTCCAAAGAGTTCTGGAGGCTCTGACTAAGATAAGGGATAGTCTAGTCAAATTAGGTGGGAAGGTGCTGGATTTACAATCCAGGAGGTCAACGGCGCCATGGAAGCTTTGAAATCACGACGGTAAAAATGACAGAAAAATTCTCGAACGACCACACCAATTGGAGAGGGAATGCTAGCCGTAGAGGAGGCTTTTGAAAAGGGCTTGCAAGGGGTTAATTGACAACCTCTCAGTCCTATATTTTCGGGAACGAGACTTTCGTACGCTGCCGCTGCGGCGCCACCTATGACGAAATCTGCAGTCCGGACTGGGGTCGAAAGGCGGAGGAGATGCAGTCAGATTAGCTATTATTCGTGGCACAAAATCATATCGTGGAAGTTTCAGGGCTAGGGCTCCCTAAGCATCAACTGTTACCATTCCTGCGACTTTTCTTTCTGCCCAGGCGGACTGGATGTCACAGGTGAGTGCAGTGGTAAGGTCAGTAGCGGAACTGCGGAGAACGGCGTCACATTGATCGCGTGCAATATTTCGATATTTTAGTGCCAGAAAAGATAGCCGTCGCGCTATTAGCCTCTCTAGCCCATTTCCGAGGCACAAGAGCAGAGCGATTGGTCTGTATGAGTTTAGCAGGGCTAAACTTCGATCTCCACATTTCGGAATTATGACTACGTTGGCTTTTTTGAAGGGGAGCGGATGAAGCCCGAGCTGGTCACATTGACGGAAAAGCGCAGCGACTCGGGCTCCAATTATTGTCCAGGCCCGTCTAAGAGCAGTCACTCTGATTTCGTCAGGCCCAGGTGCTGAAGTGACTTGAAAGCACGAGCGGTATATTTCTTCATCTGTCAAGGGGTAGATTCTGTTTTGGAACAGATGGTACATTGATGGGTATGTCTTCTAAACCGGAGTGTCTACTTATGAGATTGCTGTGAAAAATTTGAGCTTTTGCTTGAGCCGTAACCACAGGACCAAGGTCGGATGGTGGTGTGGTACACCGTCCGGGCCGTTCTCCCAAGTAGAGTCTGGAAAGTCGAGGCACATGCCCCACTTGAAACAGGAGAAAGCTGGTTCGAATCCGGCAAAACCCTTTCCACATTTCTCGCCTGGTCATGTATGTGACAATGACAAAGGCACGCTGGATAGTCGTGGGTGGCTCAAGTGCGTTCCTGTGGCAGACATAAACGGTTTAGTGTTGAAAGAGCTGTAAGGTGCCTGCTTTCGGTTTATGTCTTCAAATGATATTCGAGCGTGAGTGCCCCTCATATCAAGGTGAGTCATCGCTCTATGTAGCGTACCAGTGTCATTCGTGTCATAGCCTCAAAGCTGCATACACAAGAATGATTTAAAAAAAACCTCGGCATCGTCCAGTTCTTTTAGAGGGGGAGTATTCTAATGGGCCAATTTTTGTGCCAGCCCGTGATTTTGTATGCATTAGGGAGGTTAGTTATGCTTTCCATCTTATCGGACCAGTAGTCGCGCTTTGTTACGGCGTGCAACAAGTTGAGTATAATCGCCGTCTGCGAGGTACGGATGACGTGGGGCGGTAGACTTAGGTCGGAACAAGACGGACGAGACCAGACAAATGGAACAAGACGAAAGGATGCAAGCAAGTAATGCAAGAAGATAGATTGAGAAGCTGGAGATCTAAGTCCCAGATCCAGCCTCATTATATATATACAGGTTACACCTAATTCCATAGTCTGTCCGGAATCAAGATACAAGCTCAAACTAACCTAACACTGTAGCCTTCGTATCATCCGCATCTGACTCTTTCCGTGAGTCGCGTAAATAAGTCATGCCCGACTTTCCTAGTCAGTCGCGTAACTGCCTCGTGTCGTGGACCCTTGCCCCTAATATTGGACATCTGACTCTGAGCTCTTGGCGGCCATGACACGCTTGGCCTCTTGAACGGCTTTTTTAAAAGATCGACGTACCGCTGTTGAATATATGCCAAAAAGTCTGAAGCGACAGAGATCTCGATGTGCCTTAGCGCAGTTCTGGGTCCACCACCTAACGGCTTTTGATTTTCCACGAACTCTTGGATAGGCAGCTTGTAGGGCGCCTGTAAGCATGTCGACCAGAAGTGTGGCTTTTACATTCGGGTCAGGCGAGGGAGGAATCGTGAGTTGATCAAGGCAGTGTACATACGAAAGACAAAAGAAAAAAAAATCAGCAGGATGCATTAGTGGTCAGCAGATCCATGATAAGTATTGTTCATTATTTGGCAGACTGGTGTGTTTGTCGTTGTCGTCTCATGACATCTTTCAAATGTAAACTCTAACATTTCTCTAATAACAACCAGGCGCTTACTTTAGCACATAAGTTACATATGTGGTTTGGATGTTGCACTATGGTCTCAGTCTAAATAGGCTGTTTGCTGGAAGTGTGGGAGGAACCTGAGAGAAAGATAAATGTATGATAGACAACGATACTAAAAAAAGGAGACCGTTTTTCTCTCCCATCAACTAAACTTTTGTCTATTTTTATATCTTATTTATTTTATTTATTCATTTATTCATTTATTTTTACGGTCTACCGGGCTTTAGATACAGCTGTGGTCCTATCCTTGAGAGGATATGGCGACTGCTGTAGATTGAATCATATTACAGTAAAAAAGTATGCCTACAGGCCTATAAACGTTCCTTCGGATATTGTGAGCGCTGTACAGCGAATTTCTCACATGACTAGATTATGTATTCCGGGTAGGGCAGATTTCTAAAAGAAATCTAACCTTATCCAATATAGACGCGAATCGCTCGGCAACATGGGAGGTGCCGAGAAGGAAGTCGAGTAAACCCAGAATGCGTCGGAGACCGGAAGCGGCCAGTCTTTCTCGAACGAGGGGGCAAAACACTAAGTGAGTGGATGACTTATCACGCCCGCAGGAACAAGTCATAAGGGCATCTTCATGGTGAAACCTTTCATGGTAAGTACGAAAGTCACCATGTCCAGTCCGGCACTGAATCAAATATCCAAAATAACGACGAGGGAGTCGGAGTTTCTCGGGGGATTTCTTGGGGAATGACATCCCTAACTCACAGTAGGTGGGAGGAGCATGAGTTTGCCACCATTCAGCGGTCATATTTCATATATATCTTTGTGTCTTTGCGCGAGCTCCGGCCAACGAGGCAGCATGAGGAGCCGATGAGCGTGCAGCCTCTCCGGTTAACTTGTCGGCCAGCTCATTACCAGGGACTCCCATATGACCAGGAGACCACATCACGTGAACATTTCCAGGAGCCGCGATTGGGAGAATTCTTCTTGAAGGCCACTGAGATGCAAGTTTCCGGAATTCCAATATTCCGAGCTGCGAAAACTTCGAGGGCGGGACAGGGAAAAGTCGTTGTGCTGCCTCTTGATTGTCTAGGATAACTTAGATGTTAGTAGCAAGGTGACTAGTGGGAGCTGCTACTGTAGCCCTAAGCCCCGCAAGGGCGCCGATAATCTCTGAGTCATAGACTTCAAAGTCAGGGCCAATGGGAACTTCCACTTCTGCTAAAATGATGTCCTTGTGGCAAACGACGGCACCTGCCCCAGCAGGTGCATCTTTTTGTTTTGAGCCATACGAGAAGACGAGGATGTCCCGAGAAGGCAGCTCTCGGATACGCTCGGCAAATTCTTGGGCGGTTAAGTCTGCTTGGGAGCTATTCAGAGTGGATTTATAGGAAGGCGGTAAAAGCCGAGGGCGAGGAAAGGGAAGAATGAGCTTTATTTTATCGGTGAGGCGGGTGTGAGTAAGAGAGTTCTTAGATCTTTTAACTAAAGGGTGGAATATGTCTACAGCGGCCATTCTAATTGCAGATCGGAGGCACGTCTCCTCAAGTAATATGTGTGCAGGCTTGAGCCACACCTCTCTTAGGAGTGCTGCAGTAGGGGCGATTTTGTATATTGGCAGAATTGACTAGGCCGGGATGGTAAGAGCTCGTGAGATCATATCTACAAGGTGCTGAAACTGGGTAGAAACTGTTTGACCGCGACGGCTGTAGCTGTGTCCGCACCACCAAACCTCAGCACTATACAAGAGCACTGGGAGCGCCGCAGCTAGGGCTGAAGTGCGAAGTAGGGCAGTGGGTACACCACGGTTGGTGTTGCCAAGCTGGCAAATGTGTGCTCTGATCCGTTGCGTTTTGGCACTCCATTGTTGTGTAACAGCTTGTCAGCCAATACAGTAGAGCCCCTCTTAGCTAATAGTGGGTCCCGGTATAAATGTTGAAAATATTCATTGTAACTTGGAGTTTTATATTTGCAACCCTTACCCTTACAGGTCATTTTGCATGCAGGGATAAGTATTGCAAATATAAACGGTAAAATTTTTATGAATCTCTTCAGTAATTATACCGGGACCCACTATTAGCTAAGAGGGGTTTTACTGTAGTTACCTTTAGCCTACGCTAGCAGTTACAGATTTGAGTATATAGTTCATAATAGGTTCAATCTCTATAGGTGCTAGTACAATGGTGTAATGGTATTACTTATTTTTCTGGAAGCGCCTACATCTCCAACTGGGACCCGCACAATTTCCTTATGTCCTGCATGTACCTACCTGAGTTCCCGTGAGGTGTTTCAAGGATATATGGAGGCGACTGGGCAGGTTCGTCCGGGGTTCTCACTTGAGAGGAGGGCAGTAGTTACAGATTTGAGTATACTCTATTGCAGGGGTAAATAGTGAAGGAAACCCCTGAATGCCAAGATCTGACAGGGATTATACAGTATGCCATTGGCTGCAAGATTTTGACCATACCAAATCCGACAATAGCTGAACCTTATTTGTATGGGAAATTTTGCGTGATAAAAGAAGTGAAGGAGATCCCTGTAACTCGTTGAAATGATGATATTCTATTCAAAAGTGCTGGCTTTTATCAAGTATTAAATACATTTTTACCAATAATTAAGCATCATTAATAAGGAATCGAACCTCCTCTTGCTCTGATGACTGCCTGGCACCTTTCTGGCATGCTCTCTACAAGCGTAGCCAGTTGCTCCTGAGAAATTGACTCCCATGCCTCTAGGACTGCATTACGGAGCACTTCCTCAGATGGATTACCAGAATCAAATTCTGGGTGGTGCTCTTCAATGTGGGATTTCATCATATCCCACACTGACTCAATTGGATTCAGGTCTGGGGAATATGACGGCCAGACTATGAAATCTACCCCCCTTGATGACAGCTCTCTTTTCGTACGTTGAGCAGAATGGGCAGGAGCACCATCCTGCATAAAGAGAAGAGGGCCGTGAGAGTCAATTGGTTGCGTTGCCGCGTGGATTAAAGGAACAATCCTCTGGCAGTAACTCTCCGCTTTTATAGTCCCCCAATCCCTACTCCAGAAGAGGGCAGGGCCCTTCTGGTTCCCATAAAAGGAGCCCCAGAACATCCAACCACGCTTTCGAGGACCTTTTCAAACCAGGCAAGTGTGATAATATGTCTCCTCGGGCTAAAAAATTAGATTAATGCAGTTGATACATGGCTGAGATCTGGACTCACCTTCCTCGAAACCCATACTCTTGTGTGACGTTCACCAGTGATCCAAGTCTCATCAGACTAAAGAATTTGGGATCACTGTTCAGGTGTCCAAGAAGAGTGTTCTTCCGCCCACTCTAATCTTTTCCTCATATGTGCAGGCGTTAGAGTAGGCTTCGCTTGAGCAATGCAACGCTTGAACCCTCTTCTCTCAAGAGCACTTTTGATTGCGATTTGGCCACAATTCCAGTGGGAAAACTTTGCAGCAAGCTCCAGGTGGCTCATCTGGCGGGCCTCACTTGAAGACGTGACAAACTCTTCAAGCTCAACTTCCTGCTGAGCGTTCAAGGCGTGGGGTCGGCCATTTCGCTTTTTGGGCGTCAGACATTGCCTTGCAAGGGCATATTGTACCCTTCTTTTGGTGATACCGAGTTGATTACCAATGGCGAGATGAGTAAAACCAAGGCCACGTAACGTGTATATCTGGACTCGCTGATCCCTAGAAAGCTGGCTCCGTGATCTTGGAGTAGTGGGAGATGCTGGGGTGATCATTTTTCTTCGCAGTTTATTGTGAGGATTTAGGTTATTTGATATGTCGTGTCAACCGATTTAGTGTGGTACGAGGATGCTGTGCAACTATTGAACATAAGAGAGAAGGTTCAAGGAAGAAGGAATGCCTCGGTTGCCTTATTGCCTTAGTCTAGCCATTTTTGAAGCACTAAAGTCGGAATGTCAGGGATAGCCCATGTAAATTACACAGAATGTGGGGCTACACTTCTTACCCTTGCAATAGAGTAGAAGATTTTATGTTTCTAGTCTGTGCGCAAGTTAGCAACTACATGCACTCACGGACTAGCTCCAATGTATCAATTGGAATTTTGGAGAAGATTCTACAATTCTAGTCCGTGCACGAATAAGCGGGTGCTCACAAAGTAGCTCTGATATAATAACTTGAATCTTCGAGAAGACTCTAAAGGTCACTGGGACGAGGAGAAGTTATCAAGGGAAAGGGGTTAAAGTACAGGGGTATAAGGGTAAGTTAACGAAGGCTAAGCAGTAAATTCTGTTTATTCTGATAGTATAAGCATATAAATATAGTGCACATAACTTATTCTCTAACCTTCGTTAACTTACCCTTGTCCCCCTGTATATAAGTTCCTCTGTTCACAACTTCATGCTGAGGCATCACCATCATTATTATTTTAGATATTTCTTCATATTTAGATTATTAAATTACCATCATTTACTCGAATGCTCATTGCTTTAATATCTTAATCTGTGACATGTTCTTTTAAGGAAAGCTTAGTGTTCAGGAGAGCGCCTAGCCTCTTTACAGTTGAGTTTGGATCTTTTGTGACGCCATTACTAATTAGTGGAGGAGAAATTTGGTGGGATCCGTGGAGATGTAGAATCTCCATCTTATTGTCTGCCAGTGAAAGTCCGTTAGTATTGCATCATTTGTGTACCGGCTTGTAAGCCTTAATGGTCCTGCAGCCTATGATGGTTATCGCAGTCAGATGATCATTACAGATTTACTACCACGTGACTATTATTTTGTGACATGGGTAATGCGAATGAGAGGTTTACACCCTTGTTAACCTTCTTACGTGTACCCCTAATTACACACCCTGGAATCACTAAAGACACGTGATAGTTGTGAAATATCTAGAATATTCTAGACATCAACGACGAGGCATACAACCTCCTCTAGTATGACCTATGATGAAGATTTTGTTACAGGCCTGAAGCCAATGGGGTACAAGGCTGATGCCTGAGGTATCACAAGGTGGTAGGGGACTTTTAGGCTTAGCGCTAATCCACGTTTACGCTAGTGCAGCAACAAAAGAGCCACTGAAAGAGTGACTCCTTCAACATCCAGATCATCATTAAATGGCATCTAGGATGTGAAGGGGTTAGACTGCAAAGGGAATCTGGTTTGAAGGGAAATATGTATGTAAGGAATAGGGCAGGTGTCTTCGATCCTAAGATTTATTATACTCTTCATTTAATTGAATGAATTATTTTCTGATCTGATTCATTTTACGTTTCCTCACAGATTTACTAAGCAATGGCAAACATTCTAGAAATTATGTATAAAGTATATAAGTAGCCCATAGGTTGTACTTAGACAGAGAAAATTATAAACTACCTTTGCTTATATGATTGCCCACGCATCAATACCCGAACTGTGACAATTTGGAGACGGTCTCGACCCTGAGAGCAGTCAGACGTGAAGATTCTACTAGAGATTATGCGCTCGAAAGGATCGCGACATCATCGACGTATCCGATTGTTGGAAAGCCAAGTTTAAGCAAAGGCTCGAGAAAAAGAAGAAAAAGAATAGGTGAAGCAGGAGATCCCTGAGACAAGCCATGGGAAATTTCCAAGAAGTCCCCAACAAAGTCGTCCACTCGGAGCCGGGCTTTCCTGCATCAAGCAAAAGATGCAGCCCAATTAACGTATGGTGAGGGATATCCCTGTTCTTGCAGGCGGACAGAGAGGTGGCCAGGCTGAATGCTGTTGAAAGCACTTTCGATGTCAAGAGTAGCAAAAGTGCACAGCTGCTTTGCGCCCCATGCCTTCTCAACATCGTGAACAAGACACTCAACAAGATCCATGGCTGATCTCCCGGAGAGGGCTCCGAGTTGTGTCGGAGATATAACTTGGCTTGATAGAGCCCAGAGAGCAGAACGCGTCTCGCAAAGAAGCTTTCAAGCACTTTACCAAGAACTAAGGGAAGCGAAATCAGACGCCAATTGGCGGGGTGGCTTAGGTCATACTTTAAGTGTCGGATAAATTTCATATTATAGGTTTATGGTCAACAATACAGACGGGGGTAATGTTTTTGTATTATGTAAATTAGCACGTGACACAAAATGTGTATACGTTTCCTTACGCATTGAATACTAAGAGAGCTCAACACTCATTTTTTAATCAACATCCATTGAGTTCCGTGCTCTACCACTTAAATCCTTCGCACTTTCCATTAGCATTATCCGCGCACTCCATGACAAATCTTCCCCTTCCCCCGCCATCCCTCCCCCCTCCACCCCTACGAGCCTTTGCCCCAAAGGGCAAGGAGGTGTCGCTGACAGAGACGCTACTGTCAACCACCTCAGCCGCAACCACCAGGAATCAGGAGGCCTCACTCCTTTTCCAAAACATTGCAAGTGTCTTAGACGACGCGATCAGTGAGAACAGATCAATCCCCCACCACCTCCAGAAACCTTTCAGAGAATTTGTTTTGGACCTGACCTCTGTCGCCCGACGACACTTCGAGTGTCACGTTAGAGGCTCACCACGCCCGCCAGTACCCTACTCAACTACCCCTAATGTCCAAGTTAAACAAACTGTGCAAGGAGCTACCAATCCCTCCGGCCTTCGACAGACAAAATTGTTTGCTTCCATTGCTGCAGTTCTAACCCCAGTACAGAGACCCAATGTGCAAGCGTCGCAGCAGAAAAAACCGACACAACTGCTCAGTTCTGTGAAACCTACCAAAACCCACCCCAAAAAACTTCCAGAAGACAATCGCTTACTAGTACGAGTCAGCGAAGGACACCCCGCACTTAGGATGTCACCCTATGCCATACAACAGCAGCTTAATGCTTTCCTCAACGCGAAACTGGTTCGCGAAGTTCAGATGACCAAGACAGGATTTGCAATTTGCCCAGTAAACATAGAGGCTCAAGAAGCTTTGTCTGTCCGTATAGGCGAGTTAGAATCCTTTCTGTCCTCACAGGGCCAGTGCAAAGTCGAAAAGCCGATTCAACACAACGCCTACAGATTATTGGGCGTTCCCCGCTCACATGCTAGTTACAATGGTTCCTCAATGGAGATGTTAGAAATCTCCGCAACCACTATTGCAGAAGCTTTAACAGATTTGACCAATGTCGCCCCCATTAATGTCCTTGAGTCTCGAGGCTCAAGTAACTCAGAGTTCTATCATCAGAAAAATTGGATTGTCCTCTATCCCAAAGGCTCAACGCTATCAAAGTTGCTACCTCTCTTCGGGGTACGAGTCCCTACAAAACTGCTACCACAGAAGATTAAAACTCCCCAATGCGGAAGATGCTTTGGCTGGCACAATGAACGTTCGTGCGCTCGGATCCCCCGTTGCAGAATCTGTGGCTCAACTCAACACTTAGAAGCAGGCCACACCTCCTGCGACCCTTCAAAAGATCATTTCTGCCCGCCTAAGTGCGCAAACTGCCATGGTCCGCACCCAGCAGACTCCCTGGAATGTCTTATTCGACCTCGAAAAGATAATTTGCTGCCTCCCAAGCAACAGATTGCTCACATTAGACAGGCCGCAGCGGCCGCTAGATTCCGTCTGAAGGCAGCACACTGTGGAGTAATGGAGAACCAAACCAGAGCATCCGCTCCTTCGAACAACAACGAAACTCCAGCACTCCCAAAGACCCCACCTACAGTTAGAAGGCTCTTCACTGAATCTCCTTCAATAACTAGCGGTAGATTCGCACCCCTGGCTGACGACAGCCTTCGGAGCAGCTCAATGGAAACAGCTAATGACTACTAAGACCTCTTCCATCCACATACTCTCAGTTAACGTAGGTCGCAGCTCGTCTGCGCATCAAATTGCTCTCTCAACTTCCTTTCAGAATAACATAGATATTTTGCTGGTTCAAGAACCCTATATCTTCAAGGATATCTCAAGGAGAATCACGTGCAAACACCCTTCGTACGAATGCTTCACCCCTACCGATAATTGGTCTACCAGACCTAGAGTGCTAACTTACACACGGATTAATATCGCTATTTCATTTGTCCAAGAACGGCCGCAACCCAATATAGTCCAAGGGGCCGGGGACGTTATTTTTCTCACCTTTAAAGCCTCTGGTCTCCCACCTACTCAAATTGTTAATGTCTACAACCCCCCCTGGGGCTACAAACCCAGGAGCAGGTTTATCTTTCCTTATTTCTATACCAGAAAATAGTTTCCATCGAAATATAATCCTGGCCGGAGATTTCAATTTACATCATCACTCATAGCACCCTTCCCACCGTGGGTGACCTTCTACTCAAGCAGAAACTCTTACCCGCTGGCTCGAGGCCAAAAATATTTCCTTTATATCTGAGATAGATCAGCCAACACATAATCGCGGAAATGTCCTGGATCTTGCTTTTGCTTCAGACTCCTTAGTCGCTGAAGGTATCACTGCAGCAGTCCAACGAGATCTTGACGTGACCTCGGATCATTATCCAGTCTTAGTTTCACTACCCTGTCAAGTTGAGAAAGACTTCCCCCTCCCCCGTTTACGGTTTGCAACAATCGACACGCCAACATTCTTCTCGCTTCTTCGCTCACAACTGGACGGGCTTGCACTCCCCGTAGCTAAGTCTCCGTCGTGCCTAGATAAGAGAGCTGAAGATTTAGTACAGATCCTACATAGCTCCTTCTCCGGTTCCACAAAGAGGTCCTTACCACACAACAGAGGTCAGCCATGGTGGGACCAAAGCTGCAGGGAAGCAAGAAGGCGATATAGAGAAGCAGCTCGCTATTCTGACTCAAAAAACGAAGAGAAGAAGAAATTCCGAAGAGCGGTAAGAAAGGCTAAGTCTTCCTTCCAGAAAAAGCTTGAGAAAGCCAGCAACGCAAAGGATGCTTTTGATATAACTAAATGGCATAAGTCAAAAGGTAGCTTCCGTATGCCTCTACTTACCGACCCACTCTCTCCAGAGGCACCGCCTGCGCAAACCAATGAAGGAAAAAGAGAGGTTTTAATGAAGAATCTCCTGTGCAATCAATCAGGTGTAGCTGATATTCCCTTGACAACCCCTACTGTAGCGAGTGCAGAGCTCCCTTTCCCTCAGATCGACTTTGACGAAATCTCTAACGCCATCCTCGGCACTGGCAACACAACCGCGGGAAAGGATGAAATTCCTACTGCAGTCATTCGCCTCGCGTGGCCACATATCTCAAGTTTAGTCCTGGACCTCTTCCAGGGATGTATTGACTCCGGCTATCATCCTCAGTGCTTCCGTATTGCGATTATAGCAATAATTGGTAAGCCAAATAAGGCGGATATGTCATCTCCAAGGTCTTACAGACCAATAGCACTTCTCTCGGTTTTGGGCAAGGGGCTGGAAAGAGTAGTTGCCAGGCGGATGGCTTGGATAGCCATCAAATATAAGGTACTTGCCAGTCAACAGTTCGGCGCTTTGCCGCTCCGCTCATCTGTAGATTTAACCACCTGTCTCACGCATGACATCGAAACTGCACTCAATAAGGGCTCGACGGCCTCGGTTGCTACCCTGGATATAAAAGGAGCTTTCGACGCTGTTCTCCCAGGAAGACTTGTGAGACGCCTTAGGGAACAAGGCTGGCCTACTCATCTTTGCAATTGGATTGGATCATTTGCAACCGAACGCAAAGTTTGCATACGCATTGATAGAGAAGTTGGTGAGCCGAGAGCAATTAACTGTGGACTCCCCCAAGGTTCTCCAGTATCCCCTATTCTGTTCATGCTGTACATATCGCCTCTCTTCAAGCTAGAAGGTCTCAAAAACTCTTTTGGATACGCTGATGATGTAGCGATTCCTGAAATATCTCCCACACTCGAAGCGAATTCAGAGAAAATTGGTACAGCAATTGACCAGACCTTAGCCTGGAGCATACAAGAAGGTATAAAGTTTGATCCAGCGAAATCGGAACTTATTCATTTCTCGAGAAAACACAGGGACAAGGAACGAAGCCCCCAAGTACAAACTAGTTACTTCACCATTACCGAGAACAGTCGTCCCTACATCAAATGGCTAGGCGTTCATTTTAATAGGAAGCTTACCTTCCGTCACCATGCACAAGTTCAGGCAACGAAAGCCCTTAAGGTTGCAAATGCTCTCCGCTGCATTGGTAATACTGTTCGCGGTGTGTCACCCAGACTTGCTAGGCAAGCTATAATGGCGTGTGTCTTGCCCATCGCTCACTTTGGGGTTGCAACGTGGTGGCCAGGGATAAACAGAACTCTTAAGGACAGGATAATATCTAATAGAGTTGGATAATATCTAATAGAGTTTGACAACATCTCCTCATGTTAGACAAAGTTCATGCAGCTGCCGCAAGAGCAATATTACCCGCTTTCCGCACAACACCTTCTGTCGCACTCCTTAGAGAGGCAGGTCTCTCACCAGCTAGAGTGGCGCTAGACTGTATATCAAGAAGGGCCGCTGCTCGCTTTCGAAAGTTAGACTCTCGACACCCTCTATCCCAACGAGGACGAAAGTGACTTCTATCCCCCGCTTTGTCAAGGTTTGCTCGCTCATATAGAAGCATTCCAGCATCTGAAAATTTTGACCCTCTTATTCTTGTTCCTTGAGAGACGCAGGAAACCCTACGTGACTCCCTCAGACGTATCAAAATTCCGACAACACCTTCAATATCAGGAGTAAACAATTTTCGAGACTTTGTCAGGTCAGTTCCACCAGCTGACATACAAGTTTACTTAGATAGTTCCAAATTACCAGACGAAAGGACTGGAGGTGGTTATATTATTTTCCAATTTGGGCTTCAAATAAAAACTGAAGCCTTCCCCCTAGGCACTGGGAAGGAGGCTTTTGATGCAGAAGCTCATGCGGCCCTAAAAGGAATTCAAGCAGCAGTTGCTCTCCCATCGGCACGTTTTGCGAGTAATATATGGCTATTTGTTGATAACATCGAAGTAGCGAGAAGACTCTTCACTAAAACCACCAGTATCTCGTCTCAAAATACTTTCCTAGATGCTTTCGAAATGCCCAAAAAATGGAAAGCCCGGTCTAGACTCCCTCGCACGTGTGAGGGTAGCATAAAAATACGATGGATCCCTAGCCATTCGGGGATTGAAGGGAACGACCTCGCCGACACCCAGGCTAAGAGAGGCGCAGCGTTGCCTGGCCAAGATTTCCAAGACAAGTTATCGATCGCGTCACTTGCTAAGTGGCTTTCGACTCAGATGAGCCAAGCGAGGGAGAAGTTGTGGAAAGATCACATACCCCTTAGCTACGCTAGATTTGAAATAAACGATGCCCCCGCTTTCTCAAAAGAGCTTCTACTGGATAGAAAAGCTTTGGGACAAATTATTGCTGCTAGGACTGGCCACGGAGATTTTGCCGCTTATCATACCCGATTCAACCACAAAGAGGCAAACAATAACTGCCGCTGCGGGTCTCCAAAAACCCCGACACACTTCCTTTTCTGCCGGATACTTCGTCGCCGCGGCGGACGTCCTGAAGGGCCCATAAATTCGCTTCTACCAAACCTACTTGGCACACCGGAAGGAGCTCTAATTTTAAGTAAATGGTTAGACCGTGCCCGATATTTTGAGCAAATTTGCCCTCGCTAGGGGAGCTTTTATTCTAATTTCCTTTTATGTCTTTTTTTTTTCCTTTGTCCGATTCGAGGCTCCGGAGGTAAGGTGGAGCGGGGGAGTGTAACTGACTGATCAACAGTCAAGAGTGTGTGGAAGACTCCTGAGATTTTTTTTTTTTTTGCATATTTGCATACTTCCATTTTGTGCGCAGTTTCAGATAACGCTGCACAGCCATGTAAATTAGACTTAGCAGTCCTTAGATCTAGGGTTCCGACTCTAGCGTCCTATATCCCAATTGGGATAGATATCACGTGCTTCTGGGGCACATGATCATCACCCCAGACGTAAAATAGAAACAACAACAACAACAACTAATAAGAGAGCTACATATCAGCTGACCATATTCTAACATCTCATTAAATACATGTCTATTTAGTCAGCATTTTTGTTTCGACATTGCGCTCGCGATGGCCAAATTGCAACACCCACCTCCCTTGGCCCAGCGCGTCGCTGATGAGCTCGAACTTGTCCAACGTATGGCAAAGGGTCGAGCTACCTGGGCTCAAAATTTTCACAACAAGTTCTGGTCAGCCGTTGAAGAGGCTGATCCTCTCATCAAAATCTTCGTGCGCGAGCAAATGGACGCGTTTCTACTTGCGGTTGCCTCTGGGCACCCTATGCGACACGATACTCCAGGACAACCCAAGACGGCGAGTCCCCTTCCCAAGCCCAGCCAAAATTTACCATCACGACCTCCCGTTCCCATGCCAAAGCAACCTCAAAGCTGGGCAGCGACCGCCGCCGCCCCTCCTGCCACCAATCTCCCTACTCATGCGTCGTCCTCGGCCCCTCTCAACGCAAAACACCGTCCTTTTTACACGCCAGCTCCTAAACAGGCTGCATCTACTACGGGCCTCAAAGCCATCTTTCGTCTCTTGGAGGAAGCTCCACTTCTCAGAGCAGACGCAACTTCAGTCAAGGCTGCTTTCATTCGCATTGTTCCTGGGCTCAAGGATGGCATAGTCTCCGTTTCTCGCAGCTCAAATGGATTCATCATCTCATTTTCGTCCGACACATCGCGGAAACTGGCGTTGGATAACGCTGACTCGATAAAGGCGTCTCTCTCTAGATCCCTCATTCAAATTGAGGACCGCATCGGGTACGTTGTCAAGCCTATCCCGCTAACTATCTGAAACCCGGTCTCCAACGTGGTCCCTAATACACTTGATGACGTCAAAAGCATTGCCCAGGCTCAGACAGGCGTCGCTCCATCTGGCGCCCACTGTTCGTTGCATGAAGATTGTTATGATCCTCTGCACACAGCGGTCATCTTCTTCCCAAGAGAGGTGCCAACTCTTCGGATCGTTGACAGCGCCCCTTCTCGACGCTACATTCCTAATCCAAAGGTAGTTCAGTGCGACGCGTGCTTTGGCTTCCTTCCTTCCTCCCGGTGCCGCATTCAAGCTTTGTGCGCCCTTTGCGGCACTCTTCGCCACCGTGGTGACTGCTGCCACCAACGCCGATGCATCAACTGCCTCGGGCTACATTCCGCAGACGACCATAAGTGCCCTCTCCGCCCCGCCCCTTCAAGGGCAAACTCATCAATCCTTCAGAAAAGACGATTGCGGAACTCCGATCTCGTAACCGTATTAACCTCCAAAAGGAACGCCGCGCAGAGGCTGCTGCCGCAAGTGCTACCGCTACCTTAGAAGGCAGCTCCAGCGCGCCAACTCCTCCCACTGAAGCCTCCTCCTCTTCCCAACGTGCACCTGCATCCACCCAAAACCGGTTCACGTCATTAACATCTGCTTCGGATGGATCTATGGAAATAGACCTAGACGAGCATGTCACCAGCCTAGCCTCCAACAGTACTTCTCATGAGTAGTAGAGCTTATTTCAGGAGCACCTCCCCGCCTCGCCTCCGTCTCCTTCAAGCAAAAGTTGTTCGAGGTGGATCTTCTCACCTCATTCTCTTACAAGCTGCTTTTCAGGGAAAGTATGATGTGATCTTTGTTCAAGAGCCTTGGACAAAAACAATAAATTTCAAGAATGTGACCAAGTCTCATCCTGCATACGTGACCTTCACTCCTAACCGGGACTGGAAAAATGCGCGCCCGCGCGTTCTGACCTATGTCCGCAAAAAGTCCAACCTCCGATCTGTTCAGTTAGATTCTGGTCTCTCACCCGATATTGTTGCCCTTCGTCTCCAGAGCTCTTCCCTCATAGAGATCATCAACGTTTACCGACAGCCTCAAGCTCCCATGCCCGAGAGCCTATGCACACTCTTACAATGGCCGGTTAAACCAAACACAATAATTGTGGGAGACTTTGAATCTTCACCACGAACTGTGGGAGCCCAACGTGTCCCGTTCGTCCGGCGTCAGCACCCTCATCGAATGGATTGGCGTTCATTCACTGAGGTCGGCAGTGCCTTACGGAGCTCCCACCCATCGTGCCGGCCATGTCCTTGACCTTGTACTCACGAACATAGAAGGACTCTCAGCCCGTGAAGCTTTTGAGGCACATTCAACTTCTGACCACGATACAATCGCCGGCTTCGTTCAGCTCTCGCCATCTCAAAGGTGCCATCCACCGCTAAAACTGCCCAACTTTAACAGCGAGAATGCCGAAGTATTTCGCCAGGCGCTCTCCGCTACCGCACCTCCCAGCTTTCCTCTTGAAGACCCTTCACCTCAGCTCTTAGACACAGTGACTATATCAGGCATCGCCACTCTCTCGGCAATCTTACTTTCAGCTAACCCGCCAAGGCCCGCGTTTGTCCCATGCAAAGATTATGGGAATCACGAATGCTCAGACTACCGCCGCCAATATCTTGAATCACGCCACAGCGAGGACCAAGACCTCATTAGCGTGGCTCATAAAAACTTCCGGAAAGCTGTTAGATGAGCCAAACGGGAACATATGCGAGCCAAATTAGACAACGTGTCTTCGATTCTGGAGGCCCATCAAGTTGTCGGTTGGCGCAAGATATCTAGTCGTCTTGGTCCCCCTCCAATTCTTTTTCAGGGTGTCACATACAGCACCCCGACTGAGCGTGCAGACATATTCTTTCGTACTAAGCTTGCCCGCGCAACTAGCCAACCGGATGTCCCCTTGAACACCCCTACATGCTCACTGCGAGCGATCCCCGCACCTCTCTCCGTAGATGAAGATGAGGTATGTAACTGTCTTCTGGAAGTTTCATCAACAACCCCGGGTCATGATCAATTATCAGTCTCAGCTCTCCGCCTCGTTTGGGGGGTTGATTCATGGCGCTCGTGGATTGTCCACCTTTACAGTCTCTGTCTGGCTTATGGTCACCATCCCAGTATCTTCCGCCGCGCCGAAGTGGTGATTATTCCTAAGCCACATAAGGATGACCTCTCCAACCCCACTAACTGGAGACCAATCTCCTATCTCCCAGCTCTCGGCAAAGGGCTGGAACGCCTCATCGTAAGACGCCTTGCTTTCTGGGCCTTGTCGAATCGAGTTATCTCCCCAACGCAATTCGGAGCGCTTCCTGGAAGATCCGCCATGGATCTCGTTGAATGTCTAGTTCACGTTGTTGAAAAAGCATGGGAGGCAAAGCAGGTGTGCACTCTCGCCACCCTCGATATTCAAAGTGCTTTTGATAGTATCCAACCTGGCCGCGTCTTTGTTCGGCTTCGCGAACAGGGATGGCCTTCAGCATATGTTAATCGGGCCACATCCTTCGCCTCTCATAGAAAAGCCCGCCTCAGAGTGGACGACTACGTTGGCGACTTCTTGGATATTCCGCACGGACTGCCTCAAGGGTCCCCCGCATCCCCCATACTTTTTCTTCTCTTCCTCGGGCCCTTATTCAAACTCGGGTTTCCTACTTTTGGATACGTTCACAACGTGGCAACCCTTTCGGTCGCAAAATTTCTGGTCGATACTTCTCGTTTGACTGGCAATAGTATTGAGAGAATCACCCGCTGGTGCGGTCAGAATGGACTCTCTCTGGCAGAAAGCAAGACAGAGCTACTGCATCTTCATAGATCCTGTCAGCCTCCTTCTCCGGTAGCTATCAACGGCGTCTTAATGACCGCCAATCCAACTTTGAGGTAGCTAGGCGTCTTCCTTGACACAAAGCTCTCTTTTAAAAGACATGTGCAAGAATGGAGCGCCAAGACGCAACGGGTCAGTGCCCACATCCTTTCTGTGCACTGCAGCCCTGGCTGCGGCCCTGGCTGCGGCCCTCCCTGTGCTTCTGTACGGCGCTGAGGTTTGGTGGCGTGGCCATACTTACAACCGCCGCGGCCGCCTCACTTCTACCCGGTCTCAACACCTAGTAGCCACGGTGTCTCGAGCTCTGGCCAATTTGGCTAGAGCAATTCTTCTGGTATACAAAACTACTTCGATTGCAGCACTATTAAGAGAGGATTGGCTCAAACCTGCACACATTCTTCTTGAGGAGACGCGCCTCAACTCTGCCATTAAACTAGCCGCCGCCGACGACTTTCATCCTGTTGCTAAAAGATCTAAGGAGCCCCGTGCGCACACCAGTCTAACGGAAAAATTACTGCTCATTTCCCCTTTTCCCCACCCTCGGCTCGTACCGTCCTCGTATAGAGCCTCTCCAATCCTTACCCGGACTGATCTCTCCCTCGAAGCTTCTTTCCGACGTATTAGCGAGTTATCTCCTTGGGACATCCTTGTCTTCTCGGACGGCTCCAAACAAAAAGATGGATCTGCTGGGGCAGGTGCCGTCGTTATCCACAAGGGAATCACCCTAGCAAAAGTGAAAATTCCGCTAGGCCCCAACTTTGAGGTTTATGACTCCGAAGTCATCGGCGTCCTTGCAGGGCTCAAGGCTGCTACAGCGGCTCCCACTATCCACTAGGCTACCAACATCCACGTCATCTTAGACAATCAAGAGGCAGCTCGACGTCTTCTTGATGTATCACCCTCGAAAACCTCGTAGCAAGAAATTCTTGATTTTCGACATCTCGCCTCCAAGTGGCCCACCAGGAGAATATCATCAATTGCGGCTCCTGGTAAGGTTAACGTGATGTGGTCTCCTGGCCACGTCGGCATCCCTGGGAATGAGCTAGCAGACAAGCTGGCTGGAGAGGCGGCCCGCCAACCGGCTCCCCCCGCCGCATCTCTCGCTGGAGCCCGCGCAAAGACCAAAAAGCACATTTGGGACCTGACTTCTGCATGGTGGCAAAACCAAGCGCCGTTCACACATTGTGAATTGGGGATGCCGTTTCCTAAAAAGCCCCCCGAGGAGCTCCGTCTTCCCCGCCGGAATCTTGGGTATCTCATTCAATGCAGAACCGGACATGGCGATTTCCGTGCATACCACAATAGGTTCCAACATGGTGATGCCCTCGTGACCTGCTCTTGTGGAGGTAACAAGTCAGTCACCCATTTAGTTTTTTGCCCTCTCGTTCGAATAAGATTGGCCTCTAATGACCACTGTCAAAGTTTGGGCACACTAGATTTTTTCCTCGGCTCCTCCCGTGGTGCTAAGCGTTTTTCTGTTATATTGGAGAGGAGTAGCTTTCTGACAGAAATCTGCCCAATCTGTGCCAATTAATCAACCTTTGTGAGGGATATGCTGCACAGCGCTCACAGTAACTTATCTAGTTTGTGTATAGGCTTGATGGCTTTGCATAGGATGGAAAAGAATGTAGAATATAATAGTCACCGTGTCCCCCTAGGGATGGGGCTGTAGCCTTTGATATAGCCCGGTAGACCTGTAAAAATAAATAAATAAATAAATAAATAAATAAATAAATAAATAAATAAATAAATAAATAAATAAATAAATAAATAAATAAATAAATAAATAAATAAATAAATAAATAAATAAATAAATAAATAAATAAATAAATAAATAAATAAATAAATAAATAAATAAATAAATAAATAAATAAATAAATAAATAAATAAAAATACTAAGAGAGCTAGTTTTTAATCATATTCAATTCTACGTTTACATACCACAGCTGATATCGCGTGTTCGTATACTTGAATTGCTTGATAACTCACCGCTAAGCCTAAGTCATGGAAACTTCCTCTTTAAAGACTCTGTGATCACGCTTCGCAGCATTCATCTTTGTACTCGCTCAATCGTCACCATACGAAGTTCGAGCCTCATAATCTTTGCACCCATCGAAGTTACAGCAGCTGTAAATTGGTGGTTTTCCCTTCCATAACAAATAATTTATGGGTTACTACAGTAAACGCGTAGTTAACCGACACTAAGGGTTTGGAGATAAGCACAACTTCGGCACAACGAAAAACTTCTGAGTGGCGACCGTATTTCAGGCAAAGACCGTAAAAATTTACGATCCATGTACGCCAAGCCTTCACTTCTCAGATGTAGCGAAGAGCTTAAACTGAAAGATGGTCGTGACCTGAGGTTGTAGACGAAGCACTGAGAAAACATTATCGCACTTCATCTTCGTCTATGGAGAGTGGTACTGGGATAGCTCGCCCCAGACAAGGAGTATCCATGGATATGTCTGTTTGCCTACTTGTGCGGGCAGGCTTCGTGCGAAAAAAGATGTCAGTTCGCTCTTTGGGGTGCAGTATGTGACATAAACAAATTGAATTTGAGGGGGGCCAAAGCAGCTAGAAATCTTACGCCATCCAACCACTTCTTGGGCCTCCAAAATCGACGACACATTATCCAGCTTAGATGTAAGGGTCCTTTTCTACCGGGTCTGACGGGGAGCGTGGCGTGAGGCGAGGAACTTGGGAGTTAGGAAGATAGAGTCAATTGATTAACTAGAATACTTGAACAAGAGGATAAATTAACAAGACACTAGTCTGGAGAAGCAATTAAGTGAGAGAAAGATTCCTATATTACACTATTATACCTAAGGCTTCATTCCATACGCCGATCAACACCAGAACCAACTAGAATGCTGTAGAATGTAATGGAATCACAGATATAACGCTAGAGCAAAATATACCAGGCATGGCCAGGGTAATAATTGTGACTTCAGACCCTGATTGTGACATCTCTTATAGTATTTCTTCTCTCTTTTTTCTCTTATATTATATATATATATATATATAGTATTGAGAGATTTGTGGATACGGTTTTTAAAAATGTTGCAAAGATGATTGGTCAGAGGGCGGCGGAGTGAGCGCTGGTTGGTCGGGCGGGCCAAGGGTGATGTCATTTCGTCTGACCGCCCAAAATCGGCAGTAATGATTGGCGCGCAGAGTGTCGGATGTCTGACTCAGCCCAGAGGGCTAAATGTGGATCCGAAGATAAAAGGGTGCCGCGCTGATTGGGCGGTAAGGGAAAGGTCCGCGCGCTAGAGAGAATGAAGCGGTTCCATTGGCCCACGGAGCGTCGTTCCGGCTGACTAAAGCCCGTCAGACTTAATGTGGATACCGAGTGAGAATTCGCAAATGCTCATTCGTCGCCGCTAGCGTCTGGACCACGCTAAGAAAATTTTTCATCACCTCCCACAATCCGTCGCTTCTTCTTTCTCTTATACATTCATCATCGTCGTCGTCGAAATTCCGCCACCACATTCAGGTACGTCGTCCTATCCTCATCGCTGACCATTTCACAGGAATAAAGAATTACACATGGCTTCAGGTGAGTAAACGGCACCTTTTTGATAAGCTGACAAACCCACAGGTCGTCGTCGCAGCAGTAATAATTTCGATTTCAGGTACGTCGTCCACTTTTTATCGCTAACAATTAACAGGAAGCTTAAGGTAAGTGACAGCAACTACATTCCCGAATTCTAACAATTTAACAGGCCGCTGAAACAAATTTCATCGCTTTTGAACCAGGTACGTCGTCTCAAACGCTTATTGCTGACAATTTCACAGGAAATAGTATTACACATCGCTTCAGGTGAGTAAATGGCTCCATTATCAATAACTTACAAAACTACAGGTCGTCGTCGCAGCATTAAACATTCCAAATTCAGGTAAGTCGTCAAATTATCATCGCTGACTATGTACAGAAAGCCTCAGATGAGTGTAACCCACCTAATCGTTAACTCTAACAATTAAACAGGTCGCTGCGACATCATTTCATCGTTTTTTAAGTCAGGTACGTCTTCAAATTAAGCTGCTAATTCTTCACAGGCTTTGAAATCGAAATCACCGGCGAAAATTTTCAAACGAATGAAACATCTCCACATATCATGCTTCACTGACGATTTAAGGTCGTTACTGCCCTCATACTTCGACAACTCTCAGGTACGTCTCAGAATAGCCTTCAGAAGTCATATTAACCAGCTCAGAATTATCAGTCGCTAAGCCGTTAAATACTTCACACCAGCATCTTCGCAATCCAATAAATTACGCCAACGAACAATTTATCAAATTTGCCCAGGTACGAAGTCGAAAATTATGTTTCACTCTACTAACAAGCATTAGAATCGAATGTACCGCTGCTTGAAATATAAGACATCATTTTAATCGATCCAATGACATTCATCAGTCTACAGGTTTTTGAACAGACTATACTATCACCAGGTACGTTTCAAGTCGAGCTCCAAAACAGTCATTAACGAGTTTTAGAAGAATTTTATTCGAAATGCCGACGAGTCTGAACAAATTTTCAAGATGACCTTACCACATTACTCCAAAAAAAATAAGAAAGACGACAACTGGCAACAGCCAATTCATCATCTAAAGAGCAATTGAAAACTGATAAGTTTGAGAAGTATAGAGAATCTGAAGATTTAATCCAAACCATCCTGTTCAGAAAACGATTGCTAATACATACTCAGGACACATTCCTTAAGAAATTACATTCAACTTCGAAAGCTACAGATATCGTATTTAAACCGTTACTAAAAGATCTCCACAGAGACACCAGTCATATCCTTCCAGAGGAACTTCTTATCTCAGGTATCTGACAAAAACCATGGTCGAAGTTATCAAAAAGACGTATTGAAAATACTTCATTCGAAATACTTCATCTTAGACGTTTCACTGACAACTTATGAGTAGGAAATTAGCACACAATCCTTAAAGGACTTGACTGGATACTATTGGCGACTTAACTATACTCAGAACCACTTCCAGGAGGACACACTTTCCAGCTTCACCAAGTTTCGGACTCTGTAAGGACTTTCGTAGTGGTTTTCGCAATGACTTTTAAATTTGCCATACTGACGTAAATGCGAAGCTTCCCTAACGTAAAACCATTATCTGAAAATTCTGAATCTAACAAGTAAAAGTGTAGAGAGTAACTGCATTGTGTCCTAAAAATAACATTGACATTTGTAAATGCTGAAACGGTACGATTGTAAGATAAGATTTTAATAGTAATGAAATTTTACAACGTATAAATAGAAATTAACACAAAATATCTGCTAATTTTAGTTTAATCAAAATATATATGCAAATTGTGAAAAGGATAAATTTATACATAATAACTATACAAATTTATACTAGCATAATAATTTTGAAATAAATATGTGCAGACATAAATAATATCTATTACATAATTTTGTGCTGTTGTATCCATGGCAACGTTCATCTTCGGTTAAATCTGTATCCATAGCAACATATTTATTCGGTTAAACTGATCTCCATGGCAACATATTTTATTCGGTAAATATGTTAACAAGGGTACCCCAGACATATTATGATATTTTATATAAATTTATTTTCGATTTATGCCGACATTATTTTAATCAACGAAAAATATAACCATGGATACCCCTGACTCTGTAATCCTTCATGTCAATTAAGTATCAGGGGTGTCCATGATTGAAATTAATAAATATCAAATCTTACATGTAGGGATATCCCTGATAGAAAGTTATATTCAAATATTTCATTATTTGGGATAACGTTCGTAAGCTCGGACTTTTTACCAGGATTTATCCATGAGCTACCCTGTAATATTAATATTTATGACCCTGCACGTGTAGGGATACGCCTAGCATGGCAATTTTTGAACTCCGAATCAGAGTAGGGGTATCCCTATTTCGAAATATTCTTATGCAGAGAAGCCATCATGGATAGCCCTGCCAATGATTTATTTCAGAAAATTAATGCCCCAAGGGATATCCCAGTTTGAAAGATGTTTTATGCAAATTAGTGATAGGGATTTCCTTGAAATTTTTACTAAATATGCAGAAATGCTGATTATATCACCCCTGAAGTAGTTATAACCCATTCTCAGTTGTTAGCATGGATAAACCTGACAAGTATCTTTTCAAGGTATTATGCTTGAGGGTATCCCTGATCGTACTATGAATTATGCATTATGTTATGTTGATGTATCCCCTATAAGTATTTGCTTCATGTACACACCCCAGCATGGCTATCCCAGGCAAGATTTTAAGGTTATATAACACATATGACAGCATTTCGTACCCGGACTCGGATTTTCATGCAATGCTACAAGCATGGGTATGCCACTAGGAACTTTTACATAGTATAAAATTATTTTATCTCATTTAATTAACATCCGTATAAACCAACGATCACTGATATAGTCATCCTTCTGATTACTTAAATAATCGGTCGCAGTGAATTAGTTAATCTATCAGAGGCATGACTGTACCTTTCTACACTTAAAAAATTTTTAATTGCATTACTGATGCAACGCAGAATGCAATCGCCCATCGTACTTTTGAAATTCACAGTTGTTTCAATACGGTTGCGGGAATGGTTTGCCGCGACGTGCTGTCGTTACCATAAGTGTCAAGTGTAGGAAACAACTCTAGGGATAATTTTATGTGAATTTGTTAATGCGGAAGTCGACCAGCAGAGTATTATGCGAATAGGATGAAATATTCGCAACAAGGGAGTTTGAGCGATGTTCCGCCCCTTGCTAATAGTAAGCAGGGCCTTTATTAGCAGAATACTATCACAGGAATACATGGTTAAGAATCCACCATCGCGGCAGTTCGTCAATAACGATATCATACGATGCTGCATAATTAAGCGCGATGCATCAAGTTCAAGCTGATTTCCGCCCCTTGCTGATAGTAATCAGGGCTTGCATGGTCGGAATTCATTCGCACAGATATTACGCTGTGGAGCCTTTCACGTAAATCTACTTCTTATATAACATGCATTATCGCTGAAAAGGACCTGGGAAATCAAGGGTGGTTTACTCCCATGCTACAATAAGCTTGAGGGTTATAAAGGTGATATGAACATGGTTCCTTCATTATTTATCCGTCATCGCAACAGAATGACTTACAAGGATGCACATTCTGGATCCATCTACGCGTCAATTAGATTCACACCTGTAGATTTCGGCATACCCATTGCGACGTCATTACGCCACACCTACTAAAATTGGCAGTTTGTGGATCGAGTCTTTTAAAAGTGATATACTAATTCTCACCTTCGACACGCAACATAGACGCATGCCGTGATAATGGTTTAAGGTATTGGGTAATCGGATACAATGAAATAAGATGCGATAATTAGTTGTCGTATTGCAATCATACTCAATTTTGCCCGCCGTTCGAAACACGTAGTTTGTGGTAATTTTATTTATGGGTGCTACACATTGAATACTTAATAAAACGCGAGTGAGGAACCCATTATTTGGATATCTTTGAAAAACAAATCAAATCTATATTATACGATTAGATGGCAAGGTCAAAGTTGCGCGATGTTGCCAACGTGATCACAAAGAACAGTTTGTGGTTCAGAGTCATTAAATTGCGATGTATTGAATTGTTGTCACTTAGTGAGGCATATTCCACACATGTTACTGCTGAACATGTTACATTTTTTATTTTTTTAAAAAAAAATATGTTATTCAGCAAAAAGGTCACGCGACTTTCTTAACATCTTTTTTTTTGAACTTCTTGATGATTCTTATGTAATGATTGCGTATCGCTTATTTTTGACGCTAGCAAGTCCCCACCCACACAAACTATAAATATTTCTCATCATCCGGTCCCTCCCACCAGTTAACCATCAACTTTCACATTTACTTTTTGATCTAAAACGGTTTCACCATAGATCTTCACCCATCATTAGGTTGGTCTTTACTCCAATTAAAATACTTAACTAACAAGTTTATCGACAGTACACTACACACCTATTAGGTTGGTTGAACCTGTATCGACGACCTCAAGTCGACTAATTTCTGTCTACGCACAAAACATATGTGCCACTGGCTACGTGTATGAAACAAAATAAGATATATCATTGACATGTAAAGAGAAGAAAGTCAATGCTACAAAGATAGCCCACAGACGCTACAAAAAAACGTTACTCCTAAAGAAAAGAAATAATCTACTAAAAACTAAAAACACAACGAGTATTCTATCATCCTACATGCGGTAGCTGTGTACGCAACTGGAATCAATACCTCAGACACATAACACAAGAGACGTTATCGGTCTCAAATAAAATTATACATGAACGAAAAATGTCAACAAAATCAGAATAGTATCATCAGGGGTTAAAAAAAATTTCATCCACCACATCTACCATTCACCTAACATGTGCCACCATTATCTTAAAGAAGGCTATGTCATTAGACTCCTACTGGAGGCATACGATGCACAAACTCAGCTACTGTTACTATATCGTAGTGAACCCCACAGACTCTTCACGATTTGAACATGTCTGTGGAATCACGCACCTCCAGTGCAAGGTCCCTATACTACATATGCATATTGTGTACTCGACCCTACCTATCATCATTCTCCATCAAAATCGTGGATCTAAAGCTATGACCCTTCAGTTAATCCCACAGATTAACGCACTGTCTTAACTCGACAGGCACTATAGGTCTGCATTCTACAAGCAAGACCTAAACACATCATTCCAATGCCCGATTATAATAAATTTACTGGTAAGGGCAAACAGCCTTCAACATCATACTACATGAACTGTCGTCATGCCCTGCACTTGAAATTTCACGTTCAAGGGAATAGACTAACCATTCAATGGCGAATAAATCACCTTGGTTCAGGCCGAACATGCGTAACTGCCATTATATCGTAATGTCACTAACTCCTACTTGAGTTTGGCCCAAACAATACATGCCTCTTTTCAAGTAACAGATAGAAATTAGTATTTCCACGCTTCTCATCTGGCTCTGATAAAGGCAAAATCATCATCTCCATTCATGTGAATCAAGTAGATCGTTATCTGACATAATTATCTTCTGATTCGTGTAACTGATTTGGACTAACCCTAAACTTTGTGAGTTGCTTCATAGTTTTCTTGGAGATGATCTAACAGCTCTCTTGAAGATAGTATAGCATATGTTGAAGCCATGCTTTTCGATCGACATCTTCATGTGATGAAGTCAACTAACTCAATACTCATCTACACGTTCTCGAAGGTATCTCTAAGATTTTTCTATGTCATTCCTCATGATGGCTAATCAACTCTTGCTCAGTTGTGACTCAATATATTTACACGCCTTTCCCAAGTGCCAGGTGGAAGCTACTAACTACACGGTTCTCATCTGACTTTACAAAAGGCAAAATCTCCTATTCATTGCATGTGAACAATGACAACTAACGCAGACTAACGTAACTAAGTTCGCATTTCCACTTTATGTGAACCATACTAACAACCGTAAATAAAAACAATCCACATGTCCCCAACATGTGGAGCAAGGTTACCGTACTACCAAATCCCAACTACCTGCCTCCGATTCATGTGACATAGACATGTAAGCCTCCACAGACTAATTCCAACTAGCAACATCACAACACTACAAAACCCGTCACCCATTCCGAAGCAACGCGAGGAACCCTGCCCCGGAGCGAAGCGAAGGGCCGCAGGGCCAGGACCTAGTGTCAATAATGTTTTAAATACTGAATAGGGGCTTGGCAGCGGCGCTTACACCACAAACGCCGTGAGCCCACATAATCACTTACCCTCTAAATTTCCTTCCGTCTCTCGTTCATCTTATGCATGCAGTATATCTCGTTCTCGTACTAATTCTTCAAAATTATCCAGAGAAGAGGCACGTGACTATCATCGAGTATTTCATTGTTTTGTTAACGATTTTCCATCTTTTGTTTTTTTCGATAGTGGGACTGCAAGCTGCTATGTTTCGAAGGATCTTATTCATAAATCCAATTCTCGTCAATTTCTTTCTAAATTTCCAATTCAGTTGCGCGGCGTAGGTGCTGAAACAGGGCCTATTGTAAATCAAGATTGCTTAATAACTTTGAAATTAACGGATGGTGTCGGTATTACTATACCGTGTAATCTCGGATTCAGTCATATAAATTCACTCTTTTCTATCTTTCTACCTAGGCTAAGATATAAATGTCACAAGATATCGATCACATGACTGCCGTGCACGGACCACTACTGGATTACCCACAGATGGGGTTGACTTATCTTTAACCTGTGGTATCGTACCAGATGGCACATTTCCAGCACCACTTACCATTGGACGTTCGGTTCTACACCAACTGGGAGCATTTTTCATCCCTCACACTGATAGGGTTCAGCTGTTGAAAATTTTGGGCACTCCGATTCTCATTCCGGTCTCGATGGAGGAACTGTTAAAAAATAATATTAATACGTGGTCGGGGGTCGGATGGTGCAGTGGTACACCGTCCAGGCCGTTCTCCCAAGTAGAGTCTGGGTAGCTTGGACACATGCCCCACTTGAGACAGGAGAAAGCTGGTTCGAATCCAGCAAGACCCTCACACCACTTCTCTCGCGGTGATACTGTATTCGTAGAATGACGAAAGCATGCTCAGATAGCCACAGGTTTTTCTCGCTTTTCCCTGTGGTGGGTATTCACGGAAGAGGGTACATGTCGTAAGGCGTTATTCTCGTAGTGGTATCTGCAAATGAAATCTGAGTATGAGTGTTCCAAACGTCAAAATGAGTCGTTCTATAACAAAGAATACGTATCTTCCGAAAAATACCTACGTGGGCCTTCAGGCGCCGAAATAGGATAATAGAAAAATTTAATTTAATACGTGGTCGGTTACAGAAATTGCGAACAAATCTGTACGCCCTCAGCAAGATTCCAAAAAGATTCCACGAATAGAAGAAGCGCCTCCAGTACCAATATGTGATCAAAAATTGATTCAACTATCAAAAGATTCCCTAAGAGTAAAGTTTAACAGCCTGTTTGATATATCCCAATCTGCTGGCAGCGCCACACGAGCTACAGGGGTTAAACATGATATAGTTCTTCGCGACGCTAACGCTCAACACAAAAGTGCCCCAGCTAGGTATTCACCTAGAGATGCCGAAGTTATGAAACAGTTTATCGAATCAGGGTTGAAGGAAGGAATAATCTTTAAAGGTCAAAGCCCATTTTCTAGTCGAGCGTTGTTAGTACTTAAGGACAGTAAACCTAAAGGTCGGATAGTAATCGATTTCCGCTCAATTAACGCAAATTCTGAAAAATCAGCTTATCCGCTCCCTGTAGTTCAAGATGAAATCCAAAAAGCATCGGGTCACAAATATTATGTGAAATTTGATCTTAAATCCGGCTTTTACCAAATTGAACTAACAGAAAGAGCACAAAAGATCTGTTCGTTTGTTACTGCTCAGGGACAGTATCTCTTCAAAGTTATGCCTTTTGGTCTAACAAATGCGCCTGCTACGTTTCAGAGAGCAATGGATGAGTGTCTCGAACCTATTCGCGACATAACATCAAATATGATAGACGATGTGATAACGTGGGGAAATACAGTCAAAGAAGCTCACAAAAATGCAGATAAAGTACTCAGTCAGTTCAAGCTAAAAGGCTATAAATTAAATGCCAGAAAATGTGCTTGGTTCGTGACTCAAACTCGATTCTTAGGGCATATAATCGATAGGAATGGCATTCGAGTAGATACAAAAAAAATCCAAGCAATTCTCGAAAGACCGGTACCACGAACTGTTACAGAGGTTCGCGCATTTTTAAATTCATGTAATTACTTCAGGGATTACGTGAACTTGTTCAGTCGTCTAGCTGGACCGTTATATGAGCTCACGTCATTGCAAGGTAAAAATGTACCCGTTGAACTTAACGAAGAGCAAATTTCTGCTTGGAAAGCAACTAGAAATGCACTTCTAAGTACTCCAGTATTAAGACCTATGGACCCTCATCTTCCAGTCATTATAGATGTCGATTCTTCAGATCGGTATACTGGCGGAGTTTTTATACAACCTGACGCACCTTTATCCCCCCAAATTCGAGCAACCATTCTTGAGCCAACAATGGATGGTGCATACTTACGTCCAGTTGCTTACACGAGTCGTAAGTTAACGCCTACGCAAATCCGATACTCAGCCAAGGAACGGGAAGCTTTGGGCATTATTCAGGCTCTGGAAACATGGCAAGACTGAATAGAGGGATGCGATATTGTAATCCGTACAGATCATGAGAGCTTGGCAAGCATTCGTAAAAAACCAAATTTACCTCGAAGGATGCAAAGATTTGTGGATGTAATCGAGCATCTTGACCCTACTATCATTTGGAAAAGAGGCAAATTATTTATGGTTCGGCAAATGAAGAACCACTTCAAAATGGGTGATCCACGTGGGAGAATTCATATTTGACAGTAGCAATTTCTTACTTTCACCAGCACTTGAAGAATGAGGCTAGCAAAGTCGAACTCTTCACCTTCACGCGGTGCCGGCTGTAAACGCTCATTATCTTTGCTACATGTTTGAGATAGCCAAGAGGAGTCGCATACAATCAGGGTCAAAGGTCCACTAGCATTCTCAGTCGGAGCCCTCTCGTCACGTCAAGCGTTCTTTCGGCCATAACTTGACTTCAACTTCACATGCATCTCTGTCAACTTTACAACCTATCGAGTATCTTCCTACTTTAGACCACCCCCGATGAAATTGACGCGGCGCTTACCTTGTCATGATCCCCAAATATACGCCCTCGATGATATGGATACCCGACCGAGGATGAAAGTCGCTGGGCACAAATTTGGGAAGGGAGATTGCTCGTGACAATCGAGGAAGGATACGGCTCTAGTTGGAATTTATGAGAGACGGAAGGACAAGTAAGCGGGATGTGGAGGGAGGGTAGAGTTTTTGAAGGAGAATTCGAGGGGATACTTCGACTTCGGGGGTTTTTTGAGCGGCAAAGGCCCCAATTGACAAAAGATGGTGTTGTGGTCCGCTATCTGGGTCATGTCCAAGTTGAAAGTCCTGTGGCCTGAACACCTGCTACAACAAGGTACGAGGACTTTGTGAGATCACATCTCGCGCAGTGGTGAAGGACAGGATAATGAAGCATACTGAGGAGTCCGAGGTTTTTTGTTTTTTTCCTTGGGCGCGTATTCACGGTTGAGGGGAGATGCGGGGTTTAAGTCTCACCAAGTGTAACCCTGTAGTGGTGCCGGCGAAAGCCTCCTTAGTATGAGTGTTCAGCGTCAAGATTGTATTATCTGAGTTCTAGCGACTGAGGATAGCGTACGCTTTCCGAGGTCTTGCGTTCCAATAGGGAACTTTAGGTTGCGTGGCTGCACGTTATCCGTAGACCTGATAAATGTTACAATAACAACAACAACTGGAAGAATGACTCAGTGCATCCTCGGACATGTAATCATTGGAGGATGTACTTAGCCCCGCTCTTCGAATGAGCAGTGCAAAATAGACCCCGTGATCACGAATACAGGACAGAAGACAGCGTCAGCCCATAGTGGCACCCGGTGTAATTTTTGTTGATATTTGTTCAAAAATTTCCAATTGTATCTGCAGCACTTCGCCCTTCTGGAAACACCTTGTGTGGGGATAAGTCTTGCACTAGAAATAGCGAAACTTAGGACGATAATTAGCAATAAATCATATTAGACGTACTCCTAGTTTTCACAGAGTCTGCTATGTATGGATGTAGAGTCCTCGAGCATGAAGCCTCAGTGCTCTCCATAGAGCTCTATCTGAAATAAAGCAGGGTTCAACACGCCGGACTATCACACAAGCTACCTGTTCGAAGGAGGAGATTCATGCCAAAAACAGGAGCAAAAATATGACCGAACGCAACCACATTTGCGGTAGAGAAGAGAATGTAGGCCGGCAAAAGGTGGCTGTGAAGATAGCAGCATTCCGGGAAGGGGAACACACATGGACATGTCAGAAGAAATCTGGACATCTAACACCTGCGAACCCTGAGACCTGGAAGCCCTCAAATATAACAGTCAACCAACAGATAGGACGAAACAGGATGGACTCAAAGGGAACGCTGTCCATAACTCACCAAAATCTTAGCAGGGCATAGAGCAGCACAGCAATGCGGATAAGAAGCGAGCACATTGGGTTCAACTCTTATCTGTACAGAAGAAAAGTACGCAGAGTTGACAGCCCAAAATTTAAATGTGGATATCCGTCGCAGAACGTCAGACACATGATCATGATGTGTCCTATTTGGGCGAAAGAACGAGGGAAAATCCTGCAAAAGTCAAAAGATAGGTCCTACGAAGTCATGATCAACAGCCCGATAGACGCGGCTAGGACCACACAGTGGATAATAATTGAAGAGTGGTTGGAACAGTTTCGACTTGTCGGTCAAGTTGAGGCTGTAATAAAGGAAATGATGACTAGAGTAGGTAAGGGGTAAGAGGACATTCATACTGGACGCTCAGTGTATCGCACTTCTCGAAGGAACAAATTGTAAACAAAAAGATATCAGACTGCAGTTTTTGCCGGCTTTCACTGTCAGGTTTTTTCATAGATTAGTGCACTTGATGCTTATATTAATTCTGTTGTCGGATGATTAGTTTCTCGAGTAATTGGATCAATACGAGTCAACCATGCATAGAGGTTGGAAATGAGATCACTAGTCAGGAAGCAGAGGATAATAAGGTCAATCTAGTTCTATTAGGCAAGTCCTTAAATTATCTGGTTTGGTTATGCAGTGTAGTAGAGGAGGTCATGTACATATATATATATATATAGGTTCAGCGTGTGAGAGATTTCCTCTGCACGCAACGTCTTCTGAATATACATTTACCACATACCTTTCACATCTCTTCCTTGGGAAGACCGATTTACTTCAATTCCAAATCCTTACTTTTCTCCTTACGCTTCTTCCTCATTTTATCTTTCCCTTGGGAAGACCACATCTATTATCTCACCTCAGATCTCGTTATCACATTTACCTCGTTCACCAGTGCCCCACGGAGCGCCGATTACCCTCTCTCTGAGAGGTTTCCTCCTGTGTATGTATACTTAAGCTATAGCACCTGCATAGGCCCTTGGGTTCCCTGAACGGGTTAAATGAAATTAAAATACTGTGTTTAGATATGGGTACAAATAGATCAGTTTTAGCCTGAGTTGAATAAATTACTACTGGGGGACGAAGACGGCGTTTCTACCTGTACGTGGTGTCCCCTACGAACCTGGAGTTTATCTTCAGAGCCAACAGAAACACGCAATACTTGGTCATGGAGGAAAAGTCACCCATATGAGTTTCCGGGGCGTACCCAGCTCCCGTTATGGTGGTGATGCCTTAGACTAAGTTGTTCCTTTTTACTAAGATGAATTCTCACTGTTTACAGATATTCTAGCATTATACTGCCTCCAGAGGAAAGAGCACCGCTACCTGCGCGCTGGTGGTGTCGGTATAAGAAAGATATCTGGACAATGGGATATTGGGGAGATACAGATGAGGATACGCACCTCGTGTGGCTCTAGTGTCAAGGCCTCACCTGGCCGGAGTTGCAGGTTTTAATGAGACTTTTTCCCGCGTACCGGTTTTCATGGCTGCTCTTTTTCAATTTTTTTTTTGAGCAGAAGGTTCCGTAGAAAAGGTGGTTGAATTAAACGAGTAATTACTGAGCTAAATGGCTACTCGTCATGGATCAATGTATCAATGATCTTAGGCTCGAGGTAAAAGGGGATAGGAGCAGTGTAAAAGGTGTGGCCTGGGTCAGAGAGGAGCCCTAGTGTTATAATAGTCTTGGACTCTACATAGCACGAATAAACATCACTATAAACAACAAAGCACTACTGATTGAGAAGAATATAAAGGTGGGTCACAGTGTACAGTATCTTAGCCCTCAAGATTGTAACTTATTGACGTTAGTTTTGTCCGTCATCAACATAGACAGTGTTGCAGCCCTAAATATTGTTATCCGTGGGTATTCGTCCTGTAGATTAAGCTGGTAGTTAGGAGGGCAATGAATTTTAAAATTAACGCAAATTCTTAACAAGCTTTGGGATTGAGACACTGTAAATAATTCTTGTAGAATATATTGATATAGCTGGGGATCCTGGAGGTCAGTCAGTGCTGGAATAAAACTAGCATATAACGTGAAAATCTGATTGAGCCAGTTTCTAAAGTCAGATCTCATTACGTACACTGTGGCAAAGGAGATCCACGGCCCCTGTAGTCCTCTTCAATTATTATTTTTGTCCAGAGTTTCATACAAATTTTCATGGAATTAGGAACAAAAATAATCACAGAAGGGGACTACGGGGATCTTCGATTTCCCACACCATAGTATACTGATCGGCTTCCTAGATATCTCCCCCGTGAGAGATGATTTGATTTGATTTGAATTCTAGTCGTATTAGGCTTACGCCCTACACCCAAGAGGCGTGATACGGGTGTGTGATCCATACGGACTCACTACTACCTACATGAATGGCTTAACTTGCCAGATAATCTATAAGATATAGAAAGAAAATAAATAAACAAAAAATTCTGTCCGAAAGAGTGCGCCCTGCGCCCTGTCCTAATTTTCCCAACGATTAAACAAAGGAAAAATGAATGATATCTCTGGAAGAGCCTAGGCCTCCCGGTCAGTAGTTTGGGCACTATAACATTTGGTTATAGTAATGAATTCACGAAATTTCTCCCATCCGTTTTCTGCCAGCATCTCCCTTGCCTTTGGAGGGGGTTCCCGTTTCTCACTTCTCCAACGTTGTAATGTTGGTCGACATTCTGCAAAGTGCCATGGGCGTCTTTCTCGTCCACATTCGCACTTGCCATCAATATCCTCATGCTTGAATCTTTCATGATAATTGGCGAAATCGCCGTGTCCTGTCCTAGCTGCAATCATCCTGTGGTACGCCCATCTTGATAAGGCAAGCTCTGGCGGTCGCTTTCGTGTCATCTTGAGATTCAAATCTGCGTAGTGCTTGTGCCCATGTTTCTGCCACCACGATGCAGCCAGCTCATCCGCACGCTCCCTCACAAACCTGGTTAGTGATGCAAACGTAAACTTTGGTCTCCGATTTACTTCTGCAGAAAGTATCGCATCGGTTCCGTCGTCGTTAAGGTCTTTTAAGGCAGCTTTGGCGAGCTCATCTGCTTTCTCACTTCCCTCGATCCCTGAGTGACCAGGTATCCACCGGATTTCGACTGATCGGTGCCTTTGACAGTCTAAAACAAACCTATCAACTATTCCTTGGAAGGACCTCGACCTACCGCTTTGTAGAGCCTGGGAGGCTTCTGAGCTGTCTAGGAGTATCTTGATATGGTTAATTCCGGCTACTAGTATTGCTGCTTCAAGAGCTTTCTGGGCCCCTAACAGCTCTGCGTCGTACGCCTCTACCCCAAGTAAAGGTCCCGACCCCCTTCCGATCATTTGTCCTCCTCTGAACAGAGTGTAGCCCTATGCAGATCTTGCCAAGCCACAAGACGAGCCATCTGGATACGCACATACAGTATCCGTTGACAGATTCCCAATCCACAATTTGGCCTGGGCAGCCTCAGACTGCTTTTCGACAGTCGTTGCCTGGCCATTACGTTTCGTTTGCGGGCAGAACAGCTTGCCAGACTCTACAGCAACCGGTACGTTTTGAAGGCCCATCTGTAGTCGTGTTAGGTATCGCTCTTGATTCGTGAACGCACGGCTTTTCTGTCCTGCACGGAGTCCTAGGCGGCTTATAGTATCCTTTGGTCCCTCTTTAGACCTGATAACTAGGGGGTGCCATGTATCCATTTGCTGAATTCGCGCCGCGGCTCTCAATTGCCTTTGCTGTAGGATAATTGCTGCCGGAGGAATTCCTGATTCTCTATGTAGAGCTTTATTAGGAGTGATTCGCCAAACTGGTAGCGCTGCCCGAACCGCTGTGATGATTGTGTTATCCAAGAGATCCGTATGCCAGCCAACTCCTGTGCCCACCTTCTTGCCTCGCTGGGTGGTGATCCGAGTTAGTCCTGGCCACCATGCTTCAGCTCCGTAGAGAGCCGTGCTCAGAACACATGCCTGCACTGACTTGATCATTGGTCCTGGGTCTGCACCCCGCTGTACGGTGTTTATTCGGCGTATAAACTGCGTTATGCGTTGCGCTTTGCCACACCACTCTTGCACGTGCTGCTTGAAGTTAAGTTGGGAGTCTATCCATACCCCAAGCCATTTCACATGCGGAGATGGGGTGATCCTATGGCCTTGGATTTGGACGGCTAAGCCTACCGTGTCCATCTTTTTCTTGGGCCCTCCTCCGATTATCAGTAGGTCAGACTTGGCCGGGTCGAAACTTATCTCATGCTCCTTTGCTAGCAGCAAAAGTTTTTCTACCTCTGCCTGAGCATTTTCCACCGCTTCGGCTGCTGTGCTTCCTATGCTTAGAACTGCGATATCGTCTGCATAGCCAAACTTATTGTCCATGTTCCCCTCTTGAACTAAGATAGCGATGTAAAGGAGGAATAGGAGCGGTGATAACGGCGAGCCTTGTGGGACTTCACACTCCATGACTATATCTCGAGTCATTCCATCCTGGTGGCGAACACGAATCTTCCGTCGGGTCAAAAAGGACTCAACCCATCGACAAAGTGATCTGGGCCATCCTTGGTTCCGCATCCGATGTAATAGCCGTTTGTGGAGGACGGCATCAAATGCGCCCTGCACGTCCAGAGTGACCATTGCTGTTACCTTGTTGTTCCGCATTGCAGCCTCTGCATCATGTATGACGCATGAGACCAGGTCGACCGCTGAACGTCCCGGAAGTGCACTGAAAAGCTGTTGGGGGACAACTCGATGTTCAATTGCTAGCCAAGCCATTCTCTTAACTACAAGTCGTTCTAAACCTTTGCCCAGATAAGAGAGAAGGGATATCGGTCGCCATCCTTTAACTGTTGCTAGATCTCGTCCTGGCTTTGGAATTAGGATGACTTCAGCTACTCGAAATGCAGTCGGAAAGTGTCCATGCTGCAAACAAGCTTGAAAGATATCCTTCACCTGGGCACCTATGGCTGGCCAACAAGCTCTAAGCAGTCGAACGGTTATCCTATCTGAGCCTGGCGACTTGTCACCTGTGTCAAGAGTGCTTGTCGTCACATCTTCTAGAGAAAGTGTCGCGCTCCACGGGATAGATTCCAGTTGTTCGTATTCCCACACGGACAGGTCGCGAGCTGCATCGAATCGAATTAGTAATCTATCTCGTAGGGCTTCTGCTCGCTCGAGGGGATCCGATATCCATGTATCCTCCGCAGTTTTCAAGGGAGGAGGGTCTCGGCTGGTTTTTGGTTTGGCCCACTGCATCACTTTAAAGACATGTGTATCCGTAGTAGCATTCTCAACCTGCTTCCTCCAGTATTCTCTCTTTGCCGTTTTGACTGCATGTTTGAAACTCTTTCGAGTCTGCGCCGCACTTCCAGGGAAGCTTCTAGCCTCTTTGAACTCGCGATGTTTTAGTTTGCAATCCTCATTCCACCATTGTGCAGTGCTGCCGCAGAATTTTGTAGGTTTCCGTCCAACTGCCTTGCGAGCGTCTCCCAAGGCCTCCATCAGGCTCGATATCTGGCGTTCAATGTCGCTTATACTGTCCAAGGGACCTGGCTTGACCCGGGCTTTGACGTACTGGGCATACTTAGGTAGATCCTCGTCACGTAGACGGAGTTCCTGGCTTATTTCGGAGAAGTCTGGCCTATTTGTCACTTGAACGGTCCCTACGATAGTCATGTGGTCTGATGTACAGTTGTATTCGCTTGATACCATTGCCTCCGCTGATGTGTTACCCCAGGCTAAGTCCAGCACATTTCCGTCCTGATGCGTGGGTGCGCCGATGGTAGTAAGTAGATGCATGTCCTGAGCTGTTGCCCATTCCATGATTTGGTCACCGTTACCATACTGACGAGTCGTCTGCGGTTGCCAGTGCCTTGACACAGCGTTGAAGTCTCTCCCTACAATTGCAGGACCTGACGGGCCCCATCTGAGTAAGGGCTCGAGAGTCCCACTCAGTCTTGGTGCGCGGTATACATTTACAAAAGTTATCCCAGAGACTTTCACAAAGCAGTAATCGCCGTTTTTTTCTCCGACCGAAGAAAAGATTTGCGTAGCCGCCAGGCATTTACGGACGAAAATTATTGCCCGGGGGCGAGTCCCAGCTGCTGCCGTTGGTTTGTGGCTTATAAATCCCGGGTGATTTTTGGTGATAAAATCACCGTCTTTCTGCATTGTCCATGGTTCCTGTACCACAACCACGTTTGCACCTGCATCCCAAGCTTGCTGTAGTGCGATGTCCATATTAGGTCCGCCCTTTCCCACGTTCACTTGGTGAAATAGAAAGCTGTTAGTTTTCTCGTTTTGGTATTGGAGTAGTATTGTGCTACTCATAGGTTTTCCATAGTTACTTCCTGGGTGCAGGGGACCTCGACAGCCTTTCCCTGGCCCTTCTCCTCCGACTCTGCCAGTGCCGCCTTGAAGTCTCTGTGGCCTCGTTCCCGGATAACTCGGAGCTTTGACGGAGTGCGCGGTACCACTAGTCCATTTTGCCTTCTAGGCCGAGCCATGCATCCGAGGTTGGTCGACTCATGAGGTCCTGCACAGTTTGAGCATTTGGGCACCTTGATCGAGCATTTTGATGTCTCATGTTCACCGGTACATCTTCCACATCGGCTTCCTTTGATGCAGGCCCTCGTTGCGTGAAAGCCCCAGCATTTTTGGCACTGCTCTATAGGCCGACGTCGTGTGAATGGCATGGTTGGTCCACTCTCTTCGAACAACCTAAATTTCAGGTTTGCTGGCTTTTGCTTGAAGTGAATAATCCAGCTCGTAGTATACTGGCCTTCTTTTACGTTGTTAGGTCGGACCTGGATTGGTGTCACGCCGCAGGCAGATTCACACTCTTTTATCACTATTTCTTTAGTCACGGTTAACCTGCAGTCCATTGTTTTAATGTAGAGTGGTACGTGTGGCACAATGACGGATGTCCAGTCCGACGCCGGCTCAATGGTCGTGTTGTCTTTCTCAAAAGATGGTACCACCCCTAGGATTGACTCTCTGAGCGCGTCTAACGCACGCTCAATTGCCAGACCGGACCTGACTTGTGAAATTGCCGTAATTGCCGAGGGCGCTACTCCAGCCCGTTCGGAGATTATCTTTTTGATTGTTACTAGTGACAGCTTGCGTCACTCGTGTTCTGGACCCAGCCGAAGAAAAAGGCGTCTGTCTTCTTTTGGAATTTCTTGTATAACCGGTTTTTTCTGTATAACAGGCTTACGGATTGTCGTGGCGGCGGGTGGTGTTGGAAGTTTTGCTGCTTTCCTGGCTATTGTGACCCAAGGAGACTTGACCGCCTGCGGCCTTTTGGGGAGGGCCAGATTGGGGCCCTCCACCGGTTTTGTCACCCTAGGGACAGCTGTTACCGTGCTTGATCTTGGGGGAGGATTCTTACAGGGTGCTTCAGGTGCTTGAGCATTACCAGTCGCAAACGCAGTCACGATTGGTGCAATCTTTTCGATGAATGGCGCCAGTAGTAGTGCATCTTCAGTTCCTGCCTTGGTTTTAGCCCAGGCGTCGATGTTTTGCAAAAATTCTTGAGCCAGGCCCACTCTCTGCTTTCTCTGGCGTTCAGCTTGTTCAATTGCAGCGGCAATAACCTGAAGGCTTGGATGTAGATTGTCGCTTGGAGCGACAGGCGACGATGATGACGGCGCGCTGGAAGAACCTATTGCACTGGTCGGAGGGCTTATATTTGGAGATACAGAGGGGGGGGGCGAGTACTTGTTTGGGTTGAGGTCGTCAGGATGAAAGTTGGTGTATGATGACGCGTAAGAGTCATTATGATCCATTATGGCGTCTTCCTCAGTCGTGGAGTTGCAGAGCGTCCACATAGGGTAGGGTTGTGGGGGGGATTTTCAGCAGAAAAATGGGGATGTGTACCCCGTAGTGATTGATGATAACGATCCCCGTGAGAGATGATGATGATGATGATTTGATTTGATATTTTTAACGTGACTAGGCACAAGCCCTGCACCTAGGAGGCATGGCACGGGTCGTTAAGTTCTATGTATTTAGACTCTTAACTACCGACATGACCAGCTCTAACAAAGCCAGATAAAATACAGAAGAACAAAGGAAAACAAAGAAATATCATCTAAGACTCTAGTGCCCTGCACTATGCCTTACTCCTGCGCCAGAGACAAACACAGACAAAGGAAAGTTAAAGCGGAACACAGCACCCCTGTTTAAGACTCATCCCGACTGTAGCAGTGTGTTACAGTTATAAAGCGCCAGAAAATCTGCCATCCTCCTTGTCCTATCATATCCCTTATCATAGGTAGTGGTTCCTGTGTTTCTGTCCTCCATTTTTGGATTGCCAGGCGACACTCTGCGAAATGCCACGGTCGTTTCTCTCGACCACATTTGCATAAGATTTCCTCATCTTGATGTTTAAAACGTCTATGATAACTAGCAAAGTCCCCGTGCCCGGTCCTTGCCGCGATAAGGCGGTGATACGCCCATCTGGGGAGAGCTAACTCTGGTGGCCGTTTACATCGCATAAGTAAGTCCAGATCATTGTATCTGAAAGGTCTATTTTTATGCAACCATTTTTCCACCAGTTCCTGTGTGATCATGGCGACTTTTCGTTTGAGAGCTGCAAAAGTTAAGACGTGTTGAATTTCGCCCGGGCTATGATGACTGGGGCTTGCTGCAAGTACTGCTTTTGCTGACTCGTCGGACTTGTGGTTCCCTTGAATACCACTGTGTCCTGGAATCCATCGAACTTCTACTCCTGATAAACTCTTGCCCAATTCCGAAAATCTTTTCACGTTCAACTGAGAAGATGTTGTTCTGCCGCTAGTTAGGGCTCTCACTGCTTCCTGGTTGTCAAGAAGCACCTTGATTCCTGTATTTGCACCAATTTCTGACGCTGCCTCTAAGCCTCTTAGAGCCCCGGCTATTTCTGCGTCGTAAATTTCTGCTCCTGGGAGGAGATTTCCACCAGTTGCTATCAATTCTCCATCTTTGCATACGGCGAAACCGTAAGCCGAATGCCCTGGACCTGTTGATGAGCCATCGGAGTAAACAATTAAGGTTCCTGCGGGAAGATCTTTGAGCCAAGATTTGATTTCATCTGCCTTATCTTTCTTGCTGCTACCCTCCCGAACGTTCACTTTCACGTTGGACGGTCGGTAGAGCAATCCAGGTCCTTCAGACGCTGGTAAACTGAGGTAGCTATTCTGAAGGCGCGTTAGATATCGCTCGGGGACTTTGAAGAAGCTTTGTTTTTTACTCTCGCGTAATTTAAGACGGTTAATAGCCTCTTTAGGTGTCTCTACTGCCCTTGTCGCCAGAGGATGACGGCCATCAAGTCGGCGGACCCTGGCTGCACTTTGTAGCTGCCTTTGTTGTAGCAGTATTTCCGCAGGTAGGATCCCTGATTCTCGGTGGAGGACCAAACTTGGTGTTGTGCGCCAAACAGGGAGAGCCGCTCGGATTGCCGTAAGAATTGTCCTATCTAGTAGCTTGAGATGCCAACCGACACCTTTACTTACATTCTTGTCTTTTTGCGTTGTGACCCGGGTAAGGCTTGGCCACCAGGCTTCGGCGCCGTAAGTTGCTGTACTCACCACACATGCGTTCACCGCGCGGATTAAAGGCCCGGGAGTGGCACCCCGCTGCACAGTGTTAATCGCGCGCAGGGACTGTGATATCCTTTGCGCCTTGCTACACCACTCCTGGACATGCTGCCGAAAGATTAGTTGAGAGTCAAGCCAAATACCAAGCCATCAAATGTGCGTAGAGGGTGTGATATGCTGATCTCCAATCCTTACTGAGAGATCTGATGCGTCTAGTTTCTTCTTGGGTCCCCCTCCGATAACAAGAATTTCGGACTTAGAAGGGTCGAATCCAATCATATGTGCTGAGGCAAGTTCGATGAGTTTATCGACTTCCTCCTGAGCTGCAGCGACTGCTTCACAGGGATTATTACCGATTCTGACTATGGTAATGCCGTCCGCATATCCAAATCTGGAGTTTGGTGTGCCATCTCGTATGAGAGTTGAGATGTATAACATGAAAAGTAAAGGAGAAAGTGGTGAGCCTTGTGGGACTCCACACTCGACCAGTTTCTCATCTGTGACTCCGTCTTTATATCTCACACGCACCCTTCGCTGTGTCAAAAAAGTTTCTACCCAGCGGCAAAGTGATAATGGCTAGCCCTGTTCTCGCATCCGTCTGAGAAGCCGTTTATGTAACACCGCATCGAAAGCTCCCTGAACATCAAGGGTAACCATAGCTGTGACTTTGTCGCTTCTCATGGCAGCTTCGGCGTCATGTATAACGCACGAGACTAAGTCGACTGCAGAGCGTCCTGGTAGTGCACCAAACAATTGTGAGGGTACAGCCTCGTGTTTAATTGTCAACCAGGACATCCGCTTGGCAACCAATCGTTCTAAACCTTTACTAAGACTAGAGAGTTGTGATATGGGCAGCCATCCTTTTGGGCTGGATAGATCACGTCCTGGTTTTGGTAGTAGAACAACTTCAGCTACCTTGAAGGGAATTGGGAAGTATTCTAGCTTCAAACATGCCTGATATAGATCCTTAACATACAGTCCTATCGTGCCCCAGCATGCCTTAAGTAGTCGTACAGTAATTTTATTGTTCCCCGGAGCAGTCTCTTTAATTCCAATGGTCGCCGCTGTGACGTCTTCCAATGATGCTTCTTCATCCCAAGGAATATGCTCTGGTTGGCCATCTTCCCACGTGGCTATGTCATTTCTATCATTAAATCTTGCTAGAAGGGAGTCCCGGAGCGCAATTGTCCTTTGAAGTGGATCCGAGAGCCACTGAGTTGGTGAGACTTGTAAAGGAGGAGGCTCTGTCGTAGGTCTGGGCCTCGCCCATCGCATTAGCTTGAAGACTTGTGCTTCTGTCTCCGTTGCTTCGACTTGTTTTTTCCAGTACTCGCGTTTTGCTGATTTAACAGCGGCTCTGAGAGCTTTGCGCGTCACTTCTGTGTTTCCTGCTGAATTTTTGGCACTCCGGAAGTCGATCTGCCTTAACTTGCACTCCTGGTTCCACCAAGGTGCCGTTTTACCTCTGCCCACAGCAGGGACTCGTCCAACAACCTTGACCGCGTCTTGTAGAACTTGAATTAAGCCTCTTGTGTAGCTCTCGATCTCGATTGGGCTATTCAGGGGGCCAGGCCTAGACCATTGCTTCACGCATCAAGCAAACTCATCTAAATCTGAGTCTTTTACGCGAATTTGTCTCGTAATACCAGATAGGTCCGAGTTTCCAGGGGTATCAACTGATCCTTCAATGGTAGAATGATCAGACGTACAATGGAATCGTGTTGATACAGCTGCAAAGGCTGTTGTGTTACTCCAGGTGAGGTCCAACACATTTCCTTCCCGGTGGGTGCTTTGTCTGATGATACTTGCCAATTGCATGTTGTGCGCTAATGCTCACTCCATGATAAGGTCACCGTTTCCATATTGTCGTTCCACTAGTGGCTGCCAGTGTTGTGAGACGAAGTTGAAGTCGCCCCCGACTACTGAAGGACCTTCTGGCTGCCACCTCAATAGCGGCTCCAAAGATCCACTGGGTCCCAGGGCACGATAGACGTTAACAAAAGTCAGTCCAGCTACCTGCATGAAACAGTAATCAGTTGTCTGGCCTGATGAGGAAGGAAAAGTTTGAACCGCGTGGAGTCCTCTTCGTACAAAAGTGACAGCACGTGGGCGCGTTTTCGACTCCGTGGTCCCGGAGGGGATAAAACTATTGAAACCAGGATGGCTTTTGGTGGTGTACTCTCCGTCTTTTAGCATTGCCCAAGGCTCTTGTACCATGACTATATGAACTTCTGCATCCCAAGCTTGTTGCAGTGCAATGTCCATGTTTGGTCCACCCCTTCCCACGTTCACTTGGTGAAATAGAAGGGCGTTGTATTTCTGGTTAAAATGGCTAGAGTTAGGTGTCCGACTCATTGGTCCTGCATTTTTTCTTCCGGGACATTAATGACCTCAGGAGCTTTCCCTTTCTTTTCCAACTCTGTTAGGGCGGCCTTAAAATCTCGGTGCCCTCGCTCTCTGATTATTCTTAACTCTGCTGGCGTGCGAGGCGTTAATTGTCCATTTTGACGTCTGGGTTGGGCCATACAGTCGGGGTTAGTTGACTCGTGAGGTCCTGCACAATTAGTGCATTTAGGTATGGAGACTGTACATTCTATCTTCTCATGTGCACCAGAACATCGTTCACAGCGCTGTCTTTAGACGCAGGCTCGAGTTGAGTGGAAGCCCCAGCAGCGTTGGCATTGCTCGATAGGGCGTCGACGTGAGAATGGTATGGCTGGACCACTCTCATCAAAAAGTCTGAATTTGAGATTTGCAGGTACTTGCTTGAAATGAATGATCCAGTTTGTGAAGTATTGGCCAAGTTTCACTTTGTTTGGGCGGACCTGCACCGGTGTGACGCCACAGACTGACTGGCATTCGGCTTTCACCATTTCGTTCGTGATCAAAATTCTACTGTCTAGTGTGTTGATGTAGAGTGGTACGTGAGGTACTATAATCGAGGTCCATTCTGATGCTGGTTCGATTGTGGCATTGTCTTTCTCAATGGATTACCCTACTCTCAGGATTGAATCCCTCATTACATCTGACGCACGTTCAATTGCGAGTCCTGACCTGACTTGTGACATCGCCAAAATTGCTGAAGGTGCAAGTCCAGCTCGATTAGTGAGTAACTTTTTGATGGTGACTAGTGACAGTTTGCTCCACTCGTGTTCTTGTCCAAGTCGAAGAAAAAGGCATCTGTCTTCTTTTGGAGATTCTGGTACTGCCGAGTTGGCGTGAGGGGCAGGTTTTCGTGACGCTGGTGCTGGTGCTGCAGGGGGGTTGGGAAGCCTGGCAGCTTTCCTGGCTACTGTAGCCCAAGGAGTTTCAGTCTCCTTTGGTTTTTCCGGGAGAGCAAGATTAGGCTTCTCGACCGGTTTTCTCACCCTAGAAATAGCTGTTGTTATCGTGTTCATTCTAGGATTTAGATTCTTACAGGGTGAATCGGATGCTTGAGCATTACCAATCGCAAACGCAGTCACGATTGGAGCAATCTTTTCGATGAATGGCGCCAGTAGTAGTGCATCTTCAGTTCCTGCCTTGGTTTTAGCCCAGGCGTCGATGTTTTGCAAAAATTCTTGAGCCAGGCCCATTCTCTGCTTTCTCTGGCGTTCAGCTTGTTCAATTGCAGCGGCAATAACCTGAAGGCTTGGATGTAGATTGTCGCTTGGAGCGACAGGCGACGATGATGACGGCGCGCTGGAAGAGCCCATTGCACCAATCGGAGGGCTTGTATTCGGAGACACAGAGGGAGGGGGTGGGTACTTGTGCGAGTTGAAGTGGTCAGGATGAAAGTTAGTGTATGCTGACGCGTAGGAGTCATTATGATCCATTGTGGCGTCTTCCTTGGTCATAGAGTTGCAGAGCGTCAACATAGGGTATGAGAGTGTGTGATTTTGATTTGATTTGATTACATGTCGTATCAGGCTTACGCCCTACACCCAATAGGCGTGATACGGGTGTGTGATCCATATGGACTCACTGCTACCTATATGCATGGCTTTACTTGCCAGATAATCTATGTGACATAGAAAGAAAATAAATAACGAAAAACTTTGTGTCCGAACAAAAACGCCCTGCGCCTTGTCCTATATTTTCCTAACGCTTAACTAAAGGAAATAACAACCGCTGTCCCTGGGAAATTCTTAAGCCTCCCGGTCTGTAGTTTGTGCGCCATAACATCTGGTTATAGACACGAATTCAAGAAATTCCTTCCATCTATTTTCTGCTAACATTTCGCTCACCCTTGGGGGAGGTTCCTGTTTCGCACTTCTCCAACGCTGGAGAGCCGATCGGCATTCTGCAAAGTGCCACGAGCGTCTTTCTCGACCGCATTCGCACTTGCCATCAACACCTTCATGTTTGAATCTTTCATGATATTTGGCGAAGTCGCCGTGTCCTGTCCTTGCAGCTAATGAGAGTGTGTGATTTGATTTGATACTTTTAACGTGGTCAGGCGCAAGCCCAGCACCTAGGAGGCATGGCACGGGTAGTCCAGATCTAACTTCGCTACCTACATGAATAGTTCTTATGAACCATGGAAACAGATAAAAACACCATATCTAAGGAGCTAGTGCCCTGCACTGCACCTTATTCCCCGCGCTATCTAATATTGAACACTAACATAAAACAAAGCGCAGAGAGGCTTCAGTCGTAATTCAATACTCCTGCTTAAATATCGTTCTTGCTGTAACACTTTGTTACAGTTAGGAAGCGCAAAAAGGTACGCCATCCGTCTTCTCCTATCATATCTCTGATTATGGGTTTGTTTTCCTTGGCGCTTGACCGCCATTTCTGGACAGCCGGGCGACATTCGGCAAAATGCCATGGCCGTTTCTCTCGTCCGCACTTGCACCGCATTTCTTCGTTTTCGTGTTTGAACCGTCTGTGATAACTCGCGAAGTCACCATGTCCAGTCCGTGCTGCTATTAGGCGGTGGTATGCCCATCGTGGGAGTGCTAACTCCGGGGGCCGTTTTCGTCGCATTGTTAGATCCAGTTCTTCGTACCTAAGTGGTCTATTTTTGCGCCACCATTTTTCCGATAGGTCCTGTAAACGTATTGTGACTTGCCGTTTAAGTGCCGCAAATGTTAGTAGGACATGGTGTTCGCTACTTACCGTTTCAGAGATCAAACTGTTGTGAGCCATATTAATTGGTGCCAATGCTGCTTTAGCTAGCGCATCAGACTTTTCGTTCCCTATAATACCGCAATGTCCCGGGATCCAGCGGACCTCGACCGCGGGTCGAGCCTTACATAGTTCTGAGAATTGTTTTACTTTACTTTGCGAGGAGTTTGATATGCCGCTCCTGAGAGCACTGACTGCCTCCTCGTTATCAAGGAGCACCTTGATATCTGCTCTGTCTCCGATTTCTAATGCTGTCTCTAGGCCTTGTAAGGCCCCGGTGATTTCTGCATCAAAGACTTCAGCTCCAGGGATAAATTTTCCACCGCTTGCAATGAGCATTCTGTTTTTGTAGATGGCGTAGCCATATGCTGAGTGAGCTGGTCCAGTCGATGAGCCGTCTGAGTAGACACAGAGCGTTTCTTCTGGTAGGTCACTTAGCCACCTTTTAATCTGCCTGGCCTCTTTCTTCTTGTCACGCTTGACTCTGTCTGTCGCCTCTGCGTTTCTAGGTCTATAAAGCTGCCCGGGCCCTTCTGATGCTGGCAGGTTTAGGTTTCCATTCTGAAGGCGTGTGTGATATCGCTCAGGAACTTTGAAGATGCGTTCCTTTTGCCCCTCACGCAGTTTCAGACGTTTTATTGTTTGCTTTGGTGTTTCGAAAGCCCTTGCTGACAATGGGTGACGGCTATCCAGCCGGCGGATTCTGGCTAGACTTCGAAGCTGACGGTGTTGCAAAAGTATCTCGGCGGGTAGAATTCCCGATTCCCGGTGGAGCACCTTGTTTGGTGTTGTTCGCCATACTGGTAGTGCGGCTCGGATTGCTGTCAGGATTGCGTGATCTAATTGTTTGAGGTGCCAACCGACCCCAGTGCTTACTTTCTTCTCTTTTACCGTCGTGATACGAGACAGTCCCGGCCACCAGGCTTCAGCACCGTAGGTTGCTGTGCTTACTACGCATGCGTTCACTGCTTGGATTAGAGCTCCCGGAGCTGCACCTCGCTGTACTCTATTGATATTACGTAAAAATTGCGCTAGTCGTTGTGCTTTGCTGCACCACTTCTGAACATGTTGCCTAAATGTCAATTGAGTATCGAGCCATACTCCTAACCATCGAATGTGTTCAGAAGCCATTATTGTCTGTTCACCAACTCTTACTGCGAGTTGGGATGAATCTAATTTCTTCTTTGGTCCTCCACCGAAAACAAGAAGCTCTGACTTGGAAGGGTCAAAATTTATCATATGTCTCAGAGCCAGTTGGGTTATTGTATCTACTTCTTTTTGAACTGCCTCTACAGCTTCGCAGGCGTTTTTGCCGATACTGATGATGGCAATGTCGTCTGCGTACCCGAATCTACAGTCTGGCGCGCCATCACTGAAGAGTGTTGCGATGTATAGCATGAACAGTAGTGGCGAGAGTGGTGATCCTTGTGGGACTCCGCATTCTACATACTTTTCGTCAGTAACACCTTCCTTGTATCTTACCAGTACCCTTCGACGCGCTAGGAACGATTCTACCCAGTGGCAAAGTGAAAGAGGCCAGCCTTGTCCGCGCATGCGTGAAAGTAGTCGGTTGTGTAGTACCGCGTCGAATGCCCCTTGGACATCTAGCGTAACCATCGCTGTCACTTTGTTAGACCTCATTGCCGCTTCAGCATCGTGTATAACACAGGATACCAAATCGACTGCTGAGCGTCCTGGAAGTGCGCCGAATAGTTGTGCTGGAACTGCTTCGTACTTTATTGCCAGCCACGACATTCTTTTTGCTACAAGTCGTTCTAGTCCTTTGCCTAAGCTAGAGAGTAGAGAGATGGGTCGCCATCCCTTTGGACTAGAGAGATCGCGTCCTGTCTTTGGGAGTAGAACAACTTCGGCTATCTTAAATGGTGTCGGATAGTATTCCAAGTCGAGACATGCCTGAAAGAGGTCCCTGACAAGCGTACCTATCGTGCTCCAACAGGCTTTTAAGAGTCGGAGGGTAATTTTGTCGTGGCCCGGAGCAGTCTCTTTGCTTCCAATGGTTGCTGCTGTAGCGTCTTCCAGTGAAATTTCTTTGTCCCATGGAATGCGCTCAGGCTGGCTTTCTTCCCATGAGCTTATATCATTTCTCGCACTGAATCTTGCCAGGAGAGAGTCTCGTAGTGCAGTCGTCCGCTGAAGTGGGTCTGAGAGCCACTGGTTTGGAGATATCTGGAGAGGAGGCGGATCTTTTGCAGACCTTGGTTTGGCCCATCTCATCAGTTTGAACGCTTGTGCTTCCATCTCGATCGCTTCAACTTGCTTTGTCCAGTATTCACGTTTTGCTGCTTTCACAGCGGCTCGGAATACCCTTCGTGCGCCTGTTACGTTTTCCGATGTTCTCTTAGCTGTCCTATAGTCGATCTGACGATTTTTGCAGTTGTCATCCCACCATGGTGCTGTTCTTCCTCTGCCTACTGCAGGTGTCCGCCCTACATGTCTGACTGCGTCTTGAAGTACTTGGATTAAACTCCTCGTGTAGTTTTCTATGTCGGTTGGGCTATTCAGGGGGCCCTGTCTTACCCACTGCTTAACGCACCGAGCGTACTCTTGTAAATCGCTGTCTTTCACGCGGATTAATCTTGGAATTCCGGATAGATCAGAGTTACCAGGTATGTCAACTGAACCTTCAATTGTTGAGTGATCTGATGTGCAGTGATGGAGGCTTGATACTGATGCGAATGCAGTTGTGTTACTCCAGGTAAGATCTAGAACATTGCCATCTCGGTGAGTACTATCTCCTACGATACTTACTAGATGCATATTATTTTCCAGTGCCCATTCCATGATGAGATCACCATTTCCGTATTGACGCTCGGTGAGTGGTTGCCAATGCTGGGAAACGGAGTTAAAGTCGCCTCCCACTACTGAGGGGCCTAAGGGCTTCCACTTTAGTAAAGGTTCTAAAGTCCCACTGTGGCCTGGGGCACGGTAGACGTTAACAAAAGTGAGTCCGTTAACCTGCACGAAACAGTAGTCCAGCGTTTGGCCAGATGCGGAGGGACTGACTTGAGTTGCGCGGAGTCCTTTTCGCACATAGGTAATAGCGCGTGGGCGTACTCTCGGTGTCGTATTTCCGAAGGGTATGAAACTATCGAAGCCCGTGTGGCTTTTCGTAATGAATTTTCCGTTTTTCCGCATGGTCCAAGGTTCTTGTATCATGACTACATGTACTTTTGCATCCCATGCCTGTTGGAGTGCTATATCCATGTTTGATCCACCCTTTCCAACGTTCACTTGGTGAAATAGAAGGGTGTCTAGCTTTTCGTAGAAGTTATGTGAGTTTGGTGTCCTACTCAATATCACGCATCTCTTCTTCCGGTATGCTTATGACCTCAGGAGTCATACCTTTTTCTGCTGAAGTGTTAGTGGCCTCAGAGACTTTACCTTTCACTTCGGATTTAGCAATCGCCGCTTTAAAATCTCGGTGACCACTGAGAGTGTGTGATGATGATGATGATTTTATTTAACGTCTGGGGTGATAATCATGTGCCCCAGAACACGTGATATCTATCTCGTTCGGGACAAAGGACGCTAGAGCCGAAGCCCTGGAGTTTGGGACTTATCTAAGTCTAGGAGTAAATACATTGCTGTGCCGCGTTATATGAAACTGCAGACAGAAGAGATTTGTGCTCGAAAGCAAAAGTTATGTATGAGTCCTCCCCATTACTCGTTGCTGGTGATCAATCCAACTTCCTCTTCCACTCTATCTTTCCTTCCAGAGCCCCCCGATCGCGCGGTAAGCGAAATAACGTAAAAAAAATCAAGACAAAAGAAAATACCTCAACGAGGGCAAATTTTCTCGAAAAATCGAGACTGATCCTGCCATTCTGTTAGAATCTTGGCACCTTCAGGTGTACCAAGTAGACTCGGAAGGAGACGGCTTATAGGCCCAACTGGGCGACCTCTTCGACGGTGGAGAATCCGACAAAATAGGAAATGCGAGGGGGTTTTAGGTGACCCGCAGAGGCAGTTCAATCTAGCTTCTTCGTGACTAAAACAAATGTGGTAGGCGGCAAAGTCTCCGTGACTGGTTCTGGCTGCATTCAGTTGACCCAGAGCTTTTCGTCCTAAGAGAAGTTCTTTGGGAAAGTAAGGGGCAGTCTTAATTCCCAGTCGTGCGTATGAATTCGGAATATTTCTGTTCCACCAACTATCTCGGGCTTGGCTCATCTATTCAGCGTGCCATTGTGATAATGATGTGAAAGAATGTTTGGCTGAGTCTATGAACGGCATGGCTGCTCCTCTTCTTGCCTCAAAGTCGGCTATTTCATTACCTTCAATTCCTGCATGGCCAGGAACCCAGCGTATATTTATTTGACCCTCTTGGGTATGAGGGAGCCGCGTTCTAGTTTTCCAGGATTTTGCTGTTTCCATAAAGTCTAGAAATACTGATTGGGAGGACTTTGGGGTTGATTTTGTCGACAATTTTCTGGCGACATCTGTATTATCTATGAATAACCATGCACAAACTGCAAACCGAGCTGAGGGAAGTGAAATGGCTGCACAAATCCCCCTGAGTGCTGCGTGAGCTTCTGCATCGTATGAATCCCTAAATTTTCCGAGAGGGAAGGCTTCTGAACATACTCGGATCCCAAATTGGAAGATAACATACCCACCTCCGGAGTTACTATCGCAGAGCTTCGAACCGTCTGAGTATATTTGGATATCATTTCTAGGAAGGCTGTTTAGAAAAATTTTAAACCTTTGAGCTCTTGTTTCTATTGGACTTGTTGGACCCCCAATTCGAATGAGTGAGTCCTGCTTGGTCTCCTCAGTTACCCAGGGAGGATTTATCAAAGGGTCAAAGTACTCTGATTCTGGAATACTACTGCATGCCCTAGAAAATCGAGATAATACGGGCTGTGTTAGTGAGGCTATGCCCCGTTGAGTCAGAGGATGACGAGGATCAAGGCGACGTGTGCGTACGGCTGCTCTTTGAGCTATATTGTCGAGGGTGACCTCGGCAGGTAAGAGTCCAGTCTCTCTTAAAAGAGATATGGAAGGGGTGGTGCGAAAGACTGGGAGGATTGCCCTTGCAATAGCTAGGTATACTTTGTCTATTACCTTAAGGTGTGTGCCTACTCTATTGCACACGGTTTTACCTTTTTGGGTTCTAGATTTACCTGGCCACCAAGTCTCAGCTCCGTAGTGAACAATTGCTAGGACACAAGCAAAAGCAGCCTGTCTAGAGAGTTTAGGAGACACTCCTCGTGAAGTATTGCCCAGACATCGAAGAGCTTGAGCTACTTTTAAGGCTTTGGCGGCCTGTATTTGCACATGATATTTAAATGTGAGCTTTCTAACGAAGTGCACTCCTAGCCATCTCAGATATGGCCTTTGATTATTCACTGAAATGGAAAAGCTGTTTGTATGAACTGAAGGGCTAATATCCCTGTCTGTCATAAGCGGCATGTAGACAGCGTGGGGAGAGATAGGGGACAAGAGGTGGGTGTCAGGCTAAAGGTTGCCATCCTACATGATACATAAGATAGATGCATCACCACTCGGCTAAAAGGCCAGACCAGAATCATAGAACACTATGACCTGGCAATCTCCATATATATATTATACAGTAGAGGCTTTCCTGACACTGTCCCTGTGTTTTCTGGAAAAATGTAGTAGTTCTGATTTTCCTGGATCGAAGGTTACGCCTTCAGTGTCACCCCAGGTTAGCGCCTGGTTAATTGCAATTCTTATTGCTTCCACATTTTCATTCAAAGTTGTTGATACATTAAGGATTGCAAAGTCGTCTGCATATCCAAAAGCTTTTCTTAAACCTTCTAACTTGAAGAGAGGAGAAATGTACAACAATAATAGTATTGGGGAGACTGGTGAGCCTTGAGGAAGTCCACAATTTATCGGTCTTGGCTCACCGATCTCCCCATCAATTCTGAGGCACACTTCGCGTTCAGTCGCAAATGAAGAAACCCAATTACAAAGCTCTGAAGGCCAGCCTTGTTCTCTGAGACGTCTGACGAGCCTACCTGGAAGGACGGAATCGAAGGCCCCCTTAATATCAAGCGTTGCCATTGTGGCTGTCATGCCTTTTGCTAGTGCGGTCTCGATATCATGAGTTAGCGAGGTTGTGAGGTCAACACTAGATCGAAGAGGTAGAGCTCCGAACTGTTGTCGGGCAACCACTTTATATTTAATGGCTACCCAGGACATTCGCTTTGCCACCAGCCTCTCAAGCCCCTTGCCCAGTACAGATAGGAGCACGATAGGTCTGTAGGATCTAGGGGAAGTCATGTCTAGCTTGTTAGGTTTCTCAATTATGGCTACAATAGCAGGCCGAAAGCATTTCGGATGGTATCCAGTGTCAATGCAGGCTTGAAATAAGTCTAGAATTAATTCTGAGATAAGAGGCCAAGCTAGACATAGGACTGCTGTTGGAACTTGATCTTTTCCAGGCGTAGTATTACCAGCTCCGAGGATAGCTCTTGAGATTTCAGATGAAGTAAGCTCAGGGAAGGGGAGAGCAGCTCTTGGTACAGAAGGAACAGATAGAGGTATATCTTCTGCCTCTGATTGATTGCATAGGAGATTTCTTGCCAGTAGGTCTCTCTTTTCCTCAACATTTTGGGCCGGTGGCGAGTCTGGGGAATGAGGATCTATAAGTGGGGGGGTTCGAAAGTCTCCCTTTGACTTGTGCCACTTTGCTATATTGAAGACATCCTTTGGGTTAGCTGCTTGGTCAGTTATTTTTTGAAAAAACTGAGTTTTTGCTTGGCTGACATTTTTGCGGAAAGCTTTTCTATCGTCTTTCGAAACACTGCCGGCACGGGATTTTTCTTTTTATATCTTTCTTGCTTCTCTACAGCTCTGGTTCCACCAAGGCTGCCCTTTATTATGTGGAAGAGATTGTTTAGCCGAGTCTGAGTAACAGCTTAAAAGGATCTGACTGAGTTCGTCTGCTCTCTTATCCAGATTAGCGTTAGATTTTGCAGTCAGCAAAGTTAAATGAGCTAAATTAACGTGTAGCAGTGAAAGGAAAGTTTCATTATGAATCGTTGCGAAACGGAGTCTAGAGGCGGGAGGTTTGCTTTGTACTTGGCAAGGAATTTTGATAACTAGAGGCAGGTGGTCTGAGCTAACATCAAGATCCAGTTGAACTGTGGCAGCAGCATCTCCTGCGATTACTGAGCTGGAAGCGAAACAGAGGTCTAACACATTCCCGTGGTTGTGAGTCGGCACATCAACCTCAGAGAGAAGAAAAAGGTCATTATCTTTGAGCCAGCGAATTAAATCCGATGCCTTTGGTGAAGGAGAGCCATGATATGACGGATTCCAATTTTCATGGTGAAGATTGAGGTCTCCTGCCAGAATTCTCTTTGAAGGAAAATGAGTGTGTGCAAGTAACAGGAGAAAAGAAACACCGGCTCCCGGATTAGTAGCTCCAGGGGGGGCATTGTAAACATTTATTATCTGTATGCAGAGCCTATCGGGGCCTTTGACAGTAAGGAATAAAACGTCCTCTTTACCCTGCTCTGAAGTAGAGTTAGGACGATCTTGGGCGAATGTAAAATTAGTATCCTTCCTTGTGTAGGTTAGTACACGGGGTCGGATGGTCCAGTTATCGACTGGGGTGAAGCATTCGAAAGAAGGGTGTTTGCAAGTTATTCTCTGGTCTGTATTTCTTGAGATGTAAGGTTCTTGAACCAGCAAGATATCTACGTGAGAGGTAAACGCAGTTTGAAGAGCGATTTGGTGCGCAGATGAAGAGCGGCCAACATTAATAGAGATAATTTTTATCGTAGAATTTTCAATCCTCATTCATTGGAGTCGAGTTATCCTGACAGCTCTCTTGAGCCAAAACCGCATATTTTCCACCTATTTTTGAGGATATCTCTCCAAAAAGACCTCTTACAGTGGGTGGGGTTTGAGGGCGAGACTGGATTGCTTCGTTGTTGGCTGAAGCAGCTGTCACGGCTTGAACATTCATGATTCCACAGTGGGCTGCTTTCAAGCGAAGCCTAGCCGCGGCTACAGCTTTTCTAATCTCGGAAAGTTGTGACCTTGTAGGCATTGTGTTGTCTTTTCTAGGTCGGACCAGACATTCAAGAGAATCAGCCGGATGCGGACCATGGCAATTAACACACTTCGGAGGACATAAGTGGTTCCTGCTGGGATCGCATGACACATGACCACTTTCTAAGTGCTTTGTTGACGAGCAGATTCTGCAGCGGGGGAAACGTGAACATGCTTGCTCGTTATGCCAACCAAAACATTTTCCACATTGCGGTGTCCTTAGTCTTGGAGGCAGCATTTTTGCTTGAATGCGAGCCCCGAATAATGGAAGGACCTTAGACAAGGTTGGGCCTTTGGGGTAAAGAACAATCCAATTCTTCACAGGGGAGAAATCGGAGCTCTCGGAGCCTCGGAACTCGAGGACATTTATGGGGGGAACATTCGTCAGATCTATGAGGGCATCTGCCACAATAGATACAGTAATTTCTTTCCTCTCTACTGTACTTCCGTTAAAAATGGTATACGAGCGAGGTACACCAGAGAGCCGATATGCTACGTGTTGTCCAGGTTTTTTGACCTTGCATTGGCCTTGACATGATAGAGAGGATTCAATTTCGCCCATTCGAGCAGTCAATTTTTCCTGGGCTTCTACAGATACGGGACAGATGGCAAATCCGGTTTTGATGATTTGTATCTCCCGGACCAGTTTCTCCTGTAGAAAGGCATTAAGTTGGAGCATTATGGCATATGGCGAAGAGCCTAGAGCTGGATGACCTTGACCGACCCGAACTAGGAGACGATTATCTTCAGGCTTACTTTTTGCCTGTGCCTTAGGTCTAGAATGAGCTTGAGCCGCTACTGGTTTTGGGGGTGCCTGAGAGTGCTGCTTTGTAGCAGGGGTCATAGCTATAGTGGCATAAGCTTTTGGGTATTTGGGATGGCTATCATTGGCGCATTTTTTCTTTACAGGCTGAACGAAGGAAGCTTGTACAGTACTAGTGGCAGAGTAGGAAATAGGAGGTCTTTGTGAGCCTCTGACCTGATATTCAAAATGTCGACGGGCAACGGAACTGAGATCAGCGACAAAATTTCGAAAAGATTTTTGGAGATGTTGGGGTAGGGAGCTATATTTGTCTAGCGCGTCATCCAAGACAGATGCAATATTCTGGAACATAAGCGTAGCTTCATGGTTCCTGGTGTCAGCGGCGGAGGTAGTTGACAGTAGCATCTCTGTCAGCGACCCCTCTCCACTATTCGTGGCGGAGGCGTGTAGGGGTAGAGGGGGGTGGGAAGGGGGGCGGAGAAGCAGATTTGACATGAGTGAGATGGAATTGCTATCAGAAAGAGTCTTATGTCCCTGCAGCAGGTGAGAGATGATGATGATAATGATTCTATTTTTCGTCTAGGTTCTAGTCACGTGCCACCGGCACGTGACCTTATGGACCCTTATGGATCATAGGACGCTAGAGCCTGGGCTCTAGTTTTTTGTGACTTTCCCAGTCTTAAATACATGCTGTGCAGCGTTATATGAAACTGCGCTGTAACAGCTGGTAAGCTGGTTTATCCCTGTAGCCCATGCTGTCCATAGGCATCACAGACTCTACAAGGATAGTGCATCGTACCAGGTCAGTGCGCATAAGTAGTGGGTCTCTTCGCTTGAAACACTAGGGGCTCTAGATACGCAATGCCTCCCTCAAACAATAGACCTAAGCTTACTGGTACCTGGAACTTGCTGATACAGGAGGTTCACGGAGGCATGAGAATCTCAGAAGTCTACGATGACACTGAAGCCAGGGGAGTTGTCTGGGCTGAGGAGGATTGTAGTATATATATTTGTAAAGCAGCAACGTAGTTACTCCTCCATAGATTCGAATATTAACTACCTCTAATCATCTAGCTGCGCAAGCGCTCTTGACTAGACTGTGACATGCGCACAAAGTATACAGGTATGCATAAAGCGATTACTAAATCTTGAGACCTCCTCAAGCTCGTGACTGGTGATTAGGCAGTCCGTATCACCCGCTCCTTCTCTCAGAGCCCTCGATCAAAACAAAGAAAATAAATAAACAAACAAAAGCAAGGAAAATGAAATCCTCTCAGCGAGGGCAGATTTGCTCGAAAAACCGAGCCTGTTCTAGCCATTTGGTAAAAATGATAGCCCCTTCCGGCGTTCCGAGGAGTTTCGGGATGAGCGAACGGATAGGTCCAGTAGGGCGGCCACCACGGCGGCGAAGAGTCCTGCAAAAAAGAAAGTGTCTTGGAGACTTTGGGGATCCACAGAGGCAGTGCATGTTTGCATTTTTGTGCTTGAATCGAGTATGGTAGTTGGCGAAATCTCCATGCCCAGTCCTAGCTGCAATTATTTGTCCCAGAGACTTTCTACTCAAGAGGAGCTCCTCAGGGAAGACTGGAGCAGTATTAATTCCTAACCTAATATATGCCTTAGGAGCACGGTTGTTCCACCATTTTTCTCTGGCTTGTTTCATCTGTGAAGAGTTCCACAAATTTAGAGCTGCTATGGATAATTAAGGCTGCTCGTCTTGGTAGGGTATGGCCGCGCCTCTTTTCGCTTCAGAATCGGCGAGCTCATTTCCTTCAATTCCTGCATGGCTCGGAACCCAACGCACTTTGATTTCACCTTCACTAATATGCGGAAGCCTGGTCCAAGTTTTCCATCCCTTGTCCGCTTCTATAGCGTCGATGAAAACTTTCTGGGATGAAGTAGTAGCCGCTTTGGTTGTAAGCTTTTTTGCTACTTCAAGGTTATCGATAAATAGCCAAAGATTTTTGGAGAAACAAGTGGTTGATAGTGCGCGTGCTGCTTTGATGCCTTTTAGAGCCGCGTATGCTTCCGCGTCGTAGATTTCCTTACCTTTGCCTAGAGGGAAAGCATTGGTCTGTATCAGACGCCCGAGCTGATAGATGGCATATCCTCTTCCTGAATTCCCATCAGAAGCTTTGGATCCGTCTGAATATACTAGGATGTCAGATTGTGGGATATTGAGTAAGAGTTCACGAAATAGGTTCGCTCTTGAGCTAGCCGCACCTAGCGGACCACATACTCGATTGAACGCTTCTCTTTCCTGCTCCGGTATATCCCATGGAGGTAAGAATAATGGGTTAAATTGTTCCAAGGCTGGAATCTGCGTGTATGACCGTGCGAGCCGTGTTAAGGATGGAGTTAATAGTAGCTTTTGTCCTCGTCTAAAAAGGGGATGACGAGGATCTAGTTTACGGATTCGAATAGCAGCTCTCCTAGATATATTATCTAGGGCAATCTCAGAGGGGGTAAGTCCGGCCTCTCTGAGGAGACCAGGTAAGGGGACAGTGCGATATACTGGAAGTATTGCTCTTGCAGCTGTACTGTAGACTTTTTCTAGCTTTGCTAGGTGTTGTCCAACCCTGTTTGAGACTATTTTGTCTCCTTTCTTCCGGTAGACTCCAGGCCACCATGTCTCTGCTCCAAAATTCGCGATAGGTAGAACACAGGCAGTAACTGCCTGTCTTGTAAGATGTGGTGGTACACCCCGAACCGTGTTTCCAAAGCAGCAGAGAGCTTTTGCGACCTTGAGGGCTTTTGCCGCTTGTATCTGTGCGTGATACTTAAAGGTTAGTTTTTTGTCGAAATTGATACCTAGCCATTTAAGGTATGGACGTTCAGTATTCTCGGAAATCGAAAAGCTGTTTGTGGAGACTTGCGGGCTGCGTCCCTTATCTCGATGTTTTCTGGAGAAGTGTAGAAGTTCGGACTTTGATGGGTCGAACTTGAGCCCTTCTTCCTCATCCCAGGACAGAGCTTGGTTGACTGCGGATCTAATCTTTAGGGAATTTTCTTCTAGAGATGGGGAAGACTCCATTATTGCTACGTCATCGGCGTAGCCAAAAGCATTTCTGAGACCCTCCAATTTGTAGAGAAGAGAAGTGTAGAGCATGAAAAGTATTAGGAATAATGGGGATCCTTGTGGGAGTCCACAGTTTATAGCCCTTGGCGCACCCACTTCTCCATCAAGGCGAATGCAGACCGTACGTTCGGTGGCAAAGGATCCGATCCAGTTGCACAGATTGGGTGGCCAGCCTTGTCCTCGAAGACGTTTTACGAGTCTACCTGGGAGGGCAGTATCAAAAGCACCTTTAATGTCGAGCGTTGCAACCGGGGCTATCAGCCCTTTGGCAAGGGCGGCTTCGACATTGTGGGTTAGACAGGTGGTTAGATCTTCTGAAGATCGCAGAGGCAGAGCGCCAAAATGTTGAGTCGCTAGGACCTTAAACCTAATTGCAATCCATGACATGCGCCTTGCGACAACTCTTTCAAATCCTTTTCCTAGCACTGAGAGGAGTGCAATGGGTCGGTATGATCGTGGGCTAGACATATCCGCCTTGTTGGGTTTGCCAATAATTGCTAAGATTGTAGTACGAAAGCACTGGGGGTGATGTCCAATATCGATACATGCCTGGAAAAGGCTAAGCACTGTGTCAGAGATATGAGGCCAGGCAAGACAAAGAACCGCCGTTGGAATTTGATCTTTGCCCGGGGTTGTATTCCCGGTTCCAAGTATTGCCCCTGAAATTTCCTCTGGGGTGTGTACTGGGAAGGGAAAGGACGTTGAGGACATAGTAGGAGTTGAAAGGGGGATATCTTCCACGTCTGACTGGTTCTGTAACAGGTTTTGCAGTAGAACTTCTCTTTTATCTTCTAGGTTGTAAGCTGGTTCGGAATTTGGTAGAAGTGGGTTTAAGAGAGGCGGAGTGCGGAAGATTCCTTTTGACTTGTGCCATTTGGTAATTTCAAAAAAACATCTTTCGCATTGCTAGCATCTTCAAGTCTTTTCTGAAAAAAGGAGGTTTTTGCCTTCCTAACGACTCTCCAATACTCCTTTTTGGCGTCACTAGAAGGTGACAAGTGACGAGATAATTCACGATATCTCCGCTTGGCTTCCCTACAGTTTTGATTCCACCAAGGTTGTCCTTTGTTAGTTGAAAGCAACTTTTTTGCGGAGCCAGTGAATGTGCTATAGAGAATCCGGATTAGTTCTGATGCTGAATGGTCAAGTCCGGCAATAGTTTTCACAAGAGAACTCAGTTCCTTCAGGTTCGTGCTTAGTAGATCCAAAAATGTTTTTTTGTCAACGGTTGAAAAACGTAGCCTTGGGGATAGGGGGATGCGACTGATCTCAGGAAGGGTAACTAGTAATGGGGAGTGGTCGGAAGTCACGTCGATGTCTGTTTCTATTGAGGCGCTTATTCCTCTTGTAAATAAGGAATCCGTAGCAAAACACAAGTCTAGCACATTTCCGCAATTGTGGGTTGGTATGTCGATTTGTGATACAAAATTCAGCCCTGCTAGGCTAAGCCAGCGAATGAAGTTTTCCGCCTCGGGTGACGGAGCTCCAGGGAATGATAGATGCCAAAGGGAATGATGCAGGTTAAAGTCCCCTGCGATCATTGTTTGTGAGAGAAGTTCAGATGTGGGCAAGGAAAGAAGAGACGAAAGTCCAGCTCCCGGATTGATAGCTCCAGGGGGGGCATTGTAGATGTTGATAACTAAGGTTTTAGGAAGAGAAAGGGCCTGAGCCACTAAAAGAAAAAGCACATCCCTATTTCCTTCTTGTTGATATGCTCCCGGACGGATTTGAGTATACGTTAGGCCGGAGTCCTTCCGTAAGTATGTCAAAACTCGAGGACAAATGGACCAGTTGTTGACTGAAGTAAAGCACTCGAAGGAAGGATGTTTGCGGGTTATCCTGCGATTTAAATCTCTTGAGACGTACGGCTCTTGCACAATTAAGAGATCTGCACGAGTTTGAAATGCAATTTGAAGAGCGAGCTCGTGCGCCATCGAGCTCCTACCTACATTAATTGAGAGAATTTTAAGTGCTGATTTTTTCTCACTCATAGTTGCATTCTTTAGGGGTTGCTGTCGCGGAAATCGCTGGATTCATTTTCGAGCGGGGCATAGCGGCCGCACGTAAGGGCAGGTGAGGTTTGTTCGGAAAAAAGATCCTTTGAGGCGGTGGGGACAGAGGGGACAGCAGGGACTTTACTTGCAGAAATTTCTGTTACAGCAAAAGTTTTTGTACCTAGAGCTCCACAGTGTGCTATTTTCAGACGTAGTCTAGCAGCCGCTGCCGTCTTACGAATCTCAGCAATCTGTGATTTTGTGGGTAGGGACTGATCCTTTCGGGGTTGGATTAGACATTCTAAGGAATCAGCCGTATAGGGGCCATGACAGTTCACACACTTAGGCGGGCACTGGTGTGCTCTGGTTGGATCGCATGAGGTGTGCTGGCTCTCTGGATGCTGAGTTAATCCACAGATTCTGCAGCGAGGAGCCCTACAACAGGCTCTCTTGTTGTGCCAACCAAAACACTTACCGCATTGTGGAAGTTTGGTCCTTTTAGGGAGAATTTTTGCCTGTATTCTGATACCAAAGAGTGGAAGGTTCCTTGACAAAGGAGAAGACTCTTCCGGGTAGAGGACTATCCAATCTTTATGGGCGGCGAATTCGGCTTTGGAGGCATTTTGTGGCTCGAGAACATTGATTGGCGCCACATTGGTTAGATCCAGAAGGGCTTCAGCAATTGTTGATGCAGTTATCTCGACTAGCTCAATTTCTGAGCCATTATATCCTGCATATGAGCGAGGTACGCCGGAAAGAAGGTATGCCTTATGATTGGTTGGCTTTTCGACCTTACATTTGCCGCTCGTGGATAAGAACTCCTCGATTTCGCACATTCGCGCTATGAGCGCTTCTTGCGCAGCAGTAGATATAGGACAGATGGCAAATCCAGTCTTAGTGGATTGAGTTTCAAAGACTAGCTTCTCCTTGAGAAAGGAGTTGAGTTTGAGCATTATTGCGTAGGGAGACATTCAAAGGGAGGGATGATCAGGAGAGACCCGAACCAGTAGTCGGTCATCAACTCGAGCAGGTTTAGGTTGAGTCCGGGCAGGTTGCTTTGAGGGCTGCCCGAGCTGTGGTCTTTTGGGGGCTGCTATCGCGGTCGAGGCGTACGAGCGAGGCTTCTGGTGTTGTGTAGTCACTGGCACAGCAATTGGTATTGTTTTTCTGGTGGGGATTGAAGCTGACTTTGATTCAGTTACAGCGGACGAGTATGGTAAAGGGGGCCTGGGAGAGCCTCTAATATGGCATTCAAAATGCCGGCGCGCCACCATATTTAGGTCTGCGACAAAGTTGCGAAAAGGTTTTTGCAAATGCTGAGGCAGGCCGTCCTCACTGTATGCATCATCCAAAATGCATGCGATATTTTGGAAAAGAAGCTCAGCTTCTTCGTTCCTGGTGGTTGCTGCGGAGGTAGTTGAGAGAAGGATCTCAGTCAACGACTCCACCCTGCCCGTCCGAGCAGAGTATGGTAAAGGGGGGGGCGGTAGTGAAGGGGAGGAGGGGGAAGATTGGCCATTATGGTGTAAGTTGGGTTGGTAGCATTGTAAGGCCTTGTAAAATGCGTATGGTGTGCAATGATTGTCCACCGTGAGAGAAAAAAGATGTTGCGACAGCAGGACAAGCAACAGATCACGTTACTGCGCGTTCATTATCAACGTCCCTTAGGGCCTGTTTGGATAGGAACTGCGGGAAAACTGCACCAGCGAAAGTGCACCGCGAAAAACTGCGCAGTTTCCCGGCAATTCCTGCGCAGCTCGTAAAATCCATTCCTGCACCACACAAATGAAAACTGGAGCGATTCGCACCAACTTTTTGACTTCTTTGCAGTTTTGACTTTGACATCTCAGCCTTCTATTATCAGTGACGTCAGCTATTTCTTTATCGCTATGATGCAACGAAACACAACATCTAATTCTGCTTTGAGTGATCGTAAACGCCGTAGGCGTAAAACCTTTCTTTGTACTACGATTGCATGTATCGCAGCTGCTTCGTACTATCACAATATGCACAATGATAAAGCTCGGCAACACGACTCAAAACTACAAGGAGAGAGCTGGGTGAACGAAATGCTCAAAGGCAATGAAGAACGCATTACCAATCTTGGTGTATCAAAAGAAGGGTTCTACTTCGTAGAAAACCTGTTATTACGAAGAACGGCTTTCCAACCCACACGGAGAATGGGGACAAAGGAGCAGCTGGCTATCTTTCTGTTCGCGATACGAACTGATCTATCGATGCGACAACTAGCAGAGCGCTTTCAACGAAGCACTGAAACAATACAGCGAACATATCATAAAGTTATGCGGTGCTTCATTAGCACAGACTTATACAAAGCTACAATCAAGCCTGCAACGAACGAAACACCGCTATCATCTGTGATTGAAGATAATACGAAAGACTACTATCCGTGGTTTAAAGATTGCTTAGGGGCAATTGATGGGACACATATACCAATTTCACCACCTGATAGTGAAAGAGCTGTTTACAGAAACAGGAAGGGTTTTCTTTCGCAGAATGTACTCGCCGCATGCAACTTTGATCTTCAATTTACGAACTTGCTCTGTGGCTGGGAAGGGAGTGTTGCGGATTCTACTCTCTGGTTTGAGGCTATACGATGTCAGGCAATCAACTTACCCCAGGACAAGTACTTTCTTGGAGATGCAGGATTCCCAAACTGTGATGCTTGTTTGACACCTTATAGAGGTGTCCGTTATCACTTGCAAGAATGGGGGAAAGGAAACAGAGCACTGCAGAACAAAGAGGAGCTATTCAATCATCAGCATTCAAGGATTCGTAACATCGTGGAGAGAATTTTTGGAGTCTTGAAAGCAAAGTACAAGATCTTGACACGGCCTCGTAGTTTCAAGCTGGCTGCTCAAGTGCGAGTAGTTGCTGCAATCTGCGTGCTTCACAACATTCTTTCTGATATCAACGAAGAAGGACACTCGCTCAATATAGATGATAGTTACGAAAACGAGCAAGAGCCCATCAGAGTAGAGCAAGCCTACAACATATCACGAAGTGAGACACTTCGTGCAAACAGCCGCAGGGACAATATCGCTGAAGATATGTGGGCAGCTCATCTTATTAAGCGGCAACGAAGAAATAGATTGGGACTATAAAAGCTCCTGAAATGTCTCGTAGATAATGAACTCTGCCAAACCCTCGTCTACTTTCGCTGCATGCTTTCTCATCTCTTGTTTAATCCAATCCTCTCTAATACTCTTTCGCTGTAATAGCAAATATCTTCGTGCCATCGAGGTATCCGCCAAAACTTCCAGCATAGCCAAAATCCCTTTATCCGTCAAGCATGTTTCACTTTGTATCTTCGTAAAAGCCTGACCATCTAACGAAGCAGACGCATCTTCTGGTAGCTGTGATGCATCGTTAGAGACTGCAGCTTTGAGGCTCTCCGACATGTCCTGTAATACAGACACACCTGTTACTCGAATACGCTTCGTAGGTTGGTGAATGCTTGCAGAATCCCGGTGTCTCTTCGTAGCTTTGGAAATTTGTGGTGTACCTTCTTCGCTGCCAGATGCGCTTTCATTGATGTTGAGGCTGATGCGTGGACGGGGAGTAGGTGTAACTGGTATGACTGAGTTTGAGCGGCTTCGTATAAACTCGAAACTTGACTCTTCTTCTTCGTCACTTGAGATCTCGTGTGGCGTATCGTCTTCTCCTCCAAAGAAGCTATGTTTCCCAACCGCCAGCTTATTACCGAACATTTGATCCATATCTTCGTACCAAGGAAAGGAGCTTCGCTGCCATTTCTTTAGATGTGGACGTTTCTATTGGTAACATGTCAGCAATCTTCGTAGCATCATGCTTATATGACTTACTTCTAATAAACTATCCCATACTTGAGACTCAGCTATAACTAGCTTGTTTGCTGAATCATACCCAAATCCAGAAAGTTCGCTGAGAAACTTCACTTCCTTAAAGTCTTTCTTCACCCTGCTGAACTTTGATTCTGAGGAGCGCTTTGTTTTCAATTCATCGTTGAGGCTGTCTGAAACTTGTTGCCAAACAGATTCTTTAAACCCATTCTCTGAAGTGTTGCCATCAATTGTCGCTTGCTTCAGGATGTCAATCATTGTCAAAACATCTTCATCTGTCCATCTCGCATTGGGCTGTTTGGCTTTCAGCGCTATTTTAGTGGCCGTCCTTTGGAGCTGCGACATTGCTAATGATTCAGCGAAGAGAGATATGGCGAAGAGTATCAGAGTAAAGATTGACTGCTGAGGCAGATGATGTCATCAATAACATGGTGTCACGGTTAGCACTCTGCAGCCTTGCTGACAAATCATGCTATGAACAGCTTTCTAAGATCTGCGATCTGGCGAAGCCAAACAACGCAGGTTTACTCGCAGCTATTCCTGCAAACTTTGCCAAGACACGAACTGCGCATTTCTATGAAAAGCTGCACCTGCGCGCAGTTCCTATCCAAACAGGCCCTTAATCAACACTCATTTTTTTACTGGTCACGTGAATTATCAAGTTGAAAAAGACTTATGTAACAAAATTCTGACTTAGTTTATTTATTACACAGTAGGATTTCTCAAAATCACAAATTCAATACTAGAGTGTCTCAAAAATTTATTCACAGAGATTGGAGCTAAATAATTTCTTTAGGTTTGTAATGAATTGAGGTTTTATTTAAAAATCTTTATATTAAGTACATTGTTGCGGGATGCTTATTTTGATCCCATGTTCTGGGCATGGTCCTCTGTCTTTTTCGCCATCTTACGTCAGCTAAAAACTGTAAGTTTCTGGTGTCATTAGCCTTAAATATCTAGAGTAGCTTTTTATTCCCGATTACTTTCTGTTCCTTAAGAATATCAAGGTAGGCAGAAGTCGACGATACAGCATCATCTGAATCATTAGAAGATGTACTATCACAGGTATCGACAAGCTCATCTTCTTCATCCTGGGGCTCAATATCACTCTTGATCTCACTGTTGATATTGGTGCTAGGATAACTATTTAATCCAACAGCATCATTGCTTGTAAGTGTTTTTTGTGCTCCCACTCTTTATTCTGGCCGAATTACAAGCTGCTGATGAACCCAGAATGGACTATGCCTCTGACGACGGACTTCAGAGAAAAAACGAAAAGAGTCCGGAAATTCCTCGAAACACGACACAATATGCTTGCATATGAGAAAGCGACTAAAGAGGAAACCCCTAATTGCACAAGCTCATTTTATCGCATCTGTGTGATGCTCGGCTAAATCTTCTGTACCTACCCAGGAGCTCCGTAGAGACATCCATTCGTGCTTAAATTTTTTTCTCCAGGCCGCTGTGGCAATTCGATGATTTTTATCGAAAAGAGCCACCATCCGCTCCAGTGCTTTAGGAACCACTTGCGATAATATGACCCAGCAGACCAAATCAGTGCGTGACCGATTGAATCGGAGTAGGTAATCATGCTTTATCCGTCGCCAATGTGGCTCGATAATCATGGTAGTTTTTAGCACGGGAAGGCAGTCCGGAGTTGCCAAGCGGGCCCATAATTTCCCTTGTTCTGGAGCATATCAGTTGACACCTAGGTATGCCCACAAACGGAAAGAGTTTCTTGTACGATACCAAATGTACATCTCATTGATGGAATCAAGATATATCTAATAATCAGAACGATAAGTGCCATTCTGATCTGGTATCATTGAGTGCATATTCAAATTTCAGCTGAATATATTTAGTATGATGTTCTGCCCGGCTATTTTCCCGGTCTCAAGCCTACCAAGAGCTGGGAATTCAAGAGCGGACGATGCACATTGATAACAGGTGTATCAATGCTCTTCATCAGGTCGACGTGTCGGATGAGATCCCCAGCATATTTCTAGACTCGATACAAAAGTTTTTGCTTGCGCTGGGAAATAGTTGTTCTGGGTCATTGTTTTTCTTACATCCCCTAGCTTCATCCGGATAGCTCTCTTTGTATGCCTGCAGCAAAGTTGAACTGAAGTGTTAGGCCAGACTTGACAAATCGCTGATATTTCAGCCTTGTCCTTATCGCAACCAAAGAATTCAGGATCGTATCCCGAGTTCTTGAGTGGCCGAAGAAACTGCTTCAGGATGCAGGTGGTCGCCCCAGGATCAGCAGGTTTTAACACTTGATCGGAGTTAGTAGCACCAACAGATAGGTGACACAGTGGAGCCCCTCTCCCATCAAGCTCTGCTAGCACTGCGGTTAGGCTCATCCCTTTATTATTATTATTATTTAGGTGTAACCTGGATCTACATCTTGATTTACTTGCTCGAGTTATTTGTACCGTAGGTTGCATAAATAACTAATTCTTTAGATCTGGTTGTAAGACCAGTCATAGTGCCGCAAATGTACATTGCAGGGCTGCGTAGATTACCAGATGAGTATGTTGCATGCTGGTAATTACTTCCAAATCCATCAAGAAATTTTGTAGCCGAGACAAATGGATCGTTATCACGTCGCCACAATCTCGAATTTACACAATTCCATTGGTAGTATACCTGATGTTGGGCAAATTTTTCTACACCCGGAGTACTTGAGGCTTGAAGATCGCGGTAAATTTCAGCCGGCGTCTGGTCTTAACGTCGCGAGGCAATAAATTCAAGCACCACTGGTGATAGTTGAATACTAACATAAGGGTTGTGGTAATTATGACACAAACTAATTCTCAATCTGCGATTATTGAGATCAGGTTTTGCCGATAACCCACTTTTACAGGGAGATCTCGTGGTCGGGTCACGATCGCGTTTGTCTGTTTTCTTTGATTTCTGAACGTTTGAACTATCTTGCGAACAGCATTAGTAACAATGTTTACTTTCACTGGTTCTTGTAGTCCATATCTGCCGGAATCTGTGGCTACCAGCTTCTCGAATAAGTCCAACAAGTCAGCCAATGGCCTGATCCAGTGGGCAGAAGCCGCGATTATTATTATCAGTGCTCTCAATAGAATCCCCAAAATTAACGGGTAAGTGGTTATGATCAAACTCGTATTTTATATCCAGTAATTTGGTTTGTTACTATAGAGGCTCTTGTTTGAACATTTCCGAGAGCGATATGTAGGAGGGTAAAAACTTACAGGCTTACCTCAAGTCCTGATTTCAAATAAAAAACTTTCTCATTGATCCAATAAAGATTGGGCATGTTTTTTAGAATGCTTAGAGCATGTCTTGAGTGTAATGCCATGTTTGTTCACCGAGAAATCGCTCGCTGGACGGTAGCACATGCAGGCCGAGCAGAATATTTTGAAGATTCCATGATACATTGAAAAGTTCAACAAAACCGAGTCAAGTAGGTAGAAAGGATGTTTGATATCAAAAAAGTGAAAAACGCGTGGGTTTCGTGTAGATAGTAGAGGAGGTGGTTGCCCAGGTACCGTAGTATAAGACAATAATTATGACCACAATAAAAATCACATGATAATCCTTGGTTATAAATCCAGTCAGGTAACCAGTAAAAAATGAGTGTTGATTACGGTTCTATTTCATTATCCAAATGAGAATAAAAGCGCATGTTTGGTGCTGCCAGTCGTAAGGGTCTTGGCAATCAGCCTCGGACTAAAGAGGCTTTTCCGTAATGGATACCAAAGGTTAAAGATAGTCGGTTGTCGAAAGATGCCCCTTCCGTCAGAGGCAGAATCCCATAGAAATTGTTACCTCGTAGAAATTTCGAGTGGTACATTTATCTGCAAATGATACACAGTGTCTCAGCCCCTAAAGATTGCTACCAACTAGCGTATTTCATTGCCCTTCTAACAACTAGCTCAATCTTCAAAATGAACGTCTACAGTTAACAATCTTGAGGGCTGCAACATTTTCTATGCTGATGTTGTACAAAATTAGCATTAGCTAGTAACAATTTTACGGGCTGAGAAAATTTATTTCGCAAATCCCACATCACTGTAGAACCTGCCAAAACCCATAGCTGGCCCCGGTATAATTATTGAAAGAATATATTGAAATTTCGCCGTTTATATTTGCGATACTTGCCAGTGCCCGAAAAGTAGCAAGTAGGGGTTAGTGTCGTAAAAGTAAGCACCAACAATTCGATAAATCTTAACAATAATTAAATCCAGGACACACTGTGGGCTTTGAATGGTTATACTGTATTCCTAAGAGGGTTTAATCCAAGAGCCCATGACGCAATATTGCAAGGATCTTCATGATCAAAGAGAGTCCGAGTAATGAAGAGAATGCAGAGACCGTCGCATTGTCCGCACGAGAATTTGAGACGGAGCTTCTCACATACGTAGGCCATTAAATCTCTGGCATTGCATAGGGGTTACGTGGTCATCGTATACAGCAAATAGTAGCTAAATAAAGTTTCAAGCGCCGGAGCCAACTCTTTAGTGATACGCCGGCACCTCGTAAGAGTAGACTGCGCAAAACACTGATTACAATCTACAAAAGGTCGAAGTGCGTTGAGTTATCCATATGGTTCACCCTTGATCACGTACTGGTAATAGTAGCTAGGAGAATTGCCTTCCGCATGCTCGGGATGAAACAAGTACTAAAACTCGCACGGCTACAGTTGATGACTCTCTGCACTAAGGTTGTTCGACTCATCAACAATTCAAGAACTGCATCTATCATTGCTTGATCTAGCTTCCGGGACTCTTCCTGAAGTTTATATAGAGGCCAGGTGAAGTTACCTTCCCCCGAGTAAAGGGCCTGAAAGATACACTGAGTAGCATCGGACACCAGGCCGGTATGGATCTCTCGATGGTGTAATGTTAGATATGTATGTCTTTCTCTGACGTGTCGAGCTGTTCAATATTTGTTTACGGATCCACGTGACCAGAGAGTTTGGACGTCGATTGGACGGCCACCGTCAGCACCGTATCGGTAGAGCCAGCTAATTCAATGTATGGTGTCGGACATTCAAATCCAACAATCTGCTCGACTTCTTATTCCCGGAGGATATCCCCATGACACAGTAAATTCTTCAACCACGGTGTTGATCCAGAAACAAGTACCTTAATATCCAGCAAATATATGGAGTTCCGCGTTGAATGTATTACATGATGAGCCGTAGGTATGTTGATGGTCATAGAAATTGTCGGACTTGAACGTCCGCTACCGCAATAGTTTGTGGCATCGATGAGAGATCGAGTTGGATTCGTGTGAGATACGAGACTAATGATTATGACGATAGGTACATGTACATGTCCTGGTCGTGACACAAGGGGTACCAGTAATTGGACGTTCAGGGAGTCTTATAGACTGGAGCACATCGATGCACGCTAAGGTGCCACTGAGGCCTTGTCTGTGGGTCTGCATTGTGGTAAGGTACGTCGGTTAATCACTTATTTTTAATTTTTGACGCAGATAATCTTAAGCGAGAAAGGAACCCGGACACCAGATTTGTGTGGTACGTCACTCGATCAAATGACTTCTTCTATGGCGTCGCGAGATGGCGATGTCCGTCTATATTATCCTAATGGTAAGATCCACTAGCCTGTATCGACCGTCAATCGATGACATATACTTAGTTCAAGATTCAGAAAAGCTAAACTAAGAAAGACAGATTCAACTACCCTTACCCTGCATGGAATTTTGAGAAAATTTGTGAGAGATTCGAATTTATTTCTCTTGACAAGCGAAACACACAACATTAACTTATATTTTAGATTTGTGGGGATGATGAGAGATGTGGCCCGTCACCACGGAAAATTAATAAGAATTGTACTAATAAGGGACATTTGCAGAGTCCGCCCCTGTCGTCCACGGCAGCTGTATCCTTGTATTATAGCAGGGAGTACCCCATGCAGGGGGCCGGTGATTTTTGATCTAAAACGGATTTAGATTGTGAGTTACACAACTAATTTTCATAAATAAAAAATGTACTCATTAAGATCCAATAAAAATGTGCATAGATTGCTCTTCACACCTCGACCGAATGTCTGCGTGTACCGCCACCATGCTAACTATTCAACTTCAAATTTATGAAGTACCTGCCAGAACCAGTATCAAATTCGCCCTGTCATCTGGCAAAAAGTTACTGAGGATTTCGTTATCACGTGAATGCACCGTTTGTTCCAGAAACTTTTGGGCGGAGAATTTACGATTTGCGCCCCACTGGCTGTGATCTTTTCATTGGTCCAAAAAGAGATGGATCCAGTCCGAGTGATCCTCCTTGATTTGGAAATTTGAAGTGATCTTTGTAGCAGAGAACCCTGAGCGACGTAGTTATCACCACGTTAGATCATTCCAGATACTGAGGGCAGCTCTTTCATGTATGATCAGACATCCTTGTTGAGATGTAGACGTTTCCCTACACTCCAGAATAATCGATCAAAAGTTTAGTTGAAGAGACTCTACTAGCTTAGATGAGAAATAAGGTTCTGTTTAAGTCCGTGCTAAGAGTGTCTCTCTTTATTGTCTTGAGGATCAAAGGAGTAAAGTGATATGCTGAATGAGGGTACTGGCTCGGGAGAAACATTAAGGTGAAGAGGAATGATCGTTGTGCTAGATTTGGAGGGAGATACATAGAGCAGAATAAGATACGTGTCTTCATTTGTAGGAGGCCGTAAGATGATGTCTAAAAATATTTTGTAAATTGATAGGAGTAAGGCCCATCACTTAGATACGTTCCCTCCGAGTATATGATGCGTCGTACTCTTCTGAGTACTGTACACAGCATGCCAATAGTCACGAGAGTTTCATCTAAAAGTCATCACTCAGTTATTTGTGATTGACTACCTGTTTACCGGCGAAGCAGTTGCTCTGACCTGGCACAACAACCTCACGTTGCTTGGCTATACAACGGCCCTATGCTCGCAGGCTGATGACTGCAAATCCAAAATCTATCCATATGTTTGAATGATGGTGTTAAGAACCAAATACCTTGGACGCCCTGTAGTAAACACGTCTCGGCAAGACTTTCTAAAGGGTCAGATGGTGCAGTGGTACACTGTCCGGGCCATTCTCCCACGTAGAGTCTGGGTAGCTTGGACACATACCCCACTTAAGACAGGAGAAAGCTGGTTCGAATCCAGCAAGACCCTCATACCACTTCTCTCGCGGTGTTATCGTATTCGGAGGATGACGAAAGCATGCTCAGATAACCACAGGTTATTCTCGCTTTCCCCAGTGGTGGGTATTCACGGAAGAGAGTACACGTCGCAGGGCGTTCTTCTCGTAGTGGTATCTGCAAGTGAAATTTGAGTATGAGTGTTCCAAACGTCACATAAAGTCATACTGCGTCGTATACAAATCTTCCGTAATCATTCGCGTCATAGCCTCAGGCTGCATACGCAAAAATGATTTAAAAAAAAAGACTTTCCAAATGTCGTAAGTTTTTTCCTTGATTGAACTTACGCACATAAGATCAAATTCATAATATCGGTGAAATAATTCGAATGATGGCTTAACATCACAGAGAGAAGACTGAACTACGGTGCCGGATATGTGAAGGATTGTGGAGTTGACGATTTGAAAATGTCAATTTAGCATTGGTCGCGACGCCTCCCGCACAGTCTTAGATGGAGTCCGAAGAGGTAGGGAGTTTATCATGTTGGAACAATGTTATTTCACCGGAGCTGAACATCTTGGAGAAGCATCGATTAGGGCATGGTACTCGCAATGTTTGAGAGCAACATAATGGAGCTAGGAGAAGTACAGTCGTCCCTCTCTAACTCGATAGTGGGTCCCGGTATAAGTGTTGAAAATATTCATTGTAACTTGGACTTTTATATTAGCAACACTTACCCTTACAGGTCATTTTGCGTGCAGGGGTAAGTATTGCAAATGTAAATGGTTGAATTTCAATGAATATTTTCAACACTTATACCGGGACCCACTATCGAGTTAGAGAGGGACGACTGAATTTAGCCCTAAAGTCATCCAGCATCAAAAGTATTTGGCTGAGATGAAATTATGCCGTCAGGCATATTGCAGACTTTGGGATATAATCTTAATTATGCAGCTCTAGCACTTTGTTTTTATTTTCATAAGCTTTTCTAATTTTTACTCACGACCTATTTCTACTTTGGGGCAATAATCATAGAATTTTGCAAGGGGTATGATATTTGCGCTAGGAGACGACAAGGATAGCTTCAGTTAACACTTCCTGTTATATCGACAAAAAAACAAATAAGCTTTAACAAGGGGCTTGAAGTGTAGATGCAATGATGCGTCAAGAGCGTAGGGATAGCAACAGACAACACAAAATTGAGAGGCTCTTCGTCAAGTGTGTTCCTACAAATCATTCACATGCCGCTGATGCGGTTATATTTGTTGGACGAGTGTGTGCCTGAAATTGGGTTTCCTGAGTGATGTCGGACCTTGTCAAGAAAAGCACCGTCAATGGATACTTCTCCTTAATGCGTCCCTGCCGCCCCTCATTCGCTATCTGAGATGGCAAGTAGCAACGAAGCTGCTGCACCCATGTGCATTTACCCTACGATTGCAGACATAGGGAATTTTGTGAAAACGAAATGTCGATCGTTTAGGGATTTTTCTGCCTCTCATCTGAGCTGTGAAAACCGAGAAGTGGGATTTGCAGGGAGCTTAGGTTTCAACGGCGAAGATCACTTCTGCATGGCAGAATATGCCAGGGAGAGCGAGGAGCTGGGCCGTCTTGCGACAGGTAGACTTATTCCAACGTAGTGTCCAACAGATGAGATATCTTTTCACTATCAGTAGCGAATAGGTATCGAAAATGAGATACCCTGTCGTCTCTTACTGAAGATATTGAATTACTTTTATTCGACATTGACTATGAACTGTCTTGATTCAAACTGACGCCCCATTCTGTCAAGGATCCCACTTCCATTTCTCTGAGTTCAGTCAAACATTATCCTGCAGGAACATTGGCCCCGCAAAGTATACACAATAGCATCATGTCGGTACATGTATCAAGCAGTGCCGGTGAGACTACTCCACTCAGTCCGGGAACTGCTATTTCACCTCCAGTGGGTCGAATTCCAAGTCAGAGAGATGCGTTATGAGAACTAGTCATGCTAAATTTTACCCAGCGGCTGATTCAAGATGATGATTTGGACTCCACATTTGGAGATGAAGAAGGTAGTGAGGCCGAATACTGCTCAGTGACAGACAGCATCTACGACTACCGAGAAGAAAATGGAAGAACATATCACGCGGTCAGTTATCTTACTTCTTACAGATCCACAACTAATATGATTGATGGCATAGTATAAGGACGGAAGTAAGTATACATCAAGAACGAGTTAAAAATTAATAGTAACTAATTTCCTGCAGAGTATTTGCTCCCAAACGACGAGGTACGTCTGTGAACTTCATATGACGAACGAGAGAGATTCGAAACTAACTTATCGCTATGTCAAAGAGAGAAAAAGACAGGCAAGACAAAAGTTCCAGTGCTTCAAGGTTGAGAGCTTATTCAAGAATTTAGGCTGGATATGGTATATCATGCTATCCTTCAGATTTTCGAGGAAAAAGCTTTCTTTGCGCCAGTCAAGAATCCCCAGAGAATTGTTGACATGGGTACAGGAACCGGTATAATACATTGTGTGACACACTGAATTTAGCTAAGTATTTTAAAGGTATATGGGCCCTAGACGTTGGAGATCAATACCCAGAAGCTCATGGTATGGCATCAAATCTAAATTTGCTCACCTCGCTTATAAGATTTACAGTTGTAGGCATTGATCTGAGTCCTATACAACCGAAATGGTTAGCTCTGAGTTAATCGATATATTATCTCACTTACTGACGGATTCCAGGGTATCACCCAACGTAGAGGTTTTATTTTTCCCCTTCAAAATATTTTCAAGCAGCATGATAATTAACCCGATTTAAGTTTCGGATAGACGATATCGACAATCCATGGGTCTTTACGCGACCACTTTCGCTAATACATTCGCGCCTTATGTCTGGCCACTCAATTCGGAACTGGTTAACTTATTTTCGTCAATGTTATCTCCACCTTGCGCCCGGTGGTTGGGTCGAAGCACAGGACATCTCATTCTTTCCACAATCTTTCCCTTCAGGACCCTTTCCGCCAGACAGCCACATTCTACAGTGGCATGCCCTCTTCCACTCTGGAATGCGGGCAGCTGGGTGTGACCTATCGTTAACGGGAGATGAAATACGCACTGCCATGGAACAAGCTGGATTCGTTAATATATGTGTTCGGAACGAAATGTTACCCATTGGACCTTGGAGCTCAGATCCGCGGCTTCATAGTGCTGGCAAATTGATAAGAGACAGTATTATTGAAGGCTTAGGGGGAATTAGTAGTGCAGTTTTTACAAGGATTCTGGGCTGGGAGGTACTCAACCTGGAACTTTTTCTAGAGAAAGTTAGGAGAGAATGGAAATCAAAAAATATACATGGTTATTGGCCACTGTGAGTACTTTTGTCATAAATTTTATGAAGATACATCAATCAGTATGCGACTTCAGGACATTTTCTTTCCTTCCCAAGGAGTGCACGCAAAGTGGCACAGTCGAGTCACGGTATAAGGAGTTTGAACACCAGGTCCTGTTAAGGATAGAGCGCGAAATATATGTAGCAGCATCAGATTCACTCCCAGAAAAATTGGGTGCCTAAAACAAGGATTTGGTGCGACACTCCCATAAAAAGCAACCGTATGACTTGACTCGACTGCAAAGCTTATGGTGGAACAATATTTTTGTTTAATTTCATATCGTGCTATTACTTGTTGTGACTAACATGATATCACAGATTTTCAATTTACGGCCAAAAGCCCGAGTGAGTACGCAGTATCATTCTGGTACTTATCTGGTCGCCCTGATCAAATCTACCGGAAAGTCGCCCTGGAGACTCATAACTTGGTGGTAAACTTCAATGTCTAACCAATCAGTTTTTTTGCGCCAATAGTTTTACTTTTACACGAAATTAAATCAACGGAGGTGTAATCCCTAACCAGGCAACATTTATCTGGCTCTACAGTTATCCACAGGCCCGCAAGCAAGAGTGGAAACAAACTGCAACATAGCCTAAGTGTATCTGGCTATATAATCTAATAGAAAAAGAAATGGTTTGTAGCTGAGAAGTTGTGTCTTCTTACGGCAGGGTGAGCGGCAGTAAAGTTGCGAAATATTCAAATATTAATTAAGGACGGAATATGCCACCAATACTGGTACAACAATATCCTTGAAAAGTTTGCGCTAAAATAATTACGGATACCCGAAGATCCTGTATTCTGATGACCTCTAACGTATGTCTAGCGAGGGATGGGTTTAACGTTAACATGTTACGACAGAATCATGGCGCTCTTAACAAACTGGAAGGAGCAAGTCCTCTCAAGTGTAATTAAATTATGTTCGACACTTGTACGAATATGATTAGTGCTGGAGTAGGTACGCGTACGGTAGCTTCAGCTCTTTGACAGGTAACTTGAACCGATATTTTGAGTTGATATGAACCACAGATTTCTGGCGGTCGAGTGTTTGCTCTTCCCTGACTATGGTATGATAATTGCTGGGTGTATGATCTCTAATCTCAAGGTCCTACTCAACCGGTTACATCTTTTGAATTAGTGTACCGTTAACATGAATAGATTAAGATTCGACTTTATCGTGCCCTTCGCCGCTACTCGAAGCCAGCAACCTCCATATCTTATTTTTTAAATCATATTATATTCGGTCCGTTAAAATTTCACTTGTAGATATCAATCTGTACGGACACTAAACAGCTTATCTGGGGAACGCCTGAATATCCATAAGAAAATGGACAAGTAGCCATAAAATTCCACGTGATGAAAAAAGGCAGTAAATAAGTAAGGGTTTGGCTAAATCTTCATGCCTTCTTGCCAAATCTAGACGATCACGTGACATCCTCAACACTTCAGCCTTGCATGTCCAAATCATATCTTTGCTGCATGTAATAGTCTGTATCTCGTCTCCTTAGCAACGTGATTATGGATTATTTGTATTTATCAACGCACGCAACACACCGTAATCTATGTGCTACTGATGAACACTGTCTTCGTTGATAAGACATAAATTCAAATTTGATCTATACCCTTTTGAAAAAATTTGACTAAGCACATTTTTCAATCAATTATCATTGAAATCGACTTTACTCCACAACTTCAAATATAATTGCAGATAAAAAAGGTAAGGCATACATTTTTGACGCTCTTTGTCGCCCTTGAGAAGACCAACCGCGCAATATTAGGCAACAGACCACGCAGCAGAAGATGAAACCCCGTCAAGCGGTCAAGATACAAGTTTTCTGAGACGTTATTGGTTTTGTTCATCCTTTCGCTTTGTTAAAATTTTTAGAAGAGAAAGCAAAACTGCCCAGAGCTCATGGATACTGTACTATTACCGTGTTATTGTATAATCGAGCGAAGTATGGGACTTCCATGCTTCCATACCACAAGTACTAGACAAAGCAATTATAGTACAATCAAAATCACTGATCCAACCCCCATTGGCACTATCGGTGAAGATAAGGAGAGCAGCCTCACTTTGAACTGCGTATCATTCTCACACTTCAAATTGTAAAGGGAAAAGATCGACCTAAAGGTAGCACAACATAACTTCCACTAAGGGCAAAAGGTCAGGGTGAATATTCGACTCGACGTCATCCTTCTCTGCATGAATATGAAGTGTTAAAGCTTTACCAGGTACATCAGTGCCTTTCATTACAGATGAAAATGAGGATCTCTCTGTTACAGTTTAACGCCTGTGTAAATTGTGTCGACGCGTAGGTCGACACGGTATGCGTCAGCAGGCTATGAAATAGGAGTGCGCAAGGCTGAGGAGTTCCGAGGATATCACGTGTTCATCTAGATTTACTAAAAATGTCATAAAGATTCAGTCAAACCTACAATGAAGTAGTGGCTGGCAAAGTCTATTATAAGGATGGGGGCTTGTGGATAGCACCAGGTTGTTATACCTGGTTGAGATAGTCACAAATAATATAAGAATTTTAACTTATCACAAATAAGAGTCTGTAAATCTGAAGTGTGGAGTTGTTAATTTTTCCCACTTAGGCACAGAGTGCTAACTATTTAATCTATAATAATCTAGCGCTAAGAGTTCTGGTGATTTGGTTGTATACGGACTAGCGTGTTCTACAATTTAGAGTCTTAACTGTGGGGAGACTGGTGTATCTGGGCATATCGCTTTGAGTGCACAGCCCTATCTCTAAACTGCTAGTAGCACTTAATTTCAACACCCCTTCTCACTTTGTACCGAAAATGAAGTTACATAAGTGTTTCAATCTCGGATTTGGTAAACCCTTGGTACAGATGTCCGCCAAATTTTCAGCTGATGGAACATGTAGTAAAAGGAGAGTTCCATCTTCAACTCGTTCTCTTGTAAAATGGTAAGCAATATCAATGTGCTTGGTGGCATCATTAAGTTTTGGGTTGTGAGCGAGATCAATAGCAGATTTGTTATCGGTCGATAGAGCAGTAGGTATATCTTTTCCAATTAACTGATGGAGACCACGAACAATTCAAATGAATTGTCTAGATGCCAGGGACAGAGCCATGTACTCAGCTTCACAAGTGGAGTGAGCTACAGTACGCTGCTTCCGTGATTTCCAGCAAACTGTAGATCCACCAAGTTGAAAAAGATAACCACCAAAACTACGAGTATCGAGACAGTTTCCGTATGATGCGTCACAAAATCCATTAAATACGAGAGAGAATTCGTACTTGTACGTCAGTTTATGATCCCGTGTTCCCTTAAGATATCGTAGAACTCTTTTTGCTGCACTTTGATGAGAGGTTTATGGATCTGAGTTGAATTGTGAGAGGTGAGATATTATATATGCGAGGTCAGGTCTAGTGGCAGAAACGAGATACATTATAGATCCGATAATTTGCTGGTACGTAGTTGCATTAGCCCTGGGCTCTCCATCTACCGCTGCCATCAGTCGTTGGTTGCACTCGATGGGCGTGGAGACAGGGTTGCAATCTCGTAGAGAAAATTTAGTCAGAATTTTATTGATGTATGCGGTCTGAGACAGAGTGATTCCCACATTAGAGTATTCGATTCGAATTCCAAGGAGCCAGTTCAGAGTTCCCATATCATTGACCTGAAGCTCAGATTTGAAGTGAGATACTAGTTGTGAAGGAACCAAGTTGGTTGTAGCGGAATTCGATGTATTGGACTATCTGAGGAAGAAAAGAAATAACTCTGATACTAACGGTTACTTACACTCCTTTCTAACATCGCCCTTTCCCTTGTTATCATGCATTGCTTTAACTATATCTCATCTCATTCTGACTCAGACATCATTTCCTGTCATTTGAGAAGTTATGCCATTCCCTAACAGACGTCATCTCCCCTTACGTCATTCGCTAAAAATATATATTTCACCGACATTAATCTCGCTTAGGTACTCGCCTAAGCCACTACACGGTCGAACCATAACACTAGTTGTTCAATTAGCTTATCTTGTTCTCCAAATAATACTATATCATCCACGTATACCACTAAGATTAGATTTCCTTTGTTGTGAATGAAAACACAAGAATCAAAGAGGGAAGAAGCAAAACCAAGGGGAATTATATATTCGGCCAACCTGAAGTACCACTCCCGTGGTGATTGTTTCAGTCTGTAGATACACCTATTAAGTTTGGCGACATGATCTCCTATCCTGTACCCTTCAGGAAGTTCCATGTAAATTTCTTCATTTAAGATTCCGTATAAGAATGCGGTTTTTATGTCAAGCTGTCTTGGTTTCAATTTCTTTGATGCAGATATCTCCAACAGTAATCTTAAAGAGTCAAATCGCACAACTGGAGCATAGGTTTCGTCGTAATCTAGGCCGTGAATTTGTAAAAATCCTTTAGCGACGTACCGTGCTTTATATCTTTCGATCTCTCCATGGGCATCACTTTTAATTTTGCAAACCCATTTTCCACCAATAACTTTACGTCCTACAGGGCGAGGAACAATATCCCAAACATTGTTTTCTTTAAAAGATAACATTTCTGCCTCAAATGCTGCATTCCATTCTTCCCGATGGGAAAAAAATTTAGCGCCATTATATGTTTTTGGCTCTAGCTCGTCTAGAACATTAGCCATAGCAAACTCTTGATCATTAACACTGGTCGAGGTGGACGAGTTGGGTTGAGGATGAACACGAGAAGCATTCCACCATTCCCCCGTTATCGTGTCATCGAAAGTCCGAGGATGTATCGTGCGTTTAGGTCTTGAGTTGATGGACATAATGTCTTGAGAATGAATTTGAACATTTTGAGATATGGGAGAAGTTATTGGATCAGAGTCGATTGAGATTCTTGTTGATGTTGATGATGATTGTTGGGATTCAGAATGGGTAGTATGACTAGGATCTTGATGAAGTGAATTTTGAATTTTATGTTCATGCCCATTAGAGAATGATATTATCTCAGTGTCTTGAGTCGCGTTTGACTGTAGAAGGATATTCATTTCGGTTGAGAAGGAATTTGTTGTATCAGTGATTGATTTAATTGCAGGAAAAGTTACGTCAGCTGAAGTATAAATTTGCCTTTTTTCTTGAACAAAAACTCGATATTGATGATTGACTTTGGTCTAGCCTACGAAAATACCTTTAATAGCCTTTGGAAGAAGTTTGCTTCCTGATGACCGCTTGGCCATGGTGATATGCACGAAACACTCTCGTCCAAAGGGTTGAAGGTGAGTAATGGAAGGTTTGGTGCCGTGGAAAGCTTCATAAGGGGTCTGTCCATTAACAGATCCATGAGATAAACGGTTTTTCGTATAAATGAAAGTTTTAACTGCTTCAACCCATAGCTTTTTATCTTTAAATGGTAAAAGCATTGCTCGTATTCCTTCGCCTATAGAGCGGTTTAATCTTTCAGCAACACCATTTGATTCAGGAGAGTAAGGGGGCGTTAAGTGATGACTTATCCCCTTCTCAGCAAAGTACTTTGAGAGCATAGAATTTACATATTCACCTCCATTATCAGTCCGAAATGATTTAAGACAACAATCGTACTGTGTTTCCAGTTCAGTGATAAATTCAATTGTAGCTTTCGCCGCATCAGATTTACACTTAAGGATTTGGACAGCAGAGTATTGAGTTGCGTCATCAACAAAACAGATGTAGTAGAGTGCATTTCCATTTGATGGAGTAGCAAAGGGACCACATAGATCGGAGTGTATGTATTCGCCTTTGACTTTTGCCCTGGTCCTTGAAGGTTTTGGTGTTTTGTGAGTAGATTTGGAGACAATGCAAGCTTTGCAGGAAAAATCAACAGGCATTTTGGGGATGATACTTGAGTCTTGGATGAGCTTTTCTGTATTCTTCATTGTGGAGGGAGCTGAATGACAGAGAGCTTTATGCCAGAATTCATAAGTTGCAAAAGCATAATCATTGACATCCATTTCCGGAATCACTGGTAATGGGCCGTTAAACTGAGCTTCCATCCATATCTTACTATCTTTATAAAAAATTATACATTTACCATCGTCACGAAGAAGGTATCCTTTGGATCTGGCGATCCTCCATGATAAGAGGGGTAAACTTAATTTGGGAACATATAATACATTATCAATTTTGAAAGTAGATACAGATTTGTCGGACAGTTTGCAGTTCAACATAACTGTTCCTTTTCCTGTCACAATCATCTTTTCACCTGAGCTAGAGGTCACAAAACCGGAGCTTCTCGCGAGGTAAATGAATTGATCTGGATCAGGACACATGTGAGAAGTTGCGCCGGTGTCAAAATAGAACAGTTGTTTACTGACAGTTTCGGTATTGGATGTAGTTATGTTTGCCCTCTCGTGATTAGCATGTGGTACTTTCTTTGCATTTTGCTTGCTAGGACCTTTTTCTCGAATCTTTGGGCAATTATTCCAGACATATCCTAGTCTGTTAGAAGGAAAATACTTCTTACAGTAGGTGCATTCCAAAGTTTTTGCAACCTTTGCAGGTTTTGTTAATTTCGAGACAAAAGGTTTACTTTGTTTTTCAGTAGTGATTAAAGCAAATTGAGATGGAGTTTCCTGGTCAATATCACGCAATCGTTGCTTAACTTCGGCATAAGATAGATTATCTTTAGTTGATAAGTTATCAACAATGTTTTTATGACTTTGAGCCAAGAATGCCAAGAGGAAGTCCCGTTTAATCGTATCACTTTCTAGAAATTTAGAGAACAGTTTCCGGTTATTGTCAGAGGAATTTCTGGCAAGTTTGGATAACTGGGAATACTCTTTTTCAAAAGCTGTGATAAATGATGTTACGGGTACTCCTAAGTCATCTGTACTTGCGAGAAGCACGAGACTTCTCAGTTGGTATATCATGTTGAAAGAGCTGTTCTTTTTGAACTCAGCTTCAAGGTGAGTCCACATGAGGTGTGGGTCTTGGAGTTCTAAAATAGTATTTAGAATTTCCGAACTAACAACCTGGATGTAAAGACTCTTTGCAAGTGAACACAATTCTTTGTACGCCTGCTTTTCAGGGAGATTATCTTCTTCGGGTTTCTTTCCTTCAACAACCAGCTCGTACAGCTTATGTGTTTCCCAGACAACGATCATTGTATTTGCCCATAAATCATAATTTTCGTAGCCAGTAAGTTTAACAATGTTCGACATTCCCATCGACTGGGACATGCTTGACTGGTTCATTCTGGTAAAGAAATCGGATTTGCTTGGGTTAGACGTTTTGATTTGTCTTTGGGAGATTTCTGGTTGAGATAGGAATAGGTAAGCTTTTAGACAGATAAAATTTGGGGAGGAGGTGTGAATTATCTCTAATGCTAAGGGTACCAGGCTCAGAACCTGTTAAAAGGATGGGGGCTTGTGGATAGCACCAGGTTGTTATACCTGGTTGAGATAGTCACAAATAATATAAGAATTTTAACTTATCACAAATAAGAGAGGGAACAGAGTGGCACAAATAAGAGTCTGTAAATCTGAAGTGTGGAGTTGTTAATTTCTCCCACTTAGACACAGAGTGCTAACTATATAATCTATAATAATCTAGCGCTAAGAGTTCTAGTGATTTGGTTGTATACGGACTAGCGTATTCTACAATTTAGAGTCTTAACTGTTGGGAGACTAGTGTATCTGTGCATATCGCTTTGAGTGCACAGCCCTATCTCTAAACTTCTAGTAGCACTTAATTTCAACATTCGGCAGTTCAGTTTTCAGCAATTCAGTATTCAGAAATTTAGCAGTTCAGTATTCGGCAGTTCAGTTTTCAGCAATTCAGAATTTCAGCAGTTCAGTTTTCGGCAATTCAGTGACATCAGCAGCCCGGCCAATCAGAAAAAAAATTGGTTCCATTAATTTCATAAAATGCGGCCTACATATCCCAAGAATCCTGCTCGTGGACCGAATGGGGAGCTCTATCAGGCAAAGTAGAAGTCGGCAGAAAGGATTTAAACTCTTCGAAGAGAGGGAAAATGTTTCCGATGTGAAAGAGAGGGCTGCTCATCTAGAATCTGTCCTTTATTTCCAGCTGTTAGGCTAGGATCAAAATCTTTCAACAAGCTTCCACCAATCACACCCAGCGTCAGGGCCACAAATGAGAAAAATGAAGGGGATGTATCAGGCAAGAAAACGCTGCGGGCGGACAGTCATGACCATCAAATTAAAGACAATATTGCATCAGGATTCTGCAGTAACGCACGTAAATACGGCAACAGTGAGGCTGGGTCAGAGCATATCGAAGTGCATCTAAATTTCACGACAGATAATGGCAAAGCAAGTACAGACAAGCTATCTGGGCAAAAGATCATCATGAAAGCCACACCATTTATAATCAACGCCCTTGTCAATGATGCTACTATGATCCAAGCTTTGGTGGACAATGGATGTCTATGTTCAGGCATCATCGATGAATCAGTATATACCAAATTGGGCCTACCGTGCATACCTATTTCTCCACGAACTATAGAAACAGCTGCAGAGTCAGGTAATGGAAGGACGGTAGTGAGTTTTATTACCTTCATCTCTCTAGATTTAGATGGACCTGTCACTCCAAAATTATGGTTTTACGTTGTTCCAAATAGCAATCATCCGATAATTCTGGGGAAGAAATGGCTTGAGGATCAAGATGCAGTTATACATGCTAAAGAACAGCGATTGGAATTGCGAAAGGGTGGCGGCTCAGTTTATGGAGTTAAGAGATGGCGTCAAGCATTCAAGAGTGTCGCTCCTCCAAAGTTGGCTACGGTTATATCAATGACGACATTGATGAAATCTATTCCAGTCTGCAGGGCATCACTTGAAGATATTAGTAAAGCTCTACGCGTGAATCCAAAACTAACGTTAGAAGAAGCCAAGGGACCTCTGCCGGAAGAAGTTAAGGATTTTGCGCATCTTTTTGCGGATGACAGCGGCGCAGAGGCCTTACCAAAACCTTGAGGAAATCTTGATCATGCAATCGATCTGCGACAGGAAAATGGAAAGACTTTGACACCACCATGGGGGCCGCTTTACAATATGTCTAGGGAAGAATTATTGGTACTGCGCAAAACCCTAACAGATCTTTTAAGTAAAGGATGGATCAGACCAAGTAGTTCCTCAGCAGCGGCACCAGTTCTTTTTGCAAAGAAGCCGAGCGGGGGACTTCGGTTCTGTGTTAATTATTGCGGTCTTAATGCTATCACTATTCCTGACCGATACCCGCTACCTTTGTTCAAAGAGACCATAAGGCAGCTTTCGAAAGCAAAATGGTTTACAGAGCTAGACGTCAAATCAGCTTTCCACCGAGTCAGAATAAGGGAAGGAGACGAGTAGATGACGGCATTCCGATGCTGACTGGGACTTTTTGAATGGTTAGTGACTCTGTTTGGATTAATTAATGCACCAGCAACCTTCCAGAGATACATAAATGAACACTTGAGAGAGCATCTGGACATTGATGCAACTGCGTACATAGATGACGTTTTGGCATACACAAACGGCAGCATAGAAGACCACTGGAAGACGGTTCGGAGCATCCTTGGGAGACTTGACGAAGCCGGCCTTTATTTGGACATTGATAAATGCGACTTTCTCTGCAAGCAAGTCAAATATCTCGGATTTATCGTGGGAGCCGGAGAAGGTATTACTGTTGATCCTGCAATAGTTAAGACAATTCTCGAGTAGAAGGCACCAACTTCGGTGAAAGGAGTACGGTCATTCCTTGGATTTGCGAATTTCTATTGATGCTTTGTTGAGAAATTTTCAGAAATCGCAACGCCGTTAATTGATTTAACAAACAAAGATGCATTCTGGGTGTGGGGAAAGAAAGAAAACGAGGTGTTTGAAAATTTAAAGAAAATTTTTGCTTCAGAGCCGGTGTTGTCCCAGTGGGATCCTGATCGCGAGACAGTTTTGGAGGCGGATAGTTCGGGATATGCAATTGGTGGGTGTCTTTCGCGGGTGGATAAGCAGGGCAGATTGCAGCCTGTCGCATACCTATCCAGGAGATTGAACAGCGCTGAAGCTAATTATCCCATTCATGATAAAGAAATGCTGTCAATCATAACGTGCCTACTGGAATAGCAGCCGGAGCTAACTTCAGTCGCAAAACCTTTCACAATATTAAGCGACCACAGAAACCTAAGTTTTTTCACCACCAAGCGACTCTTGAATGAAAGGCAGGTAAGGTACAACAATGTATTACAGCAGTTCCGATTTAAACTTCAATGGCGACCGGGTAAGGTTTGCGACCGGCCAGATGCATTGTCAAGGCGTAAACAGGATAAGCCGCGTGGGATTTCAAATGAAAGAATGGCAGGTCGAGTTCTACAGCTTCTTCCTACTATTCCCCTGTATCCCGCAATCGTTCAGAGCCAGGAGTTTGCTCAAGCATAGGATGAGGATGAAACTGAGAATATTATTAACGAAATGACATCAGTGCCAGACCTGGCTATACATGCCGCAATTTTTGATGATGATGAATTGCAAGCACTGTGGAAACAAGGAGTGGAGAGTGACGAAGACTGGCGTCGAGCGCGAGATGCTGTTCAATTAGGAGAGAGAAGCTTTCCGCCCAATTTGGCAGTTAAGTTGTCCGCAAATATTGCTGAGTGCGCGGTAACTGCAGACAGTGTACTTCACGGCAGAGAAAATTGGATATGGGTTCCAGACTACGAATCTTTACGCACGGCAATAATGCAACGAACTCATGATAGTGTTCTTACTGGCCATCCCGGAAGAGACACAATGATTAGTATCCTATTGAGACGCTGGTTCTGACCTAAGATGAGGGAGTCAGTTAGGCGCTTTGTCCGAAACTGTGATATCTGTCACAGGCCAATGCCTGGTAATTTTTAAGGCTAGTGCCTAAGGCAAAAAGAATACTCTTTGCTAAGCAGCTCCAAGCTGAAACTTCTCCGACACGCAAATTTCCCCAAACATTTACGGTAACATACGTTGATTTTACAGTTTTGTTTGCGATGAAGAGTAAGACGTGACGAGACACTGGTTGTCTGCACAAAGGACACCAAAGCATCATAAGATGTTAGAGGCGAATGCAGAGATTGTAGATCGTGCGATTTTGATTTAGATCATGCAAAGAAAGGGAGGAAATGTTGAACATGAGGAATAGATATATGATGTTTGCTCTCGGTTTTTTTTGCTTCTTCACTTCAAGATTTTCTATTGTATATAGCTCTGGATAGCTTGTGAATAACAATCATCTTAAGACCCTTACATTATCTTGAAGTCACTTTTTTTTTTTTTTTCTTTAAAAGAAATTATCACTCCATTATTTTATTGAACTCAATACTGAGTCAATTCCATATTTGACATTTTTATTTGTCTCCGATTATTTATTATCTTATTATCATTATTAGAATAACCACTTTACAATGGAAGTCGACGCTCAGAGCAACATCATTCAGCAGCTTAAAGCTCTTCAACAACAAATGCAACACCAAGTAGCACAAATGCAACAACAGGCCTCTCAGATTCACAAACAACAAAATACGATCGTAAATCTCCAAAAGAAATTGAGAACGCAAAATCAATCACCAAAACCACAAGAGTCGCAACAACTACAGGTAATTCCTAAAGAACCCCTAGGAGAAAAATTACCTTTACTTGAAAAATTTAATGGGAATAGGACTGTTTGGGATGAGTGGCACCTTGGTGCCATACACAAGTTAAACAAAGACGGACCGGCAATTGGAAATGTCTTCGACCAATTCATGTATATTTACTCACAATTGGAGGGTGATGCGGACAAAATGGTGTCAACCATGGCAAGAATCCTGTCTAGCGAGAACAAAGGGAATGGGAAAGAATTTTTGACATATCTTAACACAGTGTTTGGAGATCCGAAAAAACGGTCCGTGCGCAACAACTTCTATACAATCTGAAGGAAGGACCAAACGAGCCCTTTACGTCATTTTTACCGAAATTCGAGACGGTGCTTGCAGATGCTGGCTGGTCAATTTACGACGACAGTCAAAAGATATAGTTGCTGCGAAACGCAGTGTGCTCTGATATTAAATCAGCGCTAGTTGGAAAAAAGTACAGCAACTGTGATAAATTTATCTCGAAACTGTTCTCCATCAGCAGCGACCTAGCTGAGCTCAAGTGCAACGTGAAAGCTGGTTACATTCACCATCCAAAACCAAAGCCAACACGTCAATACGCAACAGAAATAGACTGGGAACCAATCCAGGCCACAAACACAAATACAGACAATGGATGAAGAGCCACATGGGTGAAAAAGGAAGTACTCGAGTACCGGAAGAAGAATGGGCTGTGTGTAAGGTATGGAAACAGAGGACATATTGCACCAAGATGCAAATTGCTGCCACCACTTCCGCCAACAGCAAGGATAAATTTAAGCGAAATTTCAGATGAAAAGCAACAGGAAATTCTTGAGAGGGCTCAGCCAGACATGATTGATGAGAAGGATCAGGTCAGATGTGGAAGTAGTAGAATTGAAAGTGTTACACAAGAATGGAATTCCTTCAAACCTCAAATGGACTGTGATCTTTTTCACGCTACTGCTCTTATCAATGACTGATGAAATTAGTGCTTCTAATTGAGATGGCTGAGGAAGATTGTGCAAGGTTGAATCCCCTAATCGCACACGCATTGACCTTAAGCCTAAAGTGTATTATGAGCATCAATAAGCTAATCCTTATTAGTAAGATTACTCAATCACTGTTAGTTAGTTTTATTAGTAGATAGCACTCTGTTCGAAGTGGGAGAAAAAAACATCTCCAGACACTACGTTAACAGACTCTTATTTGTTCCAAGTTTACCCTACGATTGATAAGTGATCCTATCCAGTCTAACAACTGAACTTTAAATCTTCGATTCCAATAAATATAAGGACCAAATTGGCAAAGATTGCGGCCGTCCTTAAAACTGCTGCAGGCAGCCAAAGGACTTATTTGGGCTAAAAACACCAAAAAATTTTTTACAAAAATTGGACGAAATAAATGGAGGAGCCAGCATGGGAACATTGTCATCACTCTAGTCTCAGTTCTCTTCACCAGATTCGAAGAAAAGAGTAGATGATGTTGCGGCGTCATTATCACACCTACAAGCTCGAATAGGAAGTATATCCATGGAAGATAGACCTTCAGATTTATCAAAGAAAGATACAATACTCAGGGGCTTCTCGGAAAAATATCCAACAATAGTGAAAACCATTAAGATCGTTGCGGTAGACTTTACATTCGCACAGATTGTGGAAAAATTGAGACAGGCTGAATTCGAAAAAATGGATAAGCCAGATGAGACTGCACTCCGTGCTGAAGGAAATCCATCAAGTGACACAAAAAAAGAAATTCGAAAGTGTTACTACTGCAGAAAACTTGGCCGTATCAAGCCTGACTGCAAAAAGAAGAAGCGAGATGAAAGGAGCAAGCTCAAAAAAGGACAAAACACCAGCTCGGAGACCGCAGGAATGGCATGGATGGCTTATAATTCTGCAGATATTGGTATCAGTGACTGGTGTGTCGACTTCGGTGCAACTAGTCACATTACCCACGACAGGAGCATATTCATTGAGTATGAAAGTTATAATTCAACTGTTGGAACAGCAAAGGCTAACATTAATCTTAATGTCATCAGTCGAGGGAAAGTATGCTGCAAAATCAATAGCCAGTATACGACTTTTCAAGGAGTTCTTCATATCCCCGAACTTCAGTCAAATCTTCTTTCACCAGGAAAGCTCGCGTCAGCAGGACTTTCAGTCATCTTGGGATCAAATGATGTTACTATCAGACGGGACAAAAAAATTGTTGCAAAAGGGCCAAGAGTTGGTAACACCTGGATATTGAGGGCACATCAATCAGAGGAACTAGCTTTGAAGGCCGAATCTAAGGAACAGGAGGAGATTCTGTTATGGAACCGTCGTCTAGGACATCCAGGAGCGGAAAAGCTAGGGTTAATATCACAAGTTGTAAGTGGTATGCCAAGTATCAAGAAAACTGAATCCCCTGATTGCAACACGTACAACCTTACAAAATCCCTAAGGAACCAGAATCGGAAACCGCCAGTAAACTCTGCGTCAAAACGGTTTGAAAGGATTTTCATGGATACTTGGTGACCTTATAAATATATATCTATCGGCGGGAGGCGATATATGTTGGTAATTGTTGATGAGTACTCTCGAATGTCATGGGTACATTTTATGACCCACAAACCGGATGTTTTAGATTTTTTACCTGCTTGGAAACGAGAGGTAGAGCTTGAGTCTGGGGAAAGATTAGTGAAAGTTCGATCAGATGGAGCTCCAGAGCTCAAAAAAGCTATCATTAACTTAGGGGTTATACACGAGCCAACAACTGCAGATACACCAGAACAAAATTCGAAAGCTGAATGCATGAATCGAACGATAGTGACTAAAGCTCGCTCAATGCTGGCGGGACCAGGCCTTCCGAAAAGATTATGGGCAGAAGCCATGGCGACAGCGTGTTATCTAAGAAATCTTACGCCATCTGTTGACACAAAAATATCACCCTATGAGTTATGGACAAATCAGCGTCCAGATGTTCAACATCTGAAAGTCTTTGGATGTGTGGCATATATCCATGTCGATAAGAAAAAATGTGACAAGCTTGACGTGAATGCAAAGAGAGGCATCTTTGTTGGATATTGGAGGACAATTAAGCAGTATCAAATCCTTGATCCAAAGACTGGAGCTATCACTGAAAGCTCTCATGTGGTTTTTAAGGAACAACAGAAAGGAGGTTCATTAATTAAAGGCACCGACGAATCTGCTACGTGTCAGCTTTCAGATAGGATAGAGAATGAAATATTCGATCAGGAGGAGCAGCATAATTATTTTGGTTTACCAGACATCGAAGACGAAACCTTAGTTCACAACGAGTCTCCGGATGAAAACTCTTCAGATTTAACTCCGAAACTGCCTGACGAAAATATCTTGGAATTACCTGAAGGTAGGCCACAACGAAATAGACGCCCACCTAACCGTCTAAGTGACGAGCTTGGGCGCGAAGCAGATGCACGACGTGAACGACAGGACCATGCCAGAATAGCCCTAAAAGCAGGAGATCTAGATCTTGACGCTACACCCACGAGTTATAAACAAGCATCAAAGCAAGAGAGGTGGCGTGAAGCCATTACAACAACTTTGGAGTTTCTGACGTCAAATGATACCTGGAGCATAGTCGACAAACCGGAAGGAGCAAACCTTGTAAGTACCGAGTGGGTTTTTAAAATTAAAAGACTACCTAATGGTCAAGTCGATAAATATAAAGCTCGACTAGTCGCACGAGGATTCAGTCAACGAGAAGGTGTAGACTTCTTCGAGGTTTTTTCCAGCATAGTACGACTGGAGACGCTGCGGATTTTGATTGCAATAGCAGCAGTGTTGGATCTTGAAATAGAGCAAATGGACTTCACTTCGGCATTCACGCAAGGACCTCTTGAGGAGGATATTTATTTGGCAGGAGTCGATGGAGTTGAGTTGTCCGAGGGAAAAGTTCTGAAATTAAATCGATTGCTTGAGGGACTCAAGCAATCTGGAAGAGTCTGGAACCAATGTATTTCAAAATCTTTCAAGAGTTTTGGGTTGCTACCAATCGTAGCTGACACCAGCGTGTTTGTAAGCGACGATAAATCGCTAATCGTGGCACTATATGTTGACAATATTTTGATTTTCTCACCAGACAAAAGACGAATCTTAGAATTGAAAAATTATCTGATATCTCAATTCAGAGTCAGGGATATGGGGAATGCTAGTTTGATACTGAGCATTAAAATCACTAGAGATTGACAGAAAAGAAATATAACACTCGATCAGGAGCATTACATCAATAGCTTGATGGAAAAATACAATATTTCTGATGTTGATGTAAAACTGGTTTCGACACCTGCATCAAATCCGGAAAGTCTTTTGCCAAAGGAGTCAAAATTTCATGAAACTGAAGCAAGTGTAAATGAATATCAGGCACTGCTGGGACAGTTAAATTGATTGGTGAGGGGTACAAGGCCTCAAAATTGCTTTATAACAAATCGCCTGGCATAGAGTGCTTGTAATCCAGTAGAAAGACACATGACCGCAGCGATGCGTTTATTGAAATATTCTTGCCATACTAAAGCTCAGCGTTTGACATACTCTTCCGAAAATAACGGAAATTTAAAGAGGCGACCACTTCCCATTGGATATTCAGATTCGGACTTTGCTGGTCACATTTCCAGAAAATCCACGACTGGATCGTTGTGGATGTTTGCTGGTTCACCTGTAACCTGGGCATCGAAACTGCAGAGAACCGTTTCAACGTCGACCACGGAAGCAGAATATCTGGCACTTTTATACAACGCGAAAGAAGCCATTTGGATTGCAGAACTACTTTATCAAGTAAGTTATACGCAAAAAGTAGAATGTCTTCAAATATTCGGCGACAAGAAGGCCGCCATTGAGATCTCAAAGAATCCAGTTTTTCATGCTAGGACCAAGCATATTGATGTAGCTGCTCATTATGTGAGGGAACTAATCAACGACAACAAAATCAATGTTGAATACATTAACATAAAATTTCAGCTGGCTGATTGTTTAACAAAATGCCTCGGAAATCAACAGTATCAGCACCTCTGTCATCTAATGGGTGTAACTTTAGATATTAACAAAATGTGTATCGTTGGCAGACTTTGCAAACTTCGGCAGTTACAAAGCATGAGGAGTGTTGTAAGTTTGATCCTAAGAGTTGAAAAGTGTTTCACGTCGCATTATGTTGACATTTCTCATACCATGTTGTTGTATCAAAGTGTTGTACCAATTGTTTAGGATATACATGTAAACAACGCTCAAGGATTTGACCCAAGGGTGTTTCATATAATGGGACTCGTACCAGACATTTGCTAGTGCGAAACAGTTGGATGTATTCAGGTCGGTGATTGGAACATTATTATGATAGATAATCTAGAACTTTTAGAAAACACAAATGGAAGCAATCTTTCAATCAATTATTTTTCAATAAAATCTATTGACAGTTTGCTATGGAATTGCTCGGGTATCGGCAATGGCAACAGCAATCCCTGCTTCTTTGAGTGTCAGACCTTGCTTCTACTGCACACGTCGCAATTCCTACAAAATCTTTGTACCATTGCATTAATAACCGGCCAGAAAAATGAACGTGCCATGATGGCAATGGTGCTATTTCGACCTAGGTGTCCGGTAAGTTGCGAATCGTGAGTTCGCTGTATCAAGGCTGTTTGCAGTGGCTCCCAATCCGGCACCCAAAGTCTTCTACGGAAGCATACGGCCCCGCAATTGTCAATCTCGCATTCTGACCTTGATACTTTCAGCTGTAATATTGAATCAAATTGCGGTTTGTCCCTCCATAGTGACCTATAAATCCGGTGGATCCCCTTGTCTTCACGTGATGCCCGGTCCCATAACACCTGTAATTCTATTTCTTCAAACAGGCTAGCTCCCACTGGAATGGTATTAGCCTCTCCTCTGGCCGAATCTTGCACGTTACTTATTATTACGTCTTTATCTACCCAATGTTTCTTTAGCAATTGAAATTCCCTCTCTCTAACCCTGGGATCATCGACTGAGATGGGTATATCCTGTGCCCTCCGCGACAATGCATCTGGACGCCCTGCCAACTTCCCAGCTCTAAAATTTAATTTGAAGTTAAACTGTGATAGCAGCTGCGTGTCAGAGGTTGTAAGCTACTTAGTCATGTGACAGGGGTTTGAGCCACATTGTGGCGTTAGATATTCTGGCTGTTTCTCTGTAGCTCTACAAACTTCTTTTTTATCCCATTCCGGAAATATGTTTATGGGCCACAATGACCTGGGGAGTTCTGGTGGATTCTATGGTATTCTATGATGCCCCTTGTTGTTCTATTTACCTGTGCAGGAGTTCTAGATGGTTCTTTCAGTGGCTTGTTGGACCATGTCCTAAAATGTATATATAGCTGTCCTTACTGTACCTCTGAAGTCTCCAGATCAGAGTCTTGTATTTACCTTTAGTTATTGAAGAATCTGTTTGAGATCTGAATCCTATCAATTACACTACCATTGTGGTTACTGTTCTTCTGGACCATTGTTATTGATATTGTCATTGTTATAGCTATTGTTGTCGCTATTGTCCTTGTTATTGTTATCGTGTTTCCTGCTGTTGTTAGTGTTATTGCCATCTCCCTGTTATTTTTATTGCTATTGTTGCTATTACTATTATTGTTGTTGCTTATCTATCATTGCTGCAGTTACTGATATTGGTACTTATTTTCTATTCACAGCGTCGTCTTTGGTATTAATCCTGCACCATTCTGACACTGCGACCACCTTACTTGACGCTCTGACAGACAGCGCGAAGACATGAAATATTTAAGATTTTAATAGTCGGTTAATATTAGGAATGGGTATTCTAATCCCATTAACTCGCTTCTCCATTCATTTAGACAACGTATTATGGCCAACAATTCCTTGTTGTGAATGTCGTAATTACATTCAGCTGGTGACAGCTTCTTCGAAAAGTAGGCAATTAGTTTCAGTTAGCCCCCCGGCTGCCTTTGTAATAGACATCCTCCGGTCGCCCACCCCTATGCATCCGTCTCTAAGACTGTAGGATTATCACCATTCCACATGGCTAAAATTGGCGAAGTGATGAACAGAGACTTTAGTTTTTCGAATGAATCTTTTTGCTCTTGTTTCCAGCGGAAATGAGTACCCTTCTTTGTCAATATCTGAAGCGCAGCCAATATTTGGGCAAAGTCAGGTATAAATGCCCTGTAAAAATTCGCAAACCCTAAAAAACTCCGTACTCCTTTCACATTTCTTGGTGCCTCCCAAGCGGCGATTGCGCGCACCTTCTCTGGATTGACCTTTATCCCCTCCTCTACATTAATAATGAAACCCAAGTACTTCATCTCTTTTTTGGAGAACTCGCACTTCTTGGGATCCAGCTGTAGTCCCGCTCTTTGCAATCTCTCCAAAACCTGGGCAATTTTCTTCCAGTGATCATTTAAATTCCCGCTGCTAAAAATCACGACGTCATTGACGTAAGCTGAACAAGTGATATGTTAAGGGAAAAACTGAAATATAATCACGTGATATCGCTTACATGCCACGTATACAACCTTTGTAAATAAAGTGTTTAACAACTCCGTAGGAGTTACTTCTCTCCTTGTAGATAATTTAATTCACCTGATTTGACATCGTCAATTGTGCTATATAGCATACCGTGACATCTTATCTACCATCCATTATTTTACTGCCCTAGAGCGTAAACAACCATACCAAATCTTAACTCCAATATGGAAAACAACCCTTGGAACCCAGAAGGGACTTACATTCTACCACATCATCCTCAATCTCATGCTTCGCAAATAGATAGATTCAACAACCGAGATTCTGCCTTTGCTCAAAAGTACCCACTTCTTTGCTCTGTCCCCAATCCCACCCTCTTCATCCAAGCCATGCAGAATGGTATTCCAGGTAACAGCGCTGTGCAACTTAGCGAAGAGATTATGAAACTAGCGACCGCCTACGTGCATCTCGAAGGTGAATTGTTCAAGTTTCAAGACAATTATGACACACTTCTGGAAAAAAATCAGGAACTTTAAGACGCAAACACAAAGCTCCAAAAACAGAAGAAAGCAGCCGGGCCAAGTAGCTCGCAGCTGCAACAACAAGTCGCCAATCTTCAGCAGCAAATTATCACCTTACAACAGCAGAATACCACTCTCCAATAGCAAAACGCCTCTTCACAGCAGCAAACCCAGACTAATTCTTTAATTTCACACCGATCAACGGAGCACCCCGACCCGAAAATCTTCTCTGCAAATGATGCAGCATCGCGCAAAGAGCTGCCCCTATTAATTCGAAAAGTTAACATGAAATTCATTGCGAACAGAGATTGGTACCCAGATGAGCAGAGCAAGATGATTTACTTAGTCTCTCGTCTTGAAGGAAAAGCCTACTCCACTGTATCCTATGGTATTAATAGAGATGGCTCAATAAAATTCACTTCAAGTGAAGCCATTCTTGTCCTTCTGGAGCAAGCTTTTGCCGACGTTGACGAATGTAATGCGGCTAGGCGAGAAATTCTTACAATCAAGCAAGGCCAAAAGGACACCTCAACCCACATCTCCGACTGGTTTGATGTGGCACAAAAAACTGGACTTGCAGATAATGCGCTGATTAACCATCTTTACGATTCACTGCATCCAGCAATAGTATCACACATTCAGAATCGTGTGATGCTACGTCAGCCTCTACCTAATGACTTAACATCATATCTCGTCAAAGTGCGACACATTGATGCAGTTCTTCGCTCGTCTAATCCAGGTTATACAAAAGAAAAATCTAACTCTAGCAATCATCATCACTCTAGTCTACCTACTCCTAATTCTACCGCTCCTTCTAACCCTTTTGCCGCAGACCCAATGGACCTGAGCGCATCAAACCTTAGCCGCAATGTCACCTGGACTTCAGTAGACGCCGCAAATCACCGCATTCCCCGAAATGAAGCTGAGAAGTGTGCTAAACGTGCGTACTGTTTTGAAAATAAACTGTGCAGCTGGTGCTATGACCCAGGACATCAAGCACGAATTTGCGCTGAGGCGAGATGGAATAAAGGTAAGACAAGATCTGTCAGAATTCCATCTCAGACTCTGTCATGCCTTATTACATCGCCAAGTCTGAGGGAGGAGTGTGAGAAATAAGATTCACCTCTAAACATACGCTAGAGTGGAATCAGGGCGTTAATATTAGTTTCATCAGTTGTTATGTGGTCCGTGTTATCTCAGTCGCGATTTCTCAACGTCGCGCTCATCATCCCATCACGTCTCAGATACGCGACATCTCGTGTTAAGAACTTTTATTTCAGCTCTGGTTTATCAACAGAGGTTTCAGTCAGCAACTCATATGCCAATTTCGAGTCGGACATAGTACAGTTTGTTTTAATGCTGGAATGCTCATGAAACTAGAAGAATATAGATATATGTACCTTAGAAGGCTTTATGGGGGGACAGAGTGTTGTGCTGACTCAGTGGAAACGTGCCAGAACAGGGAGAAGGATGAATGGCTGTCGAATAAGGAAAGGGTGTAAGACAGGCTGGCGCACGGATGTTGTCAATGTACGACAGAATCTCTTTACCTTCTATGTTAAGTTTGTATCTATCTCATATACATGAATATCATTCTTCCCACCATCCATTAGAAGATATCATCCATCGTTGGAGTGCGCAACAAGTATCTCCTTTATAGATCATCATTTATCCATCGTGCCGTCAATCCAGCGTGAGTGCATTATTCTGCAACTCACCACCGCACCCGAGCCCGTGTAATTTCGCTGAAGGACAGCAGAGTAATATAATTGCCATACCCCTCCTAGCTCTTAATTACAATACAGAGAAGAAGGAATACCAGATTTGACATCACCAAATTCATCATCTTTGAACTCGTTTTTATTGTTATAATTTATCTCTTTACAACTTCTTGAAAAGGCAGGAACTTTTCTAATCTTCATCTAACTTTTATCCTTATCATTTTCTCACTTTCCACCTCACAATTTCTGATAAGATCTAAAGACAATAAAACTGTGATCGAGGAGGAAAAAGCATAGTCTCTGATCAAAGTCGCGATCAGAGACTTACCGAGGGTGAAAAAGTCAGTGAATCATATACCCGTAACGGGGCAAAGTCACAGATATTATCCTTATCAACACCACATAACAACCATCTTCTTCTTCTCTGTATTATAAAGGCAGATAGAATTAAATTTCAAGCACAAGCTTTCCTTGATTGTGGTGCTACTGATGACTTTTTTGACTTTAACTCTGCGCAACGGCATGGCCTCCCAATAGATCCTCTCCCGCAACCCCGTCAACTTTATCTCATGGACGGTAGACTAGCAGCACAAATCACCCATACTACAAATCTTAATCTTAATATTTCGGACCATAACAAAACTATAACCCTCTTTCTAACAAATCTTGGCAAGTATAAAATAATCCTAGGTCGTACATGGCTGAAGAAACACAACCCCTCCATCAATTGGTTAAAGGACCTTGTCTGTTTTAACTCCAACCATTGTAAAGAAAATTGCTTCCCTGCCAAAACCCATCATATAGATATCCCAAGTTGTCAAAATAAAACCCCTATCTTAGGATTAAATCCTCCGGAAGACTTTGCAAACGGTCGCCCAAGAAAAATAGGAGCAGCTTTCTTCCAGGCACTATCTAAACAAAAAGATATCAAAATTTTTTCTTTATCTCTTTTTGAAGTAGACAAGAGACTTGAAGAATTTGGCATCCAACCATCTCCGACACAGCCAAAAAAATCGACCAATCTTCTCTATGACAAACTTTCTCCCATTCAGAAAATGTATTGAGAGATATATCCTCAAAACAACTCTCATGATAATAAGATGCAATCTTCTTCCATAGCAACTGATATGCACTTAGCAGGCTTTTCTCTCGAAGATATTCAAATTGCCTTGCAAACCAAAGAATGGCCTGACCCTTCCCTAAAACTTCCTACGCACTATCATCAACACCTACCTGTTTTTGATCATAAGAGAGCCGAAACTCTCCCTCCTCACCGGGATTGCGATCATAGAATAGAACTGAAGCCGGGCACTACACCCCCATATGGGCCTCTCTACAACATGTCTATCGAAGAACTTCAGGTGCTCCGCAAGTATCTCAATGAACAACTGGAAAAAGGATTTATCCGTGCTAGCAAATCACCAGCAGCGGCGCCTGTTCTTTTTGCCAGAAAACCTGGCGGAGGATTACGGTTCTGTGTCAACTACCGAGGACTAAACGCTATTACTATAAAGAATCAATACTCTCTTCCATTGTTGCAAGAAACTCTTGCTAAGCTCAGCAACGCCAAATTCTACACTAAACTAGATATTATAGCTGCGTTCAATCATATTCGAATTGCGGATGGTCAAGAATGGATGACGGCATTCAACACACGATACGGTTTGTTTGAGTCGCTTGTGATGCCGTTTGGTCTATCTAACGCACCGGCCACATTTCAAGCACGTATCAATCAAATTCTTTGACCATATCTGGATATATTCTGTACCGCATACATAGATGACATTCTTATCTATTTGAATGACCTCACGTCACACAGAATCCACGTTAACAAAGTGCTTGAAGCGTTACAAAAAGCTGGTCTCCATTGCAATATTAAGAAATGCGAGTTTGAAGTCCAAGAAGTGACATACCTTGGCATGATCATCTCTACGACAGGCGTCAAAATGGACCCTCGGAAAATCCAGTGCATTGTCGACTGGTTACCTCCATCTTGTCTCAAAGATGTACAGGGCTTTTTAGGTTTCGCAAATTTCTATCGTCAATTCACAAAAAGTTTTTCCAAAATTGTCAAGCCCCTTGTTGCGCTAACTAGAAAAGATGTGGAGTTCATTTGGTCCAATGCTTGTCAAAGATTGTTTGAATCTCTACAAAAATCATTCATAACAGCACCTGTTTTACGACATTTTGATGTCTCCAAAGAGATCTTTGTCGAAGCAGATTCCTCTGATTTTGTCTCCGGAGGAATATTGTCACAGAAAGATGATGATGGGTGTCAGAGTAGTGACCAGCACGTGACTCGACGGCGAAAGGCTGAAGACTAAAGGCTGAAGACTGAAGGCTGAAGATCGGAAGCGCGGAAGCGCAAGGCTGAGGTATGGAGACTTAAGGGGCCGAGAGGGTAACTATGAGCTAACTGAAGACTAATGCTGAATATCGAATAAAGGAGTAAGGGAGCGGAGATAAAGACAAGAGATTAGAAACTGGAGAAGTCCGAGAGCTGAAAGTTACTGAAGACTGAGAAATACTGTAGGCTAAGAGACACCAAAGGCTGAAAAACACTGAAGACTGAAGGTGACTAACTTGAATTCTATAGTCTCGAGATGACAGAAAACTAAGCGTAAAGAGTTCACCGAATAACGAGTGCCCTAATATATACATCCAAAATAACATCCCAAAACAATCCAAGGTAGTTTGTTACAATTCATAAGATTAACCAGAGAACTTCCAAAACGTCAGTTTCGTCCAATACATGATACAATGCCGGAATAAAAGGAATAAAATAACAGAGAAAACTCCAAACCAAAACGCCGACCTAAAACACAACTAAACCTGGGCTAAACGACATGTGTACTCTAACAATGGGGAACTTCACCATGTCGCTTTCATGTCAAAAAAATTTGATAATGCGGAATGTAATTTTGAGATATACGATAAAGAACTTCTGGCAATCGTCCAATGTTTTGAGAGTTGGAGAGCTGAACTCCAAGGATCTTCTTACCCCATTACTGTCCTCACAGATCATCGCAACCTAGAGTATTTTATGACAACAAAAGAACTTTCTCGCCGCCAAGTTCACTGGAGCGAGTTCCTTTCTCAGTTTGACTTTGTCATCAAGGCTAGGCCAGGAAAGGATAATGTCAAGGCCGACTCACTTACCCGGCGATCTCAAGACCTCCCAAAAGACAACACTGACCCTCGAGTATTGTACCAAAACCAAACTCTCCTTCCGGCCCACAAGCTTCATGAATCAGTAATTCAAGATCTAAAAGGCAACGGCCCTTCTAATAAACCGACTCAGCACGCCCCTTTTGAACTTTCTCCAGCAATCCTCTCTCAGCCTCGAGAAGAGCCCCTTGACCACAAGATCGCCCGATTACTTGACCAAGGCTACAACAATAAAAAAGATGAGTGGCTGATAAAGGTAGTTAATGAGTTGACAAAACCTGAAGGAATCCCGCACTCAAAAGAGATATCACTGTCAGAATGTAAACTTCGTGACGGTCGCCTTTATTTTCGCGACAGGTTATATGTTCCTAACAACAAACTTAGATTTCTTCTCATACAGAAAACCCATGATAGTTGTGAAAAGGGCCATCCAGGAAAGAACGCATTGTATCAAACAGTATCAAACCACTACTGGTGGCCTAACCTCTCCCAACAAACAGACCAGTTTGTTAAAAACTGCCATAATTGCATCCGTAATAAAGTTTCTTGACTCAGATACCAAGGAGCTCTGAAACCTCTCCCCCTACCAATACAGCGCTGGCGTGAAATTTCAGTAGACTTTGTGGGCCCTCTAGCAGAATTTGACAAATTCAACTGCATCATGGTGGTTGTAGATTGTCTAACCAAGGAACAACACTACACACCCTGTCACACAAATATGAAAGCAAAGGAGCTTGCAAAATTATTTGTCTGTGACATTTGGCGACTCCACGGGTTATGTGACTCTATTGTGTCCGATCGAGGACCACTATTTGTCGCAGAATTCTGGAAAGCTGTTTGCCATCGTCTACAAATTAACGTCTCACTTTCTACAGCCTATCATCTAGAGACTGACGGCCAAACAGAGAGCGCTAATGCATTCATGGAACAATATCTTAGGCAGTATATAGACTACTCACAAAAAGATGTCTACGAATGGCTACCAATGGCAGAGTTCGCAGCCAATAATGCCGTCAATGACTCCACAAAAGTCTCACCTTTCGTCGCTAATAAGGGTTTTCATCAACGCATGAGTTTTGGGCCACCACGACCCACTCCAAATACAAATTCAAAAAATCGCCGTGAACAAATTATAGCTGGCAACAATTTCGCTTCTAAGATGGCAGAAGTCCTTGAAGTGCTACGTACAAACCTCACACGTGCCAGAGAAAAACAGGAGAGAGCTGCAAACAAAAACCGCTCTCCAGCACCAGCCTATTGAGTTGGTGATGAGGTATTTCTCGATTCCCGAAATATTAGCACCTCGCGACCGATTCCTAAGTTAGACTTCAAATTCATTGGTCCATTTCGTATATCAAAAATTATAAATTCTCATGCATATCAACTAAAACTTCCCTTCGAACATGAGACTTTGCACAGCGTATTTCACACATGCTTGCTTAGACCGGCACCCACGAACCCTCTCTCGGGACAAACCAACCCACCGCCACCACCTATTGCACTGGATGCGTCCTGCGAAAATCTATTTGCTATCGAAGCAATAGTCGATTCCAAGCGAAGTAAAAACAAGAAAATATTCTATTATTTAATTCTGTGGCAAGGCGAAGACCCCAAAGACCAAACATGGGAACCTCTTCAAAACGTTGTAAATGCGACAGCTTCCATTCAAGAGTTTGAGAGACGCTTCCCTGATAAATTGAAGCCAACAAAAAGTAAGATACAGAAAGCAAAACAAAAAGCCAATGCCTCTGTTAAAAAAATGTTGCCAGGCGCTCAATCCCAAGGGGAGTGAGACAGGACCATATGTCAAGGGAAAAACTGAAATATAATCACGTGATATCGCTTACATGCCACGTATACAACCTTTGTAAATAAAGTGTTTAACAACTCCGTAGGAGTTACTTCTCTCCTTGTAGATAATCTAATTAACCTGATTTGACATCGTCGATTGTGCTATATAGCATACCATGACATTATACCTAACAGGTCACCCAATTCTCTGTCTATCCAGCGTTGAAATGCAGACGGTGCCCCTGCTAGTCCAAACGGTGTCACCAACCATTCGAAAGATTTGAACCTTGTTCTGAAAGCGGTTTTTCATTTGTCGCCTCCCATAATTCTTAGTTTATGAAATGGCGACCTAACATCCACCTTAGTCAACCATTTCGCCCCCGATAGCATTTGCATAGTCTCTTTGATCAATGGTAGTGGATAACAATCTCGTTCAGAAACCGCATTCAATGCCCTGTAATCAACGCAAAATCTTAGTCCTCCGCCGGGTTTTTTAATGAAAAGTACTGGCGCTCCTCCTGGTGAATTACTTGCCCGAATCCAGTTCTTATCTAGCAATTCTGTGAGGGTCTTTCAAAGTACTAACAATTCTTCTCTTGACATACCGTAAAGGAGACCCCACGGGACTTCTCTCTCCCGACCCTGCTCATCCTTTTTCTTGGTTATCTTTGTGTCAACTCCTATTTGATGCAGCGGCAATGCGCTCCGACCGTCCACTCCGTCGTCCAGAAATAGACTGGTAAAAACCCTTAGCTCCTGGGGTAATGACTTTTCTATGTCCACTACGGAGGTAGTTTTCTTTGGTTCCAGAGCCCTTGAAAGATTGTTTATAGATATCGCACCAACAATTCCCTCTTCAGATAAAGAATCCCATTTTTCCATACTCCTGAGAAATCTTAATAGTTCCTTAAACACTACCTCTGCTTCTTTTGTTAACTTTACCGCCATGAGCCCCTTTAATTCAGCATCAGCCTTATCGCTCCAGCCGCTTGCTCTGATCAATAGTTTGTCCTCTCCGCTTCCCATCCTTAAAGATTGATTACCTGCAGAATATATAACACCATTTCTCTCTATCCACGGTTTACCCAGAATTATTGGATACGCTAATTTAGGCATCAAATATGCCCACATTTGCTCCTTTCGCCCATCAATGTCTAATATAAATCTCGCAATACGGGTGATCAGGGCCAATTTACTCTCGTCGGCTAGATTAAGATGTCGCGATGGGATTTCTTCCGAAAAAATATCATTATTGCGCACAAGGTCTTCATCAATCACAGATAGGCACAAACATCCTGTATCCTGTTGGAATTCACAAAATCACAGAGTAAAAATATATCCAGATATTTCGTATTTTTATTCACTATACTTCTTGATCAAGTCTATATAGAGGTACTCAAACTAATTACAATAGTAATAGATACAGCCACACCTAATTTATGCGATACTATCGAATTGTAAACAGCTTTCTAACGTCACGTTTCACCTTTAGCAACTAGCACAACTTTGTCGGGAACATCAAACACAAAACAGAAGATTCTACTCCATGACACAATACGTTTCCGTTTTCTAACACTCCTCCTGACCAACAAGATGGATGCCGGTAGTCGTTTGGTTCAGTCCAAAAATTCGCCGATATAGATGTTTTGCTTTTGATCGAGTTAACGGCTTAGTAAGAACATCTGCTATCATATGATTTGTCGGGATATATTTGACTGCAATATCTCCGTTGGTAACACATTCTCTAGTGAAGTGGTATGCAACGTCAATATGCTTTGTCCTTGCAGAATTTGTACCTCTTGCTAGAGCGAGCGCACTCTGGCTGTCTGTAAAAGTTCTTAACCTATTATCATCAATAAGCTGGTCCGAAACGTGCAAATCTTTAAGAAGCCGGGTGACTCAAACCGCATGTTTTGATGCTTCAAATAGGGCAACACATTCAGCCTCCATTGTTGAGGTTGCCACCGATTTTTGTCTTTTCAATTGCCAACTTACTGGACCCCCTCCAACAATCAGAATATATCCACTGTGATCGAGATGGAATCCGTTTTGTCGATGTACTAAGCTCGTTGGTGGCGTTCCAGGTTTCTGTCATGATACAGTATCTATTGTTAAGATGTTTCGGATCTAACTTTAGACTGTTATTTTGAGATATGGCAAGGAAATAATATAGCTACTAGCGGGTCTTACATTAAGATAAATAGCCTTTTGATCCATCTAGATGAGAGGAGTGCGGTTCAGGTTCATTCTTGAGAAATATACTATAATCATCATCATCATAATTTATTCCTTTTGTGATTTATATTGTCTCAAGTACCACCGTCACCAAATTTATAACTTCGACTTTATATATCACAAATTGTTAAAACATACATCGCGATAATAAACTTTTAAAGTCGAATACACTGACTGACTTCCGGGATGTGATATCTGATGCATAATCTGAATCAGAAAACAATTGCAATTTTAACGCCAATGAAAACTCGTCAGAAACAGGACCGAAGCTATAATTAATACAATAATTTTCAGTGCCCTTCAAATACCTGAAGACCCTACAAACACTGTTCTAATGACGTTGAACTGGTGATGAATTAAAGCTAGCTAGCTTGGAAACAGCAAAAGAGATGTCTGGTCTCGTGCTATTAGATGCATATCCCAGTCTTCCAATAGCGCTTAAGTAGGCAGAATCATCAGCTAATTCCTCATCCTGACCTGCAGGTAAAATACCGCTATATCCATCAAGAGGCAACGTGTATGTTTTTGCGTTATCAAGCCCAAAAGACTTGACTTTATCATTTATGTAGTGGGCTTGCGAGATTTTTAGGGATCTTGTCGACCTGTCGCGAGTAATCTTCCATCCAATAATTTTATCTATCAACCCAAGGTCTTTGATTGGAAAATGCAATGCAAGACTTTGCTTTACCTTCTCCACATCTTGGATTAGTTTTCCACATATATCAGTATGTATAATTTGCAGCAATTCTGTCGCTCTTGAGGTAGGACCTTTATTTATCTTCTCGACTTGTTTATATAAGTTGCAAACATCACAATGTTTCAAAATTGAAGTGTCTACATAGAAATTTGATAAATCTTTTGGTTTTATGATATTTAATATAGAGGCGTCGAATTTTTGAATGATTTGCGGCCCGACTTGACCTAGGCGATAATGCAGGAGCTCTATTGCACTTTTCCTTGCAAATTCAGAAATTAAAACCTCCGAAGTGTCTTTTGCTGGAGTAAGTAGTGAATCTTTTGATACATTAAGACAAAATAATCCATCTTCCATACGGGCAGTTGCAATGATTGATCCTTGAGGAGAATAAATCCCGAGACCTTTCGAATTAGATCTTATATTGAGTCCCTTCAAGATTAGTTGCGATCCAGAAATTAAATTCATAGAGCAGTTTGGTAAGTACCAAACATCATTTATTTCAATTGTTTGCCTCCGACTAGCATCTTTAAGATCAAGAACTGTCGAAGCATCAGTCTTCAACCCTGGTTAGAATGTGACTTACTAAGCTCGCTTAGCAAGCACACACTGTATATTAAACTCAGCTGAATACTTTTTAATAAGATAGATAGATTCCCAAATAATACATTTTTTTGACTCATTCTGCTTTTCAACAGATTATGAGACCAAACGGCTCATAGAAATTGTTATTATTTGATTGGGCGATCACAGATTACTTGCAACTTGCGGATTAATCGACTCATTTGTCAGAAGATCATTCTTTGCTTCAAATGACAAAAAGCGACACGACAAGTGATCAGGATCAGAAAATAAATTCAGATATAGCTGAGTCAAGTAAATCTAAATTATATCCTCGCATTGCTAAAGGTGAAGCAATGTCTCAAGATACTGGAAGTAGTGCGTCGTTACCCACTGCCTATCGGCTGAAAGGAGAAGAAAATTATGCCCAATGGAAGTTCGACATAGAGAATATTGCTCGTGTTCATGGTCTAAGAAAATACTACCATCCTAAATCGCCTGCTCCACCAAAAGTGGTTGACGAGTTTGACGACGATGCATCTGCCGAAGATATTAAGGCATAAGATGAATGGGCAAGAGGAGATGCAAAGATGAAATTAATCATTAGAACTAATGTTTCTACATCTATTGCAAGCCAACTTAACCGTCTTAGTACTGCGAAAGAGATGTGGGACGCAATTGCCAATCTATACGAAAGCTCTGGCATAGTATTAAATCAAAATGCCATCGAAAATTACATCTAAATCAATTGTGCAGATTACGACAATATAGATGATTTCATTATGTCATTCCAAAATGCCGCTGACAGGTTAAACACGCTTGGTATCGCTCCGCCAGAATCGTGGCACCCGCTAGTATTTCTACTGGCAGTGAAGGATTCATATTCTACATGGGCAGAGAGACAGAGAGCCGTCTGCAGGTCAAGAAGTGATGTGACACTTTCCGAGCTTGTTTATGACCTAAAGGATGAGGCTAGGGCAGATCGGAAGACAGATGGCAATCAAATGGCCTTGTATGGAAAGAATCGAAGTGATGAAGGAAAGTCCAAAGCGCAAAGCAAGGGAAAGTCCAAGAATCGACCAAAGCCAGCACCTTGTAGTATATGTAGAAATCCAAAAGCAAGACATGCTAAGGGAAAATGTTTTGAAGATCCTGAGAACAAAGATTTGCAAAAGCAATGGGAGGCCAGAAATAAGAAAAAATGGAAAAACTATAGAGATCTCAAGAAGAGTTACAATAGTAAGTTTGAAGCTGATGATAGCGATGAAGATGTTCCTCGCTTTGGAGGTTTAACCTGTAGCACTCTCTTAGGGCAATTTTTCCAAAAATCTGATCGATAGATTATTGATACAGGTGCATCAACACACATAACTAACTCTATCGACAAATTCGACTCCTATGAAGAAAGTAATAATTTGCCCAGCATAATCACAGCAAATGCCCTGTCAAACCCAGAGGCTCAGGTATCATCACCTTGCAGTGTAGATTATCAAACGGAAAAAACCATTCCTTTAAGCTTAGGGATGTGATATTCCTACCAGAGTGTCCTGTTAATCTATTCAGTGGGGGCAAGCTATTGAAAGCAAAGGGGTACATAAGAGACGGAAAGCTTTTTGGGCCCGACGAAATTGAATTTGCAACGTTCGATGACTTGCTTCATATTATTGAATCAGCAATCACAGTTGCGATGCCGGCACTAATAAACCAGCCAAAGCCTACCCTCGATTTATGGCATCGACGACTTGGCCACTTGGGCTTAAGGAATGTCATAGAAACTGAAAAAATAACAACTGGAATTGTGATCGAGCCTTCTAATAAATCAACCTCGACACAAAGTCTTTGCGAGCCTTGTGAGCTGTCGAAACCTCTCCGTCATGTGAGAAAGCATGTTTCTACTCGATCTCGTAATCCACTGGACTCGGTTTCTTTAGATGCGGTCATGATTAACCCAACCGGTAAAATCTTAGTCGATGATTCATGGATTCCTGTTCGGTACTACACCATATTTACAGATGCAGCAACATCAGCTTGATGGGGCTATTATCACAAAGATAAAAGTGGGGCAGCTGATTCCATCAAATATTTTAATGCTCTCATGAAGACTCAATACAACTCTAATGTAAAATCTTGGAGGCTTGATGGAGGAAAAGAGTACTCACCAAAGATGATGAGACAGCTAGCTGCTGAACTAGGTCAGATCATCGAAGTAACTACACCCTAATCTCCCGAGCAAGATGGTCGAGCTGAACGCTCAATCGGAATTATTATCTCAAGAGTTCGGACAGTATCCATCAAAAATAATATCCCTCAATTTCTTTTGCCTGAACTCGTGAGATCTCAACTACAGATAGCCAATCGCTCTGCTACTTCTGTGCTAGATGGAGAAACGCCCATTCAAGCCTTTGAGCGCTTCATGCTCGGGGTTGATAAGAGGCCTGATTTGAGTCATCTTAGGGTCCTAGGCTGTAAAGCATTTGTCCAAATTCCCGTGCAGAAAAGAGTCTTATCTCGAAAACTCGATAAGAGAGCTGAAACAGGTATCCTTATTGGCTACGAAGGTCAGCATATCTACCGAATTTATATTCCCTCTCGATGTGTAGTTGTTCGAACGTCAAATGTGCGATTTGATGAAAATTCTTGTGCAACAAATTCTCCAAAAACACATCTGAATTCCTCTGACTGTAGTCCGCCTATTCAGGTTGATGAAAGTAGTGGGAAGGAAACAAAAACTTCCGACCAACCTGAACCACTCTTTGATCCTCTCACACCTTTTGAGCAACTCAGTTTTGAAGAACATTAACGAGATGTAGAAGTTGACAATTTGCAGGTTGAAAGTAATGCAGCCAGAGATAAGGAAAGCACGGACGATCAGGATAATCAAGAGAGTCAAAAGGAAAGAAGTAGAATTCCCGAAACTATTCAAGAAGAGAACATACCTACTCAAAGCTCAGGAGCGGAGGACATTGAACAGCCCGAAACAACAGTTACTCGACGAGGTAGACTACCTGGAAGCAAGAAAGTCTATCAAAAGGTGGATCGTGTGACCAGAAGCACAGCAGCTAGCTCTGGCTCTGATGAGCATTTGGCTTTTTGTTGCTTTCTTACTGCATCACAGTCTCTGTTGACTGTTGATAATAAAGCTGATCCAAAAACTCTTGCGGAAGCGATGAGTTGTGAGGATTCTAAGAGCTGGAAAGAAGCTATTGATCGCGAGTATAGATCACTCTCAAAGAAGAAGACTTGGTCCCTTGTTCGACGATCTGAACTACCAGATGGTACGAAAGTACTGACTGGGAAACTAGTTCTTAAAACGAAGCGAGGCAAATACGGGAACATACTTAAGTACAAGGCTCGTTGGGTAGTAAGAGGCTTTGAGCAAGAGTACGGACGCGATTATACGCCGACATATGCAGGTGTTTGCCGTAACACGACCTGGAAAATTGCGATTGCCATGGCGGCCAAGTTTGACTTTGAGATCGAGCAGATGGATGCCGTAACAGCATTCTTGAACAGTGACGCAGATACCGACATCTATGTGCAGGTACCACCAGGCTGGAAGGAGCCAGGCATTGCTTCTACATATCAATTCGTGTGCAAACTTCAGAAGGCTTTGTACGGCTTGAAGCAAGCTCCTAGGCTTTGGCAAAGGCACCTTCGAGGCTGTCTGGCAGAAGTAGATTTTGAACCCCTCGCCTCTGATAACTGCCTGTATCTGAATAAGTAAACGGGTATCCTTATCGTCACATATGTTGATGATTTCCTTATTCTTGGAAAAAATATCAAACATATCAATTGGTTGAAAAACATGCTAGCGGACAAATTTCAACTTGAGGATCTCGGGCCAGCTAGTTACTTCCTTGGTGTTCGGATAACGAGAGATCGTCCTCGGAAAAGGATTTATCTCACGCAAGACGCCTATGCTCGCCAAATTCCCGAAAGATTTGGACTTGAAAACTGCCGACCAGTTGACACTCCCATAGCAGCTGGATATGAGAAATTCTTGGTGCGAAATGATGGTGTTGCAACAAGTGCCGAGATTAAGGAATACCAATCCAAAATAGGCTCCATACTTTACTTGGCAGTGCACACACGACCAGATATAGCATTCGCGTGCTCGGCATTTTCTCGGTACCTGTCAAATCCATCCGCACAGCATCTCAAAGGAGTAGATCGGATTCTCTGCTATATTAAAGGCACAATTAACCTAGGAATAATGTACAACGGAAATAGCCCTAACTCTCACCTTCACGGTTATTGCGACTCAGATTGGGGAGGCAACAAAGGTACGCGACGATCTACAAGCGGGAGTGTATTCCTTCTGGCTGGAGGGGTGATATCAGCGTCCTCAAAAAGTCAGCCGAATGTATCTCTATCATCTACTGAAGCAGAGTACTATGCCTACACATCATGCGTTCAGGAACTCCTATGGATACAGCAGGTCATGTCTCAAATGATGTACATCGGAAAGGACATCATATCAACTCGCATCTACTCTGACAGTCAAAGTAGTCTCGCTCTTGGAGAAAATCCTGAGCTACATCAACGAACAAAGCACATTGACATTAAGCACCACTTTATACGGGAACATATTGATTCTGGACGGGTTAATGCTTGTCACATGTCTACGCATGAAATGGTGGCTGATGGGATGACCAAATCACTTTCGCAGAAGAAACATTCTAGATTTGTTGAAATGTTGAACTTGAGAGTTGCAGAATTTGATTAGGAGGAATCATGAGTGATCAGTTTCGGTTTCAGACTGAAGGGGTGAGTCGAAGCATCAGTCTTCAACCCTGGTTAGAATGTGACTTACTAAGCTCGCTTAGCAAGCACACACTGTATATTAAACTCAGCTGAATACTTTTCAATAAGATAGATAGATTCCCAAATAATAAATTTTTTTGACCCATTCTGCTTTTCAACAAGAACCTCAAATCTCACAGCCCCGATACCTGAGACGGACTCAAGATGACCCGAAGCCGTTCGAGCCGGCTTGTTAAAAGGAGATATAGAGATAAATAATGATTCATCATGGAATATGTGATGAGTAGCTCCCGTATCAAGTACATTATTGTTGTTCTTCCGTGAAATATTGGATGAGAGGGCATATTCTTCTATTATCCAAAGGCCATCTTCAGTGAGAGTCTTGGATTTTTTCGATTTCCTTTTATTCTCATACTTTTCTCTTATCTTCCTTGTCTTTTCTGCTTTCTCTGGATTTTTAGCAGCCTACTTTGTACCATCCGGGGTATTGAGCCATAAGAAACAAGAATCACGAGTATGATTTTTTTGTTTGCAATGGGCATAGGACTTCTTGTTAGGCGGGGATTGTTTCTTGCCATCGCTTTCTTTGACAAGAGCAACAAAAGGTTCCGGGTTAGCTAGCTTACAACCTGATTGAGAAGTCCTCAAATGGTTGACAGTTGCATAAAAAGATATGCTTGGATCATTTCTCAGGAAAGTAACTGTGCCACCATAATATCCATTATAGCAACTGTCGAAATGACTCAACAGGTGATTTTTCTTGGCAGAATCAGAAGGGCGTTGTGACCAATCAAGGGCAGCGATGCGAGATTGTCGTTGCATAAGTTCGTTTGCTAACTTTTTGACGTCTGTACCTTCTTCCATTGAAAGATTCCAGAATTCTTCAAGTAAAGAGTTGATGGTTGCTTCATTTTGTGGAAGATAATAAGTTCGAAGAGTATCCCACATATCTTTTGACGTCGTCTTCTCTTCAATCAGATAATAGATTTCTTCAGGGACTAATTGAAGTATGGCCGTCATTATATTGCTATTGTTTATGAGATTGGTGCAATCGAGCTTTGAATCTTTCTCTTTGGGACTCGACAGGGAAGAAAGTCCTGGTAAATCTTCCAGAATATAGCTCTCTCTTTCTAAACCGACCAGACATCTTTCGAATAGTGAGCTCCATCTACCATATGTAGACTTATCGAGCTTAGGGGCACGTCCAAGACTTTTGAGGATTTGCGAAGTGGACATATTGATGTCGAGTGAAAATACTGAAATATTAAATCTCGAAGGAGAAGTACTACCTCGAATAGAAAATGATCTGCATGAGTTCTTGAGGAAGGAGAGGTGCATTCTCAAAACAAAAATTCTGAAAAGGAATAAGATTGTTGTTAAAAGTTACCTTTACTAATATTTGTTGTGCTGGCTCAGCTAAGGTGCTGGTGTCAGTAATGATAATTGTGCTTGGATGAGATGATGTACATGGAACCTCATGAAAGTCAGCAGAAGCATCAACTCTGTTCTATAGAGGACACAAGTAGATGCTAGAAGATTCCAGAGGTCATGATCAGGAGTAATAGGACGGTGTGCAACTATAATCTTAATGTATATAAGACATATCTTTCTCTCATCATATCATTAGGCAGATTATTAGATCATTCATTATAATACGCATACAGTATTCATTCTATACCTATTCCCACCATCAGTATACACCATCTTCTGTGTATACAGCCATCATCAGTATACACCATCCTCTGTATATACAGCTGTCAGGAAAGCCTCTACTATATTATATATATGGAGATTGCCAATCCATAGTGTTCTATGATTCTGGTCTGGCCTTTTAGCCGAGTGGTGATGCATCTATCTCGTGTATCATGAAGGAAGGCAACCTTTAGCCTGACACCCACCTCTTGACACCTCTCTCTCCCCACGTTGTCTACATACTGCTTGTGACAACAGCCATCATCAGTATACACCATCCTCTGTGTATACAGCCATCATCAGTATACACCATCCTCTGTGTATACAGCCATCATCAGTATAAACCATCCTATGTGTATACAGCCATCATCAGTATACACCATCCTCTGTGTATACAGCCATCATCAGTATAAACCATCCTATGTGTATACAGCCATCATCAGTATACACCATCCTCTGTGTATACAGCCATCATCAGTATAAACCATCCTATGTGTATACTGCAACAGATTCAGTAGCCAACATCCTGTCCTCCGTAAGCTCATAACTATAACAATATTGTCTACCCGCCACTTGTTAAAAGTTACGATGGCGAAACAAGCAATGCAGTTAAGCATCAAGGCATTGACCGGATGAATAAGATCATGCCGGAGTATTATGTTTCAGGCATGTAATGCGTAGGTCTGATATGCCTAAGACATATATGGACAAAATTATGTACATTACCTGATGATAAGAGGATGAGTTTTTCCTTTGTAATCTAGATTGTCTGTCACAGTCTAGACAAGAGCGCTTGCGCTGCTAAATGGGAAGAGGTAATTAATATTCAAATCTATAAGGATGTGAACTATTTTGTTCCTCAACACATATATATACAGTTTCACTCCAATCTAATAACTCGCCTTGGCCCTAACATGACTGAGGGTCTCTGGGAAATCCTCGTGTATCAGAAAGTCCTCGTAATAGAAAACCCAGGTGTATCAAGGAGTCTCCACGCCTCAGCTTGCCTCCGAGTCTCAGCTAGTCTCTGTATTCCAGGAAGTTTCACAATAGCGAGAACCCCCCCTGCCGTACAGTACCCTGCCCTTTGCCACATGCCCCATGCGCCATACCTTTATCCCTACAGAGTTTGGGCCTGCCTATGCGCCACATAGGCTACAGGATTAATTCAGCTTATCAGCTGTCACATTGTCTATGATATGTGTGAGATTGGAAGCTGATTCAAAAGCCCATCTTAATTAAATATATTCTCCTTACACTCATCTATTCATTCGTGTATCCAAATTATAAATTATTCAGTCTGTTGATAATATCTTGCTCAATAACCAATATAATATTTAACAATTGTAACTCAGTCTAGAGATTTGGTCTCATAATCTGTTGGAATTCACAGAATCACAGAGTAAAAATATATCCAGATATTTCGTATTTTTATTCACTATACTTCTTGATCAAGTCTATATAGAGGTACTCAAACTAATTACAATAGTAATAGATACAGCCACACCTAATTCATGCAATACTATCAAATCGTAAACAGCTTTCTAACGTCATGTTTCACCTTTAGCAACTAGCACAACTTTGTCAGGAACATCAAACACAAAACGGAAGATTCTACTCCATGACACAATACGTTTCCGTTTTCTAACATATCCACCATAACTTTAGTGAAAAAAGAGGAATTTATTAAGCCATCTATGAGGAGAGGCTGATTACATAATTCCGGTTGTACCCACGTTGAGACCTCTTCTTTTTCCCTGAAGGCGACTTTCTTCAGGGTTCCCCGTTTTCCTGTCCTCCTTCAGCTACGCCTGCCACCCTGGGCTGTTCCACTGGCCGCCGCGCCCTCCTAAACCTTGGATATACTCTCGCAAAATTCCCCCGACCTGCACAACGGTCACACAACCCTTCAGCCATTAGCCGCTGAACCTCCTGCTGTGTCCTCCATGGTGCCCTCGGCAATTCTGCTCTTCCTTTGTTTTTAACCACGGAATTTATACGTTCTTCCACCTGGCCACTTCCTTGGTCAGAGTTGTCTACCCCCTGCCCGTTAGCCGTTAATGTTAAATGCTGCAGAGCTGCTAAAATGGCATTAGTATCCCCCATTCTAATGTCTCCGTCAGCGTCAGCGTCCACAGCCTGCTGCCTAGTTAGAACTTGCGCCGTGCCGCTCTTGGGTACCCCGAGCTTGGTAGTTGTAAGCAAGCTCCCCGTGGACAATAGTCAGCCAAACTCTCTAGTTCCAGGGCAATCTCCTTTACTTCCGCAACCCAGGCTTCGTACAGAGACACATTCAGTAATTTGACGCCTGTCAGGAACTGTCATGTACAATGCTGGTCCTAATCATCGGGGTTGTTGATCTTCATATGCAAGGTGCCTGCCCCGCTGATCATAGCTGTAAGAGTTAAAGCATTCCCTCCGTAAGTAATGCCTAATGGCTAGAGCTGGCTCTATATTCCTTTGAATTCTTTCTTGCTCTAAACTGTCGATCGTGTTATCAAATGGTTCTATTTCTGGGTGTTTCTACGGGCTATGCTATTCTTCGCTATTTGATAATATTCCTTGGAGTTATTTTATGGTTATTCAGGCGCTCGGAAACCAGGGGGTCTTATTGTACTTAAGGTCGTTGTCTTGACCGCTTACTGCTCTTCAGATTAGTGTCTTGTATTTATCCTATCCTCAGATAATCTAGTTCATTGCCTCGCTCAGATTCGGGTTGTCCTCATGTTGTGCATACAATTATCGGACTCTTATCGCGGTTACGTTAGCTACGCCAGCTACAGTCACGTCATTCACGTCAGTTGCATAATCAAGCCAGTCACGCCAGTCGCGCCAGTCACGCCAGTCACACCAGTCACGCCAGTCACACCGGTCACGTAAGTCACGTAAGTCGCGTCATTTACGTAAGTCGCGTCAGTCACTCACGTTGGCCACGCCTCGCACTATTGGAACTCCTGACAACGCCGATCAACGCCCGTCGGAGCTTTGCATTAATTGCTGCTTTAAGTTTTTGGGTTTTCCCGAGAGGCGTGTGAGCCTTGTCTCCCCTACTTTGTTCTATTTGTAGCTCGAACTCTTGCAGGAAGTCCGCAAAAAACTGGTGTTTGCCTTGCTCCATACAATCCAAGGTCTCCGAGGCTGATTGTCTTGCCTGCCGGTCAGAAAAGGTCTCGTAAAAATAGGCTAACAAATCCTTCCAATTAAACCGACCGTCCGCCCTTCGACTGTCAAACCAACCCGAAACTCTTGACTTCACGTTGTTGGGTAAAGTCTCTATCATGTCAAGACAAATTGCTCAATCATCAAAATAGGGTGCGTAGTCAGTGTCGATGCGCGTCTCTAATTGATCGATGTAGAAGGCGAAGTCTTCCGGTCTTCCATTCCATTTTGGTAGCGCCATATCCCTTCAAACTGGCACCTGTTGTGGTCTGTCATGTCCCTCCGAGACCGCAGTCCTCTCTCTCCTTTCTATCAAGAATCGCTGAATCTCGGCTAGATCATTGGCCGAAAGGTTCCACCTCGGATCCTAGTTAATACCCTCACCCATGTTCACATCTGAGGAGCTCGCTATTTGGATGAAGCTGTGGAAGAAGGAAGATGAATTGGTGTCTGAAGAGTCTGGGACTCTGATAGACATGCAACAGAGGATGATGAAGATGATGTAAAAATTATATGTGAGGGGTTCAACAAAGTTATTATCATGATGAAAGACGTAACCCAAAATAAGTTTATAATTTTTACATAGCGAGAAAAATACAGGAAATACCCCCCCTACTTAACCGCCCTTTAACACCCTGGCCAACAGCCCAGCCCGTAGTTGGTAGTCCCCACCTAGTTCCGCTTTGTTACCTAACTCCGAACTCCACGATCCCTGCCTGCACCGGTTATACGGACCTTCTTCTGCTGGCCTTGTCGTGTCCTCGGGTACTGTGAAACCCCTGTCAACCTCTTCTAAGTTATTACTGGGTTGGTCCCTGGTACCAACCCCAATATGGGCACAGCCCCTAACAAGGACAGTGTCATGAGCGGCATGTAGACAGCAGACAAGAGTAAGAACAAGACAAGATCTGTGATTCCAGGCAATGGATGCTGCCCTACATAATACATGAGATAGATGCATTACCACTTGGCTAAAAGACCAGACCAGAATCATAGAACACTATGCTCTGGCTATCTCCATATATGTATTATACAACAGAGGCATTCCTGACAGTCCCTGTGACAGTAAGTCTACGCATATCAAGGGTACTTCTTGTTTCAGCTAGTTGCCATCTCATAGTTGGTCATGCCCTGTGCACCGTGCCCAATTTGCCTTGATCCACGCACATTGCCCCATGCACCACAACCTTATCCCTGTAAGGTCTATGCATGCCTATGCGCCACATAGGCTACAGTAACAATTCAGCTTACCAGCTGTTACAATTCTCCTCTTCCTGGAGAACAATTTACTTGGCGTCTTGATCTTTGCTGCTGAAGTATTTGGGGTTCTGCCGGTCCTACAAAGCCGCCAGTTTTGCTGATTTCTAGGCCATTAGAAGACCAAATACGTCCATATTTAGGTTCAAGTTCTTCTAAAGCCTTAGTGTCCTGCACGTATTTGATAGGTTCCCAGGTAGGATCTGCCCAGCCTACCCACTTAACTGACGCCTGTCTAAATTTTCCTCGCCCCCGTGACTTAGTTCTTGCTAGTAAAATAGCTTCAACCTGATACTCTAGCTCCTTGTGAGGGTTAGAACCCTGGTGCCAAACTCGGGCTTGTGGCCCTTGTCTATGCATCTCGCCTAAGTGAGGGGTAGCCCGGCATATCGGCGCTACAACACTTCGGGATAAATTATCGGACGAGGACCCCTGTCGCAAATCATCATTTCGGGACGTTGGATGTCGGCGATCATAATTCGGAATATGTGTATCTACGATGGCTAAGGCGTTGGTTGGGAAAATTGATTCTTTGGCGTGGAGATGGTGTTCAGGGGAAAAGACTCACTCATGTATATAACAATAGCTCACAGCATGGCTTGAACTCCACGCACTTCTTATTTTATAATTCTGAACTTCAATCTCTGAGTTAATCGAGACAGCCTTTCACAGTAGAAGTGCGTCTCTCTCATCAACACCGATCGGAGATTCTCATCCTCATCAGTCAGTCACCTCTAGTTAGTTCGATATCTATCGTCAGTTAGTCAGATACCATCAGCTGGTACTCAGTCATTCAGTCAGTCATTCAGTCAGTCATTCATTAATCAGTATATATACCATCCTTTTTTTCATTCATTAATCCCATCAGTCAGTAACTTCATCGGGAAAATCGTTGCCAACATGGGGGACGTCGATATGAGGGATGAAGACCAACAGTTCAACGAATTTGAAGACCCGGAAGCATCTCCAGGTGCGAATGATTCGCCCCCTTCATGGGTTTCGAGCATCGTCAGGATGTTAACACAATTCTTAAAAAGTCAGCAGACCGGAACTACCAGAAACTCAAGACCAAGGCATTCACAGCCTCACCCTGAAAAGTTTTCCGGAACTGACCCATCAGAATATCCTCAGTTCCGGAGTCTTCTAGAGGCAAAACTGAAGATCGATGGCGAAGCGATCGGAAATGAGGAGGAAAAAGTATGGTATGGGTTTGGTCGCCTTTCTGACACGGCATCGAGACGACTACACCCATGGATAGAATACGCTAAAGGTACGGAAATTTTCACCGTCAGCAATTTTTTGATTCGTCTTGATAAAGCATTCAGCGACCCGGAAAAGATATCAAAGGCCATTGACAAACTAAACTCGATTAAACAAGGCAACCAACCGTTTAGAGAGTTTCTCCAGGAATTCGAAAAGCTTCTCTTAGAGGCACGAGGATGGGGCTGGGAAGACCCTGTTAAAAAGGGCTACCTGAAGGCTGCCCTCAATCGGGAACTTTCTGACCGTTTGGTGTCTCAGAGCGAGCCTGAAGGATATGAAGAGTTTGTATCGCAACTACGAGTGACGTCAGATAAGGCAGACAAGATGAAGACATGGGACAGTCGTAAAGGTCGGAACCATGGTATCAACCCCTACCCCTACCCCTCCCCAGTCGCCGACACTCAAGTTAACGGTGATCCCATGGATTGGGAACCGACTCAATCTTTAAACGTGTCTTCAGTTCAGAGAAACCCCTAATCACCAGATATCGTTGCCTCAAAGACCCCGTGCAACTTGGGTGTCACACGAAGAGATTGGTTGGAGAATTTCAGCAGGGTTGTGTATTCGTTGTGGGGGTCGAGGCCATATTATTAAGGGTTGCGCTCTGCTCCCGCCTATCAATCCCAATCGCCAACCTAAAAGACAAATCACATCACCACAAGTAGCAGTATCGGCGATGAATTTGACGACAGGAGGGTCTGCTGAAGGCGTTTCGGGAAATGTGTAGCCCTTGACCAAAGTCGCAGTCAGGGGCTTGGGAAATTGGACCTGAAGGAAGACTGGGAATATTTTAAGGATTCTATGGATGGCCAGCCTTTTGTCGTTAAAGTTTTCATTAATGATATCATATTTGCTAATACATTGATTGATACTGGCTGCCTTTCTTATGGCTTATGTGACTCCCGATTTGCCCAACGGAACAATTTTGCGCGGTTAAAAATAAAGCCTAGAGAAGTAATTGGATTCGACGGGAAAGTCGCGTCTTCAGTGGACGAAGTTGCTGTCGTTGATATTGATTTGGACGGACACCGACAGTCTAGGGTGTTTCTCTATATATCTCCTATAGGCCATTACGATATGATTCTGGGAATGCCGTGGATCACTTCTCAAGACGTAAGAATCAATGGCCCTCGATCAGAAATGGTAATTAGCTCTACAGGAACAAAAGTTCTAAGTATAGAGTCATTCTTGGCTGTCCAAAGTGCTCATAGGAAACCAGTACAGGTCTCGGCTATGACTTTCGGATATTTATCCAAAAATATTCTAATAATACGAGAGTTCAGGTCTTTGCTGCGAGTATGGCTGACATAAACAAAGCTTTGGCTGGTAAGCAGCGATCGGATCCAATTGCTAAGTTACCAGTACAGTACCATGAGTATCTCGATGTTTTCGACCACAGAAGAGCCGACTTACTACCACCGTTACGAGGCCAAGGTATAGATCATAGAATTGAGATCGAAAATGTTGATGGAAAAGAAGCCAAGGTACCGTGGGGGCCACTCTACGGCATGTCAAGAGAAGAGTTGTTGGTGCTTCGAAAGACCTTGACTGAGCTACTTGATAAAGGGTTTATAAGAGTTAGCAATTCACCCGCAGCTGCACCCGTACTTTTTGTTAAAAAGCCAGGTGGTGGCCTCAGATTTTGCGTGGACTACCGCGGGTTGAATCGTATCACACGGAAAGACCGATACCCTCTCCCACTAATATATGAGACTTTGCGCAATATTAGCAAAGCAAAATGGTTCACAAAGCTTGATGTAATAGCCGCCTTTCACAAGATACGAATAGCGGAAGGAGATGAATGGAAAACCGCTTTCCGTACTCGCTATGGCCTTTATGAATGGATGGTTACCCCGTTTGGACTCGCCAATGCCCCAAGCACGTTTCAAAAGTATATTAATTGGACCTTACGTGAATATCTCGACAATTTTTGTTCTGCGTACATCGATGATATCTTAATTTATTCATCCGGAAATAGAGCAGAGCATCAGGAACACGTGCGAAAAGTACTACAGCGTCTTCGGTAATCTGGTCTGCAAATTGATATCGACAAATGCGAATTCGAAACAACAACGACAAAGTACCTTGGGTTTATTATAGAGGCAGGTCATGGATTACGCATGGATCCTGAAAAGATTAAAGCCATTAAAAACTGGGAAGCACCGACATCTATTAAGGGCGTTCGAGGGTTCCTAGGTTTTGCGAACTTCTATCGGAAGTTTATTCATAACTTTGCAGATCTTGCGCGACCCCTAACAGATCTTACTCGAAAGGATTGTAAGTTTCAGTGGAGTTCCGAAGCAGATCGAGCATTCCATAAATTAAAAGATATATTTATTAGCGCTCCAGCTCTAAGTCAGTTTGACTATGATAAGGTCACGAGGATCGAAACGGATTCTTCCGGTTGGTGCACCGGAGGGACACTACAACAATTGAATGATAAAGGACTATGGGTCCCTTGTGCTTTCTTTTCTAAGAAAAATAATCCAGCCGAATGTAATTACGAGATTTTTGATAAAGAAATGCTCGCAATTATTCGCTGTTTGGAAGAATGGGATGCTGAGCTTCGAGGAGTTAAGCAGTTCGACATTTGTACAGACCATAAAAACCTTGAATACTTCATGACAGTTCGTCGGCTCACAGAGCGGCAAATGAGGTGGTCTCTGATCCTCTACAGGTATAATTTTCGTATTGTTCATGTGCCTGGGAGATTGAACGAGCGTGCCGATGCACTCTCCAGAAGAGACCAGGATATGCCAAAAGACAAAGAAGATGAACGGCTCGCGGATAGAAAAATTTGCCTTCTAAAACCGGATGTTTTAGTGGCGAGTCATAGTATAATAAATTCAGAGAACACAAGCATAGAACCCGAAAATGAGCATTTCAAAGTTGGAGAATTGCCGGACGAGCTCAAGGAATGGAATGAAGAACTTCAGGAGGACGAGCAATACAAACTAGCACTGGAAGCGGTTCAGGAGGGGGCTAGTAAGTTTCCAACTGAACTTCAGCTCAAAGTTTCGATCTCAGAATGTTCTTGATCAAAACAGGGCTTTTTATTGTTTCGAGAACGTAAGTGGGTGCCAAATTGTTCAGATTTGCGGACTAGAATAATCCAAAAGACTCATGATTCACCTTTGAACGGACATCCCGGAAGAGAAATAACCTATGCTCTCGTGGCCGTCAATTCTTTTGGCCCGGTATGGCTAAAGACATTAGAAGGTTTGTCGAAAACTGTGACGGTTGCGGTAGAAATAAAGCTTGGCGAAGTAGACGACAAGGATTCCTAAAGCCTCTACCGATTCCTGATCGAATATGGTCTGAAATATCAATCGACTTTATTACTGACCTCCCGGAATCTCAAGGGTGTACTAATATAGTCGTAATCACAGACAGGTTGAGCAAAGGCGTAATTGCCGATGGACTGAAGAATATCGATACAGAGACAGTTACAAATGGTTTATAAAAAATTATCTCCCATACCATTTTATACCAAATGCTATAGTTTCTGATCGAGGCACTCAGTTCACCGGTGCTTTCTGGAAAAGATTCTGCGATATATTGCAAATACAACGACGACTATCGACAGCATTTTCGCCCGAGACTGATGGATCTACTGAAAGAATGAATGAGGTGATTGAGACTGTTCTTAGACAATACGTTGATTGGAACCAAAGTGACTGGTTTGAATGGTTGCCCGTGGTTGTTAGCAGTATTTGTGGACGAGATTCATCTTCCACTGGAACCAACGCTTTCTTCATGACACATGGATGGAATCAAAACTTACTCGAACACATTGAAGATGACATCTCAGACAATGATACAAGAAATTCTCCCATCGCAAAAGCAGATCGTGTCATAAGGAAATTAAAGCAAGTAAAAGACTGGGCGCAAGCGTCGATGGCTGCATCTCAGGAATCCCAAGAACATGCATCGAATAGAGCAAGAGACCAAGCCCCTGGTTACAAAGTCGGTGAAAAAGTGTGGCTCAACATGGAAAACATAAAGACAAATAGGCCCTGCAAAAGCTTGATGCAAGGCATGCAAAATTCACTGTAACTGAAGTGGTTGGATCTCATAGTTATCGGCTTGATACTCCACCGGGTATCCATAACGTCTTCCATTCCCGTCTATTGAGACCGGCTAATTCTGCACCGCTAAAAGGACAAGTTACTGACGACGGCCAGCCGTCGGCTATTTTGGTTGACGGATCAAAAGAATATGAAGTTGAAAAGATCATTGATCAGAAACGAGCACCGGGGAAAGGAAAGAAATTAAAATACTTGGTGAAATGGGTTGGTTACGCAAAGCCGACCTGGGAACCAGAATCATTTCTGCAAGATAACGTCGCTCTAATTGAATGGAATAATCTCCCAAAATCAGAAAAACTTAAAAATCAACGCAAAAAAAAAAATAAATAAAAAAAAATAAATAAAAAAAACAGAATGATTGAATGAATAGAACTACATCATTATGTATGGTGATTAAAACAAAAAAAAAAAAAAAAAAAAAAAAAAAACGTGTTAAAGTGGGGGATAATGTGAGGGTTAGAACCCTGGTGCCAAACTCGGGCTTGTGGCCCTTGTCTATGCATCTCGCCTAAGTGAGGGGTAGCCCGGCATATCGGCGCTACAACACTTCGGGATAAATTATCGGACGAGGACCCCTGTCGCAAATCATCATTTCGGGACGTTGGATGTCGGCGATCATAATTCGGAATATGTGTATCTACGATGGCTAAGGCGTTGGTTGGGAAAATTGATTCTTTGGCATGGAGATGGTGTTCAGGGGAAAAGACTCACTCATGTATATAACAATAGCTCACAGCATGGCTTGAACTCCACGCACTTCTTATTTTATAATTCTGAACTTCAATCTCTGAGTTAATCGAGACAGCCTTTCACACTCCTCTAAGTTGTCTATTATAGGCGGATTTTAAGCTTCATCACGTGACTTACTTGGAAACTGATCAGCCCCGGCTCGCTTAACCAACCCAACATGGAAACGTTTGTGAATATTCCCAGGCACATTCAGCTCCACAGTCAGAGCGTCAGGAACTGCGGTGTGACGGGTTGATACAGCAGAGATGGACAATGATGTAGGTAATCGTAATTAATATTAAATCTTCTAAGGAAATCAAATCTAATTACATGATAAACTATCATTATATACAAGCCAAATCGCTCGAGCTATTTAGCCCTGACTTTAAGTCCCGTAGTTTGTGACGTGACTTATAAATATACATTGGTTTGAGATGTGGCGAGATCAGAGCACTATGAAACGTTCCCTGTCAGATGTTCTCCACAATTATGATTGCCATGGATCATTAAAGGATTTGCATACGTTGACCAGCGTAGGCTACAGGACAATATTGGCTCACAAGCCGTTACATGCGGTGACTTCGTACTTTGCATGCTGCCAAGCTATTTTTTTGGATACTTGTGGCGTCTTGATATTGCGCAAATTGAGCCAAACTTTGTCACCAACTTGAAATTGTTCTGACTGGCGGCGAAAGCGATTGGCATTGCTCTCATTTTGATGTTGAGCAGATGCCTTTGCTGCCTGAGCAAAGTCTTGCGCATCCCGTATACGTTGCACATACTTCTGACCCGCGATAATACAAGGATGTCGTACCTGATTCCTTTCTGGTGCTGGTTCTCCAAGAGGGGCTAAGTCGTAGCCGTTGCGCATGAAGAACGGGCTGAGTCCCCCAATTGCAGAATTGGGTCGAGTGTTTAAAGCTAAGTGAGCTATGGGTAACAGTTCCATCCAATCAGTCTGAGCATAAAAACTGAAAGCTTGTAAGTACTTGTATAACTCTTGATTAGCCCTCTCGCTCGCATTTGTCTGAGGGTGATACGCCGTTGTAAGCCTTTGGTTGATGCCTGATAATTTACAGAAAGTTTTCCAGAAGTAGCTTAACCAGTCGCTACCTCTATTGCTAGTTAAGTATCTGGGAAATCCGAAGTATCAATAGTACCTGACGAAAAAGATTTCAGCACACTTTTCAGCCTTCATTGTTTCAGTACCAAATAAGAAGATATCCTTAGACAATTTGTCTGTGATTACCAAAACATTGGTGCAGCCCTGAGACTTTGGCAAGTCTGTTATGAAATCTATTGTCAACTCGTTGCCAATCCGTTCTGGGATTAGTAAAGATTGTCACAGGCCAATGCCTGGTAATTTTAAGGCTGATGCCTAAGGCAAAAATAATACTCTTTGCTAAGCAGCTCCAAGCTGAAACTTCTCCGATGTCACAGATCAAGATATCAAAGCAATGTGCATCCGAGTAAATGATGGTAAATTAATAATCTAACTATGAAGAATTATCTAATATAATGATGAATCCTCGTTGTTAGGTAACTAACAGAGGTCTTTATACATTTTAACCCTCAACCCTTAATTACTTCCTCCTCATTCTCGTAACCTTAGGAGTCTTCTCGAAGATTCCAGTCATTTTATCAGAGCTGCTTCACAAGCGGCCGTTTGCTTGTGCACGGAGCAGGATAATAGAATCTTCTCAAAGGTTCAAGTTGATACATCAGAGCTAGTTCATGAGTAGCCGCCTACCTGCGCACAAACTAGAATTAGAGAATCTTCTAGATCACTCTGGTTGATCTACCAGTCCTCAGGGCGCTATGAAAGGATACGCCGACTAGCGCATGCTACAGGTAATTATTGGCTAACTAGCCGTTACATCCGACACGCAAGTTTCCCCAAACATTTACGGTAACATATGTTGATTTTACAGTTTTGTTTGTGATGAAGAGTGAGACGTGACGAGACACTGGTTGTCTGCACAAAGGACACCAAAGCATCATAAGATGTTAGAGGCGAATGCAGAGATTGTAGATCATGCGATTTTGATTTAGATCATGCGAAGAAAGGGAGGAAATGTTGAACACGAGGAATAGATATATGATGTTTGCTCTCGGTTTTTTTTGCTTCTTCACTTCAAGATTTTCTATTGTATATAGCTCTGGATAGCTTGTGAATAACAATCATCTTAAGACCCTTACAATATACGTGGTAGGACAATTGTGTGGCGTGAAGCGAAGGCCGGCTTCTTATGATCTTTGTAAGGGTCTTAAGATGATTGTTATTCACAAGCTATCCAGAGCTATATACAATAGAAAATCTTGAAGTGAAGAAGCAAAAAAAACCGAGAGCAAACATCATATATCTATTCCTCGTGTTCAACATTTCCTCCCTTTCTTCGCATGATCTAAATCAAAATCGCATGATCTACAATCTCTGCATTCGCCTCTAACATCTTATGATGCTTTGGTGTCCTTTGTGCAGACAACCAGTGTCTTGTCACGTCTCACTCTTCATCACAAACAAAACTGTAAAATCAACATATGTTACCGTAAATGTTTGGGGAAATTTGCGTGTCGGAGAAGTTTCAGCTTGGAGCTGCTTAGCAAAGAGTATTCTTTTTGCCTTAGGCATCAGCCTTAAAATTACCAGGCATTGGCCTGTGACAATACCTCTGTATTTTCTCTTATTTTTTTTTTAATATATTTTTTTTTGAGAGCATGGCTTTGTTAATTGTGGTGTAGATACGTCAAACTTTCATATCCGGTATGAAATGATCACTAATTTCGTCGAAACATTTCACATGTGTGGAGCAAGAGATGCCTTAGACTCCATGGCACAACCCTATTCACCCGAAAGCGAAAGTCCTGAAATTTGCTGAAGCGAATCAATTGAGACAGATAACCACATGACCAGACAAGCCGCTCGGGTGAAATTGAATATATTATATAAATCACATAAAATTCTAAGTTATTTTTTTTTTTTTTCAATCTCCTTTTATTTTCAAAGGTATCAAGAGCAACCGTTTCTTCAAAGTCAGATAATAGGTGCCCTGATGGTTTTGCATATCCAGTCCACTTGACTAAAACTTCTTTCCGAATTCCACGTCCTACTCTTTTCTCTCTGGCATCCATAATTTCATCAATTCCAAACTTGATATCTCCTTCCTCATTTTGTAGACCAGAGGGTTGCTCGTTGTCTGTCAGTTGTGATGGTAGTGGATTATCGCCCGATGGTCTTAAGAGCGACGTGTGAAACCGATTATGAATCCCTTTTGGTGTGTCAAGTTCATTAAAGTGCGGATTTTCAGGAAAGATTCGAGTAATGGTGTATTTACTATGGATCCAATCGAGTTTCTTACATGGTCTTGCCGTGGCAATATTCTTCAAGTTGAGCCAGACTTTGTCGCCAACTTTATAGCTTAACGCGGCTTCTTGACGACTATTTGCAAATTTTTCCTGTGACTGTTGAGCAATTGCCATGGATGTTTCGGCGAACAAATGTTCTTCATGAAGTTTTTCTACTACCGCTCTACCACGCCCTGCCGGTGTGAGGGGTGAATGACGGTCTGACTCTGGGATTGAAATTGATTCGGCATTATAACCGTGGCTCATGAAAAACGGGCTGATTTGTGTTGACGTTGCTGGCTTGTTGTTAATCGCGATTTGAGCCAAGGGAATCCAGTCGATCCAATCGTGCTGTTGGAATGAAATGTAAGTCCTGAGGTATGTTTCTACTTCTTGGTTCGCTCGTTCTGTGGCGCCATCTGTTTCTGGATGGAAGGCAGTCGATAATCGTTGGTTAATTGATAAGTGTTTGCAGATTGCGCTCCAGAATCCGTTCACAAATTGCGGTCCTCTGTCGGAGACAATTGCTCGCGGAATCCAATGATGCAGAAGATAATGCTGGATGAAGATTTTCGCGAATCCTTCGGCATCAAATGATTTGGGTGGAATTGGTAATAATACAATGCCTTTGCTCAGCCTGTCGGTGATAACTAGTAATATTGTGATTTTGTCCGGACCAGATGGTGGGAGACCTGTAATAAAGTCCATCAAAATTTCCGTCCAAATTTGATTTGGTATAGGGAGAGGTTTCAACAACCCTTTCTTTTTATCTCGCCACACCGTTGTCCTTCCACACACATCACAATTCTTAACAAACCTCCGTACGTCTTGGTTCATACCAGGCCAGAAAAATCTTCGCGCCATAAGTGAAATTGTTGCATCTCGTCCAGGGTGTCCGGAGAGGAAAGAGTCGTGGACTTTTTGTATAATACCCGTGGAAAGTGGTTCAAAATTTGGGATCCAGATTCTTTCTCGGTACTGCAATAATCCATTATTACCTATTGAGCACTCTCCGGTGGCCATTCTCAAATTCAACTTAGCTGGGAATTGTTGTTCCTGTGATTTTATGGTGTTATATGCGGTGTGATAGGCGTCTCCAATTTTACCAGGGAGTAAAGCCTCGTTCCAAAGGTTGGTAAGATGCGCTTTGTCGGGAAATGGGGTGCTTAGGTCGGTAATTTTCATTTCATTTACCCAGAGTGTCTGAGGAAGGAGTACTTTTTCTTGGTGAGCTATTCGAGAGTCGGATGAATCTTTTGGCATGTCCTGATCTCTTCTTGATAGCGTTTCTGGTATAACGTTCGCTTTTCCTGGACGATGCTTGAGAGTGAAATTTAACGGAGCAAGAAGCTCCATCCACCGGATTTGTCTTTCAGAAAGGATCTTTTTTGAACTAAACGGCTCAAGGTTTTTATGATCCGTCAAAATGGTAAACGGTTGTTTAAGTCCTCTCAGCTCACTATTCCATTCTTTTACACACTTGATTACTGCTAAAAGTTCCTTGTCGTGAATGTCGTAATTACACTCGGCAGGTAGATGCTTTGCTGAATAAAATGCGACCAGCTGCAACACGCCCGAGACGGGGTCTTTTTGTGTTAAGGCCCCCCCAACAGCCCATCCGGATGAGTCCGGCTCTACTTGAGTTTCATAATCTGGGTTAAACGTTGCAAGGATTGGTTTTTCTTTAAATAAACTTTTTATATTGTTGAAAGCTTCCTCACAGTCTGGAGTCCAAGTAAACTTGATACTTTTTCGAGTCAGATTGGTTAACAGTTGTGAGAGTTGGGCGAAGTCTTTGATGAATAGTCGGTACTAATTTGCAAAACCAAGAAATGATCGAACCGCCCGAACGTTGGTAGGTGATTTCCAGTTTGAGATTGCTTCGACCTTTCCGGGATCCATTTGAATACCTATGCCAACTTCTACAATATAACCGAGGTATTTTGTTTTCTTTGTTTCGAATTCACATTTTGATATATCCAGATGAAGACCGTGTTCCAGAAGGCTCTTTAATACTTTGGCCACTTTTTCTCAGTGATCTTTCAATGAACCCGTCGTAAAAATAAGAATGTTGTCCATGAAAGCTGAGCAGAAGTCATCGAGGTATTCTCTCAGAACCCAATTAATATATCGCTGGAATGTCGCCGGAGAACCTGTGAGTCCAAAAGGGCATACTTTCCACTTATAGAGTCCGTATCTTGTTCTGAATGTGGTTTTCCATTCCTCTCCTTTAGCCATTCTGATTCGATGAAAAGCAGCTGACACATCTAACTTGGTAAGCCATTTGGTACTGTGGAGTGAGTTGAATGTTTCTTTTATCAGCGGTAACGGGTATCTATCTTTTTTTGTTATCGCGTTGATTCCACGATAGTCAACGCAAAATCTCAGTCCTCCAGGTTTCTTTGCAAACAGAACCGGTGCTGCTGCGGATGACTTACTATGCTGGATAAATTCTTTCTCTAGTAAGCTTGTTAATTCTTTCCTCAAGACCAGTAGCTCATCATGACTCATGTTGTATAGCGGCCCCCAAGGTACCGCCTTTTCTTTCCCGTTCTTGTCTTTCTCTAGGGGTATTTCATGATTGATACCTGGCCTATGCGGAGGCAGTGTTGCTGCTTGTTTCGGATTAAAAACTGGAGCAAACCGTTGATAATGTTCCGGTAGTCTCTGCTTAATTTCCTCCAGGGTCAATTGAACTTTGGGGCAAAGTGCTTTTTCAATGTCGGACAATGACGCTGCAAATATCTCGGCAGTTTGCGGGTTTCTTCTCGATTCCTGAACCAAGTTTGCAAAAGTAGAGGGCTTCACTTCATTGATTGTGAAAGGTACACCAGTTGATTTTGCATGCCGATTTTCTCGTGCTTCATTGCTGATGATAGATAACTTGTGGTTTTTAAATACCAGTTCACACCTGACTGAATTTAACTCTGCGTGACAATGTTTCAACCATGGCATTCCTAAAATTAGTTTCTCACCTTGGTTTGGTACCACAATTGCCCATGCTGTATGGATTTTAAGTCCACTGATATCCATGGAGAACTTGGTGACCTGATTGATAATTCCCGAGATATTATTTAGGACCCCCGTTATGGTTTTTTGGGCTAGAGGATATGTTTTTAGGTTGAGCACTTTGACTTGATCCTTGCTGATTGTTGCGAAAGCCAATGATCCAGGGTCAATAAGGGCGCACAATTGATAGTGGTCGTTATTGGAATGGAAGATTTAAAGTTCAGTTGTTCGACTTGATAGGATCACTTATCAATCGTAGGGTAAACTTGGAACAAGTAAGAGTCTGTTAACGTAGTGTCTGGAGATGTTAATTTCTCCCACTTCGAACAGAGTGCTATCTACTAATAAAACTAACTAAGAGTGATTGAGTGATCTTGCTAATAAGGATTAGCGTATTGATGCTCATAATACACTTTAGGCTTAAGGTCAATGCGTGTGCGATTAGGGGATTCAACCTTGCACAATCTTCCTCGGCCATCTCAATTAGAAGCACTAATTTCATCATCCCGCCTCACTTTGGACCAAATATACTGGTGCACAAGTGACTTAACCTTGGCTTTGGTAATGCTTTCGTACATATGTCTGCAAGATTCTCTTCAGATGGACAATGTAGTAAAGTTAAAGATCCGTCTGTTACTTTTTCTCTTGTAAAGTGATAGGCTATATTGATGTGTTTTGTTGCATCGTTAAGCCTTGGATTGTGAGCAACATTAATAGCAGCTTGGTTGTCGGTCATCAATGCTTTTGGGATATCTTTGTCAACTAATTGATGCAAGCGACGTACAATCCAGACGAACTGTCTAGTAGCCGTTGACAACGCCATATATTCCGCTTCACAGGTGGAATGGGCTACAGTTCGCTGTTTGCGTGCTCTCCAACTGAACGTGGAGTTGCCAAGTTGAAGTATATATCCAGCAAAGCTTGGAAGAGTGTCAAGACAATTTCCGTAAGATGCATCACAGTATCCAGTTAAAAATTAGAGGTGAATTTATCTTGTAGGTTAGCTTGAGTTCGCTTGTACCCTTAAGGTAGCGTAGTACTCGTTTTGCCATACTAAGATGAGTAACTGTAACGGCCGGTAGTCCGAATAAACCCTGTAGCTCACGTTATGCAACGCGAGTATCTTCGGGAAACTCAAGGGGGATCCACGCAGGACTAGTAAAAGTCGGAGCTTCTAACTTCCAACCGAAACCTGCAGAAGACGGTCAACACTATGCAGGCGATAGAGTGCATGCTATGCAGAATAATTGCTTCTCGACATGCATTAGGTGGCAGGGGAGCAATGACGTTTGCGAGGTGGAAAATGACGCAATAGCACGTGCGGACGGGTATTGGAGGAGAACGTATGGGAATATAAGTAGACACAATTATAACATAGTTTAATCTTCAGTAGAATTCGAAATTAAATCTGCAATATCTTTAACATCAAGCTCCAGCTGACATCATTGATTCTTGACAGTAACAGAGGGTTCAGTATTATACTGTGAGAGGAGCGTGATGGTGTATGCTAGGTCAGGGCGAGTGCCAGATACCACATACATCAATGATCCGACAATCTGCTGATACAGTTATGCATTAGCCCTAGGCTCTCCATTTGCCGCCGCAATGATCTTTTGGTGAGAGTCAATGGGCCTAGAGACCGGGTTGCAGTTTTGAATAGAGAATCGATTCAAGATTTTGTTAATGTATGCATTCTGTGACAAGATGATACCTGCATCTAAGTACTCAATTTGTATACCAAGGAGCCAGTTGAGCGTACCTAAATCATTAACCTTAAATTCTTTCTTAAGAAGGTTGATTGTGTCGTCCATGACTTTTCCTTGTTCACCAAAAAGTACTATATCATCCACGTAGATAGCAATTGTTAATTTGCCAGAGTTATGGAGTAAAACACAAGAGTTAAAATGGGAAGAAGCAAAGCCGTGCGAATGGATATATTCTACTAATCTGAAATACCATTCTCAGGGCGATTGCTTTAGTCCGTAGATACACCTATTGAGGCGTGCCACATGGTTATCTATCCTGTACCCATCAGGAAGTTCCATGTAAGTTTCTTCATTCAGAATACCATATAAAAATGCGGTTTTGATGTCAAGTTGACGAGGTTTCCACCCCTTACTTGCAGATATAGCGAGTAGCAATCTTAGAGATTCGAGCCGAACGACAGGTGCAAAGGTTTCACTATAGTCAATTCCTTGGATTTGTGAGTATCCTTTTGCAACATATCTGGCCTTAAATCTTTCGAGCTCGCCTTGCGCATTGCCTTTGACTTTACAAACCCATTTACCACTGACGATTTTGCGTCCTTCGGGTCGCGGCACAACTTGCCTCACATCGTTTTCGTGAAAAGATGAAATTTCATCTTCGAAAGCTTTTTTCCATTCAGACCAATATGCTGAGTGTTCCGCTTCCTTATAGGTTCTTGGTTCTGGAACTTCCAAGATACTTATCAATGCCCTTTCGCATTCGTCATCGTTGACCATATTATTTGGTGCGAGCGGACTATTTGAAGGATGCACACAAGAACTTTTCCACCACTCCCCCGTAATCGTGTCATCAAACATGCGAGGGCGGACAAGGCGATTAGATCTGGTTCGTGACTGGGCATTGGAAGGATTGTTGGATATTTGGACTTGTGGAGCAGTTTCAGGGGCTGTAATGTGTTTGTCTGGTGAGCATGTTTTATCAGTTGGCTGAGAAACTATGTTTATTTCAACTTGATGGTTATCTGAAATTTTCTTTGAAGTGTTATCATTTGGTGTTGGCACATTGATGATATTTTCGATACGTTTTGCAACGTATGGAGCAAATATAACATCAGTTGAGACAACAACATGATTTGCTGCAGGAATAAAAATTCGATAGTGGTGGGGCACTTTGGTGTAACCTACTAACAAACCTTTAACCGCTCGTGGAAGAAGCTTACTGTCCGAAGGACGCTTAGCCTTGGGTATGTGTACATAGCATTCTCGCCCAAAGGGTTGTAGGTGTTCTATTGTGGGTTTTTTGCCATGGAAGGCTTCATAAGGTGTCTGCCCACAAACAGATGAATGATATAAACAGTTTTTGGTGTACGTGAAAGCTTGTACTGCTTCGGCCCACAAACTTTTTTCAGTGATGGGTAAAAGCATTGCGCGAATTCCTTCACCGATGGAGCGATTTAACCTTTCGGCGACGCCATTAGACTCAGGATTATAAGGGGGTGTTAAATCATGACATATTCCCTTTTGAGTTAAGTAACTAATCAAGCTTTTATTGATGTATTCATCACCGTTGTCAGTTTGTAATGCTTCAACCTTATAGTTAAATTGTGTTTTAATCTCTGCAATTATATTCGCAATAACTTGTGCAGCGTCAGATTTTGACTTTAAGAATTGAACAATTGTATACCTGGTAGCATCATCAACAAAACTGATGTAGTAGAGGGAATTTCCTAAAGATGATACTGGAAATGGACCACTGAGGTTAGAATGTAAGTATTCACCTTTTTCATAGGTTTTCCGGATTGCGGATCTAGGCTTGTTGTGAATTGATTTTGACAAGGCACAAGCTTCGCAATGAAAACTTTCAGGACGTTCAGGTATCTCATTAGGGTTCTGCATAATTTTTAGGGAGTTGGATATAGAAGATGGAGCTGCATGACACAGTGCATCATGCCAAAAGTCATATGTAAGCATGCATAATCTTGAACTTTTGGAGCAGATTCTGAAATTAGCGGAAGTGGTCCATTAAATGTAGCTTCAAGGTACGTTTTATTATGTTTTGTGAGCTTCATCACTTTTCCCTCATCAACTAACGTATAGCCTTTATGTCTTTCTTGTCTCCAAGAAAACAGAGGATGCTGTAACCCAGGTACGTACAAAACATTGCTCAACTTGAATTGAGAAACAGCTTTATCAGATAACATGCAATATAAAACCACTGTCGCCCTTCCCAAGATTTTCATGCTTTGACCCGAACTGGACATTACAAGTCCGGAACAGTCAGAAATACATTCGAATCTCTCTGGATATGGTCACATGTGAGCTGTTTCACAGGTGTCAAGATAAAAGTGCTTTTGACTGACCTTTTTGTTGATAGGCCCGACTAACGTCATGTGGGCTTCATTGGCAGAGGCAATTAGTTGTTTAGCTTTTTGTATATTTCTCTCCTTTATTTTGGGGCATTTAAACCACGTATGGCCAGATGCTTGGGTTGGATGGTGCTTCTTACAGAAACTGCATGACTTTTTCTGAGAGATTGCTGGTTTCATAGTTCTAGGCTTTTTGAATCCTTTGACAGTTGTAAAAAAAGCTGTTTCAGTAGACTCTTCATAGTCGAGGTCTATGAGTCATTGCTTATCTTCAGCGAATGTAAGATCGCTCTTTGTAGTCAAGTTATCAACCACATTTCTCTTGTGGCGACTCAAAAATCCAAGTAGAAAATCACGCTTGGCACGATCTTCTTCAAGGAAACTTGCAAACTTGTGCCGATAAGAATCCGTAGAATCTCTGGCCAGTTTGTGAAGTTTAGACCATTCAGTCTCGAAAGACTGAATAAAGGTAGTTAGAGAGGTTGACGTGTTGAAAGAGGTTTTTAGCTCACACAGGTTGCCAACTTGATAGACTAGCGCGTACGCTGTGTCTCTTTTGTATTGAGCAACCAAGTGCGTCCACATCAAGTGTTGGTCTTCCTTATCGAGAACACTTTGGATGATCTCAGGGTTGACCACATGAATATAAGCAGCTACTGCCTGATTATTCAACACTTTGTATGACTTCTGCTCCTCAAGACCAGCACTAGCCGTGGGTTTTACCCCTTCGACTACCAGCTCATACAGTCCCATACTGCGCCATATTGCAGTCATGGTTGTAGCCCATGAATCGTAATTCGCCTGTCCATTTAGGGGAGTAATGGTTATTAAATTCATACTACGAATAGTGTACTCTTTGCAGAGGTTCGTGAAGAATGATTCGACTTGAGTAGTGGGTTCAGACATCGTGAGGTTTCTATTGAAAATGGAAGATTAGCTTCGCTGTCTCCAAAATTTTAATTAAGTGAATTTGTGCTTTGAGCACCGGGCTCAGAACCTATTGGAATGGAAGATTTAAAGTTCAGTTGTTAGACTGGATAGGATCACTTATCAATCGTAGGGTAAACTTGGAACAAGTAAGAGTCTGTTAACGTAGTGTCTTGAGATGTTAATTTCTCCCACTTCGAACAGAGTGTTATCTACTAATAAAACTAACTAAGAGTGATTGAGTGATCTTGCTAATAAGGATTAGCGTATTGATGCTCATAATACACTTTAGGCTTAAGCTCAATGCGTGTGCGAATAGGGGATTCAACCTTGCACAATCTTCCTCAGCCATCTCAATTAGAAGCACTAATTTCATCAATATTTGCGTCTGCATTCTTTGGTATGTCTTTGTTGATGTATTCTCCCCAACCCTGTGATTCAAGATAATCTTCCATAACATCTCTCCACTCGACGTAGTTTGAGTGACTAAGGCTCAGACCCTTGAACCCTTGTGACATAAAATCCCTCAAATCGTCCATGTTGTAGTATTTGTCCGTAAATTTACAGCCCTCCGCAGAGTAGACAACAAAAACGAGATGGTTTTTCTTAATTGCTTGATATGAATTAATTCAAAAAAAAATGCCGGTTGCACAGTGGACAAATCCGGGCTCATATCTATTGAAAAATAATTGATTGAAAGATTGTTTCCATATGTGTTTTCTAAAAGTTCTAGATTATCTATCATAATAATGTTCCAATCACCAACCTGAATACATCCAACTGTTTTGCACTAGCAAATGTCTGGTACAAGTCCCATTATATGAAACACCCTTGGGTCAAATCCTTGAGCGTTGTTTACATGTATATCCTAAACAATTGGTACAACACTTTGATACAACAACATGGTATGAGAAATATTAACATGATGCGACGTGAAACACTTTTCAACTCTTAGGATCAAACTTACAACAGATTTCATGACGGATTTGCCGGCGGTGAACAAGAAGGGGCCAAAACATTTAATGGTAATTACAGATTGCTTATTAAAAAGCGTGACTTTGGAGGCTATGCATTCAATGAGTGCCGAAGAATGCGCTGCGAGATTCTTACAATGCCATTACCGTTTTCATGGTTTTCCCAGCGCCATTACGTCGGACAGAGGTTCTAACTGGGTGGGGGATTTTAGGACCAAGCTGTGCAAGTTAACTCTAATTGATCAACGTTTGTCAACCGCGTTCCACCCAGAAACTGACGGAGCCACAGAGAGAATGAACCAGGAGGTGTTGGCCTACCTAAGAGCGTTTATTTCTTTTTCACAACTTGAATGGGCATCAATGCTTCCGACTGCACAGCTTGACTTAAATAATTGAGATAGTTCCGTATCAAAACTAAGCCCTTTATTTCTTTCGCATAGATATCACGCGAATCCGATACAATTAAGGGCGCCCAAAACGAGGGGCTCAGAGTCTTCACCATCTAAAAGGGCAGATGAATTCGTGGAGAATATAGTGGAAGCCCAGGAATTTGCCGTAGCAGCTATGGCGGCTGCTCAACAGGATACGGAAAAGCAAGCAAATCGTTACAGGTCACCGGCCATACAGTTCAAGGTTGGAGATAAAGTATGGCTAAGCCTTAAAAACATCCCGACACCGCAATCAAAGAAGAAACTGGCATGGATTAATGCAAAATACACGGTGACTAAGATTATTTCGCCCCACGTCGTAGAGCTAGACGTGACAACTAAAATTTGGCCCAGATTCCACGTAGACTTGATACGAAAAGCTAACGAGGGCCCCTTACCTAGCCAGTTGTGAGATGACTCACAGCCGGCTCCCGTGTTGGATTTATCCAACCCTCAAGCGCAACCTGAACAAGTGGTGGAGGAAATTCTAAAAGCGGATAAGCTAAGACGAGGTCGAGGATGGGTAAGAAGAGTCCTGGTTAAATGGAAAGGTTTCGCTGAGCCCACCTGGGAAGACAGATCATAATTCGAAGATGTCGAAGCTATGGATCGCTTTGAGGCCAAATTTGGGGTTGGGGATGGAGTGTGGAAAAACAATGGGGCCAGACAAGGATCACTTAATTCGAAGAGGACTAAAAGAGGGGTAAATGTCAGGGGCTGTGCCCATATTGGGGTTGGTACCAGGGACCAACCCAGTAATAACTTAGCAGAGGTCGACAGGGGCTTCACAGTACCCGAGAACGCGCCAAGGCCAGCGGAAGAAGGTCTGTTTAACCGGTGCAGGCAGGGATAGGGGAGCTCGGAGTTAGGTAACAAAGCGGAACTAGGTGGGGACTACCAACTACGGGCTGGGCTATTGGCCAGGGCGTTAAAGGGCGGTTAAGTAGGGGAGATATTTCCTGTATTTTTCTCGCTCTGTAAAAATTACAAACTTATTTTGGGTTACGTCTTTTATCGTGATAACGACTTCGCTGAACCCCTCACAAGTACTCACAGATAATCCTTTGTCTTTATGTTACACTCAGCACAGGAATGCTAGCAAATGGCCAACATGGGACGGCTCGATTTCTTCGCTAACCTCGCATATTTACCAGTTATCAGTAAAGATTGAAGAGGGCAGATCCCTTCTTGGCTCAGATAGAGCTATTTGCCTCGGTATCTTTAACTTGATACCAAAGGAAAAGCAAAATCGAGTCACTTACTGGTTTGAGACAGAAGGCCCCCTAAAAAACCATAGTTGGGTGGATTTCCTCAATCACGTCAAGCAAGAGTTCGAGGATAAGCAAGCTCGTCAAGCAGCAGGGAGTTTACTTTATCGCATGCGTATGGGCCCAAACCAATATTTTGTGATTTCTTGCAGGATTTTCAGTTAGAGCTTTCTTAATGCGGAGGAACTGAGCGGCCTGATAGCAGCAAAATTATGAAACTAAACTCTAGCATTAACAATAATCTGAGCAATAGCCTAATATCAAAAGACCTTCCTGACAATGACTTTGAGTTATGAGTTTCAATAGTTAAGAGAGTAGCCGGACGACTGGAAAATTGTCCATCATACCGACCCAAAGGCTGCACTGGCAAGAAAACGTGGTACCTGTCTCATATTCAGTCCAGGCTGTATTCTGACTAGAAAAACCAGCAAGGTACCTCTTCGAAAATAGATGCAGAAGTTGGCACCTTAATGGGAGGTATAAACACTATCAAATCTTTTAAACTACTAATTAACTCTTTGAAGATTGGAGGCTCCGATGGTAATCATAAACCCAGGGCAAAATGGCGTTCCCCTGAAGAGTTCAAGGGGTTGGCCAGCGAGGGAAATGTATAAGGTGTCAGAAGGAAGGACACACTTCTCGGGCCTGCACAAAGTTTAGCCCAGCCATAAATCCGAAAGCAAAAGTCTCTCATGTTAAAAGTACTGAGCGACCACAAGAAGAATCGGAAAATGATAAATCAGAAAATGAAGAGTTCGACAATAGCGAGGTTTCGGGGGAAGAGTGAGCTCTGAACAACGTCGCGTTCAGAGCAAGGGAGAATTCTTAGCAAAAGATTTAGCAAAAATAGCAAACAAAATGAATAGCTCACCGTTTTTAGTAGATTGCTTACTAAATTCAAGTTTTTATGTACAATCATTGATTGACTTAGGCTGTCTTTGTTATGCTACTTTCTCTGATGAACTCATTAATAAAAGGAATCTTCCGCTCATGAAAATCTCACAACAATCTCTGCAATTGGCAGAAAATGATGGAAAACAAAGAGTTATCAATGAAATAACTTGTGCTGAATTTGACATTGATGGGAGGCGAGAAAAAGTTTTCGCATACATCATCAAAGACTTAGCATATGATATAATTCTGGGCAAACCATGGATGGAGCACAACAATGTTGTATACCTTGCTAAGAAACGAGTTATACGATTTGGGTTGAAAAAATACGGACAAGTTGTTAGAGAGTTGGGATGGTATGAAAACGCTGCCCCAGAGATTTTAAAAAAAAAAATACAGCACGTCGCTACTGCTCGGAGAGTTGTAAGGACTAAATTCATACCACTAATGAATTTAGCCAGAAAAGGAATAAGCTCACAGATATTTGCCATCAGTATGGAAGATATTAACAAGGCTTTGGAGACAACAAGCGAAGAGACACTGGACAATATTGAGAAAAAACTCCCCCACAAAATTAAACATTGGTCTCGACTCTTTATTGAAGATAATGAGAGCAAGCTTCCCCCACATCGACCCTCGGATATGAAAATAGAGCTTGTGAAGGACAATAAGGGCAGGGAAAAACAAATTCCATAGGGGCCACTTTACGGCATGTCAAGAGATGAGCTCTTAGTCTTGAGGAAAACTCTGAACGATCATCTTGAAAAAGGTTGGATACGAACTAGTAGTTCGCCAGGAGGAGCACCCGTGTTGTTTGTAAGAAAACCAAGTGGAGGACTGCGTTTTTGTGCGGACTACCGAGCCCTAAACGCTATAACTGAAAAGGACCAATACACTTTACCACTTATCAGGGAAACTCAAAGGTCAATATCCAAATCCACGTGGATTACTAAGGTTGATATACGCGCCGGGTTCCACAAACTCCGAGTCAGGAAAGGAGATGAAGAAAAAACTGCCTTCCGAACTAGGTTCGGCTCATTTGAATAGTTAGTAACTCCTTTCGGTCTACAGGGAGCTCTAGCAGTATTTCAACGATGTATTAATGAGTCCTTGGGAGATTACCTCGACCGATTTTGTACTGCGTACCTAGACGACATCCTCATCTACACTTCCGGGGATCTCAAAGATCATTGGGCCAAAGTTGAAGCGGTATTTGAGCGCCTGAATGAAGCTGGGCTGAAGCTCGACCCGAAGAAGTGTGAATTTGGGATAAAAAGTACCAAATACTTGGGATTTGTTATCAGCCTTGGGGAAGGGATTAAAGTTGATCCTGAAAAGGTAATTGGAATTAAATCATGGGAAACCCCAACTTCAGTAAAAGGGGTTCGAAGTTTTCTCGGACTCGCTAATTTCTATTGAGAATTTATCCCTAGCTTCAGTGAAATGGCCCGGCCTCTCCTGGACCTGACAAAAAAAGATCACGCGTTTATATGGCTAAAAGAACACCAGAAATCTTTTGATGATTTAAAAGAGCTAATCATCACAGAGCCAGTGCTAGCCCTCTATGATCCTGATAGAGAGACAGTGGTAGAAGCAGACTGTTCAGGATACGTCATAGGTGCTTGCCTATCACAATAGGACTAGAAAAAAGTCCTGCGTCCAATAGCATACTTCTCAAGGAACCTGAGCTCAGCGGAATGCAACTACGAAATTTATGATAAGGAGTTGCTCGCTGTAGTCTCCGCACTAAGAGAGTGAAGAAGCGAGTTAATGGGGCTCAAGTATGCATTCGTGGTGCTTTCAGATCATAAGAATTTAGAATATTTCATGACCACCAGAAAATTGTCAGAGCGTCAGATTCGTTGGAGCTATACAGTTTCTCAGTATAACTTCAAGCTTAAATTCAGGATGGGAAAAAGTTCGCAAAGACCAGATGCACTCTCACGCAGGGAACAGGATATGCCATGCACCGCAAGTGATGAGCGTCTGAAATACCAGGAAATACAGCTAATCAAAGACTCATGGATTAAAAAAGACACTATACGTGCTGCATTTATCAAATCCGTGATATCGTCTATTTCAATCGGCTCAAAGACCGTGTCGGGACCGAATACTCAAAGTCAGGTGCCCGAAGGTAAACATATCTTTCAACAACCAGAACTGCAAATTCTCTGGAATCGAGGTTGCGCTGATGATTTAGACATAAAATTAATGTACAGGGCTCTCAGGGCCAATGAGCGGACATTCCTGGCAGAATTAAAGCTTAAGGTGTCTATTTCTGAATGCGATTTTGATGAGAGAGGCGTCCTTCGTTTCCATTGACGTGTATGGGTGCCAAACTGGGAGCCCCTAAAAACGGCCTTAATATAATAAACACATGACTCTTATATAACTTGGCATCCTGGGCGTGATAGTACGTATGCTATTCTATCAAGAAACTTCTTTTGGCCCGGTGCATCCTGGATGGTACGTTCATTTTGTAAGAATTATGATGTGTGTGGGCGATCTCATGTATGGAGAGAGAAAAAACGAAGATTGCTTTTACCTCTTCCAGTCCCGGACCGATTTCATTCTGAATTTTCCATCGACTTTATGACAGACTTGCCAGCAAGATCAAAACAAGACTCGAGATACCTCATGGTGATTACAGATCGACTTCTCAAAATTTGCACACTTGAAGCTATGAACTCGATGTCAACAGAGAACTGTGCAGAAAGGTTTTTGAATTGCCATTACCGTTTTCATGGCTTTCCAAATTTTATAACTTCGGATCGTGGCTCCAATTGGGTCGGGGATTTCTGGACCCACCTTTGCAAGCTAGTAGGTATAGAACAACGCCTGTCTACGGCTTTTCATCCTGAAACGGACGGTGGTACGGAAAGAATGAACCAGGAAGTTTTGGCATACTTGAGATCTTTTATATTGTACGCCCAGTAGGAATGGCCTTCTATGTTTCCCTCAGCAATGCTAGCCATTAACAATAGAGACACAGTGATAGGTTTAAGTCCGTTCTTTCTTACTCATGGATATCATGTAGAACCTATTGAGCAGGTTCCTCCTCCAGTGAGTAGACTTTCAACCCCTAGGAAAAGAGCGCAACAATTTGTAGAGCGTTTGACAGATGGACAAGAATACGCGCAAGCCGCTATGGCTTATGTTCAACAGCGAATGGAATCGACATCAAATCGGGATAGGCAACCTCAGTAGCGTTTCTCTGTTGGAGACCTGGTCTGGCTAAAGCTAAAAAATATACAGACACCACAGTTATCCAAAAAACTCTCGTGGATAAATGCCAAATATCGTATCTTGAGAATTATTTCTCAACATATAGTCGAGCTCGACGTTCCCTCGTGTATTTGGCCTAGATTTCACGTTGACTTACTGAAAAGAGACCCACAAGATCCATTACCTTCACAAATCCTTTTAGACAAGCAGCCACCACCACTTGTTAATGTTAATGGCGAGAACAAACAAGTGGTCGAAAAGATTATGAGAACTGAAAAGAGACGAAGAGGCCGAGGCTATCGAAGGGAGGTGCTTGTTAAATGGAGGTATTTCGAGGACCCGAATTGGGAATTACGCGAAAACCTGGAACAAACAGAAGCCTTGGATAACTTTGAAAATAAGTACAGTACAGGCGATGAAGTCGGCAAAGATGTTAGGGCGCGTATTAGAGCGACAGGAAAAAGACGCAAAAAATTCGATCTTACCTAACACACACAAACACCACTATAAAAAAAAAAACACATAAATGAACAACAGCTTAGTCGGGGGATAATGTTACGGGCTGCGCCTTTCTTTGTTCTGATTAGTCACTCGGGAATATTACACATCATAGATCATGTGATGGGAGCTATGGTTCGAAACAGATCAGGGATTGTGTTGGTGTTGTGTTAGCAGGGCTACCTAGTACCAGCAGTCTCCATAGCGAGTTTCGGATGGAAACAACTCACGTCAGACTCATGAGACGTTGGAAAGAGAGAATTCATTCTGAAGATTATCTGGCATCTTGGGGCACGGTCGTGCGAAGGAGATCATGTACATATTATAAATTCCTCCTCAATACACATTTGGAGACCATATAGAAAATAGACAGTATTTGGCCACCATTCCTTTTTATTACGTTATTTTGGTGATTGCCCTTTACAGGAAATGAGGAAGCCCATGAAATGAAGTTAGCGGGCAGATTCTTCCTTCTCAAGACTTGTATCAGCTGACTGGGCTGAAGTCTATCAAAAGCCCCCATAACGTCTAAGAAAACACAAGACACAACTCTATTTTTCGATATGTGATGTTCAGCAAAGTTCTGAAGGAGCATAGCAGCATCTATGGCTGATTTTTATTTTCTTCCTCCCATCTGACTAGGATGAAGAAGGCCGGGTGAAATACGCGCAAGGTATGATGTTCTTCTAGAAAGGATTCTCTCCAGGAGTTTGGATAAACACGGAATTAGAGAGATAGGTCTGTAGGCCTTAGGAGCTGAGTAATCGGGCTTACTTCTCTTGGGAATGATAATGCCTATGGATTCTTTCCATACTGATGGATGTTCACCACATTCAAATAGAAAATATATGCTAATAGAAATAATTTAGGTGTGCTTTTGTAAGGTTTTGCCCTAAGAATACTCATTTCTATTTATAACATTATTTCATTTCTATTCATATTACTATGTTATTTCTATTTTTGCTCATTGTAGTCATCTCATTTCTAGTTAATCATCTTGTAGCAGCTATTAATAGGCCGCGTATATATTCTATTTACGTCTCTATGACAAGAGTAAGATAAGTCGAGGCGGCAACTACCGAAGGAGGAATATGTGTATACAAAGAGAAAGATTCTCAGTAGATAGCGCTCTTCACGCTTAGTTCTTTGTCACAAATATAACCATCAGAAAGTCTTTTGACATCCTACAGACAACCTTCAGGTTCCCTTTAGTAAACCCTTTAGTACCTCAATACTTTCCTCAGCACTTCCCACCGTCTCTTGAGACCTCTTTAGTACCTACCTTACTCAGTATCCTTCCCGTTACCCACTCAGTCGCCCAACATCCTGACAGCTTTCAAGTGATTTTTTGATCATTGTCCAGTCAACATTATCCTTCCTAGGGGCTGTTTTCTTTTCTGGTACTGCCCGAAGGAGTTCATCAAGGGAAAGTTCAGGCCAGTCCCACTGGGAGCTGGCTGTTGGAGCAACAAGTCTCCGTGAAGCTGACGTTAAATGAAATATATTTTCGTAAACACTTGGAGCAAGTACATTATTTGGGTTTAGAAGTGTAGAAGGAGACATTGAAAATGAACTAGGATTATTGCTTGAGACTACTTGGGGAAACAGTGTGCTAACTAGAGCAGTGCACTTGTCTGCAAAAGTTGATGCTACTAGGTTCTGGCCTTGAGAGTCTCTGTATTTCAAAGTTGGTATCAATGAAGGTTGGAAGAACTTGGGATTAGAATAGTTGAAAGCTTTGAATATACTTTTTTCTTGAGCGCCAGCGAGAAAATCCTCCTAGTGTTTCTTTTTCGTGAAACTTATTGTTCTGAAATAAGTATTTCTTGAAATCCTAGCTTCCTTAATGTCATTAGAAAGCCAAGACTTTTTGACTCTACTCTTTTTTGAGCAGTAGTCTTTTCTCAAACTGGTGAGGTGCTCAGTCCACCATGCTTTGGAATGACTTGATGGCTTAGACATTGGAATGGCACCTTTAGCTGACTTAGTAATGAGGTCTTGAAGGAGACAGGCTACTTGGTCTGGCTCCTTGACTAGTATTGCGTTTTGAATGAGAGATGTACAATGAGATTCAAATAGTGAAAGGTTACGGGTAAAGACCTCCCAGTAAGCTTTTTTGATGTTAAATCTTGCGGGTAAGCAGGGGCTAGGATTAATTTGATAGGGAGCCGATGCTTCTCACAGAATTCCTTCATGATCTGAACCAGTGCTTTCTCCATAGTGCCAGTTGTGCCATTGTATTTTCTGGAATCCAGCAGCAAAGGCCAGATCTGTAAGAGTATGGCTGGTGTTGCCTTGTTATTTATCCTTGTAGATTGTTGGACAGGCTACCGGGCTAACCGTGAAGGCGCGGCCGCTCGAAGACTAGACCGCCCCAACGTTTTCTTTCACTTGTGGGACCTTGGTAGAATTTAGGTGGGGGCTAGTCCAGGGGGATAAACGGTTCCTATTTAATAGTTGCTATCAACCTTCCTAAAAAGGTCGTGCAACGTCTTGTTGAGTACTATCCTGTTTGGACCACAATCTCAGATAAACATTTATCCCCGACTTTCCCGTACAACCTTCTCTGAATACCGCCTCCGTATTATCTTGTAACCCTCTCGCACCCGCGCTGTGTGACAAGATCTGTGAGAGACGTGTTCCAGGGATTTGATCTATGGAAAGTCCCTCCAAACTCTTCTATAATTTCAGGATCAATAAGGAAACTTGCCTTGTGCCCTTCTAAGAAATAAAAGAGTTCAAAAGCGGGCAAATTCGGGCTTGTAACCATAGAATTCCACCAAGGATGGTGTAAATTCAGATCACCCAACAAAATAAATGGCTCACTGATATTAAGATTTTACTGGAAGAATCTTTGTAGTGTTGTCTGGGTGTCCCCTATTATAGTCGATTTTTCATTGTATATATGGAATATGAAAAACTTCTCAAAGGCTGTAGTTATCTCAAAAGCCTGCATATCTGGGTTAAAAATAAGATCAGACCTTGCTGATACATCATAAGTGAAGGTTTTATTTATATAAGTTACAACTCTTGGCTTAATGTTTGAATTGTTGTGCGGCAGGTTAGCATGATATGCTGGATGAGAAAGTGTAGAGTAGGCAGCCAAAATAGAATTCCAATATACATACAGTTCTTGAACAAAAATTTAATGAGAATTTTGTGACAGGGCAACTTCAAAGACTGTGTTATGTCCTTGCCCTTGGCAACATTGTGTTGGCACATTTTCAATTTTCCTAAAATGAGAGTGCCTTGTAAAACTCACAATTTAGCTTTTTAAGGGCATGATGGCTGGTGGAATTGCAATTATGACATTTTGTGGGGTGATGTTAGCAATTGTTAGAAGACTTACATGTAGGGCAGCTATGCTCTTATGTAATATGTTTTCCCGAGCAAATTGCACACACTGGTGGCTTTTAGCAGAGGAGGTGATGGTGTCCATATTTCAGACATTGCTTGCATAATGTCTTCTGTGTGTTTGATTGAAAGTTAACTACTTTCAATAGAAGCCCGCCAATCAGTACTCCTGATCTGATGACCTCCGACTCTTCAGCTTCAGACCCAACCGTGAGGACTGGGGAGCCATGTGCAGTCTTGGGAAGGCCTGTGAGCCATCTTGGCTTGCCTTGGACATTGATGTTTGGCTTGAAAGATGTGGTCTCTTCTGCCATGTCAGGAAGAGGAAGATTTGAAGTTACCCCATAGATGATAATAACTGGATATATTTCAACTTTCTGTGCCTTACTAATAGGCCAGTCAGCGAAAGTTTTGTTCCACTTGGGCTGTTGCTCCAGAAGCTCTTCTGGGGTGGATTTTAGCAAGTTAAGACAATGTTATTCCTTGGGGAGGTATGAACTCGAGAAATTGAAATCTTGCCCATAGCTTTGTTGAACTTGTCTCGGACTTGGTTAGGCTGATACACCGGTATCAGGCTTCCCTTTTTCAAGACTAATGTTATTACATTCTTACTGTGGTCTATAGAAGAGTGGGGTAGGGGTCTTTCCATGCCCTTTGGTGACCGCAGGTCAATAGTGGCATTAACAGCGTCAGGAGCTTTGCCTTACGCCTGGAGGTAGTTTCGGGTTGGCTGCTGACAAATGTAAGTACCTTGGGTGTTGGGGGATGATCTGTGGGGAGTAAATTCCCTGTTGTAAGACTGCATTATGTCTGGAATCGGGTGCTCTTGTAGATAGGTCATTGGGGACTTTGGTAGAGTAGGATCACAGGGTCGCCCATGTCTTGTTGGTTGGTAATCGTGGGTGGCTGGGCTTTTTGTTTGACGGAATTACATCCTCCAATGTATTATAGCCCTGCTCGGTATATCCTCGGAATACAGTAGCGTCTAAAAGTGCGCAATTGTCACGGATCGCAGTATATAGGCTGAAGCAACTGTATACCTAATGGTAGTTTATATTCTATCTAAGGAAGAAATCTATGTTTGTAATTACAATTTGTATAAATGTTCAATGTCATGGTTTCTGGAATGTTCCTCAGACCACTGAAGTGTGTAGCCACAGATATAAATATACATACAGCATGCTCCACAATTCTAGAAAGCTCCATCAGGTTTAGTATTGTGGATTAGTCCCACTTATATATGTCCAAGCGCTACTACTTGCCTATGCTAGTCGGCATAGGCTACAGGGTTACTGCAGCTAAACAGCCGTCACAGCAATGAAACCACCATGTTGACTAAATCTTACGATAACTCTGCAACAACTTCTTCAAACTTAAAAATTCTAGGTTCAAATAAAATCTAAACCATTTCTTGAATAAGTCCAACTTTGTTTTTGTAAAAATAATGATTAATTGTAAGGTTCGCGCAGGTCTTGGCACTTAATTTCTATTGCGCATTTTTAGAAGAGTTATTCATATACTTGGTACGACCCCCCTTTGCCTTCTTTACGGCCAGAACCCTTGACGGCATACTCTCAATCAATGTATGACATAAATCTTCAGGTATATTTTGCCAGACGTCGTCTACTCTTTTCATCAATTCGTGCATACTTTTTGGCTTTTCCGAGTACTCTCTAAGTTGGCGTTTTACCAGACACCATAGGTGCTCAATTGGGTTCAGGTCGGGCGATTGAGTGGGCCATTTCATGATACTTATACTTGTGGTAGCTAGCCAATTCTTTGTGGCCCAAGAAGTTTTCATAGATTAGTGCACTTGATGCTGATATTAACTCTGTTGTCGGATGATTAGTTTCTCGAGTAATTGGATCAATACGAGTCAACCATGCATAGAGGTTGGAAATGAGATCACTAGTCAGGAAGCAGAGGATAATAAGGTCAATCTAGTTCTATTAGGCAAGTCCTTAAATTATCTGGTATGGTTATGCAGTGTAGTAGAGGAGGTCATGTACATATATATATATATATATATATATATATATAGGTTCAGCGTGTGAGAGATTTCCTCTGCACGCAACGTCTTCTGAATATACATTTACCACATACCTTTCACATCTCTTCCTTGGGAAGACCGATTTACTTCAATTCCAAATCCTTACTTTTCTCCTTACGCTTCTTCCTCACTTTGTCTTTCCCTTGGGAAGACCACATCCATTATCTCGCCTCAGATCTCGTTATCACATTTACCTCCTTCACCAGTGCCCCACGGAACGCCGATTACCCTCTCTCTGAGATTACGTTGCGTCCTAATCCGTGCCGCACAACATGAACCCTCCAGAATTGTCTGAATGGAGTCCTCCGTCTTCAGTCAAAGAATTTAGCCACCAATTCAATACTGAGCCCCAAAATCTTTATACCCGCCTTCTAACCCTTTTCGCAAACAGCAATGAATAAGCGAGTCGATACCGCGGGGAAAGGGACGCTGCACGCACATCACTCGACGCTGCTAATAAAGCAATCGACAACTTGGAGGAGCAGGCCACCCAATTGAACGTCGACCTAAACATTGCAAGAGCTGGCCATACTGGGGCAGCTAGTACTTCAAATGCTGGAGAGCCAATCAATACCTCCACTTTCCGGTCCGAAAAATTCCCAGACCCAGAGAAATTCAATAGAAGTCGTGCTAAGCTCCCCGGCTTCATTACCCAGCTTCGAATGAAACTTGAGGTTAATCATGACCGCTTTCGCAACGAGTCATCTAAAGTTATTTACTCTATAAGCAGATTAGAGGGTAGAGCTCTCAATCAAGTTGTTCCGCTAGTGAATGCTAAGCCTTCCGCGCCTTTCTCGTCAACATCCGCTTTCATCGCTCATCTAGAGGCATCATTTAGGGACCCAGATCCAAGGGGAACGGCACGTCGTGAGCTCGTTGCCCTCAAGCAAGGAAGCGGAGACTTCGCCGATTACTACTCCAAGTTCTTGCGTATCATCGCCTACCTAGATTACAATGAGGCTGCAAAGATAGATGCGCTTGCCGAGGGACTTTCAAACAACCTAAAAGATGCCATGATGTATCGAATAGAAAAACACGATAAGCTCGAACAGTTCGCAACGGTGTTAATGACTATCAATAACCGAATCCGTAGCCGAAAAGCCGAACAAAGCCCACTCCGAGCACCGATGGGCCAGTTCTCAGCGCCTCACACTCCACACCCGTCGCATGTACCAGGCGGCCTTGCCCTGATGGATCTCTCGGCTCTCCAAAGACGACCCGCCCCACGACCACCTATGGAGCAAAGATACACCTTTGTAAATGGAGTCAGAAAAACAACGGTAGCAGAGAAGCAATGGCGGCGCGAAAATAATCTCTGTATGTATTGCGCGGGGTCGGGACATGCCTTTAACAATTGCCCTTCAGCCAACCGCCCAAGAAATTGCCAAACAACGATAACAGGAGCCCTTTTAGTGTCAAGTATTAAGGCACGGAGTTATGAAAGGACAATGGATGTCACGGTTAGTGTCTCTAAGTTGGCTCAGAGGATCGAAATCAGAAGTTTATATTCCCTATGAGGAAAGAAAGAGATATCTGTCTACACATGACGGCCCATTTTATAGGCTCCTCCTGCCCTGCCCATGTGATTCCACTCATGCAAACAGAGCAAACAACTTGGCGCCGTGGAAGTAGTTCACGGCGATCCTCATTACAATATCCTCAAATTGTAATTATCTTGACGTTGGGCTAGACCCATTGACTGCCCCCCTGCACCCAACATTTGTTCCAATGGACGTTGATCTACATTTCGGAGTGCTAGCCATGTCAATATCTTCGCGTAGCAGGAACCGCGTTGGCAACCGTGGTCTACAGGAACCTTGCCGGCTAGCCAGCCGTTACAACTTCCCGTCTTATTTGGGATGATGGGTCAAATAGAAGGAACATTTTTCCTGGGTAATCGCCTAGATCGTCTCTTCGTCTTTATATGTTTTTCGGCTGGACCGACAAATGCACCTGCACTGTCTTCCGAAGGTCCGTCGTTTGAATCAATGGGTCCATACCTTTTCTCGAATTCATCAAGAGCTATAGTATCCTTGATGTATACGACTGGTTCCCAAGACGGTTCCGCCCAGCCAGTAAATTTGACTAGGGCTTGTCTCATGACCCCACGCCCTCGCCGAATTGTTCTTGCCCTAAGTATTGACTCAACTTCAAACTCAGGTTCTTCAAGGCCATCTATGACCGGTGGATTTTGATTGTTGTCTCGCTTTTGGCTCGGGAAAGGGTCTGTTCCGGCCCGTTTTACTAGCTCAACGTGGAAGCGTTTATGTATGTTGCCTGGAACGTCGAGTTCTACCGTTAGTGCGTCAGGTACAGATGTTACCATATATTTTGCGTGTAGCCATGATAACTTCTTAGAAAGCTGGGGTGTGCTGACATTCTGCAGGTTAAGCCAGACTTTGTCACCAACCTTGAATTTCTCTGGCTGTCGTCGTGATCGGTTAGCGTTTTCTTCGTAACGCTGTTGTGCTGTTGCCATGGCCGCCTGTGCGTAATCTTGTGCGTTTCTGAGCCTATTCATATACTTATCTGCCGAGAGCTTCCCCGGGTGTCGTGAAAAATCGTTAGTCGACGGTTCTGAGATTGGATTTATATCGTATCCATGTCTCAGGAAGAAAGGGCTTATTCCGCCAATAGCTGAGTTTGGCCGCGAGTTTAAGGCGATTTGGGCCATAGGCAGTAGGTTTGCCCAATTATCTTGTGCGTAACATGTAAAGGCGCGTAGGTATTTGTACATTTCTTGGTTTGCTCTTTCGCTTGCGTTAGACTGCGGGTGATAAGCCGTCGTTAAGCGTTGTGATATACCAACAGCCTTGCAGAAAAATTTCCAGAAATGGCTAAGCCAATCGCTGCCTCGGTCGCTCGTAAGAAACTTTGGAAAACCATAGTACCTGAAGTATCGGTCAATGAAGACATCAGCACATGTCTTAGCGTCCATGGTTGGCGCAGCAAACATAAAAATGTCCTTGCTCAGTCTATCTGTTATTACCATCACATTAGTGCAACCATTTGATTTGGGAAGGTTCATGACAAAGTCTATCGTTAGGTCGCTGCCAAGCCTTTCAGGTATTGGAAGCGGTTTGAGGAATCCTGCTTTAGCCTCCCGCCATACGTTTGATCGACCACAGACATCACAGTTGCGGATAAACTGACGCACGGATTCTCTCATTTTTGGCCAAAACCATCGTTGAAGCAATATGCTTACCATCGTGTCTTTGCCTGGATGGCCTGTAAGATTACTATCATGAGTCTTTTGCATAATAGCCGTTCGTAATGGTTCGTAGTTCGGTACCCAGATCCTATTTTCACGTCCTCAAAGCACGTTGTCTGCGGCCACCGTACATTCAGCAATGTTGGCTGTCATTTCTCTTGCAATATCAGGCGGAAATCCTCGTTCTCCGGATTTAACAGCGTCACGTGCAATCCTCCATTTTTCGTCTGCGTTAACCGCATTCGTCCAGTGCTTTTGTAGCTCATTGTTGTCAAAAATTCTCGTCTGAGCCGCGCCGTCGTGTTGCGCCGTCGAGTTTTTGTCGTTAGGCTTACTCAAGTGTGCAGAAATCTTTGGAAGTAGTTGCATTATACGTCCTGCCGTCCGTTCGTCGTCAAATTTCGTTGGTTTGTCTTGGTCCCGCCGTGAAAGAGCATCGGGTCGTTCACACGTCTTCCCTGGTCTCCATTTTAACTCAAAGTTGAAACGTTGCAAAACATCATTATAGCGAACCTGCCTTTCGTTTAGGAGACGCTTCGTAGTGAAGAATTTAAGGTTCTTGTGATCTGTTAAAATCACGAATGGCTTGGATACCGATGTCAACTCGGCTTGCCATTCCTGCAGGCATGAGATTATTGCATGCATTTCTTTATTGTGGATCGGGTAATTAACCTCTGCACTGTTCAACCTCTTCGAATGGTAGGCCACTGGCCGTAGTCTATTTTGGTCGTCTATTTGAGAGAGACATCCACCCAGGGCATACCCCGAGCAATCAGCTTCTAGAACAGTTTCTCTATCTGGGTCCCACTGGGCTAGGACCGGCTCAGAAGCGAATATACGTTTTAATAACTCAAAGGCTTCGTTTTCTCTCGATCCCCATTTCCACTCAGTCGCCTTCTTTGTCAATTCTATTAATGGTGCCGCTATATCTGAAAACCCATCAACAAAGCAGCGGCAAAAATTGGCGAAGCCTAAAAATGACCTAACGCCTTTGACTGACGAAGGCGCCTTCCAGTCTAGAATTGCCTTCACCTTTATGGGGTCAACTGTGATTCCTTTTCCAGCACGGACAATAAACCCCAAGTATTTAACCTCTCGCGCAAGGAATTCACATTTATCTATGTCCAAATAAAGACCTGCTTTATCCAGCCGGGAAAGTATTTTTCGGACTGTATTCCAATGGTCGCTTTGGGAGCCATCCGTGTATGCTAGCACATCGTCCATGTAGGCTGTTGCATCCTTGTCCAAGTGTTCGCATAAATGCTCGTTAATGTAACGTTGGAAGGTGGCTGGTGCGTTGACAAGTCCAAACGGGGTAACCAACCACTCAAACAGTCCTAGATGGCATTAAAAAGCAGTTGCCCATTCATCTCCTTGTCGAATCCGTATTTGGTGAAATGCTGATTTCACATCCAACTTTGTGAAACACTTCGCCTTTGATAGCTGTCTTAGCGTTTCCTTGAAGAGAGGAAGTGGATACCTGTCGGGTACCGTAATTGCATTTAGACCCCAGTAGTCCACGCAGAAACGAAGCCCTCCATTAGGTTTCTTTGCGAATAAAACTGGGGCTGCAGCCGGTGAGCTACTAGGCCGTATCCATCCTTTTGCAGAGAGTTCCGTTAATGTCTTTCGGAGAACCAGGAGTTCTTCTCTTGACATACTATAGAGCGGGCCCCATGGTGGTTGCGCCGGCTTGCCGTCTTCAGAGCGTAGGTTAATGGCATGATCTAAATAGCCTCTAAGCGGTGGTAATTTGTCTGCTCCATTTTCATTGGCAAATAAGTGGGCAAAGTCCTTTATCTGACTGGGTAGCTGACGACGGGCTTGGTCTAATGATAACCGAGGCTTTGGACGCAATGCCTTATTAATATCTTCCAATGATGCCTTGCACACTGTAACCGTTTGCAAAATATTTGCCATTTCGTCGACGGTCATCGCTTTTGGTTTTCGGGCTCTGAATTCTTGTCCCCAACGTTTGACACTCTGAACATACGCGCCTAGCTTACGGAGATAGATTTGTTGATCTCTTGAATGTATGACTGCGTCTTGGTCTTCCAGCCATTTTTTTCCTAGAATTAGATGGTGTGTGCTTCCAGGCACGACGTAGAGTGTTAACCGCGGCGCTACGTATCCATCCAGGTCCAATGAAACAAGGGTTATGTGGCGAACTATGGGCTTATGTTTAGTAGTATTTTCTGCTGTTTCTAAGGGACGGGTGAAAATGGGGATGCGCGGTAGATTTAGTCTGTTGGTTAAATTCTCGCTGATGATGCCAGTACACAGACATCTATTATCTATTAAGGCTTGCACCATAGTAACATCATTAATTAAGGCGTTCACGAGAAATGGAGGTGACAACATTTTATATTCAGATCTAAAGTCTACCTTACACTCTTGAGGGCGACGTTCCCCAAGAGTTACTAGTTTTCCGACCCGTCCGGTCGTTGGTCCACATCTAACTCGTCATACAACCGCTCGTCAATTGGTTCGACTGCGTTAGCCCTCAAGTTGCCCCTAGGGTTAATGGCGGGTAAAAGGGGACATGTACGTGTGTTGCACCCTCTTCTTTCACATCGAAAGCATCTACGTTCGTTACGTAACCTTCGTATCGTGTCTAGAGATTTCCACCTAGAACGCCTGATGACGTTATTTGGCAGTTCCTCAATCTCAGCCCCAGCCTCTGGTGCGTTTTGCTCACGTGTAGCTTGACCTGGGCGGGTTGCGTTGACTCCTCCCATAATGACATCACCCTGTGCGTCAAATCGCCCAATATTTTGTCGACCGACATTACGTGCCCTATCTCTTATAGGAAGTTCTAATGGGCGTCCTGGTAAGTAAGCGTTTACGTTTTCTCTAGGGAGCCCTCGCCGTCCGCGAGTGTTTACCTCTTTGACTTGCTGAGATATCCGGCCAACCATCCTTACCCATTCCGCGTAATCGTCTCTGGGCAGGAGGTGGTTGCCTGATAAAGCTCTTCTAATGTTTTTGTTTAGCGCGTTGCGAAACATTGTAATTTTAGAACAATTGCTCCAAATATCACCCTCAGCTTCCGTTAACTTACTAGCCCATGATGTGAAGAAAGAAGACCATCTCTAGGACTCTCCCATTTTCATAGCGTACAGCTCATCACATGCTTTATCGGATCGCGTGCCGTCTAAATTGCCACGATCAAGGAAGTTGATAAAGTCTTCAGGGCGACAAGTACCACCTATGCCTCCAGCTTCGTAGAATGCTCCTGCTTTCGTCTTTGCCTCACCCTTGAGTGAAGTGTAGATTAGTAAGAATGCCCTAGTGTCAGTGTAACGGAAAGCATTCCAATCCATCTTGAATATATCTAGCACTGATTGACGCCAGGCAGGGTAATGGCTTCGGTTGCCATCGTAGGGAGGAAGTTCAGGGGCTGGAATCTTAATTGCTCGGCTGGGGCTGGATCCTTCTCAATCACTACACCTTGCTCCATTAGATGTGGACGTCTGACCATCGCGGCCCTTAATTCATCAATCTGATTCTGCAAGGAGGTAAGCCGCTCATCGTCCCCTTTGGAATCACTCATAGGATCATGAAACATCAACATTTAGATAAATAAAGTAGACACAAATTAAACCCTCGGCACGTTGGTGAATTAAACAGTCAACTAACAAAAAGGAACAATCGACAGCTGTAGCAACCAAAATCGCAAAACGTAAATATTAGTATAGGAAAAAAATTATAAGAAAAAAAAAAGATTTATAAAATTAAACAGATGAGAGAGATAGTGCATATTAACAGAAAACCAAGCGAGACCTGAACAAATATGGAAGACGATGGGACAATAGGATGATCAATTGTTCGTACAAAGATTAGATCAAAACGTTAGTGCAATACCCCGAGTGCCGCACGTGAATGAGGATAGTGAATATATGTCACGGTTAGTGTCTCAAAGTTAGCTCAGAGGATCGAAATCAGAAGTTTATATTCACTATGTCACAGTCTAGTCAAGAGCGCTTGCGCAGCTAGATGATTAGAGGTAGTTAATATTCAAATCTATGGAGGAGTAACTATGTTGCTGCTTTACAAATATATATACTACAATCCTCCTCAGCCCAGACAACTCCCCTGGCTTCAGTGTCATCGTAGACTTCTGAGATTCTCATGCCTCTGTGAACCTCCTGTATCAGCAAGTTCCAGGTACCAGTAAGCTTAGGTCTATTGTTTGAGGGAGGCATTGCGTATCTAGAGCCCCTAGTGTTTCAAGCAAAGAGACCCGCTACTTATGCGCACTGACCTGGTACAATGCACTATCCTTGTAGAGTCTGTGATGCCTATGGACAGCATGGGCTACAGGGATAAACCAGCTTACCAGCTGTTACACACTATGAGGAAAGAAAGAGATATCTGTCTACACATGACGGCCTATTTTATAGGTTCCTCCTGCCCTGCCCATGTGATTCCACTCATGCAAACAGAGCAAACAACTTGGCGCCGTGGAAGTAGTTCACGGCGATCCTCATTACAATATCCTCAAATTGTAATTATCTTGACGTTGGGCTAGACCCATCGACTGCCCCCCTGCACCCAACATTTGTTCCAATGGACGTTGATCTACATTTCGGAGTGCTAGCCATGTCAATATCTTCGCGTAGCAGGGACCGCGTTGGCAACCGTGGTCTACAGGATCCTTGCCGGCTAGCCAGCCGTTACAATGGACTTGGAAAAGATACCCACGGAGTATTGGCGTTTAGATCTTTATCAATATATGTTCTTTTGTCGCTTACAGAAAACATTCATATAAGTTGTATTTGTAGAGTAGACTTAGCTTGCTAGCTTTATTTCAACCTTTAATCTGAGTTCTTACCTGTCTGTCATCTCACTTCCTGACATTTAGTCCCAGAATCCACGAACGACAAGCCAGCCGCAATCCGTACATTTGTCACTCAGGAATCGGGTTTTCAGTAGTCCCGGATTTGATTAATGGCCCTGATCCGGGACCTTCAAATTTCTCTTCAGTTGGTGCATTTTCTATCTCAAACTTCTCGGTTTCTCGCATGGAGGACAAGCTGGATGTTGATCATTTAGTAGCTGCATGTAAATTAGCAGTCAATAATACATTCATTCCAAGCCATGCACTCATAGATACCGGTTGCTCAGGATTTGCATTTGTTGATAAGACCTTGGCGAGCCAACATAAATTACCATTTTACCCATTAAAGTCTCCCCGTACGCTTCAAGTGATTGATGGTAGGCCTATCTCCTCTGGTAATGTTACCCATGTCTGCCAACTTCCATTAATAATCAATTCCCATCAAGAGGTTGTCACCTTCTTTGTCACGAAACTCGGCTCGTACCCTCTTGTACTCGGAATTCTATGGCTTCAGCTTCACGACCCACTATTGAGGTTCAAGGATAATACTATTCTCTATAATTCTGACCTGTGTCAGTCAAAATGCAATTTCACTGCAAATCCCACTCCGATCAAAGGGATTATACCAAAGAAACTGGCGCATGTAATTAGCTCGGCAGCTCTTGTGCATCTCCCAAGCAAAGATGTACTTCTGACTCCTATGGAAGATTGGAAAAAATACATCCCGACTCAATATCATAAATACGGTGACATGATGGACAAATCACTTGCGAAGCAGTTGCCACCACGCCGACCATATGACCACAGAATACCTGTCAAGGAAGGAAAAGAGCCACCTTTTGGGCCTTTATACGGCATGTCAAGAGAAGGGCTAGTAGTTTTGAAGGATTATATCCAGATCAGAATGGCGAAGAGTGGAAAACAGCTTTCCGTACAAGATATGGACACTTTGAATATACTGTAATGCCATTTGGATTAACTAACGCCCCAGCAACCTTCCAGCATTTCATAAATGACTGTATCCGTCAATATCTCGACGTATTTTGCACCGCTTACTTGGACAATATACTTATCTACAGTGATACTTTGGAAGAACATCACACCCACGTTAGAAAAGTTTTGGATGCCCTAAAGCAGAACGGTGTGTTATTAAAACCAGAAAAGTGCCAATTCCACACAAAAAGCACGACATACTTAGGGCTTGTAATCGAATCTGGAGATGTCAAGATGGATCCCAAAAAGGTAGAGGCTGTTAAGAACTGGACAGTTCCTAAGACATTAAAAGATGTTCAAGCATTCTTGGGCTTTGCCAACTTCTATCGACGATTCATCCGCGTATTCTCGGCATTAGCTCTTCCACTCACTAAACTAACTCGTAAAAACTCACCTTTTTTGTGGGATACCCAAGCAGACAATGCCTTCAAGACTCTGAGAAACGCCTTTATCACAGCACCAATTCTCGCACACTTTGACCCAGAAAAGGAGATTGTTGTTGAAACTGACGCATCGGATTATGTCGCTGCTGGCATCCTATCCCAGTATGACAAAAGCCACACCCTTCGACCCATCGCGTATTTTTCGAAAAAACATTCGCCGGCAGAATGCAATTACGAGATATATGATAAAGAACTTCTTGCAATTATTCGAGCATTTGAAAAATGGAGACCAGAGCTTGAAGGCGCAACCCATCCAATCAAAGTGATTTCCGACCATAAAAACTTGGAGTTTTTCATGAGCACTAAACAACTCAATCGTAGACAAGCCCGCTGGGCGGAGTACCTTTCACGACTCAACTTTATCATCAAATATAGACCTGGTAGGCAAGGAGGCAAACCCAACGCATTAACCCGAAGATCAGAGGACTTACCTGATGCAAACGACATAAGAAGACTCCATCAAAGTCAAATAATTTTAAAGAAAGAAAATCTGGAACAACCACTTCAATTATTGCCGTCTTTAATTCACGATGGTCGTACGGCAGATACAAAGCTCGAAATCTTGTTTGAGGAAGGTTATAGCAGGGATCCAATTCCATCAGAAATACTAAGCCTAATTAGGAAAGGCGTATGTCACTCACACCTCCTATCATTAGCCGACTGCGCCGAAGTCAAGAGTAGGTTAACCTACAAGGGTACGTTTTATGTCCCGGATCACGACCCGCTAAAACTTCACATCCTAAAAAATTATCACGATATTCCTTCAGCTGGACACCCAGGACGTGAAAAAACATTTGAACTCGTGAGTAGAGACTACTATTGGCCACAAATGCGTAACTATATAGCTCAATATGTCCGCAACTGCTTTACATGTGTCAGATCTAAACCCAGTAGCCAAGCCAAATTTGAATTCTTGAAACCGTTGCCCATCGCGCAGCAGCCTTGGCAAGAAGTATCAATGGATTTTGTGACAGGCTTACCTGTAAGTGAAGGAAACGATGCAATATTGGTCATTGTTGATTTGCTTACTAAAATGCGGCATTTAATACCCTGTACGGCATCTAGTAGCTCTGAACACGTCGCCCGGCTATATCTAACCAATGTTCGGAAACTCCATGGTCTACCAACCCATATCACATCCGACAGAGGTACTCAATTCACAGCCAAATTTTGGAAACTGCTCTGCAAGCACCTTGGAATAAAGTCAAGAATGTCAACAGCTTTTCATCCTGAAACCGACGGGCAGACTGAAAGATTTAACGCTGTCATGGAACAATACTTACGTAGTTACATCTCGTATCAGCAAGATAATTGGGTTCAATGGCTCCCTATGGCTGAATTTCCTGCTAATAATCAAGTTTCTACCACAACAAAGTCAACGCCATTCTTCAGCAACTATGGGTTTCATCCACAATTCACAATAACAATCCGACAATTCACCAAGTCTTTACCAGGAATTGACGCAGGAAACTTTGCCCTCAAAATGAAGGATTTACAGAGCCATTTGAGAACAAATATAAGGTGGGCTCAAGACCAGCAAGAGCAAGCCACTAATTGTCACAGAACACCAGCCCCCAACTACCAGGTGGGAGATTTAGTGTTCCTCTCAGCGAAAAACATTAGAACTACGCGCAACTCCCGAAAGCTAGACTGGAGAAGGCTGGGTCCCTTTCCTATAAAGGACGTAGTTTCGTCATGTGCATATCGACTCAAGCTTCCTACTTCAATGAAGATTCACCCAGTTTTCCATGTGTCATTGCTGCACCCTGCCACGAATGATCCCGTCCCTGGGCAACTGCAACCGCCTCCTCCTCCTGTTATTATTGACAATGAGAAGGAATATGTTGTTGAAGAAATTTACGACTCACGTATTACAAAGCAGTATGGTTTACAATATCTTGTCAAATGGCGGGGAGAAAATGAAATCACATGGGAGCCAGCCGTAAACCTTGACGAAACCACTACTGTTACAGTCTTCCACGAAAGATATTCACACAAGCCAGGCCCGCTTGGTAGCAAGCCGCAAACTCAACCTCGCAGGAGCTCGAGATTAAAAAAGGGGGCTACTTTCATAAATTAGTGCACTTGATGCTGATATTAACTCTGTTGTCGGATGATTAGTTTCTCGAGTAACTGGATCAATACGAGTCAACCATACATAGAGGTTGGAAATGAGATCACTAGTCAGGAAGCAGAGGATAATAAGGTCAATCTAGTTCTATTAGGCAAGTCCTTAAATTATCTGGTATGGTTATGCAGTGTAGTAGAGGAGGTCATGTACATATATATATATATATATATATAGGTTCAGCGTGTGAGAGATTTCCTCTGCACGCAACGTCTTCTGAATATACATTTACCACATAACTTTCACATCTCTTCCTTGGGAAGACCGATTTACTTCAATTCCAAATCCTTACTTTTCTCCTTACGCTTCTTCCTCACTTTGTCTTTCCCTTGGGAAGACCACATCCATTATCTCGCCTCAGATCTCGTTATCACATTTACCTCCTTCACCAGTGCCCCACGGAACGCCGATTACCCTCTCTCTGAGAGAAGTATGCTCAAGATCGTTGTCTTGTAGAAAAATAACATTGTTTCTGGCATTGGAAAAGAGTTTGATTGCTATTTCGTCGACTGTTGGGACCAAACAAGTATTCAGAATGCCTATTAGCTGTTCCGAGTTCATCCTTCCAACCACACGACTCATTCCACTGGCGCCAAACCAAGACATGCAACCCCATATCATAACGCAACCGCCCCCAAACTTCAGTGTCTCTTTGAACACTTCTGCCAAATAGCTACTTGGATTCCTAGACCAAGCATATTTGATTCCGTCGCTATTGAGTCTATTTATCTTCGTCTCATCTGACCAAATAACTATTTTCCAATCTTCAATACTCTAACTTTCATGTTCTAAAGCCCAATGCAACGAGCTCTCTTATGCGCCTTTGACAGCATCGGCTCCTTCGCCCTCTTTATAGCCCGGAGACCCTGCTCCCTCAGAGCCAGCCTTACGGTGCCAGGAGAAAGTTTGTCTTCTCGTTCAAAACTGATAATCTTCGTCGCTTCTACCGCAGTTTTGGTCCCGCCATTAGCCACCAAACGAGCCAGGGCTTGCTTGTCTCGACACATTAACTTCCGTGGTCGTACCTGCACAGGTTTTGGTGTATCATAAGATGTCTTTTTCCCATACCTGGCTACCGTAGACCTGTGACAGCCCATAATTTTTGCTATTCCTAGTTCTTTTTTACCTTCATCGAGTAATGTAATGATGGATGATATCTGGAGCTGTGAAAGTTTTCTCATTGTAAAAAAAACAGAGAATATTGAAATCAAAAAAATTTAGGAATGATACAAAAGCATGTCGAATACTTATATAGATCAAAAAATTAAAGTTTACAGCATAGTTGTCTGTTAACGCAGGTTCTACTACGTGGTGAAATGATAGGTCAAAAAGTGCGCAATAGACATTAAGTGCCAAGACCAGCGTGAACCTTACAGTCAATCATTATTTTTACAAAACAAAGTTGGATTTATTCAAGAAATGGCTTAGATTTTATTTGAACCTAGAATTTTTAAATTTGAAGAAGTTGTTGCAGAGTTATAGTAAAATTTAGTCAACATGGTGGTTTCATTGCGCACTTTTAGACGCTACTCTATATTCAGAAAGTCTAGGAGTTGTGTTTGAATGGTCCTATTAGATGTCAGCCTGTAGGCTTCAATAATGTTATCTCTAGCAGAGTGGAGTAACTCATCTGCAGAGGTGAACTTAGCCTTGCTGCTAGACTCTGGACAGGCATTTTGGGCCAGACCAGTAGTATTGGAAGTTGCCGTTGTTGTTCTGGGGTTTGCTTTGGGTATTGATGGTGAATTGGCTTTATTAGGGCCGGAAGGAGAGCTTGGAGTGTTCTTGTCGTGTAAGAGACAAATGCAATTGCATTTTTTCGTGTGCTCTGGCAAGGATTTAACTCGGATGATCTTGTGTGGTGGTTATAATGGGTGGCTATTGGATTCAGTCCTTTTTTGGTTGTCACTGAATCTAGAATTAGTATGGGTGCTCTTTACAGATGGCCCCGAGGTGAAGTCTATTGTTGTGGTCAAGTCACTGTCCAAGTTAAAGGTTTTAGAAATCATGCTAACATCATAGTTTTGGGGTAATGTAGGAGTGAGCTGTGGAAAATTTTTGTCTCCCCACATACAGGAGTCAAGCCTAGGCTGGGCTGCTAGATCAATCTCTATCCTTAGTAGTAGTAGTAATATTAGTGCCAAAAAAGGGGTTCGTCTGTTTGTTTATTTATTTATTTATTTACGATTAACGCCAAGCAGGCTCACGGGCTAATCCCGGCCTCGGACCTCCCTAGGGGCACTTGGCGTGCCTGCGTAGTCCGAGGCTACCAGGCATATCAGGTTATCCACTGACAGCATATATATCTACACAAACAATCCGAGAGACTCCAGGGTTGCTTGGGGCATCCATGATACCACAGCAAGTGTAACGCAAGAGGTGCTGGGAAAGAAAATCGCGGTACTCCACTAAAAATAGAAGTACATGTTCGTGGTTTGTCCCCTATAAGGAGCAAACCAGGAAAGGAAATGAGAAAATAAAGAAAGTAAAATGCTTTTGAATCGCAGCTAGTGAGTGCGGGTTAGCGGCAGGTTCAGTCATAAATGCGCTGATCCGTGATCCATTTATGAAATGCTTTTGCACCCTCAGTCGAGCCAAGAGACCATTTCACAATACCTGACTGGTTTTGTCTGGTAGAGTTTCTGGGGCGCCTACAGCTTCGACTCAGAAGTTGACACGAAAACGGGTGCTCTGGTAATTTCTCTTGGCCGCATGAGCAGTAATGATCGGCATCGCTATGTTTGAATTGTCGGTGATATTCTGCAAAATCACCATGTCCTGAGCGGGCAGCGAGCAGCCTGCCAAGACTTTGTCTCGGGAGTAGGGATATTTCTGGGGGTAGCTTAGAGTTCATCTTGATCCCAAAATCCAGGTACCGTCTAGGCGCTTGTTGGCTCCAATAGAGTGTGAGTCTTTCTTGATAAGACTCCTCTAGAATCATTTTTGACCGCGCTATAGTAGTTTCCGTAATTTCTGTTGGGAGACCGGAGGCCTCTTTCGCTAGGGCGTCTGCTCGCTCGTTTCCAGCTATTCCTCGGTGTCCGGGTATCCAGCGTACTTGCACAGTACCAAGTGCGGTAGCTTCGGCTCTTTCTCTTTCTGACCAGAAACTTCGGAGTCTCTAGAAGTCTAATATCCGTGTGGAACTAGTCGGAGTGGGAACACCGCTATGAAGACGCATCGCAGCTTCTTCGTTATCTAGACATACGGCTACGTTCTTCGCAAAGCGGGACATCCAGTGAGAACAAGCCGCCTGTAGACCTTCAACTGCACAGACGATTTCCGCATCATACGATTGAGCCGTGCGTCCTAAAGGAATTCGTCCGCATGTTATTTCTTGAAAGCCGCGAAATACGCAATAACCAGCTCCTGCGTTTCCATGTTCGTCCAATGCACCATCAGAAAAAACAGTTAAATCCAGTGGGCTGCGCCGCCGCGTCCAAATTTGGTAGGACTCGTAGCCATTTTGGCGCCCAGACGCCCCAATTTGTTGCCTTATGTAATCGCTATCTAATATGCGCCAGGGCAGTTCGTCGACGTCTGCAGATAGCTCAGGTTATTGTCTGCGTCGTATCCAGGCGAAGTGAGTGGAGTTCCATCTAAGCCTCAGAGGGTGGTTGGGGTCGGCCGCAGCAATTCTGATAGCTAGGCGGTCATGTATACGATCAAGCCAGGCCGAAGCCGGACCCCATCCTGTTTCGCGTAGGAGCGCTGGAATGGGAAACTTTTTATACACTGGGAGCACTGCGCGTGCCGCACGGTTGATAGCCAACTGTATCTGATTTAGTGCCCACTTGGAAGTCTGTGGTCCATACCATGTTTCAGCCCCGTAGAAGAGGGTAGCAAAGGCACACCCCTGAACAGCCTGTCGTAGCAGAGCGGAGGAGATGCCGCGGATAGTATTACAAAGTCGTCGTAAGTGATTGGTTACCACACGGGCTCGCTGACAGGCACATCTTACATGTTGCTTGAAGCTAAGCTTCCTGTCAAACAGAATCCCTAGCCATTTAAGAGCTTCTTCAGGTCTGATTTCAGTGTGTTCGATCCATAGGGGGGGCTCTTCAAATTTCCTTTTGTTGTGGAAATAAATAAGCTCAGTTTTCTTCTCGTCAAATTTAATTCCATTTTCTTTGGCCCAGGCTTGTGATAAATTGAGATGCTTCTGAAGCTTACTATGGCAGTCTTGTAGAGATTTAACTGAGGCGAAGAACGCCGCATCGTCGGCATAGCCAAATCTTCCATGAGAGAGTCAAAGTAGAGGCTCCATGTATAACAAAAACAGGATTGGTGATACGGGGGATCCCTGAGGCAGCCCACAAGTCACAGGTAGGGGATCAGTCGTTATCTGGTCGAGGCGGATACATACAGAACGCCCAGAGAAGAAGTATGAGACCCACATTAAAATGCAATTAGGCCAGCCTTGTGAGCGTAGCAGGTGAATTAGCCGGTTTCAAAGAATCCCATCGAAGGCTCCTTTTACGTCAACGGTGACCAAGCCTGCAACTTTCCTTTCATTCCAGGCACGGCGAACATCACAGAGGAGAGCTGTGGTTATATCAGAGGCAGATCTTCGACTTACGGCACTACATTGGTTGCGCGCTATAATTTAGAGCTTAAGTGCCCAATACAATATACGCCGGGTGATGAGCCGCTCAAGGCCCTTGCCCAGGCACGATAAGAGAGCTATAGGTCTATAAGATTTCGGAATCGAGCGGTCTCTCTGACCGGGCTTTGGGAGAATAACTATAGTGGCGCTTTTGAAAGCGTGGGGATGAATTCCGAGTTGGATGCAACAGTTGATGAGATTGGTGATTCTGTCGCCCAGAACTGGCCATGCCAAGCGAAGACAGGCTGTGGTGAGCTCATCTTCTCCGGGAGATGTCGACGTAACTTGGCATGTGGCTTTAAAGGCTTCTCTGTTGAAGATTGGCTGCCACGGGATGTTTCGTTGTGGTACTGCAGGATTTTCAGGGGGAATATCTTCGGCCTCAAGATGGCGGCATAAAAGGGCCTTGTAAAGAAGTCTAGCTTTTTCTTGAGGATCGTGTATTACTTTGCTACCCTCCTCCCAGCGAAGCGGCGGAGATTGACATCTCGGATCTGAATTGTGCCAACGCACAACTTTATAAGCCTCCGGTAAAGACTTAGTTTCCGCGATCATTGAATTCCAATATGCCTTTTTTGCTTGCCGTACGCTTTTTTGAAGCTCGCGCTTTTCCCAGGCTGCTGGGCCTTCCCGACGTGCTCGGCGATGTGAGTGTGCCGCGAATCGACACTCGTCGTTCCACCATGGGGTACCGTATCGTCGTGCTCTTTTCCTTGGGCAAGCTCCCGAAAGCGCTGTACGAAGATTCTCAACAATATTACTCGCTTCAGTCTCCAATTCATCTTGCGATAGGATCGGGACGGAGGGGTAACTAGTGCCGAGAAGCTGGACGAAGAGTTTATTGTCTAGAGATCTGTATTGCAGCTTATTGACACCCTTGTTCTGAATAGTCCAGCGCAAAGTCGTGACTAGTGTCTCGTGGTCTGAAGTTGAGTGCAAGTCAGGACAGACCTCGCACTTAGCACTGTTGTCCGAGTAGAAAGCAAGATCAAGGGTTCCACCACGGTTATGTGTAGGGGTCTCTGTAGGGTTCAGGAGTTTTAGGCCCCTGCTCTCGTACCAGTCAATGAGATCAGAGCAGGATCTCTGGGCGTACAAGATCGAGGAATCCCAAAGTGGGTGTCGCAGATTGAAATCTCCACCAACAAAGAATGGACTATCTGTACAACTTAGTAGAGAGGTGAGCCCTCCTCCAGCATTGTCTGACCCTGTGGGGGCATTGTAAATATTCCAGATCGGGAGCCTCCAATTTTCGCAAGTGATGATTGTTTTTACAACATCCCTGGACATGTCGCAGGCCACCTGAAAGGGTTTTAGTCCAGAATCTTTACGTATGTAGGTAATTACTCTCGGCCGTGAGCTCCAGGTCGATAGTGGAGAAAAGGTTTCGAAGTCATAATTTGGCTTGGTTCTCCGTACAGATAGGTCTGAGTGCGTCCACGGTTCTTGGATCAGTATAATTTCAAATCGATTTTCTTGCGCACTTGCTAGCGCGATATCATGGGCAGAGGATGACCTCCCAATGTTTACTTGCATGATGCGGATAGGAGCTTCTTTGTGTTGGCTTTGTCTCCTAGGCATATTTAATTTTGGGGGAGGGTGCTTTCGGCCCTGGAATTTGCACTAGGGTTTGGAGAGGGGTTGTTCGTTATTTGGTTGTTTGCTTTGATAAATTCTCTTTTCCCAGCCATTCGAATGTGCTTGAGTTGGGCCCCCGTCGGACGGACAATGACCCCATTCATGCGGCGAGGTCGGGCGGGACAGGAGGTATCTGTTGAGCTGTGGGGACCCCGGCAGTTTAGGCACATGGGAGACTTTTCACAATTGCCTACATGCGCGTCTGCACCACAATTCTGGCATTTTGTCGTTCGAGCACAAGTACGGGTTGCATGAAAGCCGTGACATTTAGGGCATACCGGGATTTGTTGTCGCTTTCTAATCCTCTGCACAGATACAGCTTCCCCAAAAACACGGAGTCTCGGGGGAAATCTTCCCGCCTGAGATTCTGGGACACATATTCGGATGTAGCCATACGGCTCGTCATTCTGGGAGCGTCGTGTCCAATTCATATATCTAATGGGAACAAGATCTCGGACAAAAGCAAGTTCTTCCTGTAGGAGACCGTCTATTGGGTCACCTAAGCCGTCGAGATAGCGTACTCTTTTCTGTATTTGATCAATCACAAATGTTGACCAAGTCTCTTGTCGTTCTACTCGTGCATTTCCAAACCTCTCTTTGATAGCAGTTTTCGCCTGCAGAATCTCGGCTGCTTTGGCAGCAGTTGGTGCTAGGGTGGCTACTCCAGTTGGGAAGGACCATACATCCGAGACTAGTGAGCTATCGGGGACCAGTTTCTGTATCAATTGACGTAGTTCGAATGTCCCAGTCTTTCAGGCTTCGTGATCTGGATCAAGGCAAATCATTATCCTACGATCTTCTTTACTCTGCCCCTGCGGTGGGGACGCTCTCAAAGCTTGTCTTTTTACTGAGTAACTTTTGGGTTCCGAGCTCTGGCCGGCAGCTCTCTCTGCCCAGGAGGGCTTTTTTACTTCAATTGTGGCTTTTGTTGCAATGGGAGCTGAAACGTAGACGCGTTGTCCACGCATTGCCCGAGACGCACCATCTGCCAGGAGTGCGAGAAAGTCCGCTCCTACTCCCGGGTGATTTATTTCAAGGTTTTGTAGGTAGTCGTTTGCAAGGTCTAGGAGACCCTTGATGGCATTCATAAGAGTAGCAGAGCTGCGCTAATCCTCGGTAGTAGCACCTTCGGTAGAAGATAAGACGTTCTCGTGAGTACTATCCGCTTTTCTTTTTGCATGATTTTCGAACTATCTTGCTGGGTTTCATTAAAAACACTGTCGGTGTCTTCACTCATTGGGTCATCACTCGGATAGTCCAAAGGCGTATAGATTCCTTCTGCTGAGCTCTGCACTTCGTTGATTGCTCTTTCGATCCCCTTGGCCTTGCGGCGGGTCTCGATAGAATAGGGTGTTGAGCGGGCTGATTTAGTCTCAATGCCGGTCTTGCCCAACGTTGCTTTCGGTTTGGAGACGCAATTCTCGGCGTCCGGAGGGTCAGGAGGGAGCGCGCGCTTCATGGGCAGCGGCGCCATAATCTCGCCACAAGGGTAACGAGATCTAGATAGGGTATGGAAGTCGAAATTATCGGTTATAATTGTGTGAAGTTACAATCGGTAAATGCAGATATGTATCGTTTGTCTGTTTGTTGTGATAGTTAAAATATGAAATATGATACACACAGGAGCTTAGGTCACCTGACACTAGCGTCGCTCAGACCATCAACATAAGTATCTCTACTGCTTGAAATCTAATGTAGTGAAAACATGTTTCTGAATATATAGATAGATAGATAGGTAGATGTAAATTACAACACTATTGGATGTTTTGGGGCAGCTTCGCAGGTCGCGATTAGAGTCCCAGTGTTGTTTGGGTAAAAGACTGGCAGAAGATGACTGCCAAGAGTTACTCGGAGAAAATTCTTCCTCATGTTGTGCAGTGGTTAGGACGTAGCATGGAGCATACTGGTAACCAAATAGGCTTCATACTGTCGTAAATAGAGAAGTAACATGACTGCATAACTAATCTTACCCAAAACAGTATAGTGTCTTAATGCACTATTATGAAAATAATTAACCGAGATAATTATTTTCAACTGTATTACTAAGCTGCTTCCATGACCATCATGTTATTAGATTCTATAAGGATCCTCATTATTCTAGCAGCTTCTCTTGTTTGCCCTTATGGCCAACAACCTTCTTTATGGTGCTACACTTTACCTTATTTGGCAATGTATAGAAAGGTATAGAAGAATATAGAATGTACTAGTGGAATGTGGAACACCATTAAGAATGTATATAAGTAGGCAGAGTTTTCCCTCTGTAAAAAAAAGTAAGCATTTGTTAAAATACACATCTTAGTCTATTTGGGAACATAAACACCCTCCATCGTCGTCAGCGTCAGTCTGTGTAATCATCGCCATTAACAGAACCTTCTAACCTTTAACGGTACGTCCTTCAGACTTGTTCACATACAAGACAACGCTTTGTGCCATAAAGCGGCTTTAATCACTAGGTTTCTTCGAGCTCATGAAGTTGAGCCCATAGTCTGGCCAGTGTTTTACCCGAATTTGAATCCGATCGAGGCGGTTTGGAGTCTCATGAAAATCTTTATTCAAATTCTTTATCCTGAGTTCGAACGAGGTCCCCAGCGATCTAGAAATGAGGCGCGTGAAATAGTATAGGAGGCCTGGGACGCCATTACTTCCGATCAACTTTATAGGCTATCAGTTAGCATGCCGGCAAGATGCCAGGCCGATATTGATGCCGGTGGAGGGCCAACCAGATATTAGCAGATCTCAATAAATGAACAGTTTCTCTTAAAAAGTGCAATATCAATTAATGAGAAATATCTGCAATTACTTAATAATTTCACAAAGCGTTTAATATTGATAAAAAAGTATGGTAAATTGGAAAGCAGCAACTATTACTACTGTCCAAAAAAGCGGCAGTAAAAGAATCACAACAAAGTGTACACGTTCCAGCATCCATAACAACCTGAGTAGGACCCAAAGCAGTATTGCCATGCAGATGAGATATGAGCCTTTAGGGCTCATCTCTTATCTGCACCAAAGAAAAGTCTCTGGTGTAGACAGCCCAAAATGCCAATGTGGATACCCGTCGCGAAACGTCAAGCATATGGTCTTGGCGTGTCATCGATGGGCAGAAGGAAGAGGGGAGATACTGCAACAAGCAAAAGAAAGGTCATTTGAAGCTATGATTAACAACCCAAAAAACGTGGCTAGAATCATGCAGTGGATACTTACCCAAGGCTGGATAGAACAGTTTCGACTTGCAGGGGAAGTCGAGGCAGCAATGTCAGAATACATTGAGCGATCTGGAAAGGGATAGAACGGAATCCTGTTGTGCTGGGGATTGATAGGCATGGTTCACCTAGGTAGTGAGACATAGGCTAGGGCACATGGGTGCACATAGCAGGGAATGTTGTGTTCTAGGCATGAAATGCACGGATAATAGAAGAGCCGGTGTACAGATGATGAATTATCTGGACATAGGTGTCAAGCAGTCCACACTATGACCTTGCATAACAATAATTTGTCAATGATGAGCGCATGATATGAATTGGGCTGACAGTGCAATAACTTTGGTCAGGACTTAAGCGAGGATATTGAGGTATAAATGTGGAAATGAATTTCCACATTGTAAATTATGTTTCTCATCTTCTTTAAATACATATTTCTCAAGTATCACTACTCCACACATTTATTCCCATAAACTATCCTTAGCTGCCTTCACATAAGTATGTTCCCAAATCATACACCTGGTAAAACAAATCCACACTATCTAAACAGTGTAAATTGCATTTCCTGGAGATAAACTACACAACTCAAAAGACAAAAAATTGCTACAGGCTATGCCATCATACATCATTATAAATTACTTTGTCACATCTGAGGTACGGATCACTGATGAAAAAATTCGAAATTTGGATGGCTACTGACCTGCCGGAATAGGATTGTCCATGGGGGTATTTTTAGTTTCGCTATACTTAATAGTGGTGGTGAATGAATGCTGAAGTGATGGGAAATGGTCGTCGCCACTGTAGAAACTTTGGAGACTATGGATGATCTATGACGCAAGGGGCTCCACGTTATGAATGACATCAGACTGAGTTTCTTAGGAGTAAGCGTTAAATATCCTCCAAAACCAGATGGGAAAATTTTCCCGGAAATTTGGAAAATAGACAGTATTTCGGACAGTTTAATTTTTTACGTTTTTTTGGTAATAGCCTGTTACAAAAACAGGCAGGTCTTGGGAGTTTTTGTCAAATCAATTTCCTCCTACAGAAATAACAGAGATATAATCACCTGCATAGAACAATGAATGTCTGATCGGGTAAAATGAAATCAAATTCAAATACAAGGACAGAAAATTGTTGCTGCTTTTATGAAATTTTGGCATTCATGGATGCACCAATTCTAGAATAGACAAAGAGTCGCCTTCTGTTATCTCACAGAATCAGCACTGTGTCAACTACACAGAGTATTTGGTATCCCTTCCATCAAAGGATTTGTTGAACTTCTGCGGAGAGCAGGACGTGATGTGGAGAATAAATTAGTTGAAACCCCAAACAAAACATTGTCAACATAGTCAGATTCACAAATGAGCTCCAGGTCATTTAAATTTTAGGTCAACCGAGGAGTACGACGTTACTCATACAGTTATAATAGTTATAGGTTGATGAGGATGGGGTGTTTGGCAACTTGTCTAATGATTGCACTGTCCTTCAATGGAATAGTCAATGATGTGAATGAATGGTAAGTACAATACAAATGTTTATACTGAATGTGGATAATAGATGATGGATGAAATATCGCCTTGATGGTCACGATGGAAATTATTATCATTGCTGCTCTGACTGTGGCAGTATCTGTATACATCTTTTCTCCAATATCAACATCCGATGCCAACTATGAAACTAAAATTTGAGTTCTATTGTTGTTTAAAGAAGATGTTATATATGACTCAATAATTTTAGCAACCCTGTCACTTTACATAAGCTTCAAACTCAAGATATCTATGAGTCATAACCGAGTCAGCACAACAATAATTGATATCTTAAATTTAGACAGTATTAACGCTCTTCATGCGGTCGACGGACTACCGCACACCAGGCAGGTCGATTTTTAACAGATATCAGTTCAAAAACTGTGTCGAATGCATTACGGGCTTGCTGTATTGATATTTAGCTTGGCTCCCCTGATTTTATATCCCACAATGCCAGCACTAACCTAGCGTCGGCATAGTTTAACCAAAGTGCTAACTCAATGAAAGTCCAGGTTCACGAAATCCCTGTAGAAGCTCATCATAGTATTTGGAAAGCCGAAAAATAATCTGTCTCACTACGAAGGGCATATAACAAAAGATGCGCGGAGCCAAAATGTCTAGAAGTGCCAAAGGAAGTAAAATTTTAAATAGCACTCAAAGCACTAAACAATTCTGTAGGTCCTCATGTATTAGTTCTCACTCTTTTAGTATATGGTGCCTACTCACGAATGACGAGAAATTCTTTGCCACCTCAATCCATTGAAACCCAAATAAAAGCTTTCGAAAAGGCAATGCTTCAAAATAAAAAGCTTCGTGCAGAACGATCAATAAAAGACGCGCTTGCAACTAGAAATGGATTAAACACACTTCCAGTCTTGAATCTAGCTCTGCAGTTAGATGTGGTTGTATAGAGAGAAGTCAAAGGGTGGAAGGGACACGACAATCTGGTGGAATTAAATGTTAACCACTAAGAATGTGTTGTGGAGATGCCTTACGGCCCAACAATTTTTAGGGCGACAGCAGTAAACCCCTATTTCAGGAAGAAGAAGATGAAAAAATTGAGCTATCTAAATCTACTTCAGACTCTGAATTGCAGAATACTGACGACTACAGTCCTAGTTGAAACAAAAAGCTGGCGGGAACAACAATTGACCCCAGTAATCAACCAAAAGAGGCCGAGGAAGGCCAAAAGAAACGACAAACAACACAAAATCTATGTAACATACCTTCATTAACAATATTCTGTTCAATAGCCTCAGATAAATTGATCAAATTCTAAATCTCAATATCATAAACAAAAACTACCTCACCGCAAAAGAAATTTCAAACCGCAAACTTTCGCTTCAATTACGCGGAGAAGGAGATATAAATATCCCTGGCAAACTTTGTGATGAAGTAGATTGTCTAGAACTCAATAGATTGAACAAAAATGGGTTGCAAAAATTATCAAATACAACCCCATCGAACTTGGTGACGTAAGAAATTTTAATTCTCGTCTTACTCGTAAAGTCAAAGAAAAAGCACAGCTAACCTCTTTGAAAAAACAAGAATGCTGATAGCTGCATGAGGCGACTCAGAAAAAGAGGTATTTTTAAACCAGCTGCCTACTCTTCAGCGAGTTAATCAACGACTTTTAGCAGCAATTCCGCCTTCTATCTCATCATTAGATAAAAGAAAAATTAGTCTTTGGCTTCGGAATATTAGTTAGGCATATACACAATCTACAAGCCTTTTAAATCGAATATTCCATGCAAAAATTCCAGAACCTTGTCGCAAAAACTATCCAAATAGTTCTATTATGGCGATCCTCATACCATTGTATGGTATTCTGGAAGCCAGAACTCACTAGTGGGTGACATACAAGAATGATCACAGAAAAGAACTACTGATGAAGCCTTTTGCTTGTTCCGTACTTTCTAATTAGTAAAAATCAAGACGTATTCGACATTGTAGCTATGCAAACTGACGACACGTAAATTTTTGGTGGGGACGTATTTTCAGATCACTAAGAGGCCAAGATTATAATTACGGCAAAACCAAAAGAAAATTTATCAACATCAAATCCCCTTTGTTTTAATAGATGCATTTATCACTTAATAAAGATGGGTCTATAGATCCACGCCAAAATGGACAAGGAAATAACATTGAGCTAGTTGATGCTAGTTTTGAAAATCATGAACAATCTTACGTCGAAAAACTAGCTCGTGCTGTCAATTTTACATCTATCTGTAAAACAGAAGCTCGTTTCGATCTTTCGGTGGCCGCCCAACGTCAAGAGTCTTCTACAAAAGACATAATCAACTTAAATAAAAGACTAAACTAGATGAAGAAAAATGGTTAGCCTAGATTAAAGAATATTATGTTCTCGATTGGTTCAGCCAAGCTTTTTGTTTTTGTTGATGGATCATTTGCAAACAATGCAGATTTAACCTCACGAATCAGATTTATCATTGTTCTCGCCAGTGAGGTGCCCCAAAAAGACCACAAATTCACGCTCAAGGGTAGTATCATGCATTACAACTTGAATGAAGCTAAGAGGATTACAAGAATTGTATTTGCATCCAAGATTTTGGGAACAGTAGCAGGCGTTGATATAGCATCCACTGTCAATACTACTCTAAAAATGAGAACCAATAAGTTGGATCTCTCGCCAATCTCTACGACTGTTTGCACGGAATTTTACTCGCTTTGTGAATGCCTTTTCAAGCTTGGTACAACCAGAGAAAAGTGCTTCAAGATCGATATTGTGGCGTTTAGACACTCTTACAAATGTCGCGAACTTTATGAGATCCGGTATATCAACAGAATGGATAACCCGGCAGATCCTATGACTAAGACCAACCCTAACAAGGCCCTGGAAAGCATAGTTGATAACAATAAATTAGTAGTACGGGTAGAAGGCTTGGCCAAACGTGAATAACATTAGAGGCAGAAACATTCAAAGGAGACCAGGTAACGACTAACACAGGTATACTCCAAGGCTCATCACTGTCCCCAATACTCTTCCTGTTCTTCGTTAGCACACTCCTGCCGATGTTACAAACCCCGCTCTCAACGGCAGTGGGATTTGTAGATGATACTAACATCCTAACATGGTCAAACTCAAGAAAGCAAAATTGCTTACAGCTAGAACAACAACATGAGATATGCGAATAGTGGGCCAGAAAGCACGGCGTCAAATTCGCGCCAGAGAAGTATCAGCTAATGCACTTCACAAGAGCAAGAAAAAGACACAACCTCAAGGCAACAGTCAACATACAAGGACATAGAACATTACCGCAAACCACTCCTCGAGTCCTTGGCATTTACTTTGATCCAAAGCTTAATTGGGGAGCCCACGTGAAGAACGTACAGCAGAAGGCAGAAACACATATACAGGCTTTTAGCAGGCTATCGCAGTCCACGTGGTGAGCGACTTTCAAGAAAGCTAAAATTGTATATAGTGCGGTAGTCAGGCCGGCCCTTACGTATGGATTCTCTATTTGGGCCGAGTATGGGAGCACGGGGAACACCCCCGAAAGGATAGTCAAACCTTTGAAGTTGATACAGAGAAAATGCTTTATAAGAATTACAGGAGCATAAAAGTCCACCAGCACGAGAGTGCTGGAACATGAGACCTCCATCCTCCCGATGGAGATCTATGTAAACAATAGAAGAGTGCAGCACGCCGGGCTCACTCGCAATTTACCGGTCCAAAAGACCATAGAAAAGACCTGTCAGATGATCAGGCAACAAACAAGAGGAGGTAATAATAGCGGATCTCTATCTAAGAAAAGAGATAGAGATGAGTGGGTTAGAATCTGCGATGGGGAAGAGTCCATCAAGGGATAGAAAGGGATGGGAAAGACGGCAGCGTTCCAAAAGTGGGCGAACTCTCGGCAACATCAAACTCGGAACATCGCCCTAAGACATAGAGCAACAGCCGACCCCGAAATCTGGGAAGCAGCCCATTTTATTATGGACAAACTGACCGGTAGGAAAAGGGTAAGTTGTAGGGGCACACCACGCGCGATTCATAACAACCTCAGAAGGGCCCAAGGTAGTCTAGCCACGCAGATAAGAAGCGAGCATATCGGGCTCAATTCTTATCTGTACCGAAGAAAAGTCCCCGGAGTCGACAATCCAAGATGCCCATGTGGATACATATCGCAAAGCGTCAAACACATGATAATGGCCTGCCTCTTATGGTCCAAAGGGAGAACAAAAGTCTAGTGTAAGGCCAAAGATCGGTCATTTGAAGCAATGATGAGCAACCCAGAAGATATTGAAAGAATCACACAATGGATCTTAGAACAGGGATGGATAGAACAATGTCGACTGGCTGGGGAAGTTGAGGCGCAACTATAGCAGAGAGAAGACTCACGAAGGAACCAAAGAGGTGGGTAATTGACGAGATGGTAGCCACACTGGGCATAACAGTGTAAATGCACTTCCTGAAGGAGACCCTGGGAAAACCATGAAAAATGTAAAGAATTTAATCATGCAGAACCAAGGGGTTTTTATCGGGAGGTTTCCCTTTATGTATATATACAGCAACAGTCACCTGCATGGACCCACTGGGTGCCTCATCAGGTTAAATGAAATCAAATTCAATTTAGAGGCAGAAAATTTGGTGCAATTTACTGGACCTTGCTATTCAATTATAAATTAATAGTTGCCAGTTTCAAGAATTGTTGAGTCATCTAGCATATCTTGACATGCACTGCATTTCAATCTGTAAATCTCCTAGACCACAATTGTAAATAAATCTATGCATCTTATAACTCGATGTCAATAATAACCCTATCTTATTCTACCCTGCACTCGTACATTTGTTTATTCCATCTCCGCTTTCTTACACTCTTTCTTCACAGGTTATGAGCCCGGTAGCACTATCTATCAGTTTTTTTCTTTTTATTCGGGGTGGAGAAGATCAACGGACATTTTGGAATCAATCCATCAAACGGTATGAATAACACGCCTTGTGGATCTGTCGAAATTCTCATATCTGGAAATTTTGCACCATTCAAATCCAGTGTCAGGGGAGTTCTTTCGACTGCCTGAGTGCGGTCAATCGTTGACGGCACAAATCTCAAACCCACAAGGTCGGCAAATGCGGATCCTTCGTTGGAGAAGAAAATCAGCAAATGGGAAGATCTTAACAAATGAGCTGTCATAATTCTCTCTGGATCTGTCAGCTCTGAACTGAAAACGGCAGACTTCGAAAATGCACTGGAAGAACGAGATGCGCCTGCACTTTGAAAAGAAATTTTTAAATTGAACCTTTGTTCTGACGGACTGTTTGTTTCTAGGCTACTCGATAAGTTTTACATCATGCCCTTTGACCCTTTGAAGATGACAATTGCGGAATATCATCGACAACTTACGACGATCCAGAATGCCCTCAAGGGATCGGACCATGCACTTTCCGAGATTAACGTCTTGCAGAGGATCCTGCTGACTGTCGGTACTGTTCCCAAAAGTATGGCTGACTGGCATCAAACTCGAAACTCGCACTCCCCACTACTCTTCAGGTATTTTATCAAATATCTCAAAATCATTCAGCCCCCGAATCTGCAAACGCTGTCGAAAAGAATACAAGTGGTGGCAACGAGAGTAGAGGGAGAGGAGGAAAAGGATACCATGGAAGAGCACGAAGAGGAGGCTTCACAGTTCGAGGTAAGAAAAGCAACACTGGATTTCGTGTTGGAAATAAGTCTGCCCCAACAGCACCTCACATTGATGGAAAGTCAGGCTCCAACAAGTGTATATTTTGTCACAAAATGGGTCATCTGGAAAAAGACTGTTACGCGCGCGACAAAGCTCAAAGATTTTACTTTCGACAAAAAGCTGGCGAAAAGGAGGAAAGTGTAAATTTGGCGCAAGATACATATAGTCAACTCAACCATGACGACTAGCTTTCTTCCAATGTAAATGCAAACTACGTAATGGAAACAGCTCTTTTATAAAAGTACTCAAGGACCGAGCGAAATTGCTCATGACCGGGTGAAAGTACTCAAGGACCGAGTGAAAGTACTCAAGAATCATGTGAAAATGCTGAAAATTGTTACTCTCTCTGGGAGAGCTGTTAGAATAAACCATAAAAAGAGTACAAAAGGATTTGGAAACAATGTTTCACTTATGGTTAAAGCACTCAATGCGTTGCACATTGAGAGTCGAGAAGAATCAACATCAGCAAGTTTTCCTACGATTCCGTTTGAATTATTGACTACAGAACAGGCCATTTTTGAATACAAGGCTACATGGGAGGCCTCGCTTCTTGACGAACTTAAGTCCCATGAAGAAAATAATACTCTTGAAATTATTGAAGTTAATTACTCTTTAACTAACGGTCGCAAACTAATCTCCTCGGTCTGTGTTTTGTGCAATAGACTTAAATCTGACGAATCAATTGCTTGAAGAAAGCCAATAATTGTTGGCAAGGGTTACGATCAGCAACACGGAATCGATTACTTCGAGCCGTTTGCATCAGTAATACGATCTGCTACTTTAAGAGCAATAGTTTCGTATTCTGCTGTCCATGATCTAGAATTAGATCATCTTTATGTTAACACATCTTTCCTCAACCCAAAACTTAAGCAGCCAAATTATATGGAAGCCCCTCAATATTTTTATTCACTCCATCCATGGATTCAAGGTGTTAAAAAGAAATTTTGTCTCAAACTCATTAAAGCTTTATACGGCCTTAAACTGTCGATAAACCTGTTATCGTAAAACGTTTTCAAAAAAATGATTCTTCTTTCTATCAAAGTTCTACAATTATCCCTATTTATCTGTGTTCGCCAACCATTACATAAGCGAACAAAACGAAGGTGAGAACATGTAGAAACCAACACTGGCAAATTCTTTTCAATCAACAATCATTCATGTTTGATTCATCATCTCTTTCAACCCATGCCTCTTTTTCCAGGTTGTAGCGATTACTTCTAATCATTTCCTCAAGTGCTCGATTGCTATTACTTTTAGTCATAGAGTCCGATGGATTTGATGAACCTTTGATCCAAACAATCTCCGCAATTTCCCTAAGCTCATAGGCTTCACGAATAGACGAAAGATCTATTATTGTCAGGAAAGCCTCTACTGTATAATATATATATGGAGATTGCCAGATCATAGTGTTCTATGATTCTGGTCTGGCCTTTTAGCCGAGTGGTGATGCATCTATCTCGTGTATCATGTAGGATGGCAACCTTTAGCCTGACACCCACCTTTCGACCCCTCTCTGTCCCCACGCTGTCTACATACTGCTTATGACATAATCATAGAACATTCTTAAGGTCTAGCACTGGCACTTTGTCACCCACTTAGTGTGTATTCAGTTCTGGCTTAGTAAGCAAGTATGGGTTAAGCTTACGGAGTCTAGGCATATATATATTATAGGGGGGGTAATGTCAGGAAAGCCTCTACTGTATAATATATATATGGAGATTGCCAGATCATAGTGTTCTATGATTCTGGTCTGGCCTTTTAGCCGAGTGGTGATGCATCTATCTCGTGTATCATGTAGGATGGCAACCTTTAGCCTGACACCCACCTTTCGACCCCTCTCTGTCCCCACGCTGTCTACATACTGCTTATGACAATTATTAATCTCTTCTCTTTCGTAGTTCCAAGTTTAACTAGACATTCATAGAGGGACAGACTGTCTGTGCATAAGGTTAAAGGCACAGATTTCTTGGTGATAGCGTCGATTGTGTATTTGAGAACACAAGCTGCGTCAAATGCATGTACCATCGCATATAACTCAGACGCTAGAACGCTGCGCGTAACTCTTTTGCATTTTGTGGAGGACCATTGTATTAAATTACAGCGGTGATCGTCTGCCAAAATGATTACGTACCCGATTTGACTGGAGAAGTCCGTATTATTGGCAAATGAGCCGTCACTGAACGCAATGAGACGAAGTTTAGATTGATCTAATTTGATAAAATTTAGTCCGAATTTTTGGCCGTACGATTTTTGCCACATTAGTCTTTTGTTTAACTTCTTCATCTGGTCAGATGTGGGTTGCGTTGTTTGTGCCGCCTGAGAAAGATCTAAAGTTGCCTGAGGTTGACATACAGTGGCAACATAGGCACCGCGAGCGCGTTGAGCGATGTACTCCTCTTTATTACTGACAGTTGATAAATTTTCGCAATGTGGTGCTTGGGTGACAGACAACAGTGCAGAGTCACTGGAGAGGGAGAGTTTTGCGCCGTTGAATGTTATTGAGCTTCCTGGTGCAAGTTGCTCTACGTCCTTAGCCTGAATCCGGGCAGCATCGATAGCTTCTTGTTCTTTCTGCTTAAATTCATCATTGCAGGCGAACAATGTATCGTCAGTTTGTAGCGCAACAATTGCGGAGTCATTGAACAGGAGACAGGCATCACTGGAAGATTGTTGGAGGTTTAACTGTGACCTATGGTGTTCATGATAAGTCTTGAACCAGTGATTTCCTGCTTCAGGAATGCCGTACAAAGGTCTTAAGACCTTGAGGACCACGTTCTGTGAGAGGTTAAGCTCTGTAGGTGGTTTGACAAAAACCTTCCGAGATAAAAGCGTTTTTGACTGCGTATAAGCTTGACTGATGTCACGGCAGTAAATTGAGTGACCACGCATCAAGGCGACTGAGAACAATAGGCGTTGTGAAGCGCGTTGTATTGTTGGCGATTGTGTGAGAACCGAGTACTTTTCTTCATCATTGTATGCCTGAACTACTAGGCGGGACTTTTTGAATGCTTGAGGAGTCCCTTGTAATTTGATAGTATCAACAAAACGGCTTTTGAAAATACGCGTGCTTTTGGGAATTTGGGAGGAATCTACCATTTCGAAGACGCCCCGGGAGAGAAGTCCATCGAGTTCCTTTTGACGAGATGCGGTGAAGTCAGTTGGCATTGTTGTGTTCATCACAAAAACTGACAAGTTTGGGGTATCATCGCGAAAACGTGCGGGTAGTCGTCTCTGGCGTTGCGGGCGTGGTGTTGTGTTGTGTTGACTGGTGATTGGAGTAGAAGAATCAGTAGCGACAGGGTTAGTGGGAGGGTCATTGTCTCTGTCATCTCCGCTTTTGCTGGGGTTATTGTCTGAGGTGTAACTCTTAATGCATGTTGAGCGAAATTGAGTTGGACCTGAGGGAAGCTGGACTGTGACTGTTTTGTTAAAAGTTGAAATAAGCTTATATGGGCCTTCCCATTTTTTGCGATGGGTTCGCCAAACTAGAACATCCGAACCGATTGGAATTGCTTTTGAAGATGGGCCGTTTCGTGTGTTGATTGCTTCTTGAATTTGCCGTTTTGCACGTAGCTTTGATACTTCGGCCATTGCTCTATTTATTGCTTTTGCACGATGCATAATGTCCGGTGTGGGTACATTGTCCTTAACAATACGAGGGAAGGCGCCGAAAACAAGAAGGGTTGGAACAATACCGTCGGGACCGGCTGTATCATTTATTGCCTTGACGGCCATCTGTAAAATTAAAGAGCGAGTTTGTTGCGTTGTCTGTTGGTTCGGTGATAAATCTTCGCGGATTACCTCGTATGCCCTCCGGAGTGGCTTGTGGTATTTTTCGACGATACCCATGGATTGTGCGGCTTCGATTGGGACTTCATTTGTTTCAATACCAAGCGACTTATTGTATCGTTGAAAGTCAACTGAAGTGAAGTTTGTTCCTGCATCATGATTTATGATGGCTGGAGGTCCAAGATAGGTATCAATCCAGCAAATTCGAAGAGCCTCCCATAGGGCCGAGGCAGTCATGTTTGGCAGGAAACGTGCCGCTTGAAACCGGGTAGCCTCATCAATAACATGAAGTACCGGAGCGCCGTCGATATAGAGAACATCAGCGAATATTGATTGGTTAAAATCTACATTATCAGTGTCCCTGAGTGTGAATTTAAAACATAGAGGGGCGGGACTGTAACGTTGACATTTCTGACAGTGCTCCGTAATCTTATTAAGGATGTGGCGGTGGTTTTCATCTATGTAGCCAGCCCTATTTAACATGTTAACGAGTCGCTGTACAGAGGGATGGCCAAAGCGTCTGTGAAGAACGCGGAGTTCTGTTTCTGTTAAAAATGAGGTTGTGGCTGTCATTGGTCCCCACTGTAGAAATGCGTGACCAAATTTTCGAACTACAGGAATTGAAATACGCTTTTCGTCCTTCTGAAGACAAATCATATCAGTGAGATTGTCAAAGTATGCTTTCTTCTCATCTAGGTCGCGGAGGGAGAGTAAGAATGGTGTATTTGTTTCAATAATATGAAAAGTGCAGGGTCCGATAGGTGTAATGATAGATATCGAACCGATAGATGGTGCGTCACCGATGCCGAATTTTACATTAATTGTACGAGACTTGTCAAGTGGATGAGGTCCGAAGAGAGATTCGAATGCCTTATACTGACTGAAGCCAGCCGTAGATTGACCAGCAGCTCCTGTGTCTATCAAGATGCCGTGAAACACATCCTGGCCGTATCGATGGCGAATAAGATAGGTTTCATCTTCAATTTTAACGTCCTCCAGAGGTACTGAAGAAGTAAGGGCGTGTGCGGTTGATTGGTTTGCAAGTAGTTGCTGCAATGGATATTCTTCTTCTGAGGCTAGGAGAAAGTGCTCGCTTTCGTGAGCCTCATCAATGGTCATTACTGCAAGCTGCTCAACAAATTCATCATCATAATCTTGCGCTTCCAATTCATTTACAAAGGCGTCAAACCTTACATCAAATTCAGTATTAGTCATGTACGCCGAGTTTCGGCGATGATAAGCATCTTTAAGGCGTTTGCGAGCCTGCTGACGTTCTTCTTCGGTGTGATGAGTCGACCAGCAATTCTCTTTTCGGCACACGTAGCAAGCACGGCGAGTCCGGTTAAAGTTTCCTCTTTGGTTTTCTGGGTATCTTTTCTGATGATTTGCTTGAGTTATCTTTCGTCCCTTGTGAGAGCCACCTAGAAATCGTCGATCCGTGTAAAAACAATCTTCTTGTTCAAGGGCAGATTCGAAATACTGTTGTTATTGCGGGTGATTTGCTAAGTTGAGTGAAGCCTTCCAGGTCGAGATATTCGCCTTAGCGCGATTGATAAAGTCAACTGAAGTATCTCCGATTGGTGTTGTCGAGCAGGCGATACATGTCGCTGGGTGACCCTTGCAGGAGTCCATCAGTTTACCGTAAAAGATATCTTCAGAGCTATAAGATGCGGGAAGCCCCTGTTGTAAGTGACGCAGACGCTGTACAAGGACAGTTAGGGCTTTATCCACATTCTTTTGCGTTTCTGGTTGTTTGGCAAGAATTGAAAAAAGTGACGTTTCGTTCCACTGATTGCGAAGCATGCTCTCACGCTCCTTGCCTTCAAAGAATTGTTTCATATCACTCACGAGCGTAGAAATTGGTGGGATAACCGATTTATTTTGATTGACAATGGTTCGATAATGCTGTAAGGCACCACCTTCGAGCATTATATGGAAAGCTTCATGTTGTCGTGTGGCTGGTAACCCTACAGTATTACAGCACTCAATGAATGCCGCAAATTTATCATCAAAAAACTCATCCGGCGATCCTCCATATTTCTGACCGTCTTTACATATCTTGCTCAGGTTGATCAAGGCTGCGGTCTTTTTATCTTCTTCTGAGCGCTGGTATGGTTGTTGCGAAGTGAGCTGTGCTGGAGGCTGAAATTGTGGGTTCGGAAGGAGTTGCTGACTTCTAAACTGAGGCAAAACTTCAATCTGTTCTCCGCTAGGTAATGGCGCGTACTGAGAAGTGCAGGTCTTGGTTAAAGCGGGCGCTATCTTTATTCCGCGCCGTTTTTCGACAAAAACGTCGTGAGACCGTAGGTAATCGCGGAGTGGCTTAAGGTTTAATACTTTGCGGAATATAGTCTCATTAAAACTTTGAAAGTCATGCGCAAAGTATTCGTGGAGCAAAGATGCAGCCAATTTATCATCGTCGTATTCGCTCATTCGTTCGGAGATGTATTCTGAGATTTGCTGAGCAGAGGCTTTGTTCGCCTCTTCAATAGTCCATGGAACAAAGTCCGCTGCGTCTTGATCGTTGGACATCTTGATGTGCGATCTTATGAAAGGTTCGGCGGATAATCTATTCTATCGAAAGGACGCGATTGTCTGCTATACTGCTAACAAGAGGATCTAGCTTGTGTGACAAAGGAAAGATTACTCTAACCTGCGGTTCTGATCTGTTTCGAAACTGATCAGTGTCGATAAACCTGTTATCGTAAAACGTTTTCAAAAAAATGATTCTTCTTTCTATCAAAGTTCTACGATTATCCCTATTTATCTGTGTTCGCCAACCATTACATAAGCGAACAAAACGAAGGTGAGAACATGTAGAAACCAACATAAACAGTCACTCCGGGAATGGTTCCTCAAAGTAAAACGATGTTTTCATGAAATGGTTCCTCAAAGTAAAACGATGTTTTCATGAAATGGGCCTCAAGCAAGGTGACGCAGATCCGAATTTGTTTACATCATCACCAAAGGGGGAGAAGGAACAAAGAGTATACATACTATTATTTGTTGATGATATATTAATTTCTGGGCCAAGATCTCTGGAACCTTACGTTAGAAAACTGTTGGAAAGAACTGGCATGAAAAACTATTATAGAGTCTCAACTCTTGATTATGGAACAGCTCTAAGGGAGAAAGATGACGACAAACTCAGGATACTGAAAACTCTGCTTTTTACCGACAAATCGTAGGATCGGTCATATATCTCTCTAATAACACCCGACTAGATATATCGTACGCTATCGGCCAATTAACACGATTAATGTCAAAACCTCGTCTCTCTTTTCTTAACCACGCAAAGCACCTCCCGCGATATCTTCAGCGAATCATGAATTTCGGTATCACATATTATCCACGAAACGATAACACGACAACTATGTTTAACTTTAATTCTTTCGAGATATACACTGATGCAACATGGGGAATCGAAGACGACAGAAAATCCTTTGAAGGCTACTCAGTTGTTTACAACGGTGGATTTATTTTATGGGCTTCATAACGACATAAGAGCACCGTCTTAAGTAGCAGGCAAGCTGAAATTATAATAGCGAATGAAGGGGCAAAGGAAGCAGCATGGATTGAGAAGCTATGGTATGATTTACACCAGGAAAAATATGTTCTAACACTTTGGTGCGACAATCAGGCGGCGCTCAGGTTCTGCAAAGACTCGGGTAATTTTCACAGCAAGGCAAAGCACATCGAGATTTGTTACTTCTACGTCAGAAACGATATTACGGCAATGATTCTACTAAAAATTGATAAGATTGCTGGAGCAAAGAACCTAGCAGACATATTTATGAAGCAACTCCCGTATGAACCCTTTAAGAAGCATATGAAAACTATGGGAATTGGGAATCAACTATGCGACAATTTTAAGCCGAATACGCGTCAACGGGAATAGGAAATATTATTTAATAGAACGCAGCTGGCCAGGGACACTCTTGTATCAAGGCATACTTATATGCTGAGTTGAACTGCATAGGTAATAAAATCCAGCAGACGTAGGCTCTGCGGCTACAACCGCCGTCTTGAGAGTTAATGAGGTCTAGGCTAGGCGTTAAGGAAATCTTTGATTATTTTTCAATGTGGTACAGATATGGATATAGGGATCACTCAGCATGGGGGAGTGTCAAGAATTGCTGAGTCATCTAGCGTATCTTGGCACGCACAGCATGTCAATCTATAAATATCCTAGACTACAAAGTAGACATATAACTCTTGTGACTCTATAACGATAATAAATAAATCTTTCTATTATCCTATTTCGGCGCCTGAAGGCCCACGTAGGTATTTTCGGAAGATACGTATTCTTTGTTATAGAATGATTCATTTTGACGTTAGGGACGCTCATACTCAGATTTCATTTCCAGATACAGTACAATCTCGCTATAACAATGTGGGGCAGAACTTAATCAAGGCTCCCGATTTGAGGATTCAATTAAATTGGCCAATAAGAACCCTTAATTAAGTTTTGCCCCACATTGTTATAGCGAGATTGTACAGTACAGTAAAGCTTCTGTAACACGATAGTGGGTCCCGGCATAAGTGTTGAAAATATTCATTGAAATTCATCTATTTATATTTGCAATACTTACCCCTGATCGCAAAATGACCTGTAAGGGTAAGTGTTGCAAATATAAAAGTGTAAGTTACAATGAATATTTTCAACACTTATGCCGGGACCCACTATCGTGTTACAGAAGTTTTACCGTACCACTACGAGAATAACGCCTTACGACATGTACCCTCTTCCGTGAATACCCACCACAGGGAAAAGTGTGAAAACCCCATGGTTATCTGAGCATGCTTTCGTCATTCTACGAACACAGTATCACCGCGAGTGAAGTGGTGTGCGGGTCTCGATGGATTTGAACCAGCTTTCTCATGTCTCAAGTGAGGCATGTGTCAAAGCTACCCAGACTGTTGGATTCCTAAGGATATTTAGGAACGGCGCCTAGACCTAGTTGTTTTTGTAAAAATGTTAATCTCGCTTAGAAGTCTGCTTTTGGACGGTTCAACAGGTTTTATTGTATATAGTTCGACAGGCGTCCAGTTGTGAACCTGCACGTCAAATCCTTAGTCATAAACCTCATTAATTTATTTCCTCTGATCTTGATCAGCACCCCCACCACTTGCGCCATTACCCTTATCTACACCATCGTCGCCCTCACCTTCTTAGACGCGATCATCATCCTCGCCGTAACCATCACCCTTACCGTATTTATCATCTTTACCGTAATCATTGCCCTTACCGTAACTACCACCACTATCACAATCATCTTCACCCCCTAGTCGAAGTCCGCCGTCATCCTGACACAGACTCTACTTGGGAGAACGGCCAGGACAGTATACCACTGCAACATCCGACCCTGTAACGATAATAACTCTATCTTATTCTACCCTGCACTCGTACATTTGTTTATTCCATCTCCGCTATCTTACACCCTTTTTTCACACATCTAGCATATCTTGACATGCACTGCATTTCAATCTGTAAATCTCCTAAACCACAATTGTAAATAAATCTATGCATCTTGTGACTCTATAACGATAATAACATAACTTATTCTACTCTGCACTCGTATACTTTTTTACTCAATCACCGCTATCGTGAACCCTTTTTCTTCGTCGCCTATGTTGGTGCAACTCAATCATATGACATATTTTACATGTCTTTTTCCAAATAGCATCTGTTATTAGTTAGCTACTTCCTCGAACAGAGGTGATATACACATTTACATCTCGACATCCACTCATCATAGCTATACTTACTGATGTTAAGCCGTCATATCACCTTGTAAAACCTCCAGCTACCATCAACCGTTTTCTACATTTTGAGTGCTTCTGCGAGCAAGGACTAAATGAATTACTTAACCCTAAAAAATTTGGATCAAAACCCTCATGCTACAAGTAACGTCCTTTAATTTACAGTCTACATTCTGTTAAGCTTGGACATCTTACTTATAGGCCTGACCATCTTAAAGTCGAAGAAAATCAAACGGTCGACGAGCTGCCAAGAATAAAATCCTTAGGATAAATTAATCCAACCAACGAGGAGTTCACTTCATATTCATGTCTAACATCGATACAAATTCAAAGTAGAGAATTCAAATAAGCACAAAAATTTCATCGGACTTCGAAGTTATTTTGACAAAAAGCAGCTCAAATTTCGAGCAACTTCAACACTGCCATTACAAGTACGAGTATAAGAGAAAAGATTTCTCAACAGATAGCTAAACTTTTAATTCCTCAGAAGGGCTGCAAGAGCTCTAAATCCTCTCATCTCCAGATCAAAATAGTCGTTAGAAAAATAATAGCTACTTCTAGGAGCAGAGAAAGTGACAACCTTTTTTATTTTCCTTCTAACTGATACAAGCATGCTATGATACCGAGGCGTCATGAATTTAGAGAGAATTACCGCAAGATGAGGAAGCGAATCCAACCAAGAGTATTGGAAAATGATAGGTCCATCATCCTAATGAAATAGGGATCCTGCAACTACCACGAGCCAGAAGAAAGGAATAAGATCAGAAAACACGAAGACAGGTACCGATACTAAAGTAGATGGAATATTCGGTGAAGAAAGACAGGTCTGGGAAACTACTCCTCTTGCCAGAGCAGCGAAGATATAACAGACTAGGCAAACATTGATAGGGCAGGAAATCGCTAATCTTTGGAGCAAAAAGACCAGAGGCGCGACTGTATTTTCTTGAAGGATGACAAACACCCCTGTCAAAAGGCAAGATTGATTTAAACTGTGTGAACGATGGCCGGTGCCATAGTTTCACGCTATCGAGTCTGGATAGTAGAGCCGAGGGCCACAGGATCTATTTCATTTGACGAAGATGGGATATATTATCTTTACACATATAAATTTGTAGCTGTGCGCTGGGATTCTCCCGATCATCTTCACTCGAGTTTAACTTACAATTGTTGATGTCATTTGGACCATCTTTCCTTCAGGACTTTTGGCCGATCTAGAATCACATGACTTCACTAAGCCCGCACAGATGTAAATCTATCCATTCGTCGACGATGATGCATGAAAGGAATACAGCTATCAAAATTCTAGGCTTTGAGCAAAATATTGGGCCACTCTCCCTGCCGGTTTTTCATCATATTTATGAACGGAGTCGGATGTATGATAGTACGAGCTGGGTAAACTATTAATCCCGGCAAATTTATATTTCAGATATAAGAACTACATGAAATATTTTAGGTTAATCGAGTCACGTTCAAATTTGTGTGAAATGTTAAGACCCATATTTTAATAAAGATACAGAGGAAACTTGATAAAATTTTATTTACGTGTAGATGTATCCAAATTAAACTAACCCTTGAGAAGATAAAATTTTTAACCCGCGCTCCCATCGTACATTTTCAATACAATACAACAATCCAAAAATCATTGCTATTATGAAAGAGTAATGCTGCAATCAAATTTTTAACCCGCGCTCCCATCGTACATTTTCAATACAATACAACAATCCAAAAATCATTGCTATTATGAAAGAGTAATGCTGCGATCAAACATCTTTCGTATTCCGCATTAGCTTTTTACGATTATCGAAATCCCATAGCACATTTGTAACCCAAGAGAGATGGTAAATCATACTGAAGCGATTGACGGAGGACTAATTAAAAGGTAAATGGAAGTAATCAGGCTGAGAAGAATCAGTCTTTTGGTAAAAAGCAGGGCAGTCCAAGTAGTCCGAGTTTCCCTTGGAAAAGCATTTTGGCCATGAGCACCAGATTTTGGTGGATTTGCGAGGGTTCTTCGATACTCGATAGGTCACTGTAGCCCATTCGCAAGCAGAGTCGATCAAAAGGAAATGCCTTAATCGAAGCCCAAAGTTTAAGTCTATTACATGTCAGCTGATTTGCCACGAGCTATTTTGTTGCCAACCTACAGCCGCCACTAAAGATCTTATTTTCAGGAAGCACTGGAAATAAGTATTGCGTATTTGACTGGTTATCATCAATCATTTTCCTTGGGTACTTGAATCTCCCATTCGTTTGCCTCTTATTCGTGATGTATTCGCAGGCACGAGTAGCTGTTTTTATCAAGTGCTGTATTGGATACAGACTTTCTTGGCAAAGGTAACCGTATTTGGCATGTGTCTGCGAACACCGAAATGTGACCGAATTTCGTATGAGTTCGAACCGGAAGGCGGCCCTGCCATGAAAGACGTGGAGGAGTCTTGATGGCGTTGCGGGGAGTTATGTCCAGAGCCTGACGCAGGCTGCATATTTATTTCTGGAAACATTACTTCGTCTGAATGTTGTTTCTTTTCATCCGATGTCTTCGTTGCAAAGGCAAGAGAGACTATTGTCGAAATCAAGGGTAGATAGACAAAGGAGCGCATCTTGACAAAAGGGACGTTCGAACGAAGGATAAAGTGAATATGAAGATGGGGAAAGAAGATAAGAAATGAAGATGAGGAGTTGAGTGTGGATAAGAGGAGAGGAAAACTCTCGCAACTTTATATTGATTTATGAGTTCCATCAGGATTCGCCCTCGCGGATTCATCGGGGTTGGCTTGCTGCTGTTTTGCTGCTTTGTTCGCTAATTTCTTTACCCCCACTATCGATCTCAAGATCCGAGTTCGCCGTTGTCAAAGTCTGGGCAAGCAACCGGCAGTTATTTTTTTTCTGTCGCCCGGCTGGCGACTCTCAATGTTCTTCTTCATCCTACTGAATCATTGCCACGGGCTTTTTTAATTTGTTCGCAGATATGATTATCGATCATTGCTTTGTCAAATCTTGTAGGATGTATACAGAATGATTGAATAAAAGGACATCGTACTTTATGAAAGTAATAATCAGTCGTTTAAGGATCGCGCTTCGTCATCCCCTGTCACCTTCTGTGAAAGGTTTGGTTAGAGCTTAAATCACTAACCGACCATTTAGTAAGCAGATGAGATTTGACAGCGAATCAAATTTCGATCTGGACACTGACAGGGAGTTACGCATGACATTCCTCTCGGAATAGCTATGAGGCTGAATACAATATGACTTAAAAAAAAAATTCCTCTTGGACACATTACAAGTAGAGAAAATTAGTCTACTCTCATGATAGGGTATTGTTCGTTGATCCGCTTCTTATAGGGTACAGGGGTTAAAGCGGGGATAAAGTGGAGATAAAGTGGTGATATTCCAGGTTACCTCACGATAGATCCACAGTATCCCTGTTAGCTTCAAATTTTAAAATCTTATGGCCTAAGGCATAAGAGATATGCATCTGTATATGAAGTCCAACGCCCACCTTCATGCCTGCACCTTTCTTCACTCGCGCACACCTGAGGTCGTTTCGTTTAAATCATTGTCAGCTATTTACTATTATTTTGCTCAACGGCATACTTTTATTTCATTCATCTATCTAATTTTTACTTCATGTGAGTGCATCTGAACCTTAAGTCAACTACTTTAGAAGATTTTAATTTACTGTACTAGATTGCCGCAAAGATGGATTCACCTCAACAACCTTCTCCATCATCAGCATCTCCTACTTATGCAAAACGCCTAACACAAACTCAACGTATTCAAGTAAGTCTGAAATCTACAAATTGATAAGGTTAAGAGAGTAACATGTGCAGGTTAGAACCTTGGCCAGTGAGGGACACAGTTACGTCAAAATCTCTCAACGCCTTGGGATTACATGGCGACAGGTACAATACACCATGAGCGTTGAAAATACCGAGCCTCAGTACTCAAGTGGTAGGCCACCTATTCTAAGTAGTTCCCAGGTCGATGAAATAGAATTTTTCGTCTGTTTATCATCGGAAAATCGTCGGATGTCATTTTTCCAACTTGCACATTTTATATTTCGGCACTTTGGTGTGAGCGAGAATGTGATCCGACGTGAACTGGCAAAGAGGGGATATGCACGCAGGATTGCACGATTAAAACCTCCTATCTCTTCAGTCAACAAACTGAAGAGATATGAGTTTGCCAGAATACATCTCCACTGGCGGAAGGAACATTGGATGAGAGTCCTCTGGTCCGACGAGACTTGGGCTATGAATGGTCGGCAAAGTGATCGTTGGGTCACAAGAAAGGTCAGTAGTCCCTTAAAGGCTCCTAAGATTTAGAGTTCCCTTGAGCTAAGTTTAAGTCAAAGATTGGGGAAGAGTACGAAGATACCTGTGTCCTAGCCAAGACGCGGAGGAGAGTTGGGTGGATGTTCTGGGGATCTTTCTTTGGACGACAGAAGGGGCCTTGCCTGATTTGGGAGAAGGAGTGGGGCCATATCACTGCGGCCAGTTACTGCGAGAGGATAGTGCCTCTCATAGAGAGTGCGGTCTTTCGGGAACCAGGACTAGATGTGATGCAGGACAACGCCCCTCCTCACAAGTCGAGGCAAACTATGCGTGAGTTTGAAAGGAGGAATATTTCTCTACTGGAGTGGCCGCCATATTCTCCTGATTTAAATCCGATAGAAACTTTGTGGAGTTATATGAAAGCGTACATGGAGCGTCTTTATCCAGCGTTGGATCAAGGGGGGCAGCGGAGTCAAGGGCATCTTTGTCAAATAGTGAACGAGGCGTGGGATCTGGGGTTTAATGGGGATGACTTGGAGAAACTGATAGATTCGATGCCCCGAAGAATCAGAGCCGTTTACGAAGCTGAAGGCGGATATGTATATTATTAGCTAGATAGAAGTATAATTTATTTATGAAATGTATTAATGAATTAAAAAGTGAATAGAGGGCTATAATGGACCAAAAAAGCAAAACCAACGAATATTTCGTTGTGAAATTTTTGCCATACAAATTTAAAGTTTAGGTGGGAAGATCTACTTATCGTCATGCTAATTCAAGTTAGTAAAAGCCTATATACCCTGTAAAAGTCGAATTTTAGCGCCTATACACGATTAATACCGTAGTATCAGAGTACTAGCCTCGATAACTTATTATGAACTGGATAATTAGATTAATGAATTCATAACTTCATTTGAACCAAAATTAGAAGCTGCGATACATTTTGCGTGAGGAATTTCATATACAGTAATACTTCTCTAACACGATAGTGGGTCCCGGCATAAGTGTTGAAAATATTCATTATAACTTGCACTTTTATATTTGCAACACTTACCCTTACAGGTCATTTTGCGCGCAGGGGTAAGTATTGCAAATATAAATGGATGAATTTTAATGAATATTTTCAACACTTATGCCGAGACCCACTATCGTGTTAGAGAAGTTTTACTGTACAAATTTTGAAGGTATTTTCACAAATTTTCATAGATCAACTGCCAAGCTTTCCAGGTCAGGCCAGCAAAAGCATATATACAGGGGGACAAGAGTAAGTTAACGAAAGTTAGAGAATAAGTTATGTGTACTGAACAGTCGTCCCTCTCTAACTCGATAGTGAGTCCCGGTATAAGTGTTGAAAATATTCATCGTAACTTGGACTTTTTTATCTGCAACACTTACCCTTACAGTCATTTTAAGTGCAGGAGTAAGTATTGCTAATGTAAATAGGTGAATCTCGATGAATATTTTCAACACTTACACCGGGACCCACTCTCGAGTTAGATAGATGACTGTATTTATATGTTTATACTATTGGAATAAACAGAATTTACTGTCTAGCCTTCGTTAACTTACCCTTGTCCCCCTATACCCTGTCGAGACCCATATTTTGAGTGGAGCTAGGAAAACTTGCCGTAGGGGCATAGTAAGAGAGTGGGAGTACTCGAGTCCTAAATACAAATAATTCTCTAGAAGGGCCTATCCTTTGATGATATAGAGCTCAAGAAGGATGAGCCTCTTGCACAGGAGTTTGATTCTGGTATTATTATGGATGTGATATGATATAAAAAATGTCATGATTTTAGTGAGACGAAGAAGGTAGTTAATTTTGTTTTTACATTGAGATTGATTTTAATCTTGTGGATTTTTATAGCAATTCAGCCGTTCCCTTTTTCTACCCTTTGGTCAGGGTAAAAAGTTGACTATGGGTCTAGCTGGGACTACATATCGCTTCGGGGATTATAACCCCATTAGTGGCAGACTAGCCTAAGTCCAATACCATTACCCGATTATCAAGACAGCCATTATATTACATAATTTTCCTTTCCCCTCACTATTAAAGTCATACCAATTTCTTCTCATGCTTGGTATATCGCTCACAATATGTTTTTCTACAGTGACTTTTACCGGCAGATAAATACTTGAAAATATAATGATGATATATATAATAATTGGCTCTACTGGCCCACATAAGGATAACTTTCGACCCCCAGGATTAACAAAGATAACACAACAAGATACTGTTCTGAAGAACCCACGTTCTTGACACACGTTCCCGAAGATAACGCCTTCCTAATTTACTTCATCACGAGAGCCCCAACCGGTCCTCTTCTCATGACTCCTCACAAAGGTTACAGCCAACCACTCCAGAAGGTGGAACGTGATTACGGACTCGCATCTTACTTGTCAGGGTTACAACCCTTGTGATTAACTCGGGCTTAGCGCCTTTCCTTACATCACTGTCTTTAGCGTTATCTGTTTTCACAGCTATTTTCGCTTAATTTATTTTATCGCTAAACAATTATTTACCGTTCACCTTACTCAATTGGATTACCGGTTGTACCCACTTTATGACGATCAGTATTAAGATATTGGAGAATATTCACGAATCATCTATGGAGTAGTAAAATGGTTAAATGGCATTCTAGGATATCGTGAATATTACAGTATCTTCTATGGATTACGATAAGTTCTAGTTCTATGGCGCTCTATGGGATTCTGTGGGAATAATAGAATCTTCAGATCCTTGAGCTATTCAAGACCAGCCTCTCACAATAATCCTATTAAATAATTAAGTCTTAAAGTAATATGTTATTGATAGTTATCTTTTATCTCTATATATCTCATCTAAGTTCTACATAATGAATTACATAAACGTGTCAACTAAGTCACGTGATATATAGCTAGGAGACTGACACTTCAACACACCCCTTCAGTCTGCAGCCTAGATAACCACTTAAAACTATTCATCTTAATTCCAAAGTCCTTAGGTTCAATAACTGAATGAAGTTCGAGTGCTTTTTCGGCGATAGCGATTTCGTTAATCCATCCGCTGCTATTTGATGGGTAGAAACATAGCGAGCATCTATTCTTCCGGCATCTAAATGTTCGCGGATAAAATGATGCTTGATATCAATATGTTTAGTCCTTTGATGTAGTTCGGGATTATTTCCAAGGGCGAGACTGCTTTGACTATCCGAGAAGATGCGTGTAGATATAATATCCTTTCCAGAGTACTGCATTTGAGCCATCACTTGTTGTATCCACAACATTTCTTGAACACAATGGGTATATGCGTAGTATTCTGCTTCTGTTGAGGAAAGAGATACATTCGGTTGTCCTTTTGCAGACGCCGAAATCACCCCTCCGGTTAGGAAAAACACACTTCCACCGGTAGATCGTCGAGTACCTCTGTCGCCACCCCAGTCAGAGTCACAGTATCCATGAAGTCCCTGATGCGTATGATTCCCATCAAACATAATTCCAAGGTTGATTGTCCCTTTGAGATAACGAAGGATTCTATTTACTCCATTCAAATGTTGTGGTGACGGGTTAGAGAGGTATCTGGAGAATGCCGAGCAGGCAAAAGCTATATCTGGCCTAGTATGTATTGCCAAGTACAACAAAGATCCTATTTTTGATTGGAACTCTTTTTTCTCAGCCTCTGTTGAAATGCCAGTATTTGGAACCATGAAAACTTCAAACCCAGCAGCCATGGGAGTGTCAACTGATCGGCAGTCCTCAAGGCCGAATCTCTCCAAAATCCGAGACGCATATGCATCTTGAGTCAGGTAAATTTGTTTTCTGTGGCGATCTCTTGTTATTCGAACACCTAGAAAATAACTGGCTGGGCCAAGGTCTTCAAGCTGAAATTTATCTGCAAGTCTTTTCTTAAGTAAATTGATGTGATTGATATCTCTCCCAAGTATGAGAAAATCATCGACATAGGTAATAACTAAAATTCCTGACTCTTTATGTAAATAAATGCAATTATCAGAAGCAAGTGGTTCTAAGCCTGTTTCAGAAAGGCAGTTTCGCAAATGCCTCTGCCATAGTCTGGGAGCTTGCTTCAAGCCATATAAGGCCTTTTGAAGTTTACAAACAAATGAATGCGTTGAAGTCATTCCTGGCTCTCTCCATCCCGGAGGTATTTCGACGTAAATATCATCGTCGGCATCACTGTTAAGAAAAGCAGTTACAGCGTCCATTTGCTCAATTTCAAGGTTAAACCTGGCTGCTAATGCTATTGCAATCTTCCAAGTTGTATTACGGCATACCCCTGCATATGTCTGCGTAAAATCTCGACCGTATTTCTGCTTGAATCCTCGTACTACCCATCGGGCTTTATATTTGGTTATTTCACCATCTTTGCCACGTTTAGTTTTTAAAACCAATTTTCCTGAGAGTACCTTAGTACAGTTAGGTAGTTCGGATCTTCTAACGAGGGTCCAAGTTTTCTTAGCTGCGAGGGATCTATATTCGGCATCAATTGCCACTCTCCACTTCCTGGAATCACTCCTGCTCATTGCTTCGACAAGGCTTTTGGGGTCAGTTCTCTCATCAACTGTAAATACCGACTCAGATGCAATCACAAAGCTTTGGAATGCAACTGTTTCGTTTGCAGAAGAATTGGCCGCTGCACTTCTTGTTTCTCAAGTAACTTTTTCGTACACCTTATTCTTGCTTCCAGGGGGCCTCCCACGTCGCACAACTGTAGTTTCTTGATATCGCTCTGAATTTTCTTCACCGCCTGGAGATTGACTATCATCTCTTGAGCACTCATTGTCTTGATTTTCTTCGAATTCATCGAAGTTAAGACTCTCAAAAGGAGTCAGAGATTCCAGTGGTTCTTGTGGTTGTTGTGGAATTTCCAGTTGAGTGGAGGTATCTATCGTGCCCCCATTGGCTTCATCAACTGGAAAGTTTGAGATACACTCATTTCGTTCCCAAAGTTCGTCTTCGACTGGCGGATTTGTAATATAACCATTTTCGTCAAATTTCACTACTGATGATCGAATCACCTTTCGTCGAGAAGGAATATAGACACGGTAAATATGCTGGCCCTCAAAACCGACAAGCATGCCCACTTCAGCTCTTTTATCAAGCTTTTGGGATATAATTCTTTTCTCAATAGGTATTTGAACATAGGCTTTGCAACCTAGTATTCTGATATGGCTGAGGTCTGGTTTTTCATCAATCCCTGATATATTACGATTGAAGGCTTGAATGGGCGTTTCACCATCCAGAATAGATGTTGCCGTACGATTTGCGATTTGTAATTGGGACCTAACTAATTCAGGCCATAAAAACTTGGGGATGTTATTGTCAATTGAAACGGTCCGCACTCTTGATATAATAATACCAATGGTCCGTTCAGCACGCCCATCTTGTTCGGGGAAATAGGGTGTGGTAGTTTCGATTACCTGCCCTAGTTTGGCAGCGAGATTCCCCATTTCTTGAGGAGAATACTCTTTTCCACCATCAAGCCTCCAAGACTTTACTACAGCATCATATTGAGTCTTCATCAGGGCATTAAAGTTCTGGATTGCTATGGATGCCTCATTCTTGCTCTGGTGGTAGTATCCCCATCGCGCAGATGTTGCGGCATCGGTAAACATAGTACAATATCGTACAGATGTCCAAGAATCATTGATCAAAATCTTTCCCATCGGTTTGATCATTACCACATCAACAGAAACTGAGTCTAAGGGATTCCGAGGCCGATTTGAAACACTCTTACGCACGTGGCGTAGAGGTTTGGATAATTCACATGGCTCACAGACTAGTGAAGCTTTCAAAGATTTGCCAGAAGACTTATATTCAATACCGGTAGTTATTTTCTCTGTAGCCTTGATATTTCTCCTACCAATGTGACCTAGCCTGCGATGCCAGAGCTCCAGAGTATTCTCCGACTTATTTATCAGTGCCGGCATGGCAACAGTTACAACTGTCTCGTTAATATATATGGAGTTATCATATGTGGCAAACTCATCTCCATGGGGGCCGTACATGACTCCATCCTTAAGATAACCCCCTGCTTTCAGCAACTTATCGCCGCTAAAAAGATTTACAGAACATTCAGGTAAGTACAACACGTCCTTGAGTTCGAATGGGTTGTTTTTTCCATTTGATAGTCTACACTATAAAGTGACAGTACCGAGACCACGTGGCTTAACTAGTCCACTGGCAGTAGCTATCTGGGGTAGATCTTTAACTTCCACATAAGAATCAAGCTTATGAAGATAATTTGCAATGTGTGAGCTTGCACCTGTGTCTGAGAGCCAGCGATCTGAGTTCTTTGCCACAAGACCAGACAGATTAATACAAGATAGCCCCCCGAATCGAGGAGTTTCTGAGTTATTATCATCAGAATCAGCTTTGGCTTTAGCTTTTCCCTTGTTATTATTCGAATTTTTTAAGTCATTAAAGTTTTTCCACTTTTTATTATTTTTTATTTCCCACTGTTTTCGCAAATCTTTATTTTTAGGGTCTTCAAAGCATTTTCCTTTTAAGTGTCGGGCCTTACGATTTCCACAAAATTTGAAATGAAATGGCTTTGATTTATTTTTAATTTTATCCTGATTTCCTGACCCAGATTTTTCATCGCTACCGTGGACTTTTCCAAACAATGCCATTTGGCCGTTTCCAGATCTTGTCTCTACACGAGCTTCATCTTTAATATCATGGATTAATTCAGCCAGTGTGATGTCATTTCTCCCTCTACAAGCAGCTCGTTGCCTTTCAGCCCACATAGGAAAAGAATCTTTAACGGCTTCCAAGAAGACTAAGGGGTGCCAGGAGACCGGTGGAGCGATTTCGAGGCGATTCAGGGTATCGATAGCGTTTTGAAATGCTATGATAAATTCGTCCATGTTCGAGAAATCCGAATAATTCATCTTGATATATTTGGCAATTGCCTGTTGATTTAATACGATCCCAGAACTTTCATACTGGTTTGCTAGCATATCCCACATTTCCTTAGCAGTACTTAATCTATTTATTAGACTGGCGATCGATGTGGAGACATTGTTGGAGATGCACAACTTCATCTTTGAGTCACCTCTCGCCCAACTATCAAACGCAATAATGTCTTTTTCCGTAACACCGTCATCAAATTCGTCTACAAACTTTGGGGAAGCCGGTGCTTTAGGATGGTAATATCTTCGCAAACCATGAACTCGGGCTATATTTTCGATGTTATATTTCCAGTCTTGATAATTGTCTTCACCCTTAAATCTGAGATTAGACGCAAGCATTAAACTGGATCCGGATTCTTGAGACATAGTGATATGGTTGTTTGAAGGAGTATTTAGATCGACTTTTCCTTTACTAGCTACATCAAGTCCTTTCACTTGATTCTGCTTGTTCTCCGTGTCGCTCAATGCCATAGGAAGGTTCGTAAATTGGTCTAGAGAAGCGATTATACCGTGAGTTAGGAAGCGATGATGATTATCGAATAATAGTACTTATTCTATGAGCAATTTGGTCTCATAATCTCTTAAAGTAATATGTTATTGATAGTTATCTTTTATCTCTATATATCTCATCTAAGTTCTACATAATGAATTACATAAACGTGTCAGCTAAGTCACGTGATATATAGCCAGGAGACTGACACTTCAACATTAAGTTAAAAGGCTCGTTCACCATCTTTCCCATCATTCTCCTGGTAGCCCGCTATCTTTATCTGAGACTCTCCTCCTCACGGCAACCGCTACCATAACTCGCACAAACAAAGCAACACTCATGTTTGGTGGTGTGGCACCTGCCATTGACGGAGCTATCATGGGCCTAAATCCCGGTCCTTCCCGCCTTCTGAGAGGTGTGGATCCTGAAAACGGCAAAATTCTATCGCTTTAGCGCATATAAATTAGGATCGTAATTTCCCTCAATTTTACAGGAAAAACCTACATTTTATGATCAACAAACTCAGCCCAGGCTTCTGTCACTGTGATGTGACGCAGTAAACCACGAGTTAAGATCATCTTGAGGACTCGAAACCTCAGAAGGATCTAAGAGGAATTTCTTTTCCGTCTACACGCAGTCGCTCAAAGCTTCTTTGAGAGTTATGTCCGGGGATCTCCTGCCACAAGCCAAAGTGGACGTCCACACACGCAGAGCTCTAAGAGAATCATTCCTATGACACCATAAACTACCCCAACCCCTTCTGTTGAATTAATTATTGGCCATGACGTAATTGGAGAATGGTCACCATGGTACCTTGGATTTAAATTTAATTATTATCAGCGTACTTAAAACCTCTGACGCCTCGTTTAATGTTCCGTTGGATTATGTTTCATTTTTGATCTATTTCCTGTCGCAGGATGTAACTGAGTTCTTTTCAAACACAGAAATGTTACAATTCTATTAATTTGTATTGTTAGAGTTTTGATGAAAACAACCGGGTATCCATCCTTGAAATTCATGTTATATTCTATGGAGAGAATGGTGAATAAAGGAGCAGAAAGACGAGGGGAAGACATGATTGTTTTTATAGAGAGAATTTATCCTATCTAAATTTTACTCATTGCTCCTGTGCAAGTAATTCTTAATATTTTCCTCTATATAATTTTAAAGCTTCCGAACCAGCTTCAAAAGTTCGATACCCTCTATTCCTATATCCATACCCCCCAACTCGTACGCTGTCGCCGCTGCTTCAGGAAAGGAACTTCTCAATCTCGTAAATCAGCACAAGCTAAATGTATCCCGAAACCGAATCTTGCTCCTTCAGTTGATGAAAGACTTTTTCTTTGTCTAGAGCAAGACGCTATAGAGAGGCTTCTCTTACCTTACCCTCTACTCTTAAATTACCGCAAAGTCCTTGGAGAGAATGCGGTCTTGCTCAAAAAAGTCCAACACGTTCCCTCTGGCCTTGCCTTCCGGCCTTCCTCCATAGCTGCTGCGCCTAGACTTGAGGCACATTTCCTAGATGGCATTATGGAAGGGAAGCTCAAGGGGGCGATTGGTATTGAAAAAGCAAAAAACCTGGTCACGTACCTAATCTTCGTCCCGCAAACTTTCACAGCTATGATTGATAACTACTAGCTCACAAAGTGTCAAATGACTAGCGAAATTCTATGCAAAGAAATTAAGGAAGAAAGTGGAGTTACTCCAGTCGCAGTTTTGGAAACTAAAACAAGCCTTGATGCATCGCGCTCCCACACTGCTAGATTCTTCACCCGATTTTCACTCGTTGAGTGCATGACTTGCCTTAACAGTTCAGGGCTCTCCAAGATTCGAGATTAGGGGTTAGATATTCCGAAGCACCAAGATTTTGGTATATGACGCATTGTTCGCACCTACGATCGGAGCCTATTTTGTGCTATGTAGCTACACCTTAGAGGAGGTGATCAAACCCGGAGAAAATTTTATTACACAGCTTTGTGCCCCAATGTATTAATGATATTAGTTAATCGATCGAACAATCATAAACCTATTACTGAGACGTTTCAACTCAACTATATAATAATCTAAATAGGCTATAAGCCCGGAACCGTTAGCTGAAGGGTTTTATTATTAAATCTTTACTCTCCACTATTTCTCTGATTCATTGCCCTGAATAGCAACATCAACGTCCATCCCATAAATAGCGACACAATCGTTGCTACCTTTGACTTCTGGAAGCAAGTGATTATTCGAAATATAATCGCCACTGGCCTGGTAAAAATTTTTAAGATTGATAAAGGCAAGCCAACAGTGGACCTTTCGAGTTGGCAGACACTGAAATCAAGCGAGCTCGACAAGATCTCAGACTGGGTAAAAGGGGAACACAAAGGCAGCAAATACTAGCATGTACAACTGCAACTCCGGACCTCAGTCGATTATCAAAAACTATCACACTACTGCTGAGATATGGAACGCATTGGAGCAAGCATACGAAGGGACGGGAATCATTGTGCAACATCAAAAACTGACCAAACTGGTCACAATGAAGTTTGAAGATTATAACAGACTTTCGGAGTTTATAACAGCGTTCCAGGACATGATTCAGCGTCTCTCGCAGGTAATCAATGATGGGGAGAAGATTCCTTCATACTGGCCGGCAATGCTATTTGTGCATGCTCTTGAAAAAAAATTACCAGTCTGGACCAATCAGCAAATAACTTGGCAGAGAGAAAAGGACATGGAAAAACAACCTTTTTGGCAAGAGTTAATTTCCGACCTTTAAGATGAAGCTCGTCGCGGCGCTATTTCTAACAAGCCTAAGTCCGATACTAATAAGGCTTTTCATGCTGGTGGAAAAGGAGAGGGCAAGAATCCGTCAAAGTACTGCAAGACGTGCAACTCTAAATATCATGTTACGGCAGATTATCTCCATAACAACCAGAAGAAACGAAAGGCTTGGGAAGAAAAGACTAGAAATGGCTTTCTAAAGAGGATTTTGAGAGGACAAAGTCGATAGATAATGAAACTTTAGATGGTGTCGTGGTGCTTGAGCTTGATAACTTAACTGGAGCTTGATGTGCACGAGTAGTTCTGTTAGCTTAACACTTGAAAGATCTTGAGTACTTGGAATATGATAGCTAGAACTCGAGGATCTTGGATCTTGACTAGAGATAAAAAATACAAGAATGAAAGCTGAAGAGCTTACTCTGTGAAGCCATGTCCCATATTTCTACATGTAACCCTTCCACCTGACTCCCTAGAATTTTCGAAAAGATACTCCTTGACACTGAACGCCAGAAAATACCCTAGCTTACCGAGGTCTCGTCGAATGCTATGGAATATAATTGAATCTGAAAGAATCTTAAGGAATAATGAAAGAAACCAATCTTCAACGCCCTTAATAATGATCAGCAGAATAAATCGACAATAAATACGTAATTGAAGTTATTGATAACAATCGAGAAGAAAATACATCAACAGCAGTTTATTTATGCAATGATTGACAATCGAACACAATAAAATAAGACGGAGTAATTTAGAGCATAAAATAAAATTCCGGCTATAGCAAATAGCTTATCTGGGACAATCCGAGATAAGCCGGGCTGATCCGTGAAATTACCCTCGCGCTAATCTCGCCGAGCTCCTGCGAGGTGGTTTCTACTTTTGCTTTCTAGGTTTCGTGACGGAAGGAACATCTGTCAGCCTCAGCTCTGACGGATTTGGTTTGTGCAACTGTCGTACTAAGACTTCAAAAATATCTGTCTGAGTTGCAAGAATATCCCAGTCGTATTCAGGTTCATAACCTTTCCATTGCATCAAATAGTAGAGAAATCCGTCAATCCAATGACTGTTACGGGATGCGCCTGATTCTAGTTTATGCACGGCTGGAAGGCTATTTCTATCTTTAGGCCAGGGTATCCTATTTCTATCTTTGGATCAGGGTGTCCTATTTCTATCTCCAGATCCGGGGGGGGGGTCTGATTTCTATACTTAGATGTATGATAGACTATCTTTATCTTTAGATCAGGATATTGTCTATTGATTTACCAAGCTAGGAAAAGCACTATAAAGATAAAAAGATTAGAGTATAAAGGAACCTTGGTAGAACCCTTAGTATGTCTTCTTCATATAGAAAATAAACTGCTTACAGACTTCATACCTTTGTTTCATCGCGTTGTTGACAACCCTAGCACAATGTGAGCTTATAATTTTTCCACTCCATACTCAGGATCATTGCCCTCGACTTCAACTACAGCAGGCGGGCCCGAAGTTTGACCAGGCAGAGGATGATTTGCAGTGGCTCGTAGTAAAGAAATATGAAATACTGGATGGATTTTCGTCGAGGGCGGTAGTTTAAGCTTGTATGCGTATTTCCCAATGCATTCTGTAATCTCGAAAGGACTTCCGTTTTTGAAATCCAACTTCTTACATGGGCGGAGTAACTTCAAATTCTTGAAATTAAGCCAAACTCGGTCTCCAACTCGGGACAAATAAGCACCAATTCTAGATTTATTTGCCTGAAGTTCATATTCAGCGGAACGGAGACTAATGTTATCTTGTATGAATTTATCAATTATTTGAGCATTTTTAACAAGCTCTTCCGCATCCAGCCGTTGGAACTGAATAGATGCGGGCACTACAGGTACAGTCAATGGTGCAGAGAGTTCCGATCCCGAACGTGGATATTGCCCATATACAGCCGAAAAAATGCAACTCCGGTAGAGTGGGAGTTCTGATTATTCATGGTAAACTCAGCAGACGATAAATATCGGATCTAATCTTCTTGAGCAAAGTTGACATAGGCACGTAAATATCGCTCCAAACTCGCGTTCATTCTTTCTTTTTGACCATTTGTCTGGGGGTGAAAGGCGGTTAAAAGACAATGATCAATCTGTAGGAGCTTACAAAGCCATTTCCAAAACTGCGACGTAAATTGAGCGCTGCGATCAGAAACAATCGTATCAGTTGAACAGTGGAGACTGAAGTATTTGTTGTAGAACAAATAGGCCATATTTTTAAATAAATTATCCTCGCAGGGGATCAAATGAACCTGCTTGGTTATTCTATCAACCATGGCCAAGACGGCTGAAAAATCGTTCCCACTCCAATCCTTATTCAATTGTAAATCCACAATGAAGTCCAATGACACATGTCGCTATCTTTGAGTTGCTACTGATGGTAGACACAAAAGACCCTGGTAACCCTCCCTTGATGCCTTTATTCTTGAATACGTGTGGCAATTTCTCACATACCTCTTGATCTATTTTAGCATTCTATGCCAAAAAAAGTTCGCTTTACAGCGGCAAAAGTTGAAGCAGCTCCTTGTAGCCTGAGGCTAATATGTCGTGATGGCTTTGAATTATTTCTGTTGTCAAGGTTTTATCCTGATCGCATTGTGGCACCACAATCTTTCCACAATAGAATGTTGTACCGTTCTTCCATTCGAATTTAGCCAAGGTAAAGTTTGAAACTCTGGGCATGTTCTTGTCAACTAGTGCCTTTGAAAAAGCTAGCAATGAATCATCATTAAAGGTTGACTGGCGAATTCGTTCAACAAACAACAAATGACTCATGTCTTCCACTACACTATCCGGTATCTCTAGTGTATTAGCTAACAAATATGTATCCCCTATACCAGGCGGTAAATTTTGTGGTTTTAACAGTCGCTGCTTAAGAAACTTCTCGTAAAACAAATCTAGGACCCAGTAGGTTAAGATAGAGCATCGGCTGGTCCATTCTGAGTGCCAGGACAATAACAGTTTCCGAAGTTAAACCTAGATAGGAACTCACTGCATCTAGCTTGGCGCCTACTTAGTAAGCAAGACTTCATGAAATAGTCTAAAGCCTTATGATCAGTTACAACTTCCGCTGGACTTGGAGATTCTTCTAACTCAGAGCGTCATGCCTCAAAGGCCTGTAATATTGCCAAAAGTTATTTGTCATAAATTTCGTAGCTTAACTCTGCTGGGCTCATCCTCGAGAAAACAAAGCTACCGACTTCCAAGTTCCTGTGGCGTCAGGCTGTAAGAGATCACACCCTGTCTCCCGGTCCAATGCATCAATTTCCAACCGGGCCGGCTGATTCCCAGTTAAAATGTTGAAGGACAACACCTTTTTTAAATTTATACTTAATTTCATTGAAAGCTTTTTACTTGAGTGGAGCCCCAACTAAAGGGAACACCTTTCCTCATTAGATCAGATAAGGGCATGACTATAGGGTCAAATCCGTGGATAAACCATTGGTAGTAGTTAGGAAAGCCAATAAATTGGAATATAAATTTAGTAATTTTAGGAGTCTCCCACTTTTCAATAGCTTCTAACTTTAAAGGGTCCATTTTTGTGCCTTCTGTCGTGGTAACAAGGCCAAGAAACTTGACATGTGTCACAAGAAATTCGCATTTATTGATATCGATCTGAAGTGCTGTATCAGTGACAAGGGCAGGGACTGATGAGGAAACAATCACAAGAGCCCAACTGGTAAGAAATTAGTTAAGATCAACAATAACAATAATTGAGTCAGGATATGAAAATATCAGGGAAACGCCAAGACAGATAACAACAGCAACACAATAAAAATATTGGTCCAATAAAACAACTTCAAGACCAATCACAGGACTAAAAGCAGGAGCAACGTCTATGACTTAATAGTTGATTCTTCAGGATATCAAGAATAGAAAATAAGACCCAGACCTGATGTGAGGGTTAGAACCCTTCTTGAAACTCGGGCCCTTGCCCTTGTATAATTATGCCACTGTCCGTGCAGTGCTAGCTTGCGTTCATGTACATGTACTAGTTAAATTGGACGCTTAGGAAACAGGGATGCAGCCAATAAACTAATGAACCTTAGCTAAAGCGCTGCTGACAATTATCAAAATACATATACTAAGCAAGGTGATGATAGGCGTGTGTAAAGATGTTGTAATGGCGTTTAGGCATTGATGATAATTCTTATAGGTTCAATCTAATTCTGAAGTTTGTACAATTGGTTGAGATGATCTTGGGCTGGTTAGATTCTAGAAGAATATGGAATTGGAGGAAAGGTATATAGGGCTACTTGATTGTATGTTAAACTTCACGCACTTCCTAATTTATTATATTGAACCTCTACTTTGAGTTATTCGAGGACGGGCCTCTCACAGTAGAAGTGCGTCTCTCTCATCTTCTGATCACAGTTTATTATTTTTAGTCAGTCATCATCAATCAGTCAGTCATCATCAATCAGTCAGTCATCATCAATCAGTCAGTCATCATCAATCAGTCAGTCATCATCAATCAGTCAGTCATCATCAATCAGTCAGTCATCATCAATCAGTCAGTCATCATCAATCAGTCAGTCATCATCAATCAGTCAGTCATCATCAATCAGTCAGTCATCAACCAGTCAATCATCAACCAGTCAATCATCACTTCTTTCTGACACGCCTTTGCTATGATTGGGTTAAGGGAAGAAGACATGGATGATGGAATAAGGGTCAGTAGTGCTCCAGACTCTGGGGGGCCGTTCTTCATTGCACCTGAGTCACGTCAGTCTAGAAGCGACCAAACACCATCATGGGTGGCAAGTCTCATAGGTATCTTGACCCAGTTTCTTACTAAATTACAAGTTGGGACTTCAGAGAAAAGACCCGGACATTCTCAGCCGCACCCTGAAAAGTTCTCTGGTCTCATTCCTTCGCAATATCCACAATTCTGCGGTCTACTAGAGGCTAAGTTACATATCGATGCCAACGCAATTGGTAACGAAGAAGAGAGGGTGTGGTATGGTTTCGGACGTCTCTCGGACCTCGCTCTTCAAAGAATTCATCCTTGAATCGAGTTTGCGAAAGGAAAGAACGAGTTTACTGTTATTGAATTTTTGAACCAATTGGACAGAGCTTTTGGAGACCCCGGGAAAACTACGAAGGCCATCAACAAACTGAATTCGATTCTGTTATAGTTATGAGCTTACGAAGGGGAATTATCTTTAGAGGTCATATCATGGTTGACTGGACTAAATGTGATACTCTAGATCTGGACGTCAGTATGCTTGATGTAGAGAACTGTATTCTTTTTAGGTTGGCCAGAGCTCAGCTAAATACACTAAGTAATTGCCCGTGCACGTGCCCTAGTAACAAATTGTGAGCCATAGAAGTTTCTAGTAGCTTCCCACTTATAGCTGATCTACATGAGTTAATATCCAATCCATAATACTACCAAAGCATTGCATCTACGGAATTCCCGCTGACCGCCATTTACAACAGATTCGACAAGGAAATCGTGGCTTCCCAAAATTTTTTGCAAGATTTCCAACAGACCCTTTTAGAAGCTCAAGCCTGGGGATGGACAGACGAAGCGAAAAAGGGTTATCTTCGGGCCGGTCTTAACTTAGATCTCACAGATCGCCTGGTTTCACAAGCCGAGCCTCAAGGGTATGAAGATTTTGTATCCCAGCTACGTATTACATCCGATAAGATGGAGGTTATGAAGGCATGGAATACAAGGGCAGGGCGTGAACGAGGAGCTGCTCTTCACCATCCACCCGCGCTTGAAACCCAACAAAGTGACAACCAAATGGATTGGGAGCCTACTGCGACAGTGAATGTCTCAGCAGCGCAGCGGAATTTTAACGGACAAACGCACATAACCGCGCGAGCCCGCGCTACTTGGGTATCGCAAGAGGAAATCGGTCGGAGAAAATCATAAGGCTTGTGTATCCAATGTGGTGGCCAGGGTCACATTATCAAAGGCTTCTCACTGTTACCAGCATTGAACCCGAATCGTCAGAATTGGAAACAGCCCCATATGTCAAGAATGGCAGCGTCAGAGATGGCGGCAAGTGACAATGATCATAGTATCTCGGGAAAAGAATAGCCTCTGACAAAAGTCGCAGTCAGAGGCTCGAGAAGTTCAATCTGGAGAAGGATTGGAAAGAGTTCGAAGAAGTAATGGATGGCCAGCCTTTTCTTGTTTCAGCTTTAGTTAATGATACATTATTTGCTAATACGTCAATTGATACTGGCTGTCTGTCCTACGATCTTTGTGATTCATCCTTTGCCCAGAGAAACAATCTTGCGCGCTTAGAAATAAACCCTCGTGAAGTAATTGGTTTTAACGGAAAGGTAGCGTCTTCTGTGACCAAAGTCGCTGTTATTAATATAGATTTGGACGGTCATCGGCAAACAAAGATATTTTTATACATCACTCCTATCGGGTCCTACAACATGATTTTGGGAATGCCGTGGATCATATCAGAAGATGTTAGAATCAATGGTCCAAGATCCGAGATGCTAATAAGATCATCTGGTACCATTGTTCATAGTAAGGATGCATTCTATACCACCAAGGATAGTAACAGATGTCCTGTTCAAGTATCAGCCGTGGCTTTCAGCTACTTGTCCAAAGGCTACGCCAAGAAAAACAAAGTGCAAGTCTTTGCAGCAAGTATAAAGGATATAAAAAAAGCGCTAGAAGGAAAAAAGCGTTCAGATCCATTGTTAAAGTTGCCAGTGCACTACCATGAATTCTTGGATGTCTTCAATCATATGAAAGCGGACTTGTTACCACCCCTACGAGGCGATGGGATAGACCATAAAATAGATGTTAAAGCTTTGGACGGTCAGGATCCAAAAATACTTTGGGGTCCTTTGTATAATATGTCCCGGGATGAGTTATTAGTACTCCGGAAAATACACACAGAATTACTCAATAAAGGCTTTATACGCGTGAGCAATTCGCCAGCAGCAGCGCCGGTGCTATTTGTTGAGAAACCCGGCCGGGGGCTACGGTTTTGTGTCGAATACAGGGGCCTGAATATAATAACGAGAAACAATCGTTATCCGTTACCGCTGATCTACGAAACGCTGCGAAATATCAGTAAGGCAAGGTGGTTCACTAAACTTGACGTTATTGCTGCGTTCTACAAGATTCGAATCGCCGAAGGTGACGAATGGAAAACTACTTTTCGTACGCGCTATGGTCTTTACGATTGGCTTGTTACACCTTTTGGTCCGGCAAATGCTCCGAGTACTTTCCAGAAGTACATTAACTAGACTCTGCGTGAGTATCTGGATAATTTCTGTTCAGCATACGTCAACGACATATTAATCAATTCGTCAGGAAGTAGATTAGAGTACCAGCAACACGTAAAGAAGGTTTTAAAAAGACTCAAAGAGGCTGGCCTACAGATCTATAAAGAAAAATGCGAGTTCGAAACGGAGAAAACAAAATATCTGGGGTTTGTAATAGAAGCGGGTAAAGGTTTACAAATGGATCCGGATAAAGTTGAAGCAATAAGGAAATGGGAAGCTCCAACTTCAGTCAAAGGCGTGAGGGGCTTCCTTGGATTTGCTAATTTTTATCGGAGATTCATTCACAGGTTTGCAGAATTAGCCAAACCTCTCACAGACCTTACACGCAAGGATTGTAAGTTTGAATGGAAGCCAGAGGCAGATCTTGCCTTCCGGAAGCTCAAAGAAATATTCATTACTGCGCCTGCTTTGAGCCAGTTTGACTATGATAAGCTGACGCGAATCGAGACTGACTCCTCGGGATGGTGTGTTGGAGGAACACTTCAACAACTAAACAACAAAGGGCTATGGGTCCTATGTGCAATCTACTCCCGGAAAAATAACCCCTGCGGAGTGCAACTATGAGATTTGCGATAAGGAAATGCTCGCAATCATTCGTTGCTTAGAGGAATGGGATGCAGAGCTTCGGGGAGTAGAATAGTTTGACATTGTCACAGTCTGGGCCAAGAGCGCAGGGGGAGCTAATGGTCGACGGTAGTAAATATTGAATCTATGGAAAATGAACTAATCTAACTACTATGTTGGGCATTTAAGAAACACAGTCCCATTCTAGAAGCTTCCTCCTTACTCTGATGTCCTCGGACATTTCCTGTAGATTCTATTGTCCAGAATACTCCAGGAACTTCTTGAAGGTCCAAGCACCAACAAGGAATCCCTACCCCTGTATAACATCTATTTATGCAGACTAATAATATATATTATATGCAAACTTATGCACGCCTATTCATACAATAGGCTACAGGCATAACCAGCTTATCAGCTGTTACAATCCTCCCTCTCCCCCCGAGGTAGCTTTAGCGAGCCGTCTCGACCGCCGCTGTTGGATTGTGTGTTTTTCAGCTGGGCCTACAAATATTCCGGCTTGTGTTTTTGTTACGCCGTCATTGTTCATAATACAACCAAACTTTTTTTCGAACTCATCAAGCGCTTTTGTCTCATAGACGTATTCTATAGGCTCCCACGTTGGCTCTATCTATCCTGTCCATTTCACCAATGCTTGTCGATATTTACCACGTCCACGGCCTACCGTTCTTGCTCGGATAATTGACTCGATTTCATATTCTGGATTCTCAAAATTATCAACAATGGGTGGATTCTGTGCATCGTCGCGTTTCTGGCTAGGGAACGGGTCATCCCCAGCGCGTTTTAACAGTTCAACGTGGAAACGCTTGTGTATGTTGCCTGGTACATTTAATTCTACAGTCAAGGCGTCGGGAACTGCGGTGACCTCATACTTAGCGTGTAACCATGCTAGCTTTTTGGACAGCTGAGGCGTTTTCACGTTACGTAAATTGAGCCAAACTTTATCTCCAACATGGAATCGCTCAGATTGTCGCCGCAGATGGTTGGCATAACTTTCACTGCGTTGTTGAGCTGAGGCTATTGCCGCTTGAGCGAAGTCTTGCGCATCCCGTAACCTCTGCACATACTTCCGTCCCTCTATCACCCCGGGATGATGTTGTGAATCTTGATCAGGCGTCGGCTCTCCTATAGGTTCTAAATCATATCCATTTCTCAAGAAGAAAGGACTTATTTTACCAATGGCTGAGTTAGGACGTGAATTTAGCGCTAGTTGAGCAAGAGGGAGAAGGCTAAAACAATTGTCCTGGGAATTACAGGTGAATGCACGTAAGTACTTGTAAAGCTCTTGGTTTGCCCTTTCACTAGCGTTAGACTGCGGATGGTAGGCTGTCGTTATTTGTTACGTTATTCCAGTCACTTCACAGAAAGTCTTCCAAAAGTAACTTAACCAGTCGCTGCCTCTATCACTGGTCAAGAAACAAGGGAAGCCGAAGTACCGATAATATTTTTCAATAAATATTTCTGCGCATGTTTTGGCTGTCATTGAGCTTGCACCAAACAAAAAGACATCTTTTGACAGTCAATCTGTTATAACCATTATGTTCGAACAACATTGAGATAGAGGAAGGTCTGTTACAAAGTCGATTGTTAATTCGCTCCCTATTCGCTCAGGGACAGGTAAAGATCGTAAAAATCCAGCTTTTGCTTCCCGCCAGACCGTAGATCGACCACAGACATCGCAATTTCTGACAAATCGCCGCACTGATTCTCTCATCTTGGGCTAAAAACAGCGTCTCAAAAGGATACCTACCATTGTATCTCTTCCTGGGTGGCCGGCTAGGTAACTATCGTGGGTTTGTTGCATGACTTCTGTGCGTAAGGGCTCAAAGTCTGGTACCCAGACTCTATTTTCTCGACCTCGCAGGACACCGTCTGCTCCTACACTGCATTCAGTGATATTAACTGAATATTTAATTGATAAATCAGGAGGGAAACTTAGTTCTCCTGACTTCACAGAATTTCGCGCGCGACGCCAGTCTTTATCAGCGGAAACACCTTGTTTCCACAGATTTTGCAAATCTTCTTCGTCAAATAATCTTGCCCGGCTTGCCTCATCTACCAAAGAGACATCTGCTTGTTGAGCTTGTACATTGGCTGGATAAAGTTCTACTTTGGGGAGGAGCTGCACAACACGACCCACATTTCGTTCATCATTGAGCCCAGCCGGTTTATCTTGGTCACGTCGGGATAACGCATTCGGACGATCGCAAGCACTTCCTGGTCGCCATTTTAAAACATATCTGAATTGTTGCAAGACGTCGTTATATCGCATTTGTCGTTCGTTCAAAAGACGTTTGGATGTGAAATAATTCAGGTTTTTATGATCACTTAAGATGACGAAGGGTTTAGCGACAGAAAGTAATTCTGCCTTCCATTCCTGTAAACAAGCCACAATTGAGTGCATTTCTTTGTCATGAATCGGGTAGTTTGACTCGGCGCTATTCAGTCGTCTCGAGAAGTATGCGACAGGTCTCATTATACCTTGTTCATCCAATTGAGAGAGGCATCCTCCCATAGCGTATCCCGAGCTTTCTGCTTCAAGTATTGTGTCGCGGTCTGGGTCCCATTGAGCCAGAACAGGTTCCGACGCAAAAACCTTTTTAAGTTTTTCAAAGGCTTTGTCTTCCTCTCTTCCCCAGTGCCACGCTTGGTTCTTTTTTGTCAACTGAGTTAACGGCGCTGCAATGTCAGAGAACTTATCAACAAAGCATCTATAAAAATTTGCGAACCCAAGAAACGATCGTACGCCTTTAACGGTTGTCGGGGCCTTCCAATCTAGAATGGCTTTCATCTTTACTGGATCTACAGTGATGCTTTTTCCGGCCTCGACAATGAAACCAAGATATTTAACCTTTTGACATAGAAAATCGCATTTATCAATATCTAGGTATAATCCGGCTTTTCCTAGTTTTGTAAGAATACTACGAACTGTTTTCCAGTGTCCATCTTCAGAACCATCTGTATAAGCTATGATGTCGTCGATATAAGCTGTCGCGTCGAGATCCAAGTGCTCTAGGAGATGTTCATTAATATATCTCTGGAACGTAGCTGGCGCGTTCACAAGCCCGAAAGGCGTAACCAGCCACTCAAAAAGCCCTAGTCTACACCGGAAGGCTGTCATCCATTCATCGCCCTCTCTTATTCGAACACGGTGAAATGCTGACTTGACATCTAGTTTGGTAAACCATTTGGCCTTTGAAAGCCGTCTCAAGGTCTCCTTGAATAAAGGCAAAGGGTAACAGTCTGGGATCGTGATGGCATTGAGTCCGCGATAATCTACACAAAAGCGTAAGCCACCACTGGGTTTCTTTGCAAACAGTACTGGTGCTGCGGCAGGCGAGCTACTAGCACGTATCCATCCCTTATTTGAGAGATCAGTTAATGTCTTGCGCAGTACCAGTAACTCCTCTCGTGACATGTTATACAAAGGACCCCAGGGTGGCGACAAAGGCTTTCCGTTTTCGGTTTTCAAATTGATGGCATTATCCAAGTGTCCTCTAAAAGGTGGTAAATGCTCTGCCCCACTATCGTCTGCAAAGAGGTGCGCAAAGTCCTTGATCTGATCTGGCAGACGTTCCCTAGCCTGCTCTACCATAGGGTTAGGCTTTGCTCGTAACGCTTTGCTTATGTCTTGAATTGTCGATTTACAAACTGGTACAGAACCGACTATGAAAGCCATTGTCTTAGCCGATGTGCTTCTTGGGCATGGAATATCTTTAAACCTTTCCTTCCATTTTCTCACACTATAGATAGATCCATTTCCTTTACGAAGTTCTAACCGTTGCTCCTTGGAGTGGATAACTGCATCTTGAATTTCAAGCCATTTCTTCCCCAATATCATTGTATGGCTGCTCTTTGGTACAATATATAGCCACAGTTTAGGCGTTAAATATCCGTCGAGGTCCAATGATATATATGTTATAGCTTCAACTATAGGTTTATCTTTGCTTGAATTTTCCGTCGTTTCAAGGAATCTGGGGGGAATTGGAATGCGCGGCAGATTTAGCTATGATGTTAGAGCGTCGTCAATAATTCCGTAGCAAAGGCATCCATTATCGACTAAAGCTTGTACCATTAATGTATTATTGATTAAAGCATGTACCAAAAATGGTTCTATATGAAGACTAACAATATCACTAATATCTGCATCTAGCTCCCGAGAGCGACTGTACCCGGGAGCGTCTAGTTTTCCTGCCCTAGATCACGGGGTGCATTGCCCTCAAGTATATACACTGCTGGGTCCATCTCCAAAATCTCTGCTGAGTTTACCCTGAAACTATTTGCTGAAGGTCTCCGAGCCGGCAGCAATGGACATTTCCTACTCGCACATCCATGACGTTCGCACCGAAAACATCTTTTTTCTTCCCTCAGTCTTTCAAGCTCTGAGCTTGTCTTCCACTTGGCTCGAGCCCGAATTTTCTTCCCCACATTAGCTGCATTTATGCCTCCCATAATTGTGTCTCCCGAAGCGTCAAGGTCAGCCGTTTGCTCAACCTGGAAATTAGGCCTGGTAGTGTCGTTCGAGTTATGTGGGTAAGTCACAGGCCCGACAAGGCTAGCTTCACCAATTTGCTTTCCACTTGCATTAGGACTTTGTCCAAAACTTTGATACTGAGAACCTGGGCCCCATCCCAATTTCTTGTCGGCCCTCTCGACTTGCAAAGCTAATTTGTTGACAATACGCACCCACTCGCTGAAGTTATTGTCAGGGAGTAGATGATTTCCTGCCAAGGCCCGTGTTAGCCTTTTATTCATGCCGTTTTCGAGCATTGATATCTTATTCTCGTCTGCCCAGAAATCTCCATGAGCCTCTGTTAATTTGTTAGACCACGATGCAAAGAAGTCGGCCCAACGCTCTCCCTCTCGCATCTTAAGATTATGAAGTTCGATATTGGCCTGAGATACGCGCGTTGTGTCAAGATAAATTCGGTCGAGGAACTCTAAAAAATCCTCTGGATCCCTGGTTCCGCTTATCCCTCCTACCTCGAAGAAAGGTCCGGCTTTTTCCAACGCATTTCCCCTCAGAGAATTGTAAATCATTAAGAAAGCTCGCGAATTGTCGTATCCAAACAGGTTCCAGTCCATACGGAATGTATCTAAAACTGCTGTTCGCCATGCTGGATACCTTGTGCGGCTACCATGAAACTCGGGTAGTCTAGTTGGCTTGAAGCTAGCTCCAGACTCCGGTGGTGGATCTTTCTCAATAAAAACTCGGGAACAACCTACTTGGGAATTACTTTTTTGACGCAATAGTAGCTCTTCAAGCTGTTGTTTTAACTTTTGGAATTCTGCAATTGAAACTGTCTGCGGAGGATTCTTCGATGAAGATTTGGCCTTGTAAGTGTCTGGTATTGTGCAAATTATAAAATTTCTTCAATAAGTGAAGAAGGCTGTGCTCAAATCTTCTTCTGCAGGGCTTCGAACCACTGGTAACTTGACTGCTAGGACTTAAATGCAGGTGAATGAACTCCTGATGACTGAACTGCTGTCACAGATCAAGATATTGAAGCAATGTGCATCCGAGTAAATGATGGTAAATTAATAATCTAACTATGAAGAAATATCTAATATAATGATGAATTCTCGTTGTGAGGTAACTAATAGAGGTCTTTATACATTTTAACCCTCAACCCTTAATTACTTCCTCCTCATTCTCGTAACCTTAGGGGTCTTCTCGAAGATTCCAGTCATTTCATCAGAACTGCTTCACAAGTGGCCGTTTGCTTGTGCACAGAGCGGGATAATAGAATCTTCTCGAAGATCCTAGTTGATACATCAGGGCTAGTTCATGAGTACCCGCCTAACTGCGCACAGACTAGAATTAGAGAATCTTCTAGATCACTCTGGTTGATCTACCAGTCCTCAGGGCGCCATGAAAGCATACGCTGACTAGCGCATGCTACAGGTAATTATTGGCTAACTAGCCGTTACAACTGCTGATGACTGAACTGCTGATAACTGAAATACTGATGACTAAACTGCCGATGAGTGAACTGCTGAAGACTGAACTGTTAAGCTTGGAAGAGTAAGAGATTCAATATATGTCACGGTCTGGGCCAAGAGCGCAGGGGCAGCTAATGGTCGACGGTAGTAAATATTGAATCTATGGGAAATGAACTAACCTATCTACTATGTTGGGCATTTAAGAAACACAGTCCCATTCTAGAAGCTTCCTCCTTACTCTGATGTCCTCGGACATTTCCTGTAGATTCTATTGTCCAGAATACTCCAGGAACTTCTTGAAGGTCCAAGCACCAACAAGGAATCCCTACCCCTGTATACCACCTATTTATGCAGACTAATAATATATATTATATGCAAACTTATGCACGACTGTTCATACAATAGGCTACAGGCATAACCAGCTTATCAGCTGTTACAGACATATGTACGGATCATAAGAACTTGGAATATTTTATGATGGTCCAATGTGAGAATTACATCTTAGACTCTATCATGCCTCATTACATCGCCAAGTCTGAGGGAGGAGTGTGAGAAATAAGTTTCACCTCTAAACATACGCTAGAGTGGAATTAGGGCGTTAATATTAGTTTCATCGGTTGTTATGTGGTCCGTGTTATCTCAGTCGCGATTTCTCAACGTCGCGCTCATCATCCCATCATGTCTCGGGTACGCGACATCTTGTGTTAATAACTTTTGCTTCAGCTCTGGTTTATCAACAGAGGTTTCAGTCAGCGACTCATATGCCAATTTCGAGTCGGACATATTACAGTTTGTTTTAATGCTGGAATGCTCATGAAACTAGAAGAATATAGATATATGTACCTTAGAAGGCTTTATGGGAGGACGGAGAAGAAGGAATACCAGATTTGACATCACCAAATTCATCATTATTGAACTCGTTTTTATTGTTATAATTTATCTCTTTACAACTTCTTGAAAAGGCAGGAACTTTTCTAATCTTCATTTAACTTTTATCCTCATCCTTTTCTCACTTTCCACCTCACAATTTCTGATATCCGAAGACTCACAGAAAGACAGATGTGATGGTCTTTGATTCTATCTCGCTATAACTTCCGGATAGTACATGTGCCTGGCAAACAGAACGAACGAGCCAACGCTCTCTTTAGAAGAGACCAGGATTTACCAAGAAATGGAGCGGATGAGAGGCTCACTGATCTGAACGTTCAGCTCCTTAAACCAGAAGTCCTAGTAGCAAGTCACTTTATAAGGCGGGAATTTGTGAACAATAGCTGCATGGAGCCCTGCTCTACCAAAACACAAATTGGGAAGCTGCCAAGGGAATTAGGTGATTGGGACTCAATCTATTAAAGAATTCCAATTATTTTCTATTCTGTGCAAGTAATTCTTTATATACATGACACTTGATGGCTTTTCTTATGATTATTCACATGTAAGCTCCATCTAGACCTCTCAAAATCTTACTCTTAGACTTAGCAAAACCAACCATTTACTTCTTTGGTACTTGCCACTTTGCTAGAGTCTTCACGAGGCTAGTCCTTCTCGTGTCGTGTATACGGATACGAGTTATTATGATGTCACAATACAATCATCTATACCGATTTTCAATATAACGAAGCATTGAAAGCGGTCCAGACACAGGCAAGAAAATTCCCTAATCATCTTGACTTAAAAGTATCCATTGCAGAATGTTCGCTTTCTGACCAAGGGCGTCTTCTCTTTCGAGAAAGAGAATGGGTTCCAAAAGGGCAGGATCTGAGGACGAGAATTATTCAAAAGATACACGATTCAGTCTTTAATGGCCATCCTGGCAGAGAGGCAACGTATGTCCTAGTTGCTTGACAGTTCTTCTGGCCCGGTATGGCAAAGGATATCAAAAAATTTGTTGAAAATTGTGACAATTGCTCAAGGAATAAAGTTTGGAGAAGCCGACGGCAAGGTTTTCTAAAACCTTTACCAATTCCAGAACGGATATGGTCAGCAATGTTGATGGACTTCATCACTGATCTGCCGCTATCTGAAGGCTGCACAAAAATGATTGTGATAACTGATTGATTAAGCAAAGGCGTGCTGGCAGATTGTCTAAAAAATATTGATTCGGAAACAGTGGCCGGGTGGTTCATCAAGAATTACTTACCTCGTCATTTTCTGCCAAGGGCCATCGTCTCTGACCGCGGCTCCCAGTTTACGAGCGCTCTCTAGAAAAGACTTTGTGAAATTTTGAAGATCAAACAAAGACTTTATACAGCTTTCTCACCCGAAACTGATGGATCGACTGAAAGAATGAACGAAATCATCGAGATAAAATTCAGGCAATACGTCAACTGGGACCAAAACGACTGGGTAAAATGGCTTCTTGTTGTTGTTTTTAGTATTTGTGGCAAGGACTCAGCTTCTACAGGTACAAACTCCTTTCTGTTGCATGGCTGGAGCCAAAGTTTATTTGAAGACCTCAACAAAAACCTTTCAGACGAGGACAAAAGAAATTCTCCAGTTGCTAAGGCTGACTATATTGTGAGAAAATTAAAGCAAGTCAGTTACTGGGCGAAAGCATTAGTTGCAGCAGCTCAGGAATCTCAGGAAAGATTCTCGAACATGTCCAGAGAACAAGCGCCAAATTATAAAGTAGGCAATAAAGTATGGTTAAACTTTGAAAATATAAGAACTGTCAGAGTAGTGACCCGCACGTGACTCGACGGCAAAAGGCTGAAGGCTGAAGGCTGAAGACTTAAGGGGCCGAGAGGGTAACTATTAGGTAACTGAAGACTAATGCTGAATATCGAATAAAGGAGTAAGGGAGCGGAGATAAAGACAAGAGATTAGAAACCAAAGAAGTCCGAGAGCTGAAAGTTACTGAAGACTGAGAAATACTGTAGGCTAAGAGACACCAAAAGCTGAAAAACACTGAAGACTGAAGGTGACTAACTTGAATTCTATAGTCTCGAGATGACGGAAAACTAAGCGTAGAGAGTTAACCCAATGATCAGTGTCCTAATATTTATATCCAAAATAACATCCTAAACAATTCAGGGTAGTTGATTACATTTAATAAGATTAATCAGAGGACTTCCAAAACGTCAGGTTTCGTCCAATACATGATACAATGCCAGAGTACAAGGAGTAAAATAGCAGAGACATCTCCAAGCCAAAACGCCGACCTAAAACATAACTAAACCTGGGCTAAACGACATGTGTATTCTAACAAGAACGGATAGACCCTGCCGAAAACTTGACGCCAGACATGCCAAGTTTACAGTGACGGAAATATTGGGGTTGCATAGTTTTAGACTAAATACGCCACCAGGGATCCATAACGCATTTCATTCAAGACTACTAAGACCAGCAAATTCGTCGCCGTTGCCTGGACAAAAAGTAGACGACAATCAGCCATTACCAATAGTTGTTGACGACGCGGAAGATTTTCAAGTTGAAAGTATTCTTAGACAAAAAAATGCACCAGGGAAAGGCAAGCGCTTAAAATACCTTGTGAAATGGGTGGGATATGCGAAACCTATATGAGAACCAGAATTATTCCTTCATGACACAGCTGCGCTGGTCTCATGAAGAACCTTTCCAGGTCTGAAAAGATAAAACTATCAAAACGACGCTATTAAAAAAAAAAAAATTCGGCTATAAGGAGGGAGTATTGTGAGGGTTAGAACCCTTGTTGAAACTCGGGCCCTGGCCCTTGTATAATTATGCCACTGTCCGTGCAGTGCTAGCTTGCGTTCATGTACATGTACTAGTTAAATTGGACGCTTAGGAAACAGGGATGCAGCCAATAAACTAATGAACCTTCGCTAAAGCGTTGCTGACAATTATCAAAATACATATACTAAGCAAGGTGATGATAGGCGTGTGTAAAGATGTTGTAATGGCGTTTAGGCATTGATGATAATTCTTGTAGGTTCAATCTAATTCTGAAGTTTGTACAATTGGTTGTGATGATCTTGGGCTGGTTAGATTCTAGAAGAATATGGAATTAGAGGAAAGGTATATAGGGCTACTTGACTTTATGTTAAACTTCACGCACTTCCTAATTTATTATATTGAACCTCTACTTTGAGTTATTCGAGGACGGGCCTCTCACACCTGAGGATCTGAGACTTACAGGAAATACCACTAAATATACAACTCTTGAATTCTTCAACAAAGATCCCCACAACACCAACCAGAACTCCAATAGAATCAGAAAGAGTGCCAAAGAATCCAACAGAATCCCATTGATGCTAAGACCCCTGAACGTACCCCCCTAACTGGTAGTAAATAGAAACCTATAGAATCACAAAGAATTATATGAAGAACTAAGATCAAAACTTTTAGGATTATCGAACTTTCTCGAGCCTCTGGCTAACTATAGGAAATCAATGCCACAATGAGGCTTAGAATGACGTCACGTAACCTTAGTGCTTAGGTAGTTCCTGTCAAGTTTATAGAGCGTATTAGGAGTGGGATAAATGTATGATGTATATTTTAGATGGGTTATTACTACAATCACCATCTCTAAGTCAATATTATACAATGTGCGTGCCAAGATACACTAGATGAGTCAACAGTTCTTGACAGTACTTGCCTTTCTATTGGCTTGCGAGTAGTTGAGATGTATTTGAGATTTAAGTGATCACTTATTACAGTGAATGTCTTTGCAAGGACTCTTAATTCAGCGTCCCACTCTCTTACACATGAAACTACTGCCAACAGCTTCTTGTCATGGATTTCATAATTTATCTTGGCTCCTGAGAGCTTTCGAGAATGATATGCTGTAGGCAGCCATGGCTCATCTTCGTTCTTTTGTAACAAGCAGCCACTCAGAGCAAATCCAGAACAGTCAGCCTCCAGCATGGTTTCTCTGTCCGGGTCCCATTGCGCTAGAGCGGGCTCTGAAATAAATTTCTTTTTCAGCGTTTCAAATGATTCATTCTGCTCTAGTCCCCACTTCCATGAATTGCCCTTGCCTGTTAGAGCGGTTAAAGGTGCACAGATTTTTAAGAACTCTCTAATAAATCTCTGGTAAAAATGTGACACCTAGGTTATCACGTTGGAAAAAGGCTCGTTGGTGAATCCTAAAAGCATAAGATTTTAAGGTACAGATCTAAGAAAAGTGCAAAGACTGATTATATACAATAGAACCTCCTAGCACTGTCTGTATGTCATTACCAAAAGTATGTTTCCTGCGGTAACTAGTTTCATACTGAAGTTCCGCTACCAGCGATACTAGACTGCTGCCTGAGGCCTAACTGGCAATCTCCGCGAACTCGTGTGACAGGATGTCACAATACCCCCCTCCTCAAAAAAGGCTGACCTCAGCCGTCTGTCCATCGTAGAGTTATCCTCCAATTCTCCATATTCGTCACGGCCACTCTCAAAAGCCTTTATCCAGTGAGGCAACTTTACGGGTGGGCCGGGTAAATTTGGATGGACCCTATGAAATTTCTCTATTAAGTGCGGCGAATACATGAAGTTACTTGCCGGGTAATAGACAGGATCTTTGTCACAACCTAGCCAGTTTGCGCGGTATAGGAGCTGCTTACGTACTAGCTTGACAGCACGAATACTCTCTACTGCAAACTCTTGTTCTCCAGGAATTACATATATTTCCTCAGGTTCAGCGAGTACCTGCCCTGGGACTGGGTTTGCCGGATCTTTACGAAGTAGTTTGGCGTGAAAAATGGGATGGATTTTATTAAGATTTTCAGGTAGTTCTAGCTCGTAGGACCAGCCAATTTTCCGCTTAATGAGGTAGGGTCCGATATTTTGGGGGTCCAGTTTTTTACTAGGACAATCCAAACGCAGATTTCGCGTATTTAGCCAGACTTTGTCGCCGACATCAAAATCTGGTTCACGACGGTGGCGGTCCACATCACGCTGCTTTCTCTTCTAGGCTTTTTCCATATGATTTTTTGCCCATTCCCAGGCTTGTCGCATTCCAACGACCACTTTTTTAGCTTCGCTTTGGGCAAGAATTTCCTGAGCATTGGTGGGCTTTACGGGAGCTTTCCAATCGAGCGAAAACCTCGGCTGTCGCCCGAAGAGAAGTTCAAATGGAGAGGTATTTATACTTTCATGGTGCAGAGCGAGTTGAGCAAAGTCCATTAGGGGGAGGAGCCTGCCCCAGTTATCTTGAAAATGATTTACAAAAGGGCGAAGTCGAAGATCAAGATACTGGTTCATAATTCCTGTTTGCCCATCCGTCTCTGGATGGTAGGACGTGGACAACTTTTGCTCAATTTTCAGAAGTTTGCATAAGCACCCCCAAAAATGTGAAATAAATTGGGCACCGCGATCAGAAACGACACTTTCAGGGGTGCCTAAGTGTCGAAAGCAATGAACGAAGTATATCTCCGCTAGATCTTTGGCATTGACCGTCTTTTTGCAGGGAATTGTGATAGCCTTTTTACTAAGTCTATCTATAAATACTACGACCATGTTAAACCCTTCATCATCTTCAGGCATTTCTTTGAAATCCATGCAGATATGTTGCCATGGATAGTCCGGGATTGGGAGGCAATGTAGAAACCCAGGTGCTTTGTCGTGGTTCATATGTGATCTTCTACAAGGGTGACAATTGCTAATAAACCGTTCAATAAAACTTTTCATTCCTTTCCTGTAGTATCGAGAAGATAATAATTTTAGGGTTTTCTTGGGCCCTGGGTGTGCTGATGACGGCTGCGCATGAGCTTCTTTAACTAGGCATGTGCGAATATTTTGCACATCAGGTACAACAAGCCGATCCTTATCGTAAAGCAGTAATCCATTTTCAAGTTGAAAACAACTGTTCGTGATTGTTCGAGCCAGCTCGCGCTCGCACTCCAGCGATGGATCTTCACGATTAAAACAAAGAAGCTTGTCAGCAATTTCAAACAATTCCATGAAGTTGACATTTAACTCAAAGGGCTTGTTTTCGAATTGGTTTTCTGATAACAGGGCCCATCGGCGTAGTTGAACCTTTGTTTGATCTTGTAGCTTGACGTCTTGATCGCGTCGAGATAGGGCATCAGCTGCTGCGTTAGACCGCCCGGATCAATACTTGATTAAAAAATCATACTGTGGTAGTAACTCGGCCCAGCAGGCCTGTCGAGCGTTTAATGCTTTAGTTGACATGAAATACTCTAATGCTTTATGGTCAGTGTAGACATTAATTTTGTGAGGAGAGCATTGAAGCTCCGCTCTCCATTGACCAAAAGAGCGAACAATCGCCAACATTTCTTTATCATGGATTTCATAATTAAGCTCGGCAGGGGCCATTGTTTTCGAAAAAAAAGCCACTGGATGCCATTGGCTGTCATCACCAAGTTGAGAGAAGACTGCTGCAACAATACCGTCAGAGGCATCTGTTTCAATCTTTGACTGGCGTTTGGGATCGTAATGAGCTAACAGTGGAGCAGTAATGAGTTTGTTTTGAAGCTTGTTGAAAGCGTCCAAACACTCATCAGTGAATACAAACTCTTTTCCTTTATGTGTTAACCTATTTAACGGTTTTGCAATAATTCCATAGTCGCGAATGAATCGTCTGTAGAAATTACAAAATCCCAAAAACGACTGAACTGATCTCAAATTTGTCGGAAGCTTCTATTCTTTGATCACTGCAACTTTTTTGGGATCCACTTGAATTCCAGCTGTACTAATTATAAATCCAAGGTACCGTGTCTTGGTAACACTAAATTCACACTTTTTGATATCAGCTTGCAGTCCTGCCTCGCGAAGTCTTTCGAGTATCAATTTTACATGGGAAACATGTTCCAGAGGATCATCCGAATATATGAGTATGTCATATAGGTATGCTGTGCAGAAGATATCTAGGTACTCGAATAGCACGTTGTTCATATATCGTTGATACGTAGCTGGCCCGTTGGTTAATCCGAAAGGTAATACCTTGTACTTGTATGCCCCGTAACAAGTACGGAAGGTAGTTAGCTCTTCTGATCCAGCCTCCATACGGATACGGTGGAACGCTTGGCGAATATCTAATTTGGTAAAAATTTTTGCCCGATTTAGCCTTGCCAGAGTTTCATCAATTAGCGGTAAAGGATATCGATCTTTTTTTGTCAACGAGTTCAGTTTACAGTAATCAACGCAGAAACGTAGTCCACCGCACGGCTTCTTAACAAATAAGATTGGCGGAGAAAAGGGCGCTTGACTAGGTTCAATCCAGCCTTCATCTAAGTTATCAATTAGGCACTGCTTAACCAATCGAAGTTCGTCTGTAGACTGATTATACAAAGGGCCGTATGTCATTTTTGACTCTTTCTCAAGTATAATTTTATGATCGTAAGGACGTGAGGGGGGCAAAATATCTGAAGCAGTTTTAGAGAAAACATCAAGAAAGTCATGATACTGTCGAGGAATTTGAGCAGCAAGATTTTGGAGTTCGTCTTGGCCAATAACATTCTCTCGTAAATTTAATTCCTGGTCGATTTCATGTAGAGACGTTGTGAAGGTGATAGTTTCAGCTTGTTCCGCAAGTATTTTATAGGCTGTCATGGCTGCCAAGAGCTCAGAGTCAGATGTCCAATATTAGGGGCAAGGGTCCACGACACGAGGCAGTTACGCGACTGACTAGGAAAGTCGGGCATGACTTATTTACGCGACTCACGGAAAGAGTCAGATGCGGATGATACGAAGGCTACAGTGTTAGGTTAGTTTGAGCTTGTATCTTGATTCCGGAAAGACTATGTAATTAGGTGTAACCTGTATATATATAATGAGGCTGGATCTGGGACTTAGATCTCCAGCTTCTCAATCTATCTTCTTGCATTACTTGCTTGCATCCTTTCATCTTGTTCCATTTGTCTTGTTTCGTTCGTCTTGTTCCGACCTAAGTCTACCGCCCCACGTCATCTGTACCTCGCAGACGGCGATTATACTCAACTTGTTGCACGCCGTAACATTTTGAGAAGCTCTAAATCGTGATGTCGGGGTCAAGAATGGATCTAGATAACGCGGCCTTACCAAGAGACCCATCATGGCAGCTCATCAGTAAAAATTGGGATCAGATAATCACCCATTCAACTCCCTTAAAATTCGCCCTTCCTGCAGATATCCCTGCACCTATTCGGCATTGTCTCAACATCGCTCATGCAGCAGGAAAGTCCAGCGTAGGAAATAACCCTATTGATTACGAAGGTATTTATCCTGCGTCAGCAACGGCCATACAATCCGAAGTAATTGATAACGTAATATGCTTGGGCCAAGGGCTGGCCCTGATGGCGAGCAAACCCTCGACACCACCTCCATCGCAAATCATTTCTCAACCATCTCCACCTACTCAAATAGTTCACACTCCTAGTCCCCCAAATCCTAGTGCCCCGGAAAAATTTGATGGAACGAGGTCTCAATTTGGAAGCTTTGTCACCAAGCTTCAACTCCAGTTCCGTGCAAACTCGAACGCCTTCTCCTCTGAGGAATCTAAGATCCTGTATGCTGGATCATATCTTACCGGAAACGCCTACGTTTGGTTTGAGCCCCATGTTGACCAGACAACCGGCAACGTTTCGTTTACCACATTTGCAGAATTCTTGCAATCTCTCCGTGCTGCATTTGACGATCCAGACGCCTACGCAACATCCGAGCGGCAGTTAGAAGCACTTCGGCAAGAGGCTTCGTGCGCGGCGTATTACGCGAAAATTGTCTCCCCTTTTTCTTTGCTTGGCTGGGCCGAACCTAAGGTCCAAATCCATCATTTTCGGAAAGGGCTGAAGGAGGTTCTTAAAGATGCGTTGGTTGGAAAGAAAAAGCCGCACACCTACCCTCAATTTGCAGCAGAATGCAACACACTGCACAATGAAATTTTCGCTCGAATCCGGGAGAAGAAATCAAGCAACTCGCCGGAGTCAAATCAAACGTTTAATCCTCTCCCCAAATTTAAGCCCACTCTCACCGTGCAGCAACCCTTCTCAGAAAACTCAGGTGGGGATCCCATGGAGCTCGACAACTCGGAGGCAGGGAAAGCTGCGCGTAAAGCGTATCGCAGAGCTAATAATTTGTGCGGGTACTGTGGGAGACCAGGTCATCGGGTTGCTAACTGTCACGTCCTGGAAGCACGCTCATTGAGGCCAAAATCAACTGTGTCTAACGCGGAAATTTTAGATAGGGATGTATCCAATATCACTTCCATAGATCAGTCAAAAAATTAGTTTTGCTAGAGAAAAAGCGACCTTTCCCTAGCTTATCTTCCTTCTCAAACTTATTAAATACTCCTCGTCGTGTCGCAATATCATCTTCGAATTTCTTTGCTGTTCTAGATGTAGAAGAACCTCAAGCTTTTGATAATTTAATTTCCCAATCTCAGAGATATAACCATCCACCTCCGGTAATCCATACTCTCGACCTCGGTAATGAGAAACCGTTGGCAATTACCGCTCTCCTTCAGCAAAATATTCCTGCTCATACCATGATAGACTCGGGAGCATCCACTTCCTTTATCGATGAGTCGTTCATCAAAAGAAATCGATTAAGAGCTCGAAAGAAACTCTCTCCGGAAACTGTCCGAGTTGTGGACGGAAGACAATCATCTTCAGGCCACATTACGCATGAAATTGACTTACAACTTCAACTAGGTTCTCATTCCGAAAACTTAACGTTCCAAGTAACTCGAATTGCCCGATATCATGTTATCCTAGGCAAGTCATGGCTCTCAAAACACGACCCGGAAATTAAATGGAGCAATAATATCGTCTCCTTCACCTCACCCTTCTGCCAGGAGACATGTCTAGTTTCATCTCCAGTCTCAACATATTCAATCAACACCTCTACAATGCCCTCGCCGGAGAATGTTACCCCGCTGTCAATCTCAGCTCTACTAAAATTTAGCAAGCGCTGGGACAGCCAAATTTTCTCTGTTTCAATCAAGGAAGTTGGTGAATATTCGGAAGAAAGACAGAACCTGGAATCTGAAGAATCTGCCGACCTGCGCCAAAAAATCCCCCCACAATTTCACGGGTTCCTGTCCGTATTCTCGTCGAAGAAAGCAGAGATTCTCCCCCCACATCGTTACATAGATCACGAAATTCCGACCGACACAACCCAGAAACTTCCTTTAGGGCCCCTGTACTCCATGTCGAACGCGGAACTAGAAGCCTTAAGACAGTACCTGAAAGAAAACCTTGAAAAAGGATTCATCGAGCCGTCAACTTCATCATTTGCATCTCCGGTCCTATTCGTTAAGAAACCAGGGGGTGGGTTGCGATTCTGTGTTGATTATCGAGCACTAAATGCCATAACAAGGAAAAATGTATATCCCCTGCCCCGAATCGACGACTCCCTTCGACAACTACTCGACGCTAACATCTTTACACGTCTTGATTTGAGAGGTGCGTACAACCAAATTCGAATCAAACCTGGCGATGAGCCTAAGACTGCGTTCCGTACACGTTATGGGCTTTATCAATATAAGGTTATGCCATTCGGCTTGACTAACGCTCCAGCAACATGTCAACAGTTCCTCAACGACGTCTTACGAGAGTACCTAGATATCTTTGTAGTCGTTTATTTGGACGACATTCTAATTTACTCCAAGACCGCGGCTCAACACGAGGATCATGTTCGAAAAGTCTTGCAAAAATTGCAACAATACGACCTTTTTTGTAAACCTGAAAAATGCGAATTCGGCGTTAAATCGACAACCTTTCTGGGGTTCGTCGTATCGCCACAAGGTCTGTCTATGGACCCTACAAAAGTCCAAACTATTAAAGAATGGAAGCCTCCAACAAACGTCCGTGGCGTGCAATCTTTCCTGGGTTTCGCCAATTCCTACCGAAGGTTCATCAAAGATTACTCGAAAATTGCAAGCCCCTTATTTGCATTGACCCGTAAGGACAGCCCCTTTCTCTGGACCTCGGCATGTCAATCAGCCTTTGATTTGTTAAAAACCGCTTTTATCTCTGAGCCTATACTGCGTCACTTCGACCCCTTACTAGACACAGTCCTTGAAACTGATGCATCAGACAAGGTCATCTCGGCGGTGCTTTATCAATACCACTCGGGTCTAAACTCCGTAAAAAAACTTCACCCTATTGCATATTTCTCACAAACAATGTCTCCAGCTGAACTTAATTATACAGTAGGGGATAAAGAACTCCTCGCTATTGTGGAAAGCCTTAGGGAATATCGACAATACGTTTCCAACCTAACTTCTCCAGTACAAATAATCACGGACCATCAAAACCTAACGGCCTTCACAACAAAACGTATATTAAATGGAAGGCAAGCTCGATGGGCCCTTGAGTTAGCGGAAATAGATTTTCGTTTAGAATTTCGTCCAGGGTGCAAAAATTCTAGAGCTGATGCATTGACTCGTCGATCAGAAGACCTCGCTATAAGTAGTAGGTCAAAAGAGCAAAACCTCATTATTAATCCTAACAAATTCGCCGACCCTTCTATTTCGACACTAGTACTAAATTTGTTTTCTTGTTTGTCTTCAGAGGTTGAGGAGGAAATCCCAACACTCAAATTAAATGACTCTTTAGTTAAGGAGTTCCAAAGTTTGCTCGCCTCGGATTTGTTTGGTCAAGATATTATTAAGGCACTCAAATCATCTTCAACTCGCCATTCTCAAGTGGACCTTGGTTCTTGTCGCGTCAACAACGACGGACTCCTGCTTGTCTCGGAAATGATTTATGTTCCGGAACCTCTCCGTACTAAAATTATTTCAATTTCTCATGATCACCCTGCCGCGGGACACCCGGGCAGAGCCAAAACTTTTGAACTTGTCTCGCGTGATTTTTGGTGGCCCAAATTAAGGGCAACAATCGAACGCTTCATACGAAACTGCGACACTTGCGCAAGGATTAAGCCAATTAGACATGCTCCCTATGGTTACCTAAAGCCCTTGGAAATACCGCAAAAACGATGGCAATCTATCTCCATGGATTTTGTTACCGGCCTCCCGGTATCTGCTGGGTTCGATGCTTTACTAGTAGTCGTCGATCGACTGACCAAAATGAGCCACTTCATCCCAACTACAACAACTTGCTCTGCTTCAAACTTGGCTATCCTTCTTCGAGATAATGTTTTTCGTTTGCACGGCCTTCCTGAGTCCATCGTCTCGGACCGCGATCCAGTTTTTACTTCGACCTTAGCCCGAGAAATGGCAGCTTGTCTCTCGATTGAACTCCATTTTAGCACCGCCTTTCATCCCCAGACAGACGGACAAACAGAACGAGTGAACGCTCTTTTAGAACAATATCTCCGTGCCTATTGTAACTACCAACAAGATGATTGGCATAGCTATCTTTCAATGGCGGAATTTTCTTATAATAACACTGTTTCATCTTCAACCAAAGTCTCTCCATTTTTCGCAAATTATGGATACAACCCCCGTTACCGGATTATCACTCGTTCAGAATTCCGCAACAAATCGGTGGAAATCAAAGAATTCCAACAATATATTAAAAACCTTGAAGATATTATCCGCTCAGAAATCAGATATGCACAAGATGTAGCGGCACAAAACGCAAACCTGTCACGTATACCTCCACCAGTATTCAAAGTAGGAGATAAAGTATGGCTTCTTCGAAAACATATCTCAACGACAAGACCATCGAATAAGCTGGACCACAAAAGATTGGGACCGTTTAAAATATCAAAAAATTTCTTCGCATGCATATAGGTTAAAGCTTCCCTCCACGATGAAAGTACACCCGGTATTCCATGTCTCACTACTCGAGCCCTTCGCGACGGACCCACTTCCGGGACAGATCAATCCTCCTCCACCGCCAATCATAGTTGATGGTGAATTCGAATACGTTGTCGAGGAAATACTGGATGCGAAGCCTCGAGGTTCGAAGCCCTTCTTAGTGAAATATCTGGGCGATCCCGTTCCCACCTGGGAGCCTTACGAATTTGTAAAAGATCTGGAAGCGCTTGATAAATTCTACTCGAAATACCCATTTAAAAATATCTTCGCTCGTAGGAACTTCGCGCACCGAAGAGAGGGAATAGTGTCATGGCTGCCAAGAGCTCAGAGTCAGATGTCCAATATTAGGGGCAAGGGTCCACGACACGAGGCAGTTACGCGACTGACTAGGAAAGTCGGGCATGACTTATTTACGCGACTCACGGAAAGAGTCAGATGCGGATGATACGAAGGCTACAGTGTTAGGTTAGTTTGAGCTTGTATCTTGATTCCGGAAAGACTATGTAATTAGGTGTAACCTGTATATATATAATGAGGCTGGATCTGGGACTTAGATCTCCAGCTTCTCAATCTATCTTCTTGCATTACTTGCTTGCATCCTTTCATCTTGTTCCATTTGTCTTGTTTCGTTCGTCTTGTTCCGACCTAAGTCTACCGCCCCACGTCATCTGTACCTCGCAGACGGCGATTATACTCAACTTGTTGCACGCCGTAACATAGGCACACGCAGCGATAGCGCAGATTTTGACAGAAGATTTTTGCTGTTCAAGTGTTTTTAGCCGAGGCGAGGAGCTGCGGGGCACCAACCGCGGACAAGCTTGAAGTGAGACAGATTGACGAGACTCGAATTGATTTGATTGGGCCGGAATAGCTTTACGTTGCCACTCTTTATTAACATTAGCTACTACGGCAATTGGGTGAGTAGAAACTCTTTTGAGAATTTTAGGTTGTATCTTCACAGAAATTGCAGCCATCACATGAGATTTTTGGCCATCTGCTACACGTTTTTCGTCATGCCTGATAGCTTCATCGCGTCGATCAGCGTCAGCTTGATGTAGTCGATTAGGAAGATAAGATGTGAGTAAATTGCGGGGTATAAAGATTTTTCTTTCAAAAGAAGGTGATTGCTTTGGCGGAGTTCTCCAGAATAATCTTTTATTTCGGAGGTCCGGAAGAACGTCGAAATGGGCCATCCAAGCATCACCAAGAATTACATCTTGATTCCCCAGGTCAAGAATAAGGAAGGGAATTTGAGTAAGGGTATATCCATCAATACACAAGGTAGCTACAACAAAATGAGTGATAATACGGCCAGTTACACCATCATAACCTTTAGGGGTGATAGGTTTTGGTTGGGCAATCGGCACTATACCAAGCTTCGAACAAACACATGCTCTAATACCACGGTTGAGAAAACAAAAACCATGAGCTCCTGAATCAGGGAGAGCAAGAATTGATATAGAAATTCCATTATTAGTTAGTGTCATAAGCGGTATCTAGACAGCCTGGGGAGAGTCAGGGGTCAAGAGGTGGGTATCAGGCTAAAGGTTGCCATCCTACATAATACACGAGATAGATGCATCACCACTCGGCTAAAAGGCCAGACTAGAATCATAGAACACTATAACCTGGCAATCTCCATATATATATTATACAGTAGAGGCTTTCCTGACATTACCCCCCCCTATAATATATATATGCCTAGACTCCGTAAGCTTAACCCATACTTGCTTACTAAGCCAGAACTGAATACACACTAAGTGGGTGACAAAGTGCCAGTGCTAGACCTTAAGAATGTTCTATGATTATGTCATAAGCAGTATGTAGACAGCGTGGGGAGACACAGAGGACAAGAGGTGGGTGTCAGGCTAGAGGTTGCCATCCTACATAATACACGAGATAGATGCATCACCACTCAGCTAAAAGGCCAGACCAGAATCATAGAACACTATGATCTGGCAATCTCCATATATATATTATACAGTAGAGGCTTTCCTGACAGTTAGCATACATGGAACACGAAAAACATTCTTACTACCCATCAAACAATTGTAGTTGATCTGAGCCAACTCTACACAATACCCTAGAGAGGAGACTTGCTCTAGGGTCTTTTGTTTTCCGAATCATCGCAGGTTTCAACTTCCTACATGTCCCCCTGGTCAACCAGCACGTTATCTTCACCTTCCTCATCTTCTTGAATTTGATGCAACTGGCTAGTTGCTGATCCCGAAATGTTGGATTGAGGGCATTCGCGTGACACATGACCAAACTTTTTACAATTATAGCACTTTCGCTTGTTGACGTCTGCTGTTTCTGTTTGTGACCTTGCAGCTGCAACTTCAGATGGCACAAAAAAAGCGTTATTTTCACGTTTGGGATTGGATGATGAAGGCGTTGCTCTGACAGAGGTCGCGTTCGTTGGTTGACTAGTGCTCATGGATAATCGTTTGCGATTCCTGCTATCACGATTTATACGAAGTTTATTATCATAATAGTGGAATCTTTTTAGGGCCCTTGTGTAAACTGGCTCCGTAGCCATAAATTCGATAGCCAGTTGATGAAGATCAGGATGGAATTTCCTGAACATATCCCGAAGTTGATCCTCTTGTCCAATGCGAGCTTTGCTGGCAAGGGCCGAAAAACAGCTGTAAAAAGTGCCAAATGTTTCGATTGATGACATTCGACAGCGGTTGTAAGAAACACGAGCGGTTTCACGTTCATTGGGGTCTCTGAACAGTTTCTCGAGCCAGTCAAACATCTCATCTTCATGAGTAAAAACTTGCGGGTGATTAGATTTCATTCTTTGCGTAAGATGCACCATAGCTTCTCCGGTTGTCTGGGCAAAGACGTGATCGCAGATAGACTGACTATCTTGAAAGCAGTGCTGATAGGTGCGTAAGTTGGCCTGCATTAAATGTTCCCAGGCATCATAGGTTAGGGAGACACCGTTACCCAATCTAGCGGCCAATCCTTTTGGAATTTCTCGACAACCAGCATGCATGGCGATAGGGAGCCTTCGAGAGAACATATTTGGTGGCTCAGTATTTAGTGTAGTTGAGTAAGGATCAAAATTATGATTATCTTCCTCGTTTGCGTAAGATTTTGGGCGTCGAGTTGGAGAACGAGGAGCTCGAGAACGGGAGCGTTCTTCCTGGATCTGGATAAGTTAGGACTTGATTTTTCTATTATCCCGTTCCTGATTTTCCATTCTTTGGTGCATCTGTTGCAAGATGCGCAAGACTTCTACGTTAGTGTCAATGGGTAATATATCAGGAATGGTGCCAGCATCAGAGGGTGCTTGCAGATTACTGGACCTGGAAGGAGGGTTTAAAGGAGCGGAGGTACTACGACGATGGTTGATGTGAGTTTTCTTCGTTCTTGGACACCATTTACCTTTACCTCGATGCGTGATATTCGGTTTTGTTGTCTCGAAATCAGAATGATCTTCTTGTTTGAGAGAGGGAAAGATATTACTGTTGCTGGACCCAACATGTAGTCCATCTATGTGAAGTTGACTGAGAGGTGGGAGTCCAACTGCGGACTCGCGCACTTTTGGAGAAGTGCGTTTCATTTTAAATACAAAAAATGGCAGAATAGAGGGGGTGGGTGGATGCAAGCTCTCCGATCAAGAGAGGTTGCCGGACGAAGCTACTTGTCGCGAGGTTTGTTGGTAAATTGACACAGAGTCGTTACAAAAATGGTGGGATATTGATAGGAGCCTTCCCAGGCAAAGTAAATGACCTTAAAATAATGTGACACCTAGGTTATCACGTTGGAAAAAGGCTCGTTGGTGAATCCTAAAAGCATAAGATTTTAAGGTACAGATCTAAGAAAAGTGCAAAGACTGATTATATATAATAGAACCTCCTAGCACTGTCTGTATGTCATTACCAAAAGTATGTTTCCTGCGGTAACTAGTTTCATACTGAAGTTCCGCTACCAGCGATACTAGACTGCTGCCTGAGGCCTAACTGGCAATCTCCGCGAACTCGTGTGACGGGATGTCACAAAAAATTTGCGAATCCTAGAAAACTTCGAAGTCCCTTGATTGAAGTAGGGAGCTCCCATTCAGAGATCGCTTTTACTTTTGCCGGGTCCATCCTAACCGAGGATGTTGGCCCTTTGGCTGATATTATAAAGCCTAGATTTTTGGTTTTTTTGACATATAATTCGCACATATTGATGTCTAGTACTAACCCAGATTTCTGAAGATTTTCAAGAACTAGGTTGGTATGCCTTTCGTGATCTTCCAAACAGCCATCAAGATAGACAAGTACATCATCAACAAAGGCCGAGCAGAAATTGTCTAAATACTCTCTCAGAGTGTTATTGATGTACCTTTGAAACAACACCTGTGCCCCATTTAATCTAAATGGCATAACTAACCATTCAAAAAGTCTAAAGCAAGTGCGAAAGGAGGCTTTTCATTCATCAATTTCTATGATGCGTAACTTATGGAAGGCAGCTCGAACGTCAAGTTTTGTGAACCATTTTGCTTTGCTCAGTCTTGCGAGCGTTTCTTTGATTGGAGGCAATGGACAACTATCAGCTTTTGATATTCAATTTAAGGCTCTGTAATCGACACAGAACCTCAAGCCAACTGCAGGCTTTTTAAAAACTAGAACGGATACTCCAGCGGGAGAGCTGCTTGCACGAATGTAGTTTTCATCAAGCAATTCTTTTATTGTTTTTCTCAAGACCAATAATTTTCTCTTGAAATCCAGTATATGTCACTGTTGAAATTAGTGCTACTGATTGAGATGGCTGAGGAAGATTGTGCAAGGTTGTTTCTCCCCTGTTTGCACACGCACTGACCTGAAGCCTTAGTGTATTATGAGCATTACTACGCTAATTGATACTAGCGGGATCATTCATTACTTTAGTTAGATTCATATATAATTAGCACTCTGTTCCGAAGTGGGAGAAATTAACAACTCCATATACTACGTTAACAGTCTCCTACTTGTTCCGAGTTTCTAATCTCACGAGTGATAAGTGATTCAATCCAGTCTTACAACTGACTTTAATCTTCCCATTTCAACAGTCACGGGCTGACCAATCTTCGAGCTTAGGTAGTTACTGTTGGAATACTTGAGTGGATATGGGTATCACTAGCTTGTTATAGCGGTATTAATAATGGCAAAATAAAGTTGAATTCAGTTACTCTTCTCTTACCAGAAGAAAAGAGTTAATATATACTGATTACCCTATTTTCCTATCGCCGTTCCCAAACAGGTAATTCAGTATTTACCAACACAATTATTAAGGTAATACATGATTGGCTATCAGGTCATAAAGTCAATGAACAGTTACCCAAGCGAGTACGAATAGGATAACTTGGGGTTATCAGACTTAGCAGAGTGCGCAAAGAGAGATGTGCAGGACGCGTGCAGTAGTCCGTGTTAGAGTGGCATGTGCTTCAATGGAATGTTCTTAATGCTTTTTAAGCTTGTGTTCACAGATTATCAGTGTCAGAACTTGTCAGGCCCCGGTACTTTCAAATTGAATATCTCCTTGCTGGACCCTGAAGATCTGTTATGCCGATCTATTTTAGGACCGACGCATTAATAGTAATCCTCGCAACAAGCTTTATTTAGATATTCTATTTTTGTTTCATTATTTTTAACTTGCTTCGGTTGAATAATTTATGGCAAATCTTCAGGATGATGGTTCTAGGAATTTGGATTCTACTGTACAAAAGGAGTTGTAGCCTTCCCTTCTTCTCTCTTCACGCTTTGTCTTTTCTGTCATCCTATCACTACCCTTAGAAATCAACCACCTTAGAAATCAACCACCTTAGATACCACTTACTTCAGTCCACATTCATTTCTTCTCACTTTTCCTTGTCACTTTCTTTATTCTCTACTCCTCTATCTCCCATAACATTCCCAACAGCAAGGGTATCTGAAAGTCACAATATCCACCCACCAACGTGACAATCAGACTTATGGGACAATTTGTGACGGGCTAGGCCCAATTGTTTGTGACTGAGTTGATCCTAGCAACCCATCCTGGTCAAGAAACATCACGCTAAGCGAGTATTGAAACGGTAATGTCCGACCTTCTAGACAGGGGCTAGGGGCAAGAGGTTTCAAGTCGGAATCAGCAAATGTATCATATCTAGGTCAATAGATCTCCTCATGGTTAACATACGTAACAGATTAATCCTGTAACAAGTCGCAGAATGTAATCATCTAGAGAAGGGGGATAGGGAGGCTACGAGATGGATACAAGTAAAGGCCTACTTCCATAGTCCATAGTCATAGAAAAATATTACTTCTTTATTGTGGATATTCTCACATGCATCGTCCGTCAGTTTACGATCCCCTTACATATATTTTTCTATCCTTTTTGTTTTTTAGACTCCGTGGGGTGTAGCCCGGAGAAGTGAATCGCCATTACATCTTTCTTTGTTTTTTGTTTTTTTTCTAGTTTATGAAATTCGAGGTCCCTAAGTCCTCGACAAGCTTGTCATCTACATCCTCCAATAAAACATTTTTAGCTGCTCCAAGTTCGAATCTTCAAGAAAGCCAAGCATGAGCGGAATGTTTAGTTCGGCGGCAGGAATGGAAAGTGGAAACACACAAGCAGATGTCAGAATGAGCACGGATGAAGATAAAAGTGGAAGCGTGTCGAAATCGCGGGCCGACTGGCAAGAAATCTCCAGAATTTTAGCTGAAAGAACACAAACGTCTGAGTCGGCGCAGGTTTCGTCTCATCATGAGCGGTCATCACGAGCAGTCAAGAGGGAGGTTCAATTGGTGAAGAGGAGTGGTGAGACACAAGAGTTTCCTTTTTTCATACAGCTTTTGGAAGCCAGAATTGAGGAAGATCTAGAAGGAGCAACAACGGATCGATCCATTTGCATGGACATTATTAATGCTCTCCCGTCAGATAAGGGAGTGTGGGTCGCCGGTTGGTTTGATGAAAGGCGGTCTATGCGTAATTTTAAATGGAGAGATCTGCTTCAACAATTCTGCGAACAGTTTGAGGATCAGCAAGCAAGATTAACCGCTGGAGAGGAGCTTCTTAGGATTGAGCAGGGAGCTCATCAATTTTTCGGCAATTTTCTGAGAGATTTTGAGTACAAGGTAGCGGCAAGTGGAGGAAGCAGCGTTTAGACCTCAGGACCAAAGGTCAACATGTTAAATACGGCGGTAAATAAAAAATTGCAAAGGGCGCTAGTTCCAGTAAAGTTGCCTCCAACTCTTAACTATCAAGCATTCGTGGCAGAGCTGAAAGAAGTTGCGGGCAAGTTAGAAGCATTGTCAGATTATAGACCAAAGGGATCCACTCAAACAGGAACAAAGCTTGGTGCACCCAAAGGGGGGAATTCCTTGTTTGCGGCCTCTAACTCGCAATCAGATGAAGACGGGGATATAGTTATGGGTGGCACTAACGCGCTAGTTGCATCAATTACTAATCTTATCCAACAGAAATTAGAAGGTGGCATCTCGAACTTAAGTTTAGGGAAGGACAGGGGCAATGGCGGCCAGAAAATAGCGGCTAAGAAGCCTCAAGCACCATGGCGTTCGAGGAATGAATTTCGGAAACGAGTGGAGAAAGGAGTGTGTGTTTGTTGCACAAATTCGGGGCATATAGGGCTGGAATGCCCAATCTTCAGAGCCGCTCGTCAACCAGGGGCTGACTTGCAGGCAGCAGAAATGAAAAGGGAGAGCAGCGAAGATTCCGATTTGGGAAAACGAGGATCCATGAGTAAAGACGCGCTCAGGGCAAAAATTAAGGTACCATCTCTCATAAAAACTGCTCAGAGAAAGCTAGAGAATTTAAACAGTGCTCCATTGTTAATAGACTGTTTAATAAACAATTCTTTTTATGTGAAAGCTATGGTGGACACTGGCTGTCTCTGTTTCTCTGTGCTTGACGAAAACCTTGTGAGCTCTAATGATATGTATTCCGAATTAATACCTCCACGCCAGATGCGGTTAGCTGACGGTAAGAAAACCAACCAAATCAATCGGATCGCCCAATTTAAAATGAACATCAATGGCAGGAAAGAGCTGATATGGGGATATGTGATGCCTAATCTAGCGTACCCAATAATTCTAGGCAAACCATGGATGGAACAAAATAAAGTGACCTACTCAGCAAGACAAAAATGCCTGCGTGTAGGAAGTAGAAAGCATGGATTGGTGATTTGGTCGAGCGGATGGTACGAGTCTGAGTCGCCAGCCGAAATTAGAAATCGGGTCTCGCGATGAAGTATCAATCAACTTAGGTTGGCGTTGAGGAAAGAATTTACCAAGTTGTGGCAGCAGACAAATAATGCTAATATTATTGGCGCTATTTCAATTCAAGATATCACGCAAGCTCTGGAGCCCAAGGCAGTCCCTTCACGAGCAGAGATAGAGGGAAACTTACCAAAAGAGTTACGGCAATATACGGACCTCTTTCTAGACAATAAACTCCTAAAAGACGAAGTACTACCACCGCACCGGCCAGGGGTTGACACGAAAGTAAGGCTTCAAAAAGATTCAATGGGAAAAGATAAAGAGGTGCCATGGGGGCTATTATATAGAATGGCCAGAGAAGAACTTCTTGCCTTACGAAAGACTCTGACGGAACTCTCAGGAAAGAATTGGATTCGCGCTAGCAGCTCACCAGGTGAAGCCCCGGTATCATTCATAAAGAAGCCAAATGGGGGAGTCAGATTTTGTGTCGACAACCGAGCTCTAAATGCGATAACAGAGCGCGACCAATATCCACTACCACTGATGCAGGAAACGTTGAAGATGGTATCTAAAGCTAAATGGATATCAAAGGTATCACAGGCAGCTTATGGATAGTCTGACATTCAGGGTAAAGCAATCGTAGTTGCACGAGGAGGAAGCTAAACTACAGATGTGATATTTACATATACCAACGCGTACGTGTAATTGTTAGCGCTACGTGTCACGTAATCATGTGACCATTGTTGTAAAATAAACAGTCCAGCATCCCACGTGATGCGCGTCTCACACTGACTCGTACACTGTCACGCGATCGTCATCATCTCATATGTTATATTTAGATTTCCCACTTAATGTCTATTTATATCATCTATAACTATGGATGGTACGAGCTAACAGCTACACATATGAGCGTCTTACACCTAAGTATTCTGGGGGAAACATTCAGGTTTAGGACTTACTCATACCATGATAGTATTGTTGTATTGGGACATCAATGTCTATCATGAATAATGCTAATTAAAGTCCCATAAGGGTTACACTCCTGTATATAACGAGCTCTCTTCTCCTTCAGAATTCTTCAGTCAATCACATTGCTGAATATCTCTGAAGGAATCTCTCTCTTTGTCATCTCACCTATTCTATAATAGCCTCACTTATCTCAAACACTACACTGCTTCTCTTACACAGATATCTTGACGTCTCGCCTCTCCGATCTATCCACATTATATTAACCATACCTATGGTACCTGTGAAATTACCCCCCTCTTTAAACAAGAGTCATACCTCTTGTACTATGCCATAAGTTTTTTTTTTTTTTTTTAGCGTTTCAGCCATGGTCGCGGTGGACCCGTTTCGGGATTAGCATTATGGAATTTCCAAAGTGCATCGTCACATCCTTTGAGGTTAGATGCTGGTTCCCAAGTTGTTGATCCATCCGTCCATTTTATCTTATAGTACCAACGCCGATTTTGCATTTGTTTATATCCAATGATATTCTCAAACCGCCATTCTACCTCATCTTTTTGATTATCTAATCTGACCACGACTCTACCATGGTTGGCTCTGATGTCTTCGTCCTCCTGACCAGTTGCACGTTCGTCGGTACGCAATTGGACATTTGAGACATGAAAAGTAGGGAATATCTTGACGTTATTTGGCAAGTCAACAGTAACAGTTTGGGGAGAGGCTTTAACTACTCGAAAAGGGCCATCCCATCTCGGGTTGAGCTTTTTAACTAGGCGTCCCATCTCCCAATTCTCTGTGCTAACCATGACCATATCACCTACGCGGAACTTAACAGCATCAGATCGATGTAAATTTGCTTTTTTTTTGTATCGCTCTCGAGCAATGTTAGAGAGTGCTTTTAATTGGTCTAATATGCTCTTAAATCTGTTCGCAATTTCATGTGCCTTAAAAATTCCTTCCGCTGTGCCTCTAAAAGAAATGGTGCGGCCGGTGTTTGTGGCTCTATTCCCAATCTTGGATTGAAATCATAGTTTGCGTAGAATGGACTGACTCCTGTTGTTGTTGAAATAGCATTATTTCCGGCAAATTCGGCTAAGGGTAACCACAAGGCCCAATCGTCCTGGGCCCAGTTTATATAGAGCCGTAGGAACTGTTCCACTTCTGCGTTTATTCGTTCCGTTTGGCTATTTGTCTCTGGATGATAGGCTGACAAAGGCTTGAGCGTGGTGCCTAATCTTTGTGAAATAGCCCTCCAGAATGTGGAAATAAATTGAGACCCACAATCAGAAACTATGCGCTGCGGCGAACCATGCAAGGACCATATTTTTTCAACAAATACCTAGGCTAGTTCCTCCGCAGTTAGGGTTTCTGTGGGCATAAAATGGCGCATTTCAGTTAAGCAATCAACTACCACTACAATGTGTTTCAATTTCCGGTTTCTGACTCTACATTCTGGTAGTGGTGTGATATAATCGATGGAAATATCTACCCATGGTTTAATTGGTAGGGGCAAAGGCTTTAAAAATCCAGGAGGGGATCGCCTTGGTGTTTTTGTTTTGGTGCAAAGAAGACAGCCTTTGCAAGATTTTCTGACAGCTACTGATATTCCTGGCCACCAATATGTCCTGTTTATCAAGTCTATTTTTCTTTCTCTTCCTGGATGGCCTGCAGCTCCTGAGTGATGTGTTCTATGCAGTATTTGAAGTTGAATTATCTCATCATCTGGAGGTATGACCAGGCGATCTCGAAAGTATATTCGGCCGGCAATAATTCTACATTCCGAGAAGGCTATGTTTAAGGATTTAGCAAGCAAAGGTCTCCAATATCTTGTTTTAGGATTAGATAAATCTGCTATCATATCTTGAATTATTAGTGAGTTATGATATGATTCGGAAATCAAATCATCAATCGGACGTGAGACATCTATTTTATAAAGAGACATAGAGTTTAATAATGCGAAGCTATTATGAAATTTCGACGCAGGAATAAGCGGAATCCGTCTAGTTGTAAGACTATCATCCAATATGTCCAATGGGGCATCTTGCGGCCTTTGGCTTAAAGCGTCGGCTCTTGTATTCCCAGAACCTGGTCGGTAGACTAGATGGAAGTTAAATCGAGATAAGAACTCAGCCCATCGCATTTGTCGTTGATTCAAATCTTTAGTTGTCTGAAACGTTTGAAGATTTTTGTGGTCAGTGATAATATCAAACCTGGATTGTAATCCTTCCAACTCCGGTCTCCATTCTTCTAAGGATTTAATGACCCCAAGTAATTCTTTATCGTAGATATCATAGTTACATTCTTGCACAGAATGCTTTGATGAAAAATATGCTACTGGTCGAAGTTCATCCCCAAAAAATTGTGATAAGGTACCTCTGCAGGCCCAATTACTAGCGTCTACTTTGACAACTGTTTTTCTTGACCAATCAAAAATAGCAAGGGTTGGGGCATTAGTGAAGGCTTCTTTTAAATTATTGAAAGATGATTGACAAATGGGAGTCCAAACCCAAGCTACATCTTTTTTTGGTAAGCCCATGAAGCGGTCGGGTTAGCTCAGAGAAATTTTTCACAAAGCGGTGGTAAAAATTAGCAAATCCTAAGAATCGCTGTAGCTGTCGCTTTGAAGTTGGAGGCTCCCATTCAAGTATTGCTTTAACTTTTTCTGGGTCCATTTCAATACCACCTGGTGTGATGATTAGTCCTAAATATTTCGTCTTTGTGGTGTGAAAATCACATTTGTCAATGTCAATCTGAAGGCCTGCGGCATGAAGTTATTTAAGAACTTCTATGACATGTGCGACGTGTTCCTCTTCTGAATTCGAAAAAATTATAACATTATCTAGGTAGGCTGTTGCGTATTTATCAAGGACATCATATAAAACATTATTAATGTACCGTTGAAATGTTGCGGGGGCACCGCTTGAGCCGAATGGAGTAACTAATTGTTCATAAAGACCAAATCGGGTGATGAAAGCCGTAAGCCATTCGTGACCCTCTGCTATCTTAATTCTGTTGAAAGCAGAAATCACATCAACTTTGGTGAATATCTTTGCACCACAAATAAGATCAAGTGTTTCTTTTATTAGTGGGAGGGGATAGCAATTTTTCATGGTAATAGTATTAATTCCACGAAAATCATGACAGATACGTATTCCTCCACCTGGCTTTTTAGCAAGGAGGATTGGAATTGCTACTTGAGACGTTGACGGTCTGATCCAGCCTTTACTCAACTGGTCATCTAGCCATTGTTTGATCACACTTAGCTCCGATGGAGAGCATGGCCTGGCGCGAGATCTCGGAAATTTATGATTTCCTGGTAAGAGTTCTATTTTATGGTCGTAAGACTGATGCGGTGGAAGATTTGTAGCATCTTGCAGAAGTGCAACATCTGCTATGTCGTGATAAACTTTTGGCATTCTTCTTTTAATATCTTCGATCTTAGGTGGGGGGCGGTTCGCTTTCAAAAAAAATTTGGTTACATCATCATCTGTAACTTTGTTAAGTCTTGCGACATTAGAATTGAAAAATATATCAATGAAAGCATGGAAAGCTTCCGGAAATTGGGCCTCCCACTCTATCATATCTCCCTGCCCAGTGAGTAATTCCTGGTACCTGGAATCTGACAATAATTGAACCTTAAGGTTAGTCTCGTGGTCTAAATTAGGTGTTGCTAGATCTTCTGCCATAATTCTCATGACTTGGACTCCTTGTCTGGCTACTTGGAAAAACTCTGATGCCTTGAGCAACTTAATGTTGTTGTTCTTATCACTGAAAACCGTTTGAGATGAATCAAATCTTTCCGTCGTTTTATCAACAGACTGTTTAATCCGACTGCTATCAATTATTTTAGCATCGCTGAGTACTGATTGTGTCGATTCAACCAGGAGCTCTGGTACCTCAATCCAATGGTTTGGTGCAAACTCCTCGTCTAAAATTTCTTCAATAGATGGTGATTTATAGTTTTGTCCATTATGTAGTATGCAATTAAACTTACAGAAGTCTTTGTCAAATTTAATTGACTTAGAGCTCCAGTCTATTGATGGGTTATGACGAGATAGCCAAGGAAACCCTAAGATAAATTCATTTTCGGCCCCAAGCGTGGTAACTAAAGCATCAACTGTTTCAATATGGTTCATCAATTGAAGAGAACCAGTAACGCGGTGCGTGATTAGCTCAGATACATAGCCGTCAGCTAGGAATAGTGGCCGAGGATGAGGCAAAGGTAGGAAAGATAGGCCATAATTTTGTGCCCACGCTCTTCTTACAAAAATGAACTCAGTGCTACAAGTGTCAAGAAGTATAGTCACAGATAAAGGTCTATTGCGCTGTACATTCGTTCGAAATGTTCCGTTTATTGAAATTGAATTCTAGCCTACTTTGTTCAAATATATAGGTTAGCCAAGAATTAAATTATTAGCCGTACCTCTACTGAGACTTGAGCCAACACGATTATGTACTTATACGCCCCGCAAGCGACTTACTGCTGGGGCTCTCCATTTCCCTGGTCCCAAGTCAAATTGGCATTTGTATTACTATTATTTTGAAAGTTATTGGGTGGAATTTCACCAATTACTCTGCCATGACTATAGTTGAGTTGATCTGCATAATTTGCCCAGCTATGTTGAGTTCCCTGCATAGAATGCGGAGCTGTTTCAATGTAGTCCATATCCTGCAGACGTAAACAAGGTCGATCATTAGAGGGCCCTGCCCTAGGGCTATAAAAATTTCTTCCATTATTCCCTTGAGGATACTTGGAATTTTGACTATTCGAGAATCCACCTCTTAGAGGAAACGGTGTATTAAAGTTATTATTGAAGCCACCGCGATGACTGCCACGGTACTCAGTCCTTGATGCTGCTGCGAGCTCGCAATCAGCAGAGTCAAACGCCCGTTTGCTGCGCTCAGCTATTTCAGCCAAATAGTTTCTTGAGTAGTGACCGTCGCCACCACATCGGTTGCAAAGTCCGTGGTCTCTACGGAATTGCCACTTAGCTGGGGTTACACTGACTCTACTGAGTTGAAGGCGGTCCATGTGACAGGCTGTGCCCGGTAGGTTGTGGCTGGGCAAATCAACTTGGCCCATCCGTTTACCTGGTCATGGCGCGACGCATTTACGCGTAAGCGAGGGTCAGGGGTACTCCCTGCTATGACTACTAGAACTTTTGAGAAGTCTCCAGAAGAGTCGAGAGTACTCCAGATGATTCTATCCCAAGAGTAATTAATGATGAGGAGTTAAGGAAAGAACCTTCTAGTGGTAAGGAGAAAACTATAAATATCAGTATTCTAGAGCAGATAGATTCCTTCTCCAGATTTAATATTAACTTATTTTGTGGTATTGCTTTCGTGCAGTGACCGTTTGCATTAATCCTTAACATATATTAAATCTCTTTTTTTCCACATTTAGGTGACTCTCCGTGGGGTGTAGCCCGGAGGACGTTGCCCTTAAATAATTCGTTTTTAGTCGAACTGCATGAGGATTTCAGTTCCGGAGTCCGACCAGAGTTTGATATCTTCAAATTCTTTTCACAGTGCCGAGGAATACATCACTCAGGACAACTTAAATCTGCCTAACAACCTCGCAGAAATGGCGGATCCTAGGACAAGTCAACAACCAGATGATGTTGGTATGACGTCGGAAACCCCACAGAATAGACTAGCAAATTTATCAATAGCGGATCTCCAAGGATTGATTAGGCTTCTGGTCAGAATGAACATGCAACAGCAGTCTCAACAAGCTTCTTCAGATCTCACCGGAAGGGACGTGTCACTGGCTAAATGGGATGGCAATCAGGGAGAATTTCCGTTTTATATTCAGTTACTCGAGGCCAGAATTGAGGAGGAAATGGATGGAAGATATTCGGACAAGTCGATCTGTTTGGACATGGTGAATTCACTCCCGGTTGACAAACGACCACGTGTGGCGGGTTGGTTCAACAAGAGGTCAGAGAAAAACAATTTTAATTGGCGAGAATTAGTCCAACACTTTCGGAACAACTTCGAAGATAAGCTAGCCAAGTTGGCCGCGTCTGAAAAACTCCTCAGGATGGAACAAAATGAACATCAATTCTTTAGCAATTTTATCAAAGATTTTGAGTACCAGGTGGCTATAAAAGGGGGTAGTCGAACGTGGACTCCTGCTTCTAAAGTCAATATACTGAATGCGGCGATCAATAATGCTCTACGGAAAGCTCTGGTTCCAGTCAAACTACCTTCGGAGGAAAACTACTCCCTGTGGATATCAGAAGTCAGGGAAGTTGCTGACAAACTGGAAGCATTGCCAGATTATCGACCAAAGGGATCAATCAAGATTTCTACCAGACTCGGACCCCCTAAGTCAGGCAGTGCCCTTTCGAAGGGCGAAGAGCCGGCGAAGGACTTGGATGGAGATGTTATTATGAAAGATGTCGACTCGATTCTGGCAGCGTTAGCCAATTTCAACCGCCGAAGTAATCCTCGTCCCAACAAAGGAAGTCAGCATCTTGAATCTAATCCTTCTCCAAAGCCGCCAGCACCTTGGAGACCAAAAAAGGAGTTTGAACAGTTAGTAGAAAAAAAATTATGTGTGCGCTGTACCCAATCAGGACACATAGGAAGAGACTGTAGAAAGTTTAGTCGGGCAAAGCGTCCTGTATCTGAAGTGAACGCTGCAGACATACGCCAGGGGGTCGAGGAAGAAGAAAGCTCGGATTCGGGAAACGAGGAACCCTGAGAAAAGTCGCGCTCGGGGGTAAAGACAAGGACTTCAGGGGATTAACAAATGCTCAAAATCTAGAGAAGCTCAATAGTCAGCCACTACTTATAGATTGTTTAATTAATACATCTTTTTATACACAAGCTATGGTGGACACAGGCTGCCTATGTTTTTCTGTAATTGATGAAGGTCTTGTGCGTAAACATAGTTTATACTCAGAAAGAATCCCTCCACGTCATTTACGGCTGGCCGATGGGAGCAAAACAATAAGAATTACGAAAATAGCACACATGAAATTGGACGTGGATGGAAGAATAGAAAAAATTTGGGGCTACGTAATGCCGAATTTATCTTTCCCAATAATACCGGGTAAGCCCTGGATGGAGTATAACAACGTCGTCTATTCTGCCAAGCGTAGAATCCTCCGGATAGGGAGTCGAAAGCACGGAATGATAGTGCGCGCCAGCGGATGGTACAAGAAAGATGCGCCAGAAAAAGTCAAAACTCGTATTGCGCCAGTGAGTAGCAACCGCTTGAGTCAAATATCGCGAGTTGATCTTTTGAAAATGGTGGCGAGACAACCTAAACGGAATAACCGGATCATTGGGGCTGTTTCAATGCAGGATATTACTTAAGCATTAGAGCCAAAGAGAATATTATCACAGGAAGAAATACTGAAAATACTGCCGAAACAGGTCAAAAAATATACCAACTTATTCTTAGACGATAAGTTTGGGGATGATAGCGCGCTCCCTCCTCATCGGCCAGGGGTGGACACCAAAGTAAGGCTAATTAAAGATGACTCGGGTAGAGAATTGGAGGTGCCCTGGGGTCCGTTGTATGGAATGTCGCGAGAAGAACTTTTAGTACTAAGAAAAACTTTGACAGACCTACTAGACAAGAATTGGATTAGGGCAAGCAGTTCGCCGGGAGGAGCTCCGGTCCTACTTATCAAAAAACCTGGAGGTGGGCTCCGGTTTTGTGTTGACTATCGGGCCCTTAATGCAATCACCAAACGCGATCGCTATCCACTACCCTTAATTAGGGAAACAATGCTGATGCTGTCGAACTCTAAGTGGTTATCTAAGGTTGATGTTCGTTCAGCTTTCCATAGGCTTTGCATATCCGAGGGAGATGAATGGAAAACGGCGTTCAGAACACGGTTTGGGTCCTATGAATTGTTAGTCACTCCATTCGGACTAGCGGGAGCTCCATCAGCATTTCAGAGATGGATCAATCAAGAGTTAGGTGATCTCTTGGGGAGCACGTGCTCAGCATATGTGGATGATGTAATTATATTCTCCAACGGAGATCTTGTCGACCATTGGAATAAAGTTGACCAGGTGTTGGAAAGGCTAAATAAAGCGGGCCTTAAACTCGACCCACAAAAATGTGAATTTGCAAAGAAAGAAATAAAGTATTTAGGTTTCATCGTCAACGTCGATGAAGGTATCGAGGTAGATCCAGGGAAAATAAGGGCAATAGCATCGTGGGAAACCCCAAAGAACGTCAAGGGAGTTCGAAGTTTCCTCGGGTTTGCAAATTTTTACCGCAAATTTATTGAAAACTTTGCCAGAATCAGCGCACCGTTACAAGACTTAACAAAGAAAGGGACGATGTTTCATTGGAGCGACCAGCATCAAAAAGCGTTCGATAGATTGAAATCTTTGTTCATAACAGCACCAGTCCTGGCTTTGTGGGATGGGGAGCTGGAAACCGTGTTAGAAACAGACGTATCAGGATGGGCAACTGGCGGCTGTCTATCCCAAGTTAAACCTGGAGGAAAACTTCAGCCGATGGCTTACTATTCAAAGAAACATTCGCCAGCAGAGTGCAACTACGATATCCACGACAAGGAACTTCTAGCCATAGTTAGATGCCTGAAGGAATGGCGTAGTGAGCTAATTGGTCTTAAAAAGCCGTTTCAAATTCTGACGGATCATAAGAACTTGAAGTACTTTATGACATCTAAAAGATTGACGGAGCGCCAAGTTAGATGGGCTCAACTACTGTCAGAATTTAATTTTAAACTGAAATTTAGAGCCGGTAAGCATGGGGGACGCCCGGATGCCTTATCTCGCAGAGCTCAGGATGTGCCTATATCTTTGAAGGATCCCCGTCTGAAAGAAAAGGAATCTAAGCTACTAAAGGACGATTGGCTCTCTTTAGCGGCCCAAAATGGAGAGGACGGCCAGGCACTCATGCTCTCTTCAGTAGAAAATTCAATTCCTCGGGGGAATCAGCTTTTCGAGGACGAGGATTTACAGCAGCTCTGGGACCGGGGGGTATCAGAAGATGGGACACAATTCCAGGAGCTCTAAAACACTATGTGGAGTGATAAAGACCAGTTTTCAACGACATTACAACTGAGAGTAAGTCGAGCCGAATGTGAACTCGACCTCCGGGGAGCGCTCTGTTTTCGCAAGAGGTTATGGATCCCGAATTCAGAGCCATTAAGAACAACATTAATTCATAAAGTACACGATTCTCACATAACCGGGCATCCTGGGCGGAATAACACGTTGGCTATCCTATCCCGAAATTTTTATTGGCCAGGCATGAGTACCATAGTTCGACAATTTTGTAGAAATTGTGACGTATGCGGCAAGTCGCATGTTTGGCGTTCGAAAAAACAGGGTCTATTACTACCTTTACCAATTCCTGACAGATTTTATAGTGAGCTTTCTATTGACTTCATGACGGATTTACCAGCGAAGGAAAAGTCTGATCCGTGTTACCTGATGGTTATTACCGATCGCTTGCTGAAAAGCGTTACACTGGAGCCTATGAACTCCATGAATGCCAAAGAGTGTGCGGAACGTTTTTTACAGTGCCATTATCGCTTTCATGGATTTCCTCAAGCTCTTACATCAGATAGGGGCTCCGACTGGGTAGGAGACTTTTGGAGACACCTGTGCAAACAAGTTAGCATTGAACAAAGGCTGTCTACCGCCTTTCATCCTGAAACCAATGGTTCAACCGAGAGAATGAATCGGGAGGTATTAGCATACCTGCGAGCTTTTATTTCGTACGCGCAGCTAGAATGGCCAAAAATGTTGCCTTCAGCCCAGTTGGCAATTGACAATAGAGACTGCACCAGTGAGGGACTAAGTCCTTTCTTCCTAGAACATGGTTATTATGCGGAGCCAGTCCAGTAGGTATCTCCGATTGACAAGAGGTTGTCAACACCTCCAACTAAGAGGGCCCAAAACTTTGTGGACAGAATACGGGAAGCACAAGAATACGCCGCAGCGGCTATGGCGACGGCTCAACAATTAATGGAAGAAAATGCTAATAAGAAGCGAAGTTCAGCTCCCATGCTACGAGTGGGTGACAAAGTTTGGTTAAACCTTAAAAATATTCATACCCCTCAGCCGAAGAAAAAGCTTGCGTGGGTAAATGCCAAATACTCGGTCACCAGAGTGATTTCGCCTCATGTAGTGGAATTAGATGTACCATCTTAAATCTTCCCCAGGTTTCATGTAGACTTGCTACGTAAGGCAAGTTGTGACCCTTTAGCATTGCAAGTTCAGGATGATTCTCAGCCCGACCCAGTCGTTATAGATGGGCATGACGCAAAGCCAGAGCATAAGGTGGAACGTATTCTGAGGGCCGAACGTTTCCGAAGAGGACGGGGCTGGATAAGACGAGTCTTAGTAAAATGGAAGGGATTTGCAGAACCTAACTGGGAGGAT